>BTPG01000006.1:86122035-86412798 GCA_036245525.1 Semisulcospira habei | reverse complement strand
GAGGAGGAACGTACGTGTTACTTTAACCAAAAGTTTGTCACTTTCCCTCTTACCCTTATCTGTTGTACACGTGATGAATTAAAACAAATCAGGGCTTTTATGGTACTCAATATTATTGATTATACTTTTTGCACTTAATATCGTACCTTGACAACCGTTGGAAGTGTGCGGGGTAAACGCCGATTATGGAAGAGCTGGGCTGTCTCGAGAAAGTCTGAGGGGGCCTCTTGCAACGGATGCGTAACTGTGGGCTAACAAGGGGGGTATAAGAGACTGTGAAAGATTGTAGGGGTGAGTAGTTGTATGTAAGCGACACTGAGAGGTGAAGAAGGTGTGGGTGTATGTGATAATGTATGTCGTCTGTGGCCTGATTTTTAGTTTTAGATGAAAGTTAGAATGCACAACACTACTGACTAATGTATGGACTTGCAATATTACAATACAGATCCAATTATATTTCCAACAGTTTCATCTCAGTGAGTTCTTGTTAAACACGTAGCTGGGAAAACTATAATTACCTTAGTAACCAATTCCCCCCCCCCCCCCCCACCCCCCCCCCCCCCCCCCCCCCCCCCCCCCCCCCCCCCCCCACCCCCCATATCTACTCCAGCAGCCTATCACGTGTGACACAAATAAACGATAGAATGCACAAAGGAAGACTTCAATCGAAATATAAACCGTCAAAAAACAAAAAAAGGCTACCATGTATGCCCCTATTTATTGAATAAGTGTTCAAGGTAGAAAATCTTGGGAATGTTTGCTCCTCTTTACCTGCAAAACAGTGTCGATCTCCATTGTTGTTGTGTGTGGAAACAAAAGCGGATGCGTAGGATGACTAAATCAATTGACGCATGCGCGACGGGAGTTCGGCCTGCGGTTCGTCTGTTTCTCGGCAAAGAGATGCTTGTCCGGTTATTGTGGTCTATGGCAATAGCACACTCCTCCGATGTCAAGTTTCACACACCAGAGCCTAAGCGGATTCTTCTCGCTGTCCGTTTCATTCAGCCACTCCCATCGCCATTTGTTTTTCACATTGGCGTCAACTAACGCTACCGAATCGCCGCCTTTCATTTGCGGCATTGTGAGCTAGCTAACACTACGGGGTTTCACAAGGTGCCAGGAAGAACAAGGGTTGTTGTCTCCGATTCAGAAGAGCGCTTCCGCTGTTACCAAAACCAGTTCCACCAAAACCAGTTCCACAGTTAAAAGATCGTTTCGCTGTTTGCTTTAAAAGAAAAAAAAATTCTCCTCAAAAACGGAACGACCGTTTTTGACCATATTTTCAGAAACGGAATTCCGTTCCTAGACGGACGAGTTGCACCCATGGGTAGGTCACGCAAAAGGCTAAAACTTACAAATATGCCCGGGACCATGGGTCTTTCAGGGTGGCAATAGCCGCCTCCAGACTCAATAAGGCTAAAAAAAAACCCTATAAGCGGCAGTTTTCAATTAAAAAATGTAGGTATAGTATACAACCTTAAGTTATAGAGCTTAGTTATAAGGTGAGTTCTAAACATTCGCATCAATTCCAGAGCCCTAGAATAAATAGAAATATGGGAACCCATTTTGACATAAAATGGGAGGTAACCGGCCACTCTGACGCTTTCGTCCCCATGTGTGTGTGTGTGTGTGTGTGTGTGTGTGTGTGTGTGTGTGTGTGTGTGTGTGTGTGTGTGTGTGTGTGTGTGTGTGTGTGTAAACAAGAAAAGTTTGCATACGCACAAGCTTGATGTTAGAGGAGTTGATTCATTCAGGGGGTGTCTAGGACAGCCTCCGGGCACACTGAAATTGGATGTCTCATTGAAGAGAGAAATGACCGTTTATAGAAAGTCGGTTGACCCACATTAAAGTCCGTAAAATAGCTAGATTGGATAAAGAAATTGGATGAGTTCGTTAGCCAGCTTTGTATCGCTTGAACATTTACAGTAACGTTTATATCTATGCAGAGATTTAAAAATAAAGTAGAAAACTTCGACTTCTGGAGAAAATCAGTGACTGACGTAAAAGCAAAAATTTCTTCATCACGCAGACATCGACCTCTTTACTCTAGATGTGACGTCTCTCTCTCTCTCTCTCTCTCTCTCTCTCTCTCTCTCTCTCTCTCTCTCTCTCTCTCTCTCTCTCTCTCTCTCTCTCTCTCTCTCTCTCTCTCTCTCTCTCTCTCTCATATCAGCGATCATTTTCCGATCATGTGTACTTGGTGGACACGTTTACCGATGACCAAACGTGACCAACATCGTTACATTATGCACCGATCGTATAAGAAGTTTGACGGAGATGCATTCCTGCGTGACCTCAGCCAAACCCCACTTTCGTGGAAATTCATAAAATTCTCGAGAGAGTCAGTAATTTTATGAAGTTACTGAAATTTTCAGGAATTTCATGAATTTGTTCTAAGACATGTAGTGCTTGGACACTTTGCAATTCTTTGGAATTTCATGAGATGAAGGCGACAACAAGCCTCGCTTCTACTTGTAATGACAAAGCAAAAGCGATGTATAGCTGATACTGTTCACGTTATTTTGAGTTGCACGTCACTGCAGGCCACGTATCCAAAAGAAATGTCGCATTCTGAAACAATAAAAGAAGAAAATTTCAAAGATTGGTGTCACACTTGAATGAACGTTGTATTCCAATGTGGAAAAGGACCAACAGCAGCCGATGTCGGCGCTTGGCCGTTGCGCACTGGGATGTCGCGGCGACCACAACAACGAGGTGAAGGTCACAACTAGGCTCGCTTTCGTTCGGTCTTTAAGAATAGTTAACACGGGGTCGAGTGGGTTAAAAGTGAGAAGTGTTCACACGAGGATATTATTTTTGGGTCGCGAGCTTTTGCCAGCATTTCGCCCAAAAATCAATATCGGATGGTGACAAATTCTCCGTAACCATGGAGCGCCCTATTACCTATGCAGTTTATACCACGTGCCTTCTTCTATTTACTATGAATGAGCTTTCAAGTTTGACGCTATTTGCTTTGGACCGGACACCAGATAATTTCCGAATGTGCTTCCGTGGCAATAAGTATTGGATTCTCTTCTGCAGTGTCCAGTGCTCAAATAATTAAAGAAATATGTGCATATTCCCACAAAAATAATGTAAACCAACACTTAATTGTTCTTTAAAAGAGATGGAGAAGGACAACGAATATTTGGTCGTCAAATTGATGATGTCAGGTACTGCTGCACGGCCGTTCTTGTTGATCGTCAGGGGTAGACAATTCGGCGTTAGTTGTTTGTATAGTACCAAACCTCCCCCCCCCCCCCCACCCGAAAATGACATGCAAGTAGTATAAACATGTGTGTACCATGCTGAATAAAATTTGTTAAAGCGCGGTGTTGATTTGAGGAGCACACACTTTGTTTTATCCTTAAGATATTAAATTGCATTTTTCTAAAGTTCAATTTTCAAAAAATTCTTCGTATTTTACCCTCGCCCCCACCCCCACCCCCCCGTCCCCCTCTTTCACACACACACACACACACACACACACACACACACACACACACACACACACACACACACACACACACACACACACACACACACACGCACGCACGCACGCACGCACACACACACACACACATTCTCTCTCTCTCTCTCTCTCTCTCTCTCTCTCTCTCTCTCTCTCTCTCTCTCTCTCTCTCTCTCTCTCTCTCTGGTGGTGGTGGTGGTGGTGATGATGATGATGGTGGTGGTAACTTCGACGACGGTATTAATAAAGATAAAACACGATAATGATGATAACATTTCGTACGATAACCCATCTTCAGATGGAGCTGTGACGAGTCAGAGTGTTAACGACGCGCCAGGAGAAACCGTATATACCGTTCTGGAATCTCCACAGCTGACCTTACACAATGCGTGCTGTATGGAGTTCAGATACATCAATCACCTGCCCTCCACACTCTCCATGTTTGGTGTTTTGAACGGGACTGACCATGAACTCTACAAAGGACCTCATAATGAGAATGGAGATGGCTTGTCCATCAGTATCACAGTACCAAGGGATACACAAATGGTACGCATCACTATCCCCCCCCCCCTGCCCTACTCCCCCCCACCCCCCGCCCCACCCCCACAGCCATATCTCTCTCTCTCTTTCTCTCTCTCTCTCTCTCTCTCTCTCTCTCTCTCTCTCTCTCTCTCTCTCTATCAGTCAGCAGTGTATTGCAATACAGCCCAAAACAAATAATAAATCTTAATAGTTTTGTAATTTGTAAATAACGCCGTTGGTCGATTGTGATACTGCCGTGAGATGGACTTAGTAGCCCAGCTCAGCGGTACACCCCAATGACCAACCGAGGTCGATTGTGTTCTTTCATGTGCGGGACGACTTTTTTTTCCAGCTGAAATTTCGAGCGTATGGAGGGGGCGGAGGCGCCGGAGATCACGCTGTTGCTCTGCAAAATGCCATCTTCCACCTAGGAAGCTGCAGCGGGCCAGGTGTGTGTTTTCCGTGGACATGTTCATTACTGTAGTGTTGTGTTGTTATGCTGAATCTGTCAATCAACCTTAGCAGAGAATGTCAACCACTCTGCCGGGGAAAAAAGAAAACTACTACATAACAGCATTAATTACTGCTAGTTTGATTTAATAGCATGACAGGCAAAGGGTGGGTTCCAGAGATGCGTGCTGAGTATCGGTCTCTCTTTTATACTGTACTATACCCCAAGGCTGGACAAGTGTCCGGACTTGGAGTATAGTACAGAGTAAAGAAGAGACCGATACTTAACACACGTGTCTTGCACCCAGTCCGTGGTAAGTGGTGTACAGTCCTGAGGAAGAATAGGTGAGAAGCGAAACAGTATTGTACTTTTGTGTTTTGTAACATAATGAAGTAGTACTCAAACCAAGGGGAATCACAGCGCTGGACAGACAACAGTTAGATCCCCTGCCCCCGCCTATCAGGCACCCAATCGCCAGACAATTCTGCCAGCGCTAGCCTCACCTATCTGGTTTGTGAGTATAATGAAGTAGTGCAAATTAAAAATGAAAAAGAAAATATCTGCAGCCATGAAAGCAACATTCCTTTTAATGCTACGAGAAACTGATATAATTAAGGAGACGGCATGATTACAGTGTTTGCTGACGTCATAATTCTACAAGGAGCTAGAGTGATATTTTCTTCCATTAGCAAAAGAGCTGTATTATTGGTTTTTGCAATGCTGAAAATAATCAAATTTTCCGTTAGATAGCGCGTTAGAAGAAAGAATGATATCGACAAAATGATTAGTTTTTAGTTTTTGCGTGTGATATTTGTTGGATTAATCCACAATTGTGCAGTTGAAGGAATTATATTATGTGATCAGCATGAAACAGCTTTGCATTACCAGTCTGATTTCTAAGGTCTCCTTATATGATTTTCAAACTTATAATCTATATACAAATATAGAATATCAACTAATGGAGTAGCGTCTTTTGAATGAGTGTCCCTTTTTAAGTCTCTTCTATTTATGAAAGAAACTTTTTAGGACGGGACGAGATGGAGCGATTAAAAAAATTAAAAAAACCACACACACGACATCATAGCGGGCTAGACTAAAACTCTGACAGTGAAGTAACAAGATAAAAATTGCGTCATGTCTAGTTACGCAAACCTCGCTGTAGAAAGTACTTTTGGCGCTTAAGGCCGTGTGTGTGTGTGTATGTGTGTGTGTGTTTGTGTGTGTGTGTGTGTGTGTGTTTGTGTGTGGGTGTGTGTGTGTGTGTGTGTGTGTGTGTGTGTGTGTGTGTGTGTGTGTGTGTGTGTGTGTGTGTGTGTGTGGTTGTGTGTGCATGTGCGTATGTATATAAACAACACAATCTCCGAAGTTTGCGTACCTACAAGCTTGAAATTAGGGAAGGTGCTTCATTCAGTGGGTGTCTAAGAGCCCCTCCGAACAATTTGAAATTGGATGCCTCATTGAAGAGTTAATTGGCCGTTTATAGGAAGTCGGTTGACCCACATTAGAGTTCGCTATTTTCATTATATTCACTTGCTGTTTTGTATATAGCCGGATTGGAGAAAGACATTGGATGAGTTCGTTAGCCAGTTGTGTATCTTTTGAATTTTTCACTAAAAAAAATAATTATATGCAGAAAAAAAGAAGTAAAAAACCTCGACCTCTTGAGAAAATCAGACAGTGACGGTGAGGTAAAAGCAGAAATTTCGTCACGACGCAGACATCGACCCTCTCTCTCTCTCTCTCTCTCTCTCTCTCTCTCTCTCTCTCTCTCTCTCTCTCTCTCTCTCTCTCTCTCTCTCTCTCTCTCTCTCTCTCTCTCACAGACTTACCTCCCGCTCGCAAGAAAAACTCTATCCCTATATCGCACTGGTATCATACTGGCATGTAACTAATTCCTTGCATTGTGGTACCATTTCTGCAGTGCACTAACAGCTCCCTGCCAATACATCCATGTGTAACTGTCCAGTGTGTTCGTGTTAGCAAGATGGTGGACTAGTTCACTCCAGTGAAGGACACTAAACTTTAGCCATGCCCCCTAACGCGAGATCTATCAAAGCCAAATGCTCTATTGACTTGGAAAAAGTTAAGAAATCAAATGACTGTATCACCCGACCGGTCCTTTGGGGATCGTTTTATCCTAACTATCTATGCATGTGACTCATGAAGAGTGTTATGTGGTTGAGTCGTAGTCGTAGTATGATAAACACACCAGACACACGCACGTAAGGTTCTTTTAAATAAACTTCATTCAGCTGCAACCCGTCACACGCGGCTTATGGATGTAGACAATACTGGAGTAACAGTTCCAACAATATTTTAATTCAGCGATGCGATCTCCACACAATGCATTTCCAAATGCACCAACACTGAAACAAAATCTCTTCTGCAAATGTCCACACTGGCGACACAAAGTTTCTCATACAACGTACACCACCGTTACGCTGCGTCTCTCACAATGTAACCCTATACGGGCCACGTACCTACGATAAACTGTGTGTCTCTACAACTGACAATGCAAGACAATGTACACACGTGCTCTCCTAGCACCAACTTTATATAGTAAGACAACTTTCGAGAATAATCCAAAGAATTTACTCAACACAACCAATCAGAACGGAACACGTAACTGAAACTCATAAATATTAATAAAAGAAGAACTTTCTGGAATAAACTAAAATAGTCTACAAAAATTCGACTGCTCATTTCAGCCCCAAATCCTATTGTGTAATGACGTCTCACAAAAATATGGCAAACCGTTCACGACCTTTCAAAACACAGTACACATTGAACGGCTGTTAATTTCACGCGCACAGAAAACAACATGTTGCAAAATGTTGCCTACTCCCCGACGTCACATGTACGAGGTCACTCGACAGCGCGATTTTGCTCGAACGTTCGGGTTCATTCTCATCTAATCTACGCAAAACAACAATCGACCGCTCTTCTCCGTGCGAATTTTCTAGAAGCTTCCGGACCAAAATTAGAGTATCACAACAAAACCAAATCCGCTATCATGCACGAACGATAAAGAATCTCACTGAAAAGGTACGTGATACGTAACCACGATAGCTCAAATAAAAATCGGATCGTTTTCTACGATTAACACATGTATGCTCTCACAGGACAACACAACCACAATCGTAACAAAGAAGATATGGACAGATATAAGGGGAGTTTGACTCGCTTGGTTGCAAAGAGGTACACCGGCCGAAGACACAAACAATCACAATAACCACTGAACAAGTACACACGAGAAACATGACATCAATCATACCACTCTCGCATGCAAATAGCATAACAGACATAATCAACGGCTCTTTTGGATTTACTACGTATATATAATGTAGTTAATTAATAATAAATGGTTTGCTCACCCCTGACGCCTTACAGGATACGACGACCCATTCCAGCACCAAAGCTGGTGCCGGGAGGGAGAACAGTCCTAACTTCACAAATCTATCTCTCGCCTGTTCCGTTCTCGTCCCTCTTTTATTTATCTCCCTCTCTATCCTCTTCTAGAGCATAAACCTCATGGGTTAAATACTGTCCAAAAACTACGGCCATGGAGATCATAGCCAATCACCGTATGGATTCCTTACGTAGTTTACTATTTTTAGAGAGTGACCACCATGGCACAAACATACAATGTTCTACGTCATTTCTACAACGTGTCCATCTATACACGTGTTTAACTCTAGAACCTTCCTTGGACACCTGGACATAAACATATCTTACTTAACGGATTTCCCACACTAGGCCTTATCTCCCTGGTTCAAGCCTTGGTCACGATTATAATTCCGTTTTGGTCAATATCTCGTACCTGTCCTTTGACCTTACATATTAACCCTAACCCAAGACTTCCCAAGACTTCTTGTCTTGGGTTTCGCCAGAAAGAAGAACAAAGACTGGTTTGACGAAAACGATGTAGAGATCCAGAAACACCTAGCAAAAAAAAAGAGCCGCCCATCAGGCCCACCTAGCCCAGCCTTCCTGCCCTGTGAAGAAGTCTGCCTTCCGCCTCGTCTGCAGCAGTCTCCAGCGCAAGCTCAGAGATCTCCAGAATGAGTGGTGGACCAGACTTGCACAGAGGACCCAGCGTTGTGCTGACAATGGTGACTACAGGGGCTTCTACGAAGCACTGAAAGCAGTGTATGGCCCCAGGCACCTGGTACAAAGTCCCCTGCGAAGCGCGAATGGCCAGACACTCCTCACAGATAATACCTCCATCTTGAACCGCTGGTCGGAATACTTTCAGAGCCTCTTCAGCGCTGAGCGCACTGTTCAAGAAGCAGTCGTCGTACAAATCCCACACCTCCCAGTAAAGGTTGAATTGGACGAACCGCCCACCGCTGAAGAGACCCTCACAGCCATCCACCAGCTCAAGAGTGGCAAAGCAGCAGGCATTGATGGAATACCGCCAGAGATCTGGAAACATGGAGGCACAGCACTGCACAACAAGCTCCATGACCTCTTTCTCTGCTGCTGGGAGGAAGGAACACTACCAAAAGATCTCCGTGACGCAGTCGTTATCAGCCTGTACAAGAACAAAGGCGAGAAGTCTGACTGTTCCAACTATCGGGGAATTACCCTGCTGTCCATTGCTGGGAAAATCCTTGCAAGGCTGCTCCTGAATCGGCTGGTACCTGCCATCGCTGAAGACCAACTCCCAGAGGGCCAGTGTGGCTTCAGAGCAAACAGGAGCACCACCGATATGGTCTTTGTGCTGAGACAGCTACAGGAGAAGTGCCGCGAGCAGAACAAAGGGCTGTACGTAACATTTGTCGACCTAACAAAAGCGTTCGACACTGTGAGCAGGCAAGGCATGTGGCAGATCCTGGAGCGACTTGGCTGTCCCCCAAAGTTCCTCAACATGATTGTCCAGCTACACGAGGACCAGCAAGGCCAGGTCAGACTCAACAATGACCTCTCAGAACCATTCCCTATTCTCAACGGCGTAAAGCAGGGCTGCGTGCTGGCACCGACCCTCTTCACCATCTTTTTTAGCATGATGTTGAAGCAGGCCACAGTGGACCTCGATGATGACGATGCAGTATACATCAGGTATCGTCTCGATGGCAGCCTGTTCAACCTCAGACGACTGCAGGCCCACACCAAAACCCTAGACCAACTGATTCGTGAGCTGCTTTTTGCTGATGATGCTGCCCTCGTTGCACACACAGAGAGAGCCCTGCAGCGCATCACGTCTTGCTTTGCAGATGCTGCCTAGCTCTTTGGACTCGAGGTCAGTCTGAAAAAGACAGAGGTCCTCCATCAGCCGGCACCCAAGACAGTGTATCGCCCTCCTCACATCACCATTGGCGAGTCTGAACTAAAGTCAGTGCACCAGTTTACCTACCTTGGCTGCATTATCACGTCAGACGCCAAGCTGGACAAGGAGCTTGACAGCAGGCTGGCAAAAGCGAACAGTGCTTTCGGGCGACTTTTCAAGCGGGTGTGGCACAATCAACAGCTGAAAACAGGCACCAAGATCAGCGTGTACAGAGCTGTGGTCCTCACCACCCTGCTGTATGGTTCCGAGTCCGGGGCCCTCTACCGCAGCCAACTACGACTCCTCGAACGCTTCCACCAGCGCTGCCTGCGTACCATCCTGGGCATTCACTGGAGTGACTATGTCACCAACGTCGAGGTCCTTGAACAGGCTGAAACTGTGAGCATCGAGGCTTTGCTGCTGCGGACACAGCTCCGCTGGGCGGGGCATGTCTCCAGGATGGAGGATCATGTTCGGCGAGCTTGCTACTGGACACCGTGACAGAGGGGCACCAAAGAAGAGATACAAAGACTGTCTCAAGAAGTCACTTGGTGCCTGCCAAATCGACCACCACCAGTGGTCTTCGCTTGCTGCGGACCGTGACACCTGGCGCTCCACCATTTACAAGGCAGCTGTCTCCTTTGAGGACTCTCGCAGAGCTAGCCTTAAGGACAAACGGCTCAGGAGAAAAATCAGAGATGCCGCAGCTCAGAACCCTGGCCAGACCTTCCCCTGCAGCCACTGCGGTCGAACCTGCCTGTCTCGGATTGGCCTCCGCAGCCACGAACAAGCCTGCAGACGTCGTGGGCAACTCCTATAAAATCTTCGTTCGCGAAGTCAAGCCAAGAAGAAGATTAACCCTAACCAGAAAATTAACACTGTCCATCTTGTAACTATACATAATAGTCACTCTGACAACTGGCATCAGATCACTTTTGAAACAAATGGTCTTAACTTGCCGGTGTGGAGGCATGCTTTAAGAGAACGATACCAGTTTGCATACAAACCGCCTGAGCTTTCCTCTACATGGGCTGACTTCCAAAAAGACCACACTAAGACGCCCTCCCTCAACCACCCCCTGGCCATTGACCTTCCTCCTGAGCTTTTTAAATCTGTGCTTGATCTCTCGCTAGATGGAAATAAGCTATTGAAAATCTCCATCTACTATACCACGGGCACAATTCTAGTCCAGGGGAAGGCGTGTGTGGACTGGGTGCAAGAGGAATTCGACAAACTGAGGTCAGTCGTGAACCTACTCCTCCCCAGCTATCGCATGTCTGGTGTACCGCCTGATCTACGAGCCCTGCCACCATGCGCCACTATGTGCTCACAGCTCACTAAGACTGGCGCAACAGACACGGTCGGTGTAGGTCTTGAGCAGATAGAAGGAAGTGCCAATAACGACCATGACCAAGACAGCGCCACTGATATGGCTGACAGTGCAGACTCAATCAGCGTGACTGGCAGTGCCGATGTTGATTCAGCCAACATGGACCGCAGTGGCTGTTCCTGTGACGCCACCCCATCTACGGCCAGTTACCACTGTGACAGCCCGGGCAGTTGCCCGCCTCTCCCCGACGCCGGTTCTGCCTTGCAACCGTCTACTTCCAGGCTCCAAGCTGACACGGCCAAGAAGCTGACGGAACTCGGCCATGTTGTTGATAGTCTCGGTGCTGCGATCAGCTCTCAGCACGACACGGCCATGTGTGTGTGTGATTTACAGAAGGAGGTGAGAGAGCTGGTCCGGATTGAGATTCGAGACATCAAGGCCGATTTCCACCAGCAGCTTGAACAGCTTTGTTGTCGTGTCAAGTCACTGGAGGCTGAAAACAAAAATCTCAGGTCTCAGCTTGGTGACCACAACAAACTCTTCACTTCCCCGCGCATCACTTCCCCGCCCACAACGAAGCAGACGACAGATACACAGACGGACGGCACTCTGTTGGCAGCCAAGCCTGGCCCATCCCTGGCCTCCTCTCAGCCCCGACGGTCCGTTCCCACGAACCATTCCCCGCTAGCCAACAACCTCGCCAAGATTCGCTCAGTTGGTATGGCTTCCCCCTTATTCATTGAAAACTCCGGCCTCACCCCTTCCACTCCCTCGCCGAGCCAGCCCGCACACACCACTGGCCGAGCCTAATACCGTGACGTTGTAGTCGCCGCCGTGCCTCTGTCCAATCGCTCTCTGTTGACGGCAGCACGAACGACCAGGCCGAAGACACAGGCACGGGGTCGCTACGCAACATGTGCCGCCCCAATCAAAATCAACACTAGGATCACCCCTTCCCCGCCGACGTCTTGACCAAAGAGAGGATTTGGCCTGGGGTCCCTGCTGTGCTAATAGGTGATTCAATCTTGCGAGAAGTGGGTAGCAAGATTGTATCACCGAATGTCTGCGTGCCGGGCATGTCCATTGCTGAATTGATGGCGTGGCTCGACACGCAGCCTCCTGCACCGCACATTGTCTTAGCCGTGCTGCATGTCGGCATCAACACATGCAAACGCCGACAAGTGATCAGTTTGGACACCTGGGCCAAACTCCTCACACTGGTAAAAATTAAGTTCCCATGCGTCGCTGTCAAAATGTCGTCTGTCCTGCCTGCTTTTGGTCGACACCCCGCCAACAGTGCCATCATACCTCCCAACAGGAACCTGATGGCGGCGTGTGATCAGGCGAGGGCTCTGTACATTGACAACGTGCCAGTGTTTCTGTCTCATGGTGGGGCCTCACGTAAACTGCTCTACAGACAGAATGATAATTTCCATCCAAGCACTGAGGGGGCCTTGCGACTTGCCTTCAACCTTAGGTCCACTGCTCGTGCAACCCTGCCGTCTGTGTGGTCTAGCTTTGCCCACCAGCCTGGGCTGCGGCCATCTCTGTGTGACGACCCCTTGCAATACGGACCCCCCCCCCCTTGGCGCCTCTCCACCCCACATTATCCTCCCCAGTCAATGACCTCGCAGCGTGTTTCCTACCTCGTGGCCCCTTCCCCCAAATTTTCTGGTGATCCTGCCACTTGGAGTGTTGCTTTCCCTGAGCCATCTGTTGCCCTTAGCCATGGTCGGTCCGGCTACATCACCTGTCTAGAATATCAGGGGCGGCACTATGAGACCCTCGTCTGAGTGAATTTCAGTGTGAACCCACCCTGGTTGCTTTCCTCGATTCTCATCGGTGGATCGATAGGGACAAACAGTGTGGTCTACTCATCGTCCCTTGCCTGAGTGAAGTGACATTTTAAACCCACGCTCACTGTCTCCCTCGATTCGTTCTGGCGGATCGACGGTGACAACCTGCGCGGCGTACCATGATGTGTAATTGTCGCCTTTATCAGTCTATGTGTCGTCTCCCTCGCTTCTCTGCTCTGAGTCGACGGAGCCACCCAGTGTGGCACCCACCTTCACTCTCATATATTGCCAACACTCATTAGATGGAGCAACACACCGTGATCATTTTATGACGTCTGAATCTGACAATCTGGCAAACGGTTTAGTGCCGTCCGACATTGAATCCATAGCGTATTAATCGATTAGCCCTTTGGATTTATTTCTTGCAACGAATTTGCTTCTTTGTATAGTGTGTGACGATCATTATCTTCCTGCAGTTTCCTTTTCTATCAAAACTGAGGTGATAGACTTTTCTTGTTATAGCGAAGGAGCCTATGTCTTTATCGTATATTATACGGTCTACGATCAGTGACTCATTTCATTCGCTTTTCAGAACGTCACGATACATTATTTCCCCTACGTGGGAAGTGACGCTAAGGAGCCGGTATATATATATATATATATATATATATATATATATATATATATATATATATATATATATATATATATATATATATATATATATATATATATATATATATATATATATATATCGCTGATACGGTATATTATCAGTGACTCATTTGCCTACAGAACGTAATGAAACTTTATTTCCCCGACGTGGGGCGTGACGTTGCCTGCAGAGACCGCGGCAGAGCTTAAATTTCAGCTCTGTAGTTTTTCCTGTATTTTGTTTAACTTTGTTAGCGTTCATACGCATTCATTTGTTATTATTTTTGTACACATTTTTCCCCCCACGTGTTCATTCATCATGCCTGCCTGTAGCCCAACTGTACCCCAGTGTTCGCTGCAAAAGCAAGATTTACGAATAGGGCATCTGAACATCTATCATTTATACAACAAAGTGCCCGACGCCACTGTTTTACTTTCACAACCTCAACCCTTTCATATATATGGATTTACGGAGTCTAGACTCAGAGAACATATTAGTGACGACTCGATCTCCATTCATAATTATACTATATTCCGTAGAGATGCATCATCTGCTGGTCATACCGGTATAGCTGTGTACCTTCACAACTCTATCCGCCAATACGTTACCCGCCGCATGGATTTAGTGTCTAATCACGTGGAAAGTTTATTCCTTGAATTGAAATGTGATAAATCTTCCCCCACACTTATCGGATTTATTTATCGCACCCCTTCAGCCACATTCTCATGGTATGATGATTTTGTCACCATGATGGATAAGGTGCAACTACGTAACAACAAAGACATACACCTTCTAGGCGATTTTAATATTGACCTCACGACTGGTCATACGGCGTGGAATTACACCACCTCATTATTTGGCCTGCAACAGATGGTTCGGTCTCCCACAAGAGTTTCTTTGTCATCCGCCACATTGATTGACCACATCTACACTACAAATATATCTGCTGTCAAGAACGTCCACGTGCCGAATGTAGCCATTAGTGATCACTTTCCTACTTGTTTTAATCTTTCAGTTAAACGTGATAAACCCCAGCACAAACAACACACTACTATTACCTACAGGTCTTACAAAAAGTTCAACACTGATGACTTTCTTCGTGACCTATCAAAAACGCCCTTTCACCTTATTTATAACACTGATGATCCCAATGATGCCCTAGAGCTTTGGTACAAGCTGTTTCTTTGGGTCCTAGATAAACATGCCCCACTCAGGACTAAACGAATTAAACACCCTACCCTTCCGCCTTGGTTGTCAAAGGACATTATTCACGCGATGAAAATAAGAGATGACTTAAAACGGCAGAAAAAACTTGCAGATTTTTAGAAAACAATGTAATTTTGTAAAATCCTTAGTTAGGAAAGCCCAGAAAACGCTTGCGGAAAAAGTTATCGCAGAGGGTAAAGATACCCGAAGTGTCTGGAATGCAATCAATTTGTTTACAAAGCGGAAAAGTTCCATCCCTGCTGCTACCTCTCCAGGAATGGATCCAGACGACTTCAATTCCCTTTTTTTTAAATATCGCTGAGTCCCTTGTACAGTCTTTTTCCGCTAGCAGTGATAGTTACAGTTGTTCTGCTAAACTGCGCACACACTGTGAGTCTGCAGCAGGTGCGTCCTTCTCCATACCTCTTATGACAGTGTTTGAAGTTGGTAAATATATTTTCTACTCTAACCAGTAAATCGTGTGGCCTGGATGGAATAAACAACATGGTACTGAAATTGTCACTTCCATACACAGCTGAATCCTTGACATTTATATTCAACCTTTCTATCACGCAAGGTATTTTTCCAGATGCCATGAAAGATGCTAAAGTTGTCCCCATTCCCAAATGTAAAAAAGATCCCAAAAGTCCAAACGATTTCCGTCCTATTTCAGTGTTATTAATATTATCGAAGCGAATAGAAAGACACGTTCACAAGGACCTACTCCAATTCTTGGAAAATCAACGCCTACTCATATCTCTTCAGTCCGGTTTTCGACCTAAACACTCGTGTCACACTGTACTCGTTTACATCGTTGACTCTTGGCTCTCATTAATCAACAATTCCAAATTAAATGGTGCAGTTTTTCTGGACCTAACCAAAGCATTTGATTTAGTCGATCACAACATTCTTTTAAAGAAACTTTCAGTATATAAGTTTGATTCGAACTCTATAGCGTTATTCTCCTCCTACCTAAGTCGCCGCCGACAGAAGGTGTACTCGAACAGAAGGTATTCGAAAGAAGGTACAGTGAGGCACGGAGTTCCCCAAGGACCTATCCTAGGGCCTCTTTTATTTTCTTTATTTATCAATGACCTGCCTCTTTCCATCTCAAATCCTAAGGTAAAATGCGAACTCTTTGCTGACGATTCAACGCTGCATACATCAGACAATCGAAACGACGCTAAATTGTATCCTCCAACAAAGTCTTGATGAAGTGTTAGATTGGTGTACGCATAATCGCATGCTACTCAGTACTTCTAAAACCAAAAGCATGTTGATAACAACCCGCCAAAAGCATCAGCTACATCCTGCCCCTTTGATACTTTAAATTAGCGATAAACCTATCCAACAGGTATCCAAGCACCGCCTACTGGGAGTTGTAATTGACGACCAGCTCAATTGGTCGTCGCATATCGACATTTTGTGCAAAACCTTGTCCAGGAATGTATTTATGCTCTCTAAACTTAGACATATTCTTAGTACAAAGTGCTGTACATTGTTCTTTCACGCACACATTAAGAGCCACTGTGACTATGCATCCTGTTTGTGGGACGGATGCAGTGAACATCATCTTACAAAAATCAACTCGCAATATCGTCGTTCAGTTAAAATAATTATTCCAAACCCTACTTCCACAGACGAAAAACTAAAATCCCTTGGACTGCTTCCACTGAAGGAACAACTCAAATGTAACAAATGCGTCCTCATGCACAAAATATTTCATTATCAAGTCCCCGAATATCTGTGCACACTATTTCACTTCAGCCCTGGGCATCAGCTACACACGAGCCATGGCTTGCTTCATTTACCCCGCCCCAGGATAGATATCTACAAGTCAAGCCTTCTATTTTCAGGTAGTTTTGTCTGGAACTCATTGCCTTTAAACATTAAATCATGTTCAGGTAAAACCCATTTTTTTACGTGCTTTGCACACGCACTTCCATTCAGCCTGACTTCACAGTTTGCCATAAAAGAGTATTACTGCTGACAACACGTGAACGTCAAATATTTTCTCTTTCTCCTTACATTTGCTAAGTGATCATCTTTTGTCTTGTCGGTGTCGCTATACGCTCTTGATGCTGCTGATTCTTTGACACTGTCTTAGCTGAGTATAATATTAATGCTATGCACTCATTTATTTCCCTTGCTTTTTGTATTGATGGCAGTTACAAATTCTCCAATGCCATATTTTCTCGTTTCATTAATTCACCTATTGTGTGTGCGTTTTTTTTTCCTGTAGTTTTTCTTCTTCTTCTTCTTCTTCTTCTTTTTCTTCTTCTTCTTATTTTTATTATTGTTATTATTTGCATGCTATGTTTATTTTCCTGTTATGTTGTTTTGTTTACAGGACAGCTTGTAAGACATACATTGAGTTGCCTAATAGCTTTATCCTGAATAAAAAAAAGATTCATCATCATCATCATCATCTCTCTCTCTCTCTCTCTCTCTCTCTCTCTCTCTCTCTCTCTCTCTCTCTCTCTCTCTCTCTCTCTCTCTCTCTCTCTCTTCAAATATTTCTGACGTCAGACTGATTTTTCTGGGAAATACACAGGGGACGCGATTCTTTATGCATAGGCTACCATGACCGGTCGCGTAAATGTGCTTGATTTTTTGCCGCTGTAATTTCAAACGTTTACCAGCGGTGCTGCATCTAAGCAGCAAGTGACAATTCCAGAATCCGTAGCAAGGAAGTGCGGAATTTTCTCACTGGATTCAAGAGATATAACTTCTAAATTTTGAGCGGAGGATTGCGTGGCAAGCGACTGGATATACGGTAGGTCTGATTTCGTACATGAAGCATGTATTGTTGGCATCTTTTGCCAACCAGTACTGACCTCATACCCTCATTCAACAATTACTCGATCTTTAAAAAAAACAACCTGAAATGTCATAGATCTGTCACATTTTCTTTATTTATTTCTCTTTCTCTCTTACTGCAAGAGTGGCAACAGACTTTGCTTTCTAAACTGCATATGCCTACGTGTTGACACGCACATTGGCAAGTTCCGAGCTTTCTCTGTTTGTTTGTCTATTTTGACAAAGGGTATTTACCCGAAATATTAATAAATTGTGTTGTCCCCGTCTTTTCTAAGCGTGTTTCTTTATCGTTCGGTACTTCTTTGCATTTTACACGCTTGGTAGTCACCTTTGTGGTCTGGATTGCATATTTTGGGTAAGAATTACGTACTTTTTTTTAGTAGGATTCGTTTTCTTTTGCACGAAGAATTGCGATAGATTTCTGTTGTGTAGCTAAAATGGCGCGTCTTTTCGCTACATTGTTGCTATGGTCCGACCTCTTTTGACCTGGAACGTTCTGGAAAAGGCGCAATTATTCTAGTGACCTCAAATATGACGTCAAAGTTGTTGGGAACATTTCGTAACATTGTATCGAATACGCCTAGATGTTAGTCGAAAGCTGTAGTAATTTCTGGAGTGTTCTTTTTAATGAATATTAATGAGTTTGGGTTACGTTTTCTTTTCTGATTGGTTGAGTTGTGTGAATTTGCTGGATTGTTCTGGAAATCTGTAATAGTATAAAAGACGGTGTTAGGAAATATGTGTGTACAATGTTAGTAGAAAAGCAGTGTGTCAAAATTGTTGCTGCAGTGTATAGGAGACAGTGTATCAGTGAGTGGATGCAGTTGTGGATGCATTGTGCTGAGATTGCTTCGCTGCAATAAAATATTTTTTGATCTGTTACTTCAGTGTGGTCTACAACCTTGTGCCACGTGTGACGAGTTGCAGCTGAGTGAAGTTTCTTTACAAGAACCCTACGTGCGTGCGTCTGGTGTGATTGAATCATACTACGACTACGATTACCACGTAACATTTGGCACCTCCGACGGGACTTTATCAGTTGGTTGAGTGGAAAGGGTGGCCGGAGATAACTACCAGCAGTCATACGCAGAGATGGCAACATGGGAAACGGAGACATTTCTGAGAGTTGCAAAGAATGCGGACTGGAGGGAGCTCAGCTCCTTGAGTTTGTAAAGGAGATGAGAGAGAGAAAGAGAGAGAAAGAGAGACTGGAGAGAGAAAAGGAGAAACTGGAGAGAGAAGAAAAGAGATTGGAGAGAGAATAAAGTGCCAAAGAGCGTGAAATCAAGAAACTCGAAATTCAGCGATAAGAGGCAAATAACAGGGAAAAGAGGCAGAGAAACAGCGAGAAGAGCCAGAGAGGCAGCGACAACACAAAATTCATCTCAAGAGTTAGAGGCACAGAGCCAGAGGAAGCTGAAGCAGCCAGCCTAAGCCAGCAGAGAGCAAACAGCCCGTGCGCCAAAACTGCCGCCTTTTGCAGAAATTTCAGATAAAATGACCGCTTCGCATGCAGCAACAACTTGGAACAAGAGACTTGGGCCACCAAACTGAGCGCACTTCTGACCGGCAAAGCGCTTGAATTCTACACCCGCCTGCCAAGAGAAGAAGCCGAGGATTATGTGCAGTTGAGAGCCGCCCTGCTGAGACAGTACGACTTCACTGAAGAGGGTTACAGACGACGATTCTGGAATTTCAAGCATGAGGAAGGAGAAACACCCGGCCTATTCAATGAGAGAATCAGAACCTACCTGGAGAAATGAATACAGCTGGCTGGTTTAAAGAAGGAGTACAGGACCTGTGTGACCTCATCATCAAAAACAAGTTCTCAGCGCATGTTCTAAGGACCTGGCCGCCCATCTCAGGGAGCAAAAGGACCAGTCCCTGAAGACCCTTGCAGACTTCGCTCAAAGATACCTGGACGCCCACAACATGAAACTCGGGCCCGGTAAGCCGCAGCGCGTGTCTACACCAGCAGAAGAAAAACAAGACGCCAGAGATACCCCGAAACAGATGTCGGTGGAGAGCCTGACATGTGTTTAATGTCGAATGAAAGGACACAAGGCGATACGTTGTCCTTCCAAGAGTGTTCCCCGAGGCGACAACACCAGAACCGCGGGACAGCAGGCAGAAGGTTTACCACGTCTCAACACAGAGCCGCCGCTGTACGGGCCACTGATGTGACGTCATCTAGTGACTTTGAGTCTGGAGAAAGGCGGGCGGAGAAGGAGTGGACGCATTCCAGTTGGAGATGGGGCAACATTCTTACCAGTTTCCAACATCGCGCTGCCTGAGAGCCCAACATGCCGCCGGGTGGTGTCAGGATTCGTCGGCAACACACCAGTGAGAGTGCTGAGAGACACGGGTTGTAGCGGCGTCATTGTGAGAGTGGACCTAGTAGCTGAAGACCAGACGCTACAGGAATGGAAACCCTCATCCTGGCAGACGGAACTGTGAGAATTATCCCCCTTGCCAAGGTCAGTGTCAACACCCCTTACCTGACAGGAGAGGTGAAGGCGTTATGCGTGAAGACCCCAGTCTACGACCTTATCATCGGAAACGTTGACGGTGCCAGAAACGCAGAGGATCCAGATCCGGAGTGGAGACCAGAAACCTGTGCCGTTACCACGAGAAGTCAAGCACAGAAGAGTCACCAGACCATCCCTCTAAAAGTAGCTGACAACACAGAAGCAGCTGTGGTGAATAGAGACAAGCTGGTCAAACTACAGAGAGCCGACCCCTCGCTTGACAAGTTCCGAGGTCAGATCGAGCCCGTGACGCGAAGAAGGAAGGAAGTAACCTGCAAGACCAGAAAGGATATCTGTACCGGATATACACCAGCCATGGAGACAAGCCAGTCCGTCAAGTGCTGGTTTCTGAACCCCTGAAGATGCAGGTGATGAAACTGGCCCACGATTCCATCTTAGGACACATTGGAATCAGCAAAACCCTCGACAGGATCAGAGCAGTCTTTTACTGACCTGATATGGGGGGGGGGGGGGGGGGGGGCGACGTCACCCGATTCTACAGACCGTGCGACATATGCCAGAAGACAATCTCCAAAGGAAAGGTGCCCAAAGTTCCTATAGAAAAAATGCCACAGATCGATATGCCTTTCAAGCGGGTAGCGTGGATATGGTGGGGCCAATATCTCCCCCAAGTGAAGATGGCCATCGCTACATTCTGACACTGGTGGATTACGCTACAAGATATCCTGAGGCCATACAACTAAAGAAGATTGACACTCCAACAATAGCAGAGGCACTCGTGGACATGTTCAGCCGTCTGGGGATTCCTGAGAAAATCCTGAGTGATTGCATGGAGGAAGTCAATCGCCTGTTGAGCACCTCACTACGACCCCGTACCACCCCATGTGTAATGGTTTGGTTGAAAAGTTTAACGGAACATTGTAAGCTATGCTGAAGAAACCGTGTGCTGAGCAGCCAAGGTTGTGGCATAGATACATCAATGCCTTGCTCTTCGCATACCGTGTAGTTCCCTAGGATTTTACAGCATTCTCCCCCTCTGAATTACTGTACGGCAGGACTGTAAAGGGACCCATGCATATCTTGAAGGAGCTGTGGTCCAAAGACATTGACGCGCCTGAGGTGAAGATCAGCTACCAGTATGTCTTCGACCTGAGAGAGAACCTGGAGGATACCCTCAGGATGGCTCGAGAAGAATTGGAGAAGGCGCAGAGCAAGAGGAAGCATTACTATGACCGTAAAGCCAAACTCGACGGTTTCAGCCAGGTGACCAGGTGTTGGTTCTTCTCCCCACCGACGACAACACGCTCTTGATGCAGTGAAAGGGACCGTTCGTGGTTGACACAGTGGTTGGGATCAACGACCACAGAGTCAACAAGAAGATGAAGACTTACCACGCGACTCTGCGAAAAAAAAAGTACATCCAAAGAGGTCGTCAGGACAAAACACAACAAGCGGCATCTATGCGTCTGGCTACTGACGAGAGATTAGACGACGAGAACCTGTTCGACCTTAATGAACTCCGTCACAAGGAAGGTGTAGAGGACACCCAGTTCGGTCAAAACTTGACCCAGGCACAACAAAAAGAGCTGAGAGTCCTAACTACGGAGTTCAAGCATCAGTTTACACCTGACCTGGGGACAGCAGACACCATCCAGCATAAAGTTAATCTGATGTCAAACGAACCAGTTCGCAGTAAGCCATATCGTCTACCTTACAACACGAGGGAAGAACTGAAGAAAGACATCAAGGAGATGTTGGGAGTACAAGTCGCCATATGCGTCCCCAGTAGTCAGCGTGAAGAAACCAGATGGATTCAACCGGGTGTGTGTGGACTACCGTAAACTCAATAAGCTGACATTATTCGACCCAGAGCCCATGCTCACAGCGGAAGAACTGTTCCAGAGGTCAGTGGAGATCGATTCTTCTCCAAAATTGACCTAAGCAAAGTTTACTGGCAAATCAAGGTTGCAGAGAAAGATATCTACAATACAGCGTTCGTCAAACCCGACGGTCATTGAGAGTTCCTGAAGATGCCTTTTGGAATGGTGAATAGTGGTTCCACATTAAAGAGAGGACTGTAAAAAATCATAGAAGATATGCAGAATGTGGTCTTTTACTGGGACGATATCTTGATCCATACCAAGACCTGGGAAGATCACCTGAAGGCCCTCTGAGACCTGCTCCAGCGTCTGTCAGACGCGAATTTTACCATCCGACCAAGCAAGTGTATCCTTGGGACCGATAACGTGGATTTCATCGGGGACCGGTTAAACGAAGGCTTGAAAGGACTACATGACGACAACGTGAGAAAGATCATGGATGCCCCACGACCTATTACCAAGACGCAAGTTCGCTCATTTATGGGACTGGCGAACTACTACCGAGAGTACATCCCAAACTTCGCAGCTGTCACAGCACCCCTGACTGACTTGCTGAGGCAAGAACAACCCAACAATGTGAAATGGGAAGAGGCCCAAGAGCGAGCATTTCAGGCGGTTCGTGACATCTTGTCCGAGAAGCCCGTTCTACACCTCCCCGGACCCATCGAAGACCTTAGTCTTGAGGACCGACGCCTCCAACGACGGAGTGGGTGCTATCCTAATGCAGAAGGATGACGGGAAACTACATCCAGTGAGCTACGCCAGTAAAATGTTGACCCGAGCCGAGCAAAACTACTCTACCATCGAGAAGGAGTGCTTAGCTATCATCTGGGGAGTGAGGAGGTTTGAACTGTACCTGCAGGGAGTACCATTTGTGCTGCAGACAGACCATCAGAGCGTAGTCTTTCTCAGAGCCCTAAGTCTGACCGGTATTTTTGTAATGTATCTAAGCTGCGAGCTCAGAGCCCTGAGCTGGCCTACATAGCGTGGTCCTTCTCAGAGCGCTGAGTGACCGGTATTTTGTAATGTATCAAGGCAGCGTGCTCAGAGCCCTGAGCTGGCCTGTAAAACTTGGTCTTTCTCAGAGCCCTGAGTCTGACCGGTATTTTTGTAATGTATCTAGGTAGCGTGCTCAGAGCCCTGAGCTGACCTACATAGCGTGGTCTTTCTCAGGGCCCTGAGTCTGACCGGTATTTTTGTTATGTATCTAGGCAGCGTGCTCAGAGCCCTGAGCTGGCCTACATAGCGTGGTCTTTCTCAGAGCTCTGGGTCTGACCGGTATTTTTGTAATGTATCTAGGCAGCGTGCTCAGAGTCCTGAGCTGGCCTACATAGCGTGGTTTTTCTCAGAGCCGTGACTCTGACCGATATTTTTGTAATGTATCTAGGCATCGTGCTCAGAGCCCTGAGCTGGCCTGTAAATCTTGGTCTTTCTCAGAGCCCTGAGTCTGACCGGTATTTTTGTAATGTATCTAGGCAGTGCGCTCAGAGTCCTGAGCTGGCCTACATAGCGCGGTATTTCCCAGATGTACGCACAGCAAGGTTAACAAGGCAGTGTGACCTTCTTTTTGTTTGTAATGTTTACGTCATTTGGTTTGCTTGCGTTTCTACGTTTGTGCTCGAGGTTCATGTGTTTATAAGACCTGTGTTTCACTGGAGACTCAATTAATGATCCTTTGTACACTTCTTTATATTGTGGCACGTCCACTTGATATACTGCATTCGCCGGTAGAGGCGTATGCACTGGGCATTTTCACCCACCAAAACCTGGCGATGTTACGCGAAACTATGTTTCGTGTTAGTTATATAACTGGTATCCACACAATTGACTTGATCTTTTACTTTAAACTATATAATGTGTGTTAGTTATACCATTTGTATGCGCTGCAATGCCGTGAACGTTCCCCCAGGAATTACCTTAAGAGTTAGCGATAAACCCTGTGATGATTACTTATATTATGCATGGTCTGCTGCTGTTACATTACACGCGTAGCCTTCCTGAAGTGGGGGCATTACAGTAATTGTCAAAGCGAAATTTAAAAAGCAGTCAGTGTGCCCACATTCCCGTTCCCACGATATAACAGTGATAACCGAACACTTAAGCGTGTTCTTAATTAAACGAACTTTAGTTCGCGAACTCTGACGATCTAGAGTTCACGATCTCGGGCGAACCAGGTTAGTTCTTAATTGGACGGTCTAAAGATACGGCGAACCTAGTTCGAAGTAGTTCACGAACCTCGGCAAACCATAGTTCGCTGTCGAAAAACGTTTGTTCAACGTGTTGAGCAATCTAAGGTGAACCTTTTCTCTGATTGGTCAAAACTTTCACCCTCTTCTGCGTTGGAGATTAGAAGATAGTCACCGATACAAATAGGTCACGTTATACATTTAAATTGGGAAGTTGAGGCAGAAAGAGGCCCCGTGTTCTTAAAAATAATTTTTGCCTTGTTTGAAAATTTGCAGTTGGGCTGAATGTTGGAATTTGCTGGAAATTTGTGGTTAGCTGAGAGGAGACATGTTTGGTGCTTTGATTCATACCATCCTGAGCTTATCCAGTGCACAATTGTGGGCCTATGTTGAGTTGCCTTTGACGTAGTGATTTGAGGGGCACGCTGATTTCAGCTGTGCTTGGGTGTGGGGTTGGTGAGGAATCAGGTTCATAGCCAAGAAATGAGACTGTCAATGTGCTGTTTTTTTGGTTATTTTGTGCATGACAAATGTGCAGCTGGTGTGCGCTAGTGTTTTTTAGGGGATTGAAATATTAGGGATGCCTGGGACTGACTAAGGCTAAGAGACTGGACAGTACGGAAACAGCACTGTGGTCCGTGGCCTGTCAGGTGCACCACATGCCATATGTGACATAGACCGGAAACTGGTTTAGTGTAACCAGATCATTGAGTTTGGATGTTTGCAGTTGGAAAAGTAAGAAAATCATGAAAAATTTGAAATTTTGCCAAAGAATCGCTGTGCATGCAGTTTTATAGGCGTTTTGGCATGTTTTGCGTGGCAACACCCTGTTTACCTGCACTGTGAGCTAGGTTTAGTGTGTTTGCTCATTTATTTTTTGTCTTACAGGTAGTCATGAGTCTTTCCTTCGACCATGAGCTGTGACCTTTGACCTTGACCTTGAAAGGGGTGCGGTTTGGGGTGTTCAGTTTGATAAATGCGTTTAAAAAAAAATTCACTCTTTCAGTTATTGAAGTTGTGTGGGGTGGGTGTAGGGTGGGGTGGGTAGGGTTTTGGGTTGGAGGTGGGGGGGGGGGGGGGGGCGGGGGGGGGGAAGAGGGGTTTGGGGGCTTAAGGTCAAAGGTTAAGATAAAAACTACAATGAAACAGTGTTAGCATGTGCATTTCATCAGACAGCTGACCTCAGAGTGAAATAAGCAGCCAAAATAATGTGACATGCAGAAGTGTTATTTTGCATGGTCCTACTACACTGGTTGCACCTGAGGTGTCATTCTGCTGTAATTGTCATGAGGGATGTCTCTGGTGTCTATTCTAAACCAAACACAAGCACTTGTACACTGCGTAAAGCTCATTTGAGTGCATTGTTATGGGACCAGCAGTAGCAGGCACCAGTACAGGCTTTTACAGGAGTGTTCACAAGTTTGGCACACACATGCCTACTGCATCTGCAAGATGAGCTGAGGTGTTTTGAGACTGACAAGTGTGTTTTATATAAAAATGAACTGTACATAACCATTTTTCTCTGCTACCTCCTAAATAAGCACTCCAGACACTTGTTAGCGTATGCGGTGTGTCCCGCGTAGCATAGTTTTGGTTGTTTTGTGCAGTCTTTTCCCTCTGGGATAGCTCAGTAGACTGTTTCATGACCCCTTTTGCCTGAGGAAAGATTGCCAGCAGCATATAGGGCATGGCAGCTGGTTACAGGCCTCTGACAGCTTGTTGTCACCAGACAACAGGGTCAATGAGGATGCCTGGGCGTTGTCTTTTGGGCTGCCCTAAGATACACAAAGAAATGGCCTTGGATCTCAAAGCTCATTTTTCATCAGTGTCAGTGTCATGGTAACTTTTTTAAGTTGTCCAGCCCACCAGAAGTCAGTTTGACTGTATTGCATGCGTGTGTAAACTTGGAAAAACAGAAAAAGTAAGGGGGTAGGCAATGGAAAAATATGAAAAAAATAACCTTTCATGTGCCTGTGTCTCAAATACAACATTTCTGAAGATCAGATATATTACTTGATGTACATGTCAATTTTGGAGGCATTCTGACCATATCTAGGCTGTTTTTCATGGCATCAGATATGCATGATCCAACACATCAACAGCATTGTGAACGCCACATCAAGGCACTTCACAAAATGGGCCATAACATAAAGATGCAGCAACTTTCAAGGGTGTCACTTTGGGTTTGACTTAGCTATTGTCTAAGGGTTGCACTGATGGCAGATTGAATGGTGTTCAGGTGGGACAGTTTCTCTGACAGGTCACGTTATATATTTAAATTGGGAAGTTGAGGCAGTAAGAGGCCCCGTGTTTTTAAAAATAATTTTTGCCTTGTTTGAAAATTTGCAGTTGGGCTGAATGTTGGAATTTGCTGGAAATTTGTGGTTAGCTGAGAGGAGACATGTTTGGTGTTTTGCTTCATACCATCCTGAGCTTATCCAGTGGACAATTGTGGGCCTATGTGGAGTTGCCTTTGACGTAGTGATTTGAGGGGCACGCTGATTTCAGCTGTGCTTGGGTGTGGGGTTGGTAAGGAATCAGGTTCATAGCCAAGAAATGAGACTGTCAATGTGCTGTGTTTTTGGTTATTTTGTGCATGACAAATGTGCAGCTGGTGGGCGCTAGTGTTTTTTTTTTAGGGGATTGAAATATTAGGGGATGCCTGCGACTGACTAAGGCTAAGAGACTGGACAGTACGGAAACAGCACTGTGGTCCGTGGCCTGTCAAATATGGCGGACGGCGATATTTCACTCGTGCGAAGAACAAGACCTATTTTTATTGATTTGTGGGAGGTGCAACGTTGTTTGTGGGGTTGCTACTGCAAGGAGTACAAAACAAACATCGTTCAAATCGCGAAGCGGCATAGCGGCAGCCATTTTGAACATATTCGCAGACAGTAAATACGCCGAATCAAGCACTTCAGTTAAGCAAACCTGGTTTACTGAAGTTCGCCTAGGTTCTTACTTTACTTACTTACGCCCGTCACCCCTACCTGGGTATAGGCCGTCGACGAGAGACCTCCAGCAACTCCTGTCCTGTGCTTCTCCTTCGATTCTACTCCAGGTGGTTCCCAGTCTCTTGATGTCTGCTTGGAGGTCTCGACGCCAGGAGTTTCTCGGCCTACCTCTTTTCCTCTTTCCCTGGGGGTTCCATGACAATGCCTGCCTAGTGATACTGGAAGCTGGCTTTCTCAGACTGTGACCGATCCATCCCCATCTTCTTCGCCCAATTTCATTCTCTGCTGTTATCTGCTCTGTTCTCTCCCAGAGTCTGACGTTGCTGATCTTCTCTGGCCAGTGGATTTTCAAAATTCTTCTAAGGCAACTGTTCATGAAGGTCTGTACTCTGTTGACTGTGGTTTTTGTCAATCTCCAAGTCTCTGCTCCATATAGGAGAACTGCTTTTACATTGGAGTTGAAAATCCGGACTTTGGTGTGTTGTGACAGCTCTCTGGAACTCCACACTTTTTTCAACTGGAGAAAGGCTGCTCTGGCTTTACCGATTCGTGCTCTGACATCTGCATCAGTGCCGCCTTTTTGTCTATGATGCTCCCGAGATAGGTGAAGGACTCCACCTCCTCCAACGGGGTGCCAGCAAGCAAGACTGGTTCCTCCCTGGTTGCGTTCAGCCTCATTGTCTTTGTTTTCTGTTTGTGAATGGTGAGGCCCACTTGGGACGAGATGTCAGCAAGCCTCGTGGTCTTGTCCTGCATTTGTTGATGAGTGTGGGACAGTAATGCCAAGTCGTCTGCAAAATCGAGGTCGTCAAGCTGTGTCCACAGTGTCCACTGTATTCCACTTCGTCTGTGCTCTGTGGTCATCTTCATGACCCAGTCTATGGCCAGTAGGAAGAGGAACGGAGACAGCAGACACCCCTGCCTGACACCAGTTCTGACCTGGAGCTCCCTGGTGAACTGCCCTTCGTGGATCACGCGACATGTCATGCCATCGTAGCTGCTCTTAATCAGGCGGACGAGCTTTGTGGGTACACCGTAGTGTCGTAGGAGTTTCCACAGAGTCTCTCGGTCCACACTGTCAAATGCTTTCTCATAATCCACAAAGTTGAGGTACAGCGGGGAGCTCCACTCCAGAGACTGTTCCACGATGATGCGGAGAGTGGCGATCTGGTCTGTACATGATCGGTTCTTCCTGAATCCTGCTTGCTGGTCTCTCAGCTGGGGGTCAACGGAGCTCTTCATTCTCTCCAGGATGATCCTGTTGAAGACCTTTCCTGGTACTGACAGCAAGGTGATTCCTCTGTAGTTGGAACACTTGCTGAGGTCGCCTTTCTTGGGAAGCTTGATTAGGTACCCCTCCTTCCAGTCAGCCGGCATCACCTCCTCTTCCCAGATCTTTCCAAACAGTGGGTACAGCATCTCCACTGTTGTCTCTAGGTCTGCTTTCAGAGACTCCGCTGGGATGCCATCTGGGCCTGCTGCTTTGCCATTCTTCAAAAATGCCACTGCTCTTCTGATCTCTTCCCGGCTGGGTCTGTCACAGCTGATGGGTAGGTCGGTCTCTGCCGGCTGGATGTCTGGGGGGTCGGGTGGGCTAGGTCTGTTCAGTAACTCTTCAAAATACTCGGCCCATCTGTCGAGTTGGTCTGCTCTGTCTGCAATAGGCTTGCCTTCTTTGTCTTTTACTGGTCTTTCTGTATGGCCTGACAATCTTCTGGTAATGTCGTAGAGCTGTTTCATATTGCCGCTGCCTGCTGCCTTTTCTGCCTCTGCTGCCAGGTTGCCTGTGTAGGCCCTCTTGTCTGCCCTGATACTCCTCTTCACCTCGCGGTTGGCTTCCCAGTATTCCCCCTGTGCCCTTACTTTGGCTGCTCTCGTGCGACTGTTGTTGACAACTGCTTTCTTCTGCTTCCTCACTTCTATCTTCTTCAAGGTCTGTGCCGACAGCCAGTCCTTGTGATGGTGTTTCCTGAACCCTACAGTGTCTTTGCAGGTTGAGTTCAGCGCCTCTCTAACTGCCTTCCACTGCTGCTCTGTGGTGGCCGCCTCCTCTTTATTTACTAGCTCCTGTAGCGCTTGAAACCGGTTGGACAGCACCAGTTTGAACTCTTCTCTAACTCCAGTTTCTCTCAGGAGGCCTACATTATAGCGCTGTCTTCTTGTTGTCTCTGTGCGGCTTTTCTTTAGCTTGAGCTTCATTCTTAAGGTAAGCAGATGGTGGTCGGAGGCGACATCTGCTCCCCTCCTCACTCGAACATCTTGAAGGGATCTTCTAAATTTATTGCTAATGCAGATATGGTCTATTTGGTTCTCTGTTGTATGGTCAGGTGAGACCAAGTTGCTTTGTGTATCCTTCTGTGTGGGAAGATGCTGCCTCCAATGACAAGTCGGTTTAGAGCACAAAAGTCTACAAACCTCTCCCCGTTCTCACTCATCTCCGAGCCTAGTCCCTGTCTCCCCATCACCTCTTCGTATCCGGTGTTGTCCTCCCCTATTTTGGCATTAAAATCGCCCATGACGATGGTGATGTCTCGCTCCGCACATTTGTCCAAGGCACTCTGGAGTCGGTCGTAGAACTCTTGTTTCTCTTCCTCGTCCCTGTCATTAGTGGGCGCATAACACTGGATGACGTTCAGCTTGAGCTTTTTTCTTGGTTCTAAAGGCTGCTGTGATGATTCTTGGCCCAAGAGGTTCCCAGCCCATCAGCGCTCTCTGTGCCACTGGTGACAGCATGAATGCTACGCCTTCTGTATGGGGGGCATTCTCCTCTTCATGACCTGAATACAGAATCATCTCCCCACTTAACAGCCTTTTCTGGCCAGACTGCGTCCATCTGGCTTCACTGATACCTAGCAGGGAAAGGTTGTACTTTTTGCATTTCCGCTGCTATCTGGGCGGCCTTGCCGCTCTGGTACATGGTCTTGACGTTCCATGTGCCCATGGTTGTATCCCTGGATAGAGAGAGGCGGCTCGGTCCTATGGCTTCCGAAGACTTCCGGCTTTCACCACAGGACGTCATAAGTCTTCTGGTAGAAGAACCTTCCTCCTCCAGGAAAGGAATTACTGTTAGTCTTTTTGTCGGCGTTTTTGTAGCTATTTCCTTTTTTGCAGGGTGGGGAAACTACCCCCACGCCCAACCCCCTTACTAGGAGGACCAGGGGTTTTCTGTCGGGGTCACCTTCCCTTAGACCATGTTGGTTCACGGCACCTTATTTCATTCGGTGCACCCCTCTCACGAGGGACCCCCTATCCACCACCCAGGGGACGCGCCTCAACGCCATATGGTCCCAGCGCGAGGTCGCCTAGGTTCGTTCAACTTCAATTAAGAAACAAACCAAAAGATCGCCGATCTTTTCCGATCTAGGTTTGCCGATCAGAAGTTTGTCCAATTAAGAACAGCTCTCACGGATCAGGTACGTACTGCCTGACCGACAGCTTCAACATAAAATACAATGTATTAGTGGGAAAGGTTAACAGTAGAACTTATCTTTTGTAGTCGTGCTGGCGATGTCTGAACAGCATCCTTGAAGGTTCCAGCAGCTTTCCGTGGTCTCAATTCAGTGAACACAGCCAGCGTGATGGTGCTGTCAGAAGCGCTGATGCACCAGTCTACAGAAGATGTTTATTCCCGAAACAATCGAGAAAAACTATCACTGAATAATCACAGATCAAGTCAGTGTTTGTCCACAGTAACACATAAACCAAGGTAATAGTTTCAACAGTATGTACAAAGCGTAGGACGCCAGGCTGGAGATGTCAATGGCGAGTTCCCGAGAGAAAACCAGCACCGAAGAAGTAATCACAGAATCGTCACAGACTAAAACCAGTCGTTTTCCCGTAATATTTAAATTAACTGTTCTGACAATAACAGCGTAGTACACCAGGCTGTCGTTTCTGTTCCGTCGTGAAAATTATAACTCCGAAGGAGGTGACATCGGGAAGCTGGTGTTGACAAAGTAGGCTAACATTATCACCAAGGTCCGAGAGCGCTGAAGGCATATCAGCAAGCCTGAAAATTTGAGCGGACTGAAATGTCTTGCACGGCAAAGAGAGCGCAAACTGATTGGTCATGCACAAGCAACGTACTAGTACTCTCGGCTGCTATACGCATGCGCACTGTCCCTTGTTGTAGATGGTAGTCCACTCAGTTTCACTGCGTACAGCCACGCGGCCCTAATCATTGCGATATTGCATAATCGACAAGACCCTCCGTGTCCAAACAAGCAGCCCCAACGCCTTGCGCATTGCACAATATACAAGTTCAGCAGGGACTGGGTGTGGATATTGCAGGTGTCACAGCGACTACCTCGCTGTCATGGCATAGAGTTACATCCTTAGCGCACGTACTTCACATCTCGAAGTTCTCCGTTAGGCATAACAGCATTTTTATCTATGATACAATTTTAACAAATTGTACCGTGAAATTCTAGTTTTGTCACCATTTTTGAAGTCTTGAAGCGAAAGTAAAACTCATATCACGTTAAATGAAAAATTACTTAAAAGCAAACAAGATGAGATTTCATCCCAAAGTCTACCGTATTGTTTTGAGCTCACATGCGATTTTCTTTAGAAACATTCAGATATTTTTTAGTTCTGATCCTTCGCTCTCCACCCTAACCCACCCTACCCCCCGATCGGCCGCACAAACACTGACACACATGGCGCCAGTTACACGTTCTGTGGGCTGGCGTAGCCACAGACTGTCTTTCTAATCACATTGTCGGAAACAGAGAGTATTGTTTCAACCTATACACATAAATAACATTGACTGAATTTTCGTGCTTTGCGTTATTTAGGAACATTGTACAACACTGACGTTTTTGACGCTTTTACGTCACTGTCATTGTCCGAGTCGTGAAAGGCACGCAAGGGTCTCTTCCACGCAGCCTCTTCCAGGGCTGACTCTTTGGTGGGAGTGAAACCTGGTTCGAAAATTTTCAAAAATGAATTAATTATCATTCAAAAAGTCAAAGAGGTACAATGCTGGCTAACGAACTCATTCAATGTCTTCATTTAATCTAGATATATGCAAAATATCTAGTATGAATAAGACAAATTACGGACTCTAATGCGGATCAACCGGTTTTTTTGTGAAACGGTCATTTTCTCAAAAATGTGTGAATTAATTAAAAAATGTAAAAATGTTCTCGAGATAATTTTTTTAAAGACGATATCCTAAAGTTTCAAGCCCATCCGTCCACAAACTCGGGCTCTAGTCGCTGTCACACACACACACACACACACACACACACACACACACACACACACACACACACACACACACACACACACACACGAACGCACGCACGCACGCACGCCCGCACGCACACACACACACACACACACACACACACACACACACATACGGCGTTCTGGCGCTAGATCTGCGTTCAACAGCAATGCTAGCATAGCTAGACGTGATGTAATTTTCTGTTGTTACTACACTTTTACAGTGTGACGCCTGCCCGCCTATGTTATCGCGTACTTGGTGTTGAACGGGCTGAGGCCAGCCCCATTTCAAAGTGTACCATATTTTCAATACGTTAGACAAAGATACGTCATGACAAATGACTTTTGACAAACCAATAACGCGTATGCACTGCGCACGCCCCTTATAGAGTTCACTGTGACGCATTGGCAGATCTGCGAGGCTTTTTCAAAAGAAGATATTTCAACATCAGAATCAGGTCAAAGACAGAAGGTAGAAACTCTTGACAGCCAGGACAGCTCTCATATAGAAGGGACTTTGTGGGTTATTGTTCATATTGTTTACTGCATACAACGGAAACTTTCTGTTTGTTCCAGAGTGTAATTTCACAACTTCACAACAGCTGCCTACACTGTGTGGCTGGGAAGCTAACGGCTGGGAGGCCGGACAAGCACACGGTTTTTTTCCTAGTAGGTTACTGCAGGCTCTCTCCGTCTCTGTCTGTCTGTCTGTCTGTCTGTCTCTGTCTGTCTCTGTCTCTCTCTCTCTAATCTTGACGTTTATGATAATCTTGACGGTTATGTTTACAGTTTGCGTTCAATACACCAGATGCAGTCTTACCAGTTTGCGGTGTATCTGTATGTGTATATGATTATTGTATAGTTGTATTTCATGTACCGTACGTAATGAGTATCAGGAGTTGTCCAGTACTGAGTCAGAAGTGGGTCAGGAATGTCTGGCGCGGGCGTTGGGTTGAAGGCCCCGGACAGACATAACGATATCACGTATTTGTCCGGGCATTTAATTAAATGTTTGCGCTGTGGCGTATTTTTTCCGACTTCTGATTTACGGTCTTCGTCTATTGATGGTACGAGCGCGCTTGTGTGTGTGTGTTTTCCTGTTTTTTGTAGCATGGACAAGAATGAAAAAATTCTGCGCACCTATTCTTTTATCCTTGGAAAATAAAGTTAATTTCATTTCTCTGTTATAATAAACTGTGTAGATTAACCTGCATATAGCCACCCGCAAAGACGCAAGCATCACACGCGAAATTCCTCGTGATATTTTTGCAATAAACCCATTTAACCCCGAGGCCACATTTTCCCAATTTTAGGGATGCCACTTAGCAACTATTTTTGTATCAGTCGCAGGAGATGGATCGATCCAAAAAATTCAAGGGCAGTGCCATATTAGCTTGGCGCCTCTGGGCGCCAAGCTAATCTGGCACTACCCTCAGATTATCATGGTCAATCCATATCCTGTTGTAGCGCGTCCGGGCTAAATGGGTTAAGAAAATAATCTGTCATCTTGCAGTTGCACGCCTAAATAATTATGTGGATGCTGGAACTTTGACGACCGGGCTTGTAAAGGCGACACCGACGACAGAAATATGTGTACAGTTTCACTACACCATGAACAGCGTCAACGACACGCTATCAATGTTAATTCAGACGGCAGACAACTCAGCCCCAGATACAGTGTGGGAGAGCACCAACAATAACATGCAGTCGGCCTCATGGATTAACGCGTCAGTTTACGTCATCTCAGACATCGCTTTCAAGGTGCATGTAGTAACTCATACCGTTTGCTGGAGTATTCCCCAGATAGACCCACTCGGGGAGTGTACCACAAGTACAATGGGTCTATCTGGGTAGTACTCTCACAAATGGTACAAGAAAAAGCGTAAGCTCCTCTTTCGATCCCCAGCTCTTGCGAACAGCACCATGCTGCCATACAAATACTGCATGGAAGCGCTGACACTGGTCTCTCCCAACTGTGCTTTCGCAACGATTACAATTAAAACTATACACATTTTTTTTAACGAAACCTCTATTAAACAGTTTTTGTTCATTTCAGTAAATAGATCTAAATGAAGTCAATCATCGACGAGTATCGAATCCTTGTGTTTCACACACGGCTGAAGGTTCTCATTGAAATGCATTTTTATGCGAGTATTAATTCAATGATTTAATGCAGTGATTCTTTCGCTCTTTTTTCCCATAAAGAAACATAAAGTGAACTTCGTTCAGCATCGCTAGGCTAACACTGTAGTCGGAATAACGTCTACTGCTAGTTTGTCTGTTTTGTAAAAGGAAAATAATAAAACTTGAAATTGCCATGGCCTACCGGGAAATCAGTGGACCGACCAAAGGCACAGTATGTGCGCATTTTGACTCGCTAGACAATATTTATTGTCTATGAAATCGTTGGGAACGGATGACTGATATTGCGTCTTTGTGTCTATTTAACACTATCTTAAACGTGTCTACAAGTAAAATGTGGTTACCTATTAAAACCGTCGACCCGGCATCAGCGACCCGAAAAATCGTTTTTTGGAGATAGAAGTGTGCCATTTTCGCTGTTTGATCGACCGGAAACAAACCATGACGCAGACGACACACCCTGTTCCACAGGGACTTAAACGACGGAGGAGTTCTAGGCCCTGTGGAACAGGACGCAGACGACATGTCGTCGGTAAGCTACTCATTATGATTAGTTTCGATGTGTACTTGCTGTTCATGTGTTGCATATGCTTTGGGAGAATAGATACACGATCGATTTTACATGCCTAACTATGATCATGCCTGCTCTAAATGTACGCTTGTGACGATTTCGCTGCTTTTCTGCTTGCCGTGGCTGCTGTTGTCATGTACTCGAAGTCTATAAATCGCGAAGTGTACAGGCCGCCATCAGGACATTATCTAATGCAATATCGAATCTTTGCTTGTTTCTCTTGGAATTGTATTATCTTCTCTGATGCTGACAAAAAGGTTTGTTAAAAGCACGTTTTCTTCCTCGCATGTTTTCTTCCTCTCACTGGAAGCAGCTGCGCCAGCCATTGTTACAAGACGGGATGCAACTTTTTCATTTTGCAATCACAGCACTCTTTGCTTAGAAACTCGAGCCACAAATCTAAGAAGAGGGATGTATTTTCACCATACACGTTAGCGTCGTATGATATAACGTCACTTGAAAAAGCTCCAGACGGTCTGCAGCCTTCGATATTATTGGGAATGCATTTTTTAAATTGATATAAAATCATTATTTCTTGATCGATTGCGGCTTTTTAGTTTATTTGTTGTTATTTGTTGTTTATTTATTTGTTGTTTGTTTGCTTTCAAGCTTGTTTTCAGCGCTAAGAGGTGCAACAATCCTCACTCTGTGATCGCCATTTTCAACGTTACATCTACGCCGACAGTCACCTATCCTCCTTCTCCGTGCCGACAGTCTTCACAACCTCCAGCCCCAAAACCCCAGTATGAAGGCTGTGCGCTGAAAAGTGCGGCGACCACAACAACAGAAATATCGTCCGCATCAACCAGCGTCACGGGTAAACCTGTCACGACGAACTCCAACTCGTCTTCTGGCAGCCACACCACGTCCACTGAGGTTATCACTACAGGCGGCGGGGCGTCTTTGAGTACTCACTCAGCGACCGGTAAGGCAGCTGACACCACAACTGATGCACAAACGCACACAGGTGCAAAATTAATACTGAAGGCTTAGTTAGATAGTTGATGATCACATGTATCAGTAAATAATATATCGTTGGTTTTAGTGTGAATGCCGCCGTGAGATTGCCTTAGTTGCCTGCTCGGTTTTAAACCCAAATAACTAACTTTTAAGTGTGAATGTAAATTGCTCTTCACTAACTCGCATATCCTTCACTGCCAGTGGAAGCATATAGTTTTCTTATTTTCTTATTAATGATAAAATTCTACATCGAAAAATTCCCAGCCGTCAAAAGGAAAATAGATACGAATTGTTTTCCACAAGAGGCATTGATCCTCATGAGCCCCCGCAATTGCGGGGGCTCATGAGGATCTATACCTCTTGCAGTTGGGTGGGGTTCGAGTTGTCTCGGTAGTGTAGTGGGTTAAAGAAACACTCAAAGAGACGAGAATGCTAGCATGAAAGCAATCTACCTATCGCCCATACACCCATCTTTTGCGTGCAATATTGTTCAAAATATTAATTATTCACGATATTTATGATGAAACAAGTAAACAATTGACCAGGAGAAAGTAAAGAAACCGTACAAGTTAAACACGAATATTCATATATTAGTGTGCAGGTCTATGATTTTGAACATTATTTAGTGAAGCCGTAAGGTCTAAAATCACAGACCAGCACATATTCAAAATCGCTTTAAATGCCCGATGCATTTCGCCTGCTTGCCTCGTGTCTGGTCAGATGGCGGCAGCGTGGGAGTTGCAGTTGGATTGTCAGTGGCCGGGTTCGGGGTGATTGGTGCTGCCGTCATTATCGCTGTTGTCGTATGGAGGAAACGGAAACAGAAAGGGTAGGCAAAGCGTATAGTGTGCGAGTATGTCTTCAGAATTGGTTAACTTAAAGTGGAATTTTGAATGTTGGTTGACGAAAGACTGTTTCTGCTCTTTTCTTTTTTGCTACGTAGGGCAGTTCCCCAGGTGCGCACAAAGAGTAGTAGAAAACCTCTGATACGTGTGCCTACTCACATGCATTGTGAAAAAGAGTAGAAAAGGCTTACCTGAGGCAAGACAACATTGAGAACGCGTTGCATCGGCAAATTCTATCAATCAAAGCCCGCCCTGCGGCAAATCGGTTTAACTTCTATTTTATGTAGTTCTTTTGTAATATTCATAAACTCATTTTAAATGTGCTACACAGGGATAAGCGTAAAATGAAGTCAGTCAGTATTCGAGACATGCTGCATACGCCTCGTACTATGCGGCATGTCTCGAAAGCTAACATCAGTTGCCTGTATCCGTATGCGGCATGTCTCGACTTTGCTCTGCATTACCAAACCGCCGCTTGCAAATATTTCACCTATGTGTAACTTTAAACATTTCACATTCTTTCGTTGAGAGAGTTGGTTGTTAAAACGTTTGAAAAAGTTTCCTGATGTAATTTATTCTTGCCGAAGTTACAATATTTTCAGTATTTCCACCTTCCGTCGATTTTTTTTTATTCCAAATAATATGTGCTGTACTAGTGAAACATATTTGATGCCAATGTCATTTTTCAGGAGAGGGACCGAGGACAAGAATGTTCTGAAAAGCAAAATGATGGACCGACAGCCAAACGGTATTCCTGCTTACTTTCATATTATTATCTTATTGTGTTTAACCTCTGCACTGCCGATGGACGCAAAAATCTGTCCTTGAAACAGATCAAATTCAATACCAAATAATCCCATCACCATCAATTAATGGGAATGTAAATGCACAGGGTCAGCAAGAGGCAAAGAACCTCATGAGCGGGGGCATCTGAGGGGGCTCATGAAGTTCTTTGCCTCTTGCAGTTGGGTAGTCTTCGCATTTTTACGGCAGCGAATCGATTACAGTCAAGTTTCTGATTGCGCGTTGCAGTATGTGTTTTTGGGCAAAATATGCTGGAGGACACGTAATTCAAATGAACAATATGTATATTGTGGAATTATGTACTCTGTACTACTTATTGGTATCAAAGAATTAGAAATAAATGTTTCCTGCATACTCTCACAGCTTTTAATAACAAAAAGCTTTTCTCCTAAAGACATTTATCAAACTGAAGAAAAAAATCGATTTAATCTTTAGGCAATGTTCGCGACAAAAACCGCTACCGACAGCCTAAGGATTAAACAGTATCGGGCTTACCTTACCTTAATGTTCTGAAGGTTCTTCTCATGGAAACAACGCTTCCAAAAACACTTACTCAGCAGCTAGGAATCCAGCGTTCTCTGTTTCCCTTCACTCCGTTGGCGACTACTCTGAGGTGGACGGCACCGAGCACTCCGAAAATCCTTACGATGATGCTGCGCCCGACAAGGCAGACCTCAGCACGTCTGATGGCTACAGCCACGTGGACATACTTGGAGCCGACAAGAAGAAGAAGAAGCAGAAAACTCCCGTGACCAACCCGTACGAGCTGGCTGGCGCATTGCCGTCAGAAGACAACGATACAGGTAAATGCGCATTACTTTAAAACAATGTAGACATGTAAAGCAATATAGACATATAAAACAATACAGACATTTAAAACAATAAATTCTGTCAATAGAAGAAAAATTATCTGATAAAGCGGGTCGCCACTTGTGGTATGTGATTCGTACTTATTGTTATCAAGCGGATTCTTCTTGTCATAGGAAAAATATACATGCAGTACTTAACAGTAGTAACCGTTAAAAGAAAACTATTTGAAATAAACTCCAATCCTCTACAGCATTGCTAAGTTTAGTGAAACAACTCTAAACTGTCTAAAACAACAACGGTTATTATAAACAACAGCCAAAACTCCTCTATGTAAAGAAATGATTAGTTATTTGTTTCACTGAAAAAAGTCTTTTTAGTGTGACCAGCTGATTAAGAAAAAAACCTAGATTTGTGTGTTCAGAATGCTGTATTAGTCAAAACTTAAGACATAAATATTTCAACATAATAGTATACAGAGAAAATGTCTCCGCTTGTCAGTGCACTAAGTGTGTGCGTTGGTTTATGATTTTGGACTTCACGGCGTACCGCCGCGAGGTCCAAAATCACAAACCAACATAAGTTCCGTAAGGGCTTTGTTTGCAGATGAATACAACTATCTCAACTTGCAACCAGGAGCGAAGAAGCCGAAAATCAACTCTGCTCGATCCGCCAGCCAGGCCGACTACAGCCACGTCGGGGGCCACAGCAAAACTCCGCCTCAAGATGTTCACCCCGCTCCTCACAACAAGGGGAAAGCACCCGCTGCTGCGAATCAGCAAGGAAACGAATACAACCGAATGAACGCGAAGCAGCCTTTCGGCACTAAGAGACAAGGAGATGCAACTCCTGACGTTTACAACAGGTTAGGACAAGATAACGCCACGTCTGACGAAGGAACGGATGCTGCAGACTGCGAGTACAACACAATCGGGGAGAAAAGCCTAAAATCGAAGCAACCAAGGGGTGCTACTCGTGACGCCTACGACAGAATTGATGGAGTTACTTTGCCTGACGGAAATCCCAGCGGTGTTGAGAATGGCAAGACTGGAGAAGATTCGGAGCAGTACAACACGCTGAACTTTGATGAGGGGCAACAGCGGGGGCACAATGCTGCGGAGAACAAGAAGACGTCCCAGAGCAGTAAGGCTTACGACCACGTCAGTGCAAGATGATTTTCAGGAGACGTATGCAAAGACTCAGAGAGACAAACGAGAGCGGGTGATAGACTCTAATTATGACCATGTCACACCAGATAACTGAAACTCGTGTGGACATATAAACTGAAGGCTTCGTTTGTCTACAGAGGAGCAAAAGAAATGCGACCATTTTGGAATCATCGGAAACACATTAGTGTTTCCGATGATTCCAGAAATGTCTCATTTCTTTCGCTCGTCACGTCAGTATAATATGCCAGGTCTATTTGCACGTCAAATGCGGAGGTCGTGTAGATACATTTTAAAAATATTTATTTAGAGATGCTGCAGAAACCCTTCCTTGTCGGGAAAATGCAAGAGCGGCCACCAAACTGCAAGAGGCAAAGAATCTCATGAGTCCCCGCAGATGCGGGGACTCATGAAGTTCTGTGCCTCTTATATTGCTGGCCACATTTATATCCGTGCTCCTTCGATTGATTAAGATTTTTGGAGTTTAGTTTGGCATACGTTCAAAGATTGTACTGTATGTCAACTGAGAGCGAACGGCTTGAATTGTTGCAATAAACTTCACAACCAACGTTTTTCAAACTCTTCTAAACATTCAGAAGGAACTGTTACTTTCATTGTACAGAATGAGATTATTATGTTTATTTTGCAAATGTATCAATGAGTGATAATTGCGATTATATATTTAAGGCGACCTGCCCCAGGGCGGATTGGTAAAGTTCACAAAATACCACGGGCTTTCAATATTGTCTCGCCTAAGCTCTTTCCCAATTTCATTTGCCTGCACCAGGTCGCTTTAAAATTTACTTGCTTTAAGGTCATAGACTGTTTGCATTTTTGTTTTAGACATGGTTTTAGCGCATGTCCGCTTCAATTTTTGTTTTAGGATAACTGCAAATCGCTTTGCATTTTTGTTTTAGACATGGTTTTAGCGCATGTCCGCTTCAATTTTTGTTTTAGGATAACTGCAAATCGTTGCTAACAATGTCTAGCAATCTTAGCTGCTTCGTACTTTTACTCGTAAAAACCTTCGCCTATCATTTCCTTCTTTCATTCATTTTAAAATAAATGACGACAACTAGATTCCTGGATTCATAAAGGTTTTAAAATCCAGACAAGCTTTTAAGTTATGCTTATCTACATACATGCATTTTTATCAGGTGACAAACAACAAAACAAAAAAGGCAAAATATGATTTACAGGGAAACATTAAAGCTGCTAAGCTGAGCTACCGTAGTAAGCTTGAAAATAATCTGTCCACAAACAACTCACGTGACTTATGGCAAGGCTTACAGAAAATTACCAACTACAAGCATCTAAACCAGCAGACACACAAGACCGCACACTACCAGACAAACTGAATGTGTTTTACAGCAGATTTGACAAGCAAAATGACCACTCCCCTGTGCTGCATACACTCAGTGACGAGGACACTCAGCCTTTTGTTGTCTATGAACACGATGTCAAGCAAATGCTTCTGAGTATGAATGTCCGCAAAGCTGCAGGCCCGGATGAAATTTCGCCCAGCCTGCTCCGTCACTGTGCTAGCCAGCTCTGAAACGTTTTCACAGACATCGTTAACTGGTCCCTCAGAATCTGTAAAGTTCCACAATGCTTAAACAAATCTGTTATCATTCAGGTCCCGAAAAATTCCACAGTTTCCTCCTTTAACGATTACAAGCCTGTTGCCCTTACGTCTGTCATTATGAAAACGTTTGAGCGTCTGGTTCTACAACACATTAAAACTGTTATCCCACCCACCTTAGATCCCTACCAGTTTGCCTATCGGGCGAATCGGTCAGTGGAGGACGCCGTACCCCTGGGTCTGCATCGTGCACTGGAACATCTTGAGAAGGCCAACACGTATGTTAGGGTATTATTTGTGGACTACAGCTCCGCCTTCAATGCTATTGTGCCACCCAAGCTCTATGAGAAACTGATCCAGCTAGGTTTTGACAGTTCACTGTGCCAGTGGATCAACGATTTTTTGTCAGGTAGACCTCAGGTAGTCAGAGTTGGTCCGTTCAGTCAGCATTTAGACCCAGGGAGTCGACAGTCAGGTGGATGTAACCACTCGTCTGGTAGTCGCATTTCTAAGCGCGTCACACTCAGCACGGGTGCACCCCAAGGTTGTGTTTTGTCCCCTATGTTATACTCTCTTTTTACCCATGATTGTATATCAACTGATGATAACGCCCTTACGTTAAATTTGCTGACGACACCACTGTTGAAGGTTTTATTTTAAACAACAATGAAACAGCATACAGAGAGAGAGAGAGTAGATGAACTTGTTGGCTGGTGTTCTGACAATAACCTTGACCTAAATGTGCCTAAAACGAAAGAAATGGTCATGGATTTCAGGAAAATCAAAAGTGACATTGTTCCCCTAACTATTCATGGTAGCCATGTTGAAATTGTTGATTGTTTCAGGTTTCTCGGCAGTCGGCACCCACATCTCAAATTTATTTCTTTAACCTTTTTCCAGAATTAAAGAAAAGTTATTTCATTAAAGAAAAAAAGTAATGACTATCAACCCTGCTCGGCACCCACATCTCAAACGATCTTAAATGGGAGAAAAACGTTGATTCTTTATTGAAAAAATCACAGCAACGACTGTATTTTCTCAGACGTCTTAAAACGTTTGGCGTCAGCAGACAAATTTTGACCAACTTCTACCGGGCAGTTATTGAAAGTATTTTGACCTTCTCCCTGACCGTTTGATTTGGCAGTACCACACAGAAAGAGCGATCCAAATTAAACAGAGTAGTAAAAACTCATAGGTATCGATTTGCCCTCGTTAGAGTCCCTCTTCTATGAAAGAATGCTAAAAAAGGCTAGATCCATCCTCCGAGATGATTCCCACCCAGCCCATGAGTTGTTTGAGATGTTGCCATCAGGGTGCCGTTATAGAGCGATCGGAACACGCAGGAGTCGTTTTAAAAACAGCTTTTACCCAACTGCTGTCCAGGCTTTTAATGATGCAAACAAACGCCAAATCTGACCCATCCGTCCCACTGTTTAATGTAATGTATATATATATATATATATATATATATATATATATATATATATATATATATATATATATATATATATATATATACAGTATTGCCCAGCTATCCGCAGCACCACCTGCTCGGCGTTAAACCCAAATTAACTAACTAACAGCTATCAGCACATACTTCATCTACCATGCTGTGCAGAACACACTTTTAGTTACGGAGCGGTAGGGTGAAACTGACTCGAATGCAAGATAAGCCATCGGTGGCAAGTAATCATTAGCGCGCGCCTAGTCATACTGACTGGAAGAACTGTTTATGATACTAGAAGAGAATGTCCTCACAAACCAGTCTGGTTTGTGAGTATCTATAACTCGAGGCAAATTTGTATCGTTACATTGTTGTGTAATGTTCTATGCATCTACTGTGGGAAATCAGTTTATTTACCCGACCACATATAGTAGCGCACCTTCATGTTTGTGTATGTATGTTTCTCCTGCCTACTTCCTAAGTTCCGGAGAAAGACATGGGTTATATAAGAGACCTGATCCATTCTTCTTTGAGGATGGAAATGGTCGTCTTGTTCTATTCCTGCGTATTTCTCTGTGGGCTGGCGATTGGGTGCCTGATAGGCGGGGGCAGGGGATCTAAGTGTTTGTCTGTCCAGCGCTGTGATTCTCCTTGGTTTGAGTAGAAGAGAATGCTCTTCCAATAACCTACTACTAAGTGTATCTGCTGTCAAACATCCCGCAGGGTATGTAGAAAACTGAGGTAGCAAAGTAAGAGAACATTACACACAAGCATAACAATGACACACATCATTAGTCCCGCAACAGAGATTATAGAAGGAATAGTTGATGCTAGACAGTGACCTAGATAGCCTGCTCGCAGCGGGGAGTGACTGAATACCACAGCAGCAGGTGGCTGGCCAAACTAATGTGTAGGACTGAAATAGGGCTAACTGAACTGCTGTGTCTATGATGCACGTGACGTGTTCAGTTTTATATTACGATACGCCTATGCAATTTGTGTTACTGTGAAATCGTGTTTATTGCCTTTATGCTTAGACCATAATACTTACTAAGACATATGGTGTGTGTGTGTGTGTGTGTGTGTGTGTGTGTGTGTGTGTGTGTGTATGTGTGTGTGTGTGTGTGTGTGTGTGTGTGTGTGTGTGTGTGTGTGTGTATGTACACGAAAGACCTGAAATGGGTGACTGTCTTTACCATCCTTATGGAAAATGGGTGTGTGTAAAAATCTGGGTGCCCAAGTCAGACACCAATTTTTTCTGAGGGTTGTTTCTGCATTGTCTTGGGGTAAAGATTCATAAAAAATAAAATGATCAGTTTTTTCTCATTTTGGCGTTAACACATGCACTTTTGTGTTTAACAGACACGCCTCTAGTGTGTTTGAACTTGTCCCTCCCAGCAATGTGTGTGTGTGCGCACAGAACCCCGAAAATGGGCGTGTGTATGTGACATCACCCTTCTCAGCTATAATAACTTCATAGCTGATATGGGTCAGGAAGGGTGTGGGAGGGGGGAGGGGAATTTTGTTGTTTGAGGGAATAAATTGTTTATGTTCCTACAAAATTAGGTTTGTTATTTGAGGGTGTGGTTGTTTTGTTAAAAAAGTGTTGAGTTGTGATGTACTTCCTGGAGGAAGGTAATGTCAAGTGTCAAATTTGAGATTCATGTATACGTTCACCAGCGACTTAGCCTGTTCGTTTTCTACGTTTGTTTCCATGTCAGATGAAGAAGGATCTTTGATCCGAAACGTCGTTCTTTGTTTCTGTTTTAAAGGGTTTTCCACCACTATCTTCTGTTTTTCTTTGACTTAGCATATAATTATATTCGTGCGCCGGTTGCTAAGAAGTGAAGTGATTGTATGAGTGCGCAGTGTGAGAGAGGACGTATAGACTTTGGGGGAGGCTGCTGTTGTCTTGTGTCTTTTGGTTCAACCTGTTGCTTTGTTTGTGGGTTTGTTGGTGTTATGCTTTCGTTTTGACTGCAACTCCTGTCAGATTGTATGCACAAATTGATTGAATGCAAATGACGTCACACAGTCAGTGTCGTTAGGTGCGTCGTCTGCTGCAGTCGGTCGTTTAGTGCAGTATGTAATGCTAGGTCAGAGAAAAAGAAAAACTAATGTTGCCAAAGGGTGTAATAGTAAAGTATTGTTTGTGTGAATGCTGCGTGTTTGAGGGAAGAACTGGAAAGTCGAGTGCTGAGTGAAGAGAGAAGGCGACAATGGGAAAACTATGATATCCAGCACTATTACGTTGGAATAGATGCATAACAGTTATGACACGCCTGTAAATGAAAACACTTTTAACATTAACAAAAGTTGAGTATAAGGAGAGGTTTTAAAACAGTTTTAATAAAAACTGTTGCCCGACACGCTTCTAAAAACAACAGTTTCTTAGTTTAAACCTTGCACCGCGCCATAAACGCCGCGATTGCTTCTCAGTCTTAGCTGTCCTATAGTGTGGAATGTGGGACTTGTCCAACTGGATCCATCTGGTGCACTCCAAATGTGTATTTGTGGGTGGTTTGATGTGCAACTCGTTGCGCGCCTCAGAAATGACCTCCTGATTCCAGGGATAATTAAAATCTTTCATTCATAAGAGAGCATTCAGCAGCTCTATAAACCCAAAGTGATGACCCCCACCCCGCACCCCCTCCCCACCTTCACCCCCACCCCTCCCCTCCCCTCCCCCCCACAACCCCACCCAAACAATCATTAGAAAATCAACCAGAGGTATTTTTTTAGTGTTCACTGTGTGTTGTGTCATTGTGCTTGACAGTTTTAATGCAGGAAAAAGAAGGAACATACATTAAGTTGAAAAAAGAATCACAACAATCAAATAAATGTGGAAAAGAAGCATCAAATATTCCGTGAACTTTACCTTATTACAGACACCTAATTTCCTTGAGATGTCCATGCTAAAATGAATGATTTGACAAGGACACCCATTTCTACTGTAATGCCAGTTTTTGTGTGAGAGGCACCCACTTTATTGGTAGAAACCCATTTTTTTCTCCATCCAGTGGCTCTGTTTCTAGAAAATGTCTTTTTTTATTTTAAGTTGTAGAGCTTAGTTACAAGGTGAGTTCTAAACATTCGCATCAACTCCAGAGCCCTAGAATAAATAGAAATATGGGAACCCATTTTCACATAAAATGGTAGGTAACCCACTCTGATGGTTTTGTCTCCCTCTGTGTGTGTGTGTGTGTGTGTGTGTGTGTGTGTGTGTGTGTGTGTGTGTGTGTGTGGTGTGTGTGTGTGTGTGTGTGTGTGTGTGTGTGTGTGTGTGTGTGTGTGTGTGTGTGTGTGTGCACGCGAGTAGCTTAATTATATTTTGAAGTGTTTAATGTTCTTCCTTTTATGTTGCGCAGCACCGCAACGATTTCCTAATGTATTGTTGTTACATATGGCAATAACGTTCTATCATCACATGTCTGTCTGTCTGTCAGTTAGCACAGTCAGTCAGTCAGTCAGTCACTCAGTCAGTCAGTCAGTCAGCCAGTCAGCCAGCCAGCCAGCCTGTTTGTCTGTAAGGTATGTTTATCGAAATATACTGACTTCCATTAAACGCAATTTTTTTCACCATAGCGCTTTTCTTCGTAAATATGCTTTAATGCGGGTTATTTTGACGTAATTGATTAGAAAATGTTATGAAGAGTGTGTTACGTCGTGTGCAAATAGAATGTTTAGTCTTTAAAATCGCACATCGATGACTTATGACATCATCAGTGACACTACCATCACAGAATATTGAAAGTGAAATGGGGAGGATCTGCAGAGGACACAGCTAAATGCTAACCAATGTGCAGTGTCACTAGGGTCCGTGTGCATGAAAATCCGGCCTGCTTGGTCTTGACCTACGTTTCGTTTGTCAAAGGCACCTAAATAATCAACATGACCTACAAACATGAACATCAAAAAGTTCTTTATTTTTAGGTTAGTGGCCATATTTATCTGATCAAATGGTTTAGGGGTGTTCTTTATCTATGTTTCAGTCACTACTAGAGCATAACAAATGGTTTGAAAGTAATTCACATTAAATCAAATAAGAGTTATTAAGAAATTGATGTTCACCGGAAATTCTGGTTCTCTGATGAATTTTTCAAGTCAAATTTCGTTTGAGGCAGTTAATCACACCATAAGCGATCCACGCAACTTGTGTGTTAAAACATGTCACAGGAAACTTGCTTCACAGAGTGTGTCCAATTTTGCTTATTTTCACCACTAATGAAACCCTGGGTCCTCTAAGGTAGCCATGGGCACAGCTAAATGCTAACCAATGTGCAGTGTCACTAGGGTCCGTGTCCATGAAAATCCGGCCGGACTTGGAACACGCTTCCTGATTATGTAAAATCCGCTTCCTCTCTAGCCCGTTTCAAAATCAGTCTCTTCAAGTACTTCTCGAAGCAGTCGTAATCATTACGTTGTGAAATATATACTGCCCTGTAACCCTGATTATGTATGCTCCCAATTACAAACTCTGTGTGTATGTGTGTGATGGTGTGTGTGTGTGTGTGTGTGTGTGTGTGTGTGTGTGTGTGTGTGTGTGTGTGTGTGTGTCAGTTTAGGTGTGTGAGATTGTCATGGGACTTTCTTTCCCTAAACTAGCAATGTTTTTGTCAGTTTCATTTACATTTCACTATATACTTAGTTTTTTTTTGTATTTTGTCTCGTAGTTTTGTAGCAACGGCAGGTTTGAAAAATGGCTATGTCTGTGACGATGTCAATGCCTCAACCGTTGATAAATAAAGCTTCATTGAATCATTGAATCATGGGCGATATCCAATTTTTGTGTGAAGGTAGCTCAGACAGTAGGCTGAACACCTGAAGTAAGCAACAAATAAAATGTTCTTGTTTTGCTGTCAGGGTGGCTCTTTGTTTGCGGGTACACTTACAGACACTTTTCGCGTTTTTAATGGAAGTCAGTACTGTCTGTTTCTCATGTCTATTCGTCCGTCGGTACGCCTATCCGTCTGTCTGTATGCTTTTCTCGTACACATATTGCGCGTGTGTGTTTGTGTGTGTGTGTGTGTGTGAGGGGGGGGGGGGGGGGGGCTAAAAGTTATTTGAGCGAATTTTGCTTTAAATGTACTTCGCCAGTCCGAGACTGTCTAAACAAAAGTAAAAGTAATTTCTCAGAAGAAAGCTATTGCTCTGAACAACTCTTAGCCACAATCCCCAACACCCCCCCTCCACCCGCCCCCACCCCCCGACCCGCGCCACCCCCCCCCCTAAAAAAAAACCAACAACAACAACACACATACACACACTAACCACCCCACCCCACCGTGCCCCTCACAACGAAGTACTGTATTTCTGATGCCCCAATTAAAATCATCAGGTAGGTAGGCGGGCCTTTCTTTAACTCTTAATCTCCCAGAACTAAATGACTTCTATTCTAAGTGTTAAAGGAGCACAGACAGGGGCAGTTAACGCGACACGAGTGATGTCTGCCTTTTTGACACAAGTGATGCCCCTTGCATCGTCTCCTCAGTTACACATGCTTTCGTCTCCACGGTGAAAGACAGCATAGGGTCGGCGTGATAAAATAGGGCACAGGGGGAGAAAACCGAAGTTACAGCAAGAGTTGTGTCCCTAACTCTGAGCGTCAACAGGATAATAACGTTATTAAACTATTGACGCTCCGAGTCAGGGGGGAAACTCTTGCCATTACTGCCAGAAATTCGGTTTTCTCCCCCTCCCCTGCTCCCACCCCTCGTGACTAGGGTTGAGAGAGCGAGCGCAACCAGAGCAGCGTTATTTTTAGAAAGTCGGCTTGGAGAACCGGTTTGGGACAATAATACATCTACACATTAGCAAATGAACACATGCACCTATGCCTCTTGCTGAAACCTCTGTGTACTCTTGTTCCTTGGACGACTGGGGCCTTTCAGCGTTAAATTAACACAGATTTCATAAACTCAGACTGTCTGCACTGAAAAGTTTAATTTGCTTGAAAGACTTTTGCAGGTAACAATATTCTATTTCATTCTTCTTCGAAATTCAAACGAATACCTCTTTTTTTCCATGTGTTCAGTTGTTTTCCTTGCGGCCTGAGGCATGAGCTCTTGTAATGTCGATCAGCAATTTAGCAGGTAAAAAGTGTGTGGAGTCATATTCAGTGGCGCAGTAAGATTTCTTGGGGGTTATTATTATAGGGCACATTATTCAAACACCAGCATCCTCCAAAACAACCAGGCTGGGGCCAGGAAGGCTGAAGACCTGCCAGTGTTAGCTGAAGAGGTGGAAGCAGCCGTACGCGGCCTGAAGGGAGGAAAGTCTCCAGGTGTAGACAACGTACCTGCTGAACTGTTGAAACATGGAGGAGAAGTAACAACGAAGGTCCTCACTACACTCTGTCAAAAGATCTGGGAGCAAAAGAAATGGCCAGTAGAATGGACACAGTCTCTAGTGATCCCGCTCCCCAAGAAAGGAAACCTGAAACAGTGCCAGAACTACAGAACTATCAGTCTGATAAGTCACCCTAGCAAAGTAATGCTTAGAATCATTCTCAACCGCCTCAAAACTTTCGCCGAGGAACTGCTGGCAGAAGAACAGGCTGGCTTCAGAGTTGGAAGAAGCACTGTAGAGCAGATTTTCAACTGCCGCGTCCTGATCGAGAAACATCTGCAGCATCAGCGCGAACTCTACCACAACTTCATTGGTTTCAGGAAAGCATTTGATCGCGTCTGGCACGACGGACTCTGGCAAGTCATGAGATCGTTCAACATAGAGGAGGGACTGATCCAAATGATAGAAGCGCTTTACAAGAACGCCTGCAGCGCGGTTCTACTTAACAATCAGTCAGGCGAGTTCTTCAGGACGACGATCGGTGTCCGTCAAGGATGCCTGCTCTCTCCTGTCCTTTTCAACATATTCCTGGAGAAGATCATGCAGGAAACCCTGCACGACCACCATACTTCAATCTCTATTGGTGGCAGATCCCTGTGCAATCTTCGATTCGCAGACGACATTGACCTCATGGCAGGCAGCAATAGTGAGCTCCAAAACCTGACAGACAAACTTTCAAGTAGCGCAGGGTCTTATGGTATGGAGATCAGTACGGATAAAAGCAAAGTGATGATCAACACCACAAGCGACAGCAGCAGCAACATTCACATGAACGGCCAGAAGCTAGAAGAGGTCAATAGCTTCAAGTACTTGGGAGCCACCCTGTCCAAAGACGGTAGTTGCATAGCAGAGATCCGTATCAGGATAGGTACAGCAACATCCGCAATGGCCAGGCTGGACAGGATATGGCGAAGTAACTCCATCAGCTTCACCATCAAGTACAGGCTTTACAAGTCCCTCGTAGTGTCTATTCTACTCTACGGCTGTGAGACTTGGACACTGCTTGCAGACTCAGAAAAGAAAATCCAGGCCTTTGAGAACAAGTGCCTGAGGAAGTTGCTCCGCATCTCGTACCGCGAGCACAAGACCAACGAATATGTACGGAGCATCGTCACTTCCCTGGTGGGCCCACATGAACCCCTTCTGGCAACCGTGAAACGGCGCAAGCTTGCTTGGTTTGGCCACGTGACCCGACACAACACCTTGTCCAAGACTATCCTCCAAGGCACTCTCGAAGGAAGTCGTCGGCGAGGTCGTCAGAGAAAGAGTTGGGTCGCAAACATAAAAGAATGGACCGAACTCGAGATGCCAGACTTGCTTGCCACCGCCCAAAATAGAACTCAGTGGAGAGCACTGTCTGTTGCTGCTGCCTTTCAGTCCCCCCAACGCCCAGTTCGGGCAAGGGACTGATGATGATGATGATGATATTCAAACATACCCGGCAACCCATGCAGACAGGTAAAGAAAAGCGATCGCACTGACAATACAGCCTTCAGAAAGCCAGCCTTTGGAACTGGGTTGAAAATGCGTACGTACAAGTTTTGATCAAGGAAGTCGGTCGCAAAGTGATTTACTTCTCTGTCAGTGTTGTCATTCCACACATACGCACACCTGGACTGCACTGTATTTGGCTTGCACAGTCGACACAGCATAACGTGAGTAACTTAACACATTCAGCCCTGACGCACTACAGCAGGAGATGGGTCGACCACGATAATTCAAGGGTAGTGCCAGATTAGCTTGGCGCCTGTAGTCGCCAAGCTATTCTGGCACTACCCTTGAATTATCATGGTCGATCCATCTCTGCAACAGGTGCATAGTCGTTAGATGACGCCTCCAAACTTTGGCAAATACGTGCGTCGGGCTGAATGAGTTAAGTTCATTATTTTGAAATCACGGCATTTAAACACTAATAACGAAATCTTTTTTTTAATCTTTCAATTTCTTTAAAACATTTTATTTTAGACAGATACATAGCATCGGTAAATGTTTTTGTTCATCCTGTTTTGTGAGCGGTTTGGGTGTGTCGTTATTCAGTTGTAGAAAGCCCTCGGCTGTATTAATAGTGAGGTTTCATTCAACGAACGACTACGACAGCTAATCACGGCGCACAATCAGCTACGACCATAAGAATATGCTAAATCCAAACATCTCCAAGGGGCATAGATCCTCATGAGCCCTCCGGGCTCCTGAGGACCTATGCCTCTTGGAGATGTTTGGAGTATTGTCAATGCGATGTCACAAGCTGTTTCGTAGTGACTTCGCTTTTGTTCGTTGTTGGAGTCGTGCGGCGTAGACGTAACCTCTCTAACAGTTACCCCAACTGACACTCTTTCCCGCCATTCACTACACATACACAAAATCGATCGACTTTGATTGTGTAGTGAATGGCGCAATTATCTGTCTGTTGAGGTAAAGGTAAAAATACATCAGCGTATTTTGACGAATGTCACTGTAATCGTTTGTCATGTTAACTCATTCGAGACGTGCCGCATGGAGATACGCGGTATATGTCGCGTATCACCATGCGGCACGTCTCGAGTGTGTTAACTACACCAAGCTGTTCTTTGTCAGTTGTGTTTGTCCGTAGTGAATGTTTGATGTGTAAGCTGCGGACGTTGACGAGGAAAGCAAACATTCTAATGTCTATGGGTCTAAGCAGATTGGTCGGTATTGGTATTAGTCAGTGTTTGCTTGACTTCCTTTTTCATTTTGAGTATTTTAATACTGCATTTTATATTAAACAAAAGTCAAAGAAGTTTTAAAGATTTTAAAATATTCGAATGAAAGACATGGCCGCTTCATCTAATCGATCAGTTTGACAGATCTGTCTATGATAGACTGACCTGTTTGTTCATAGTCTGTCTTATCTGCATTGATTCCGGTAGCGTACAGCTACCTCGACAGATATGGACAAAAATCTCAAGAAGTTATGATATGAAATCATAAGGACCTTTCTGTTAAATATCGTATACTTTGCTATTTCTTCAGGAGTCATGAATGGACGATTTCCACATTTTGGCATCATCATGCTGATCTGGCTGACGTTCAGCGGTAGTACGGATGAATTCACTCAAGCGTACTTAGGTCTATAAATGCAAGACAAACACATCGTTTTAGCAGCTCAGTGGCTTAGGATTCTGTATGGCCTCGAAGGACCGGGTCCACGTGCTCTTAGCGTGGTAGGTTTGGGCATTTGGTTGGGTACTGTCTTATATTGAAAAAAAAAAATTTGAGTATGACCAGAATGTATGGGCCTTTTACCTTTTACTGACAAGCTAGGAGCCAAATATTGAAAGGCGACTAATCCTGATACAGGTCTAAAATACACAGATCTGGCCACCGCACTATATTTATTTGAATAAACTCATTAATCCTTCAGGGGGAAAATATCAAAGATTGATATCTCCTGAGGTCCAATAACAATTCCGACACCACCTCAGTTGATTTTTATGGTCAGTCCACATCCTGTCGTAGCGTGTCAGGCTGTCACTATTTTTAGTAGCATCCCTTATCAATCCTTATTTTCATCTCAGTGCTGAGCAGTCCAACTACCGTCATAGAAATAGTCTTTTTTGTACGTTTGTTTGTTTTTCGATTTTTCGAGAAGTGGGCCCTATATTTCATCTAAAATCCTTCACACGCCACTGCAACTGATAAATTAGTGTAAACGTGAGGCATTTATTTGTGTTAAGTCTATCCATTGGGACTGCGCGTCCCTTTTTGTTGATAGTGGTGGTATTGTTTTCTCCTACACCAAGCATGTCTACAAACACGTTAGTTTTTGCCGACAAAGCACACATATACAGACATGTACTCTCTTCGACAAGAAGATCAGGAAGAGGATGAAAGAAGCCAAAGAAGATTGGATTGAAGACCAGTGTTGTAGCGTGGAAGAGGGCATGGCAAACGGCAACAGCAAGAAGGCTTATGAAACGCTAAGGACCCTCACCAAGACTCAACAGCGAACAGCCACAGTCATCGAAGACAGCAGCGGCCAACTCCTTACGGAAAACACTGCTGTACTAAACAGATGGACTGAGTACTGCCGAGACTTGTATAACTACAAGGCTGAGCCAGACACCAGCATCCTCCAAAACAACCAGGCTGGGGCCAGGAAGGCTGAAGACCTGCCAGTGTTAGCTGAAGAGGTGGAAGCAGCCGTACGCGGCCTGAAGGGAGGAAAGTCTCCAGGTGTAGACAACGTACCTGCTGAACTGTTGAAACATGGAGGAGAAGTAACAACGAAGGTCCTCACTACACTCTGTCAAAAGATCTGGGAGCAAAAGAAATGGCCAGTAGAATGGACACAGTCTCTAGTGATCCCGCTCCCCAAGAAAGGAAACCTGAAACAGTGCCAGAACTACAGAACTATCAGTCTGATAAGTCACCCTAGCAAAGTAATGCTTAGAATCATTCTCAACCGCCTCAAAACTTTCGCCGAGGAACTGCTGGCAGAAGAACAGGCTGGCTTCAGAGTTGGAAGAAGCACTGTAGAGCAGATTTTCAACTGCCGCGTCCTGATCGAGAAACATCTGCAGCATCAGCGCGAACTCTACCACAACTTCATTGATTTCAGGAAAGCATTTGATCGCGTCTGGCACGACGGACTCTGGCAAGTCATGAGATCGTTCAACATAGAGGAGGGACTGATCCAAATGATAGAAGCGCTTTACAAGAACGCCTGCAGCGCGGTTCTACTTAACAATCAGTCAGGCGAGTTCTTCAGGACGACGATCGGTGTCCGTCAAGGATGCCTGCTCTCTCCTGTCCTTTTCAACATATTCCTGGAGAAGATCATGCAGGAAACCCTCCACGACCACCATACTTCAATCTCTATTGGTGGCAGATTCCTGTGCAATCTTCGATTCGCAGACGACATTGACCTCATGGCAGGCAGCAATAGTGAGCTCCAAAACCTGACAGACAAACTTTCAAGTAGCGCAGGGTCTTATGGCATGGAGATCAGTACGGATAAAAGCAAAGTGATGATCAACACCACAAGCGACAGCAGCAGCAACATTCACATGAACGGCCAGAAGCTAGAAGAGGTCAATAGCTTCAAGTACTTGGGAGCCACCCTGTCCAAAGACGGTAGTTGCATAGCAGAGATCCGTATCAGGATAGGTACAGCAACATCCGCAATGGCCAGGCTGGACAGGATATGGCGAAGTAACTCCATCAGCTTCACCATCAAGTACAGGCTTTACAAGTCCCTCGTAGTGTCTATTCTACTCTACGGCTGTGAGACTTGGACACTGCTTGCAGACTCAGAAAAGAAAATCCAGGCCTTTGAGAACAAGTGCCTGAGGAAGTTGCTCCGCATCTCGTACCGCGAGCACAAGACCAACGAATATGTACGGAGCATCGTCACTTCCCTGGTGGGCCCACATGAACCCCTTCTGGCAACCGTGAAACGGCGCAAGCTTGCTTGGTTTGGCCACGTGACCCGACACAACACCTTGTCCAAGACTATCCTCCAAGGCACTCTCGAAGGAAGTCGTCGGCGAGGTCGTCAGAGAAAGAGTTGGGTCGCAAACATAAAAGAATGGACCGAACTCGAGATGCCAGACTTGCTTGCCACCGCCCAAAATAGAACTCAGTGGAGAGCACTGTCTGTTGCTGCTGCCTTTCAGTCCCCCCAACGCCCAGTTCGGGCAAGGGACTGATGATGATGATGATGACTCTCTTCGACAAATATTTAAGCACCAAAATCGAAAGAGATGTCATGGTGTAATCAAGATGTATCCCAGAGCTAATAGACGCTGCTCTGGCAGTCGTTCAAATCCCCAGGTGGACAGGAATACGATGTGGACTTTCGGCTTGCGGTGTCTGCCTCGCCATTGCATACTCAGCACGCTTTCTCATCAAGTGCTCGTTAAATAAAAATCGCCACTGTTCGAACAGAGTTAAAGGCCGATCAGGATCAGTGGAATAGAAAACAGAAATATGTCGCAAAAAAGAAGAAGATATTAGCAGGGCGGACGTTTGCACATGAAGTAGCGACTGGTATAGTAACAGACTTTCTAATCTCTAGCTTTCAGCTCTGTGGCGCCTTCATCATTTTAAAAGATGGGTGTGTGCCCTTGACACAGACACTCAGACACACACACACTCACACACATACACAATGCATAACGTACATGCATGCATACACACACACACACACATTGCCTACATACATATACATGTATACATACATAGATACATACATATACATACGTGCGTGCGTGGATGTGTGTGTGCGTGCGTATTTGTGGTTCTAGCTTAAAATACATTTCAAATATGCCGAGTGTGTGTGTATGTGTGTGTGTGTGTGTGTGTGTGTGTGTGTGTGTGTGTGTGTGTGTGTTGTTGTTGTTGTTGTTGTTGTTGTTGTTGTTTGTGTGTGCGTGTGTTTCAGAACTGAAGCGCTACACACTGCAAACTCCATTTTGACAGAGAACATTGGTAAGTACCTGTCTTCAATCGTTTAGGAATAGTGATAAAGTCCTGCGTATCGTCGAAAGATGTATGCAAGGCACGTTTAAGTGTGCATTCCTAGAAACAGAGCCAACAATTTGATTTTTAAAAGTACAAATACAGGTTTAAAAATGCATTTTTTAAAGTGAATTCCGAGAACAAGCCATCCGAATTTTGCAGAGAATTTTACCAATCCCCTTATATCACATTACTAGAGGAAACCGTCCCCCCCCCCCCCCCTAAAAAAATAAATAAAAATAAAATAAATAAATAAAAATAAATGAAATAAAATATAAAATAAAGTCTGACAACTTTATGGATTTCAAGTATGTGATATTTTAAGATGGATGGCAGGTAATGTAACTACGGAAAAGGAAAGAGAGAAAAGCGCGGGGAAAGGTGAATCCTTTATTTATTATCACCTCAGCTGTGGGTAAGCAAAGTATACTGATATCAGTATTTTGCAATAGTCTTGTATAACGTGTTGAAGCTGAAGTGCAAATACAGTAATACTGCACTTGCATGTCAAGTGTACCTGCTGCGCATAAAACCGAGAGTATGAACATAATTCATGATCAGTAAATATTAAAACATGCACCTGGATACGTTTGAATCTCCTGCTGTCACCTGTTGTTAGCTACAGCAGGAACAAAGTGGGATGCTAGCTGGAATTTCTTCTCAGTTCGTCTCTAATTAGTAGGCCGATGAATGCATCGATGTTTATTTGTCCCTTAATTATATTCTATTTAAATTCAATCGTTCTACATTCTTACTCTTTAAAATTACATTCTAACTCGCTCTAAACAGGGTGCACTTTTGAAATGAAACGGCACGTTACTGTGATTGGACGCCCCAGAACTGGGAGTCAACGCGCACGCTCGGTGGAGACGGCCTTACACTTAATGGTGCAACAGGACTGGGAAGTAAGTAAGCCTACATGTGAAATGCACCCAGGCAGTTATCTTTATACAAACCAAGGGAAATTCGTTAAAATAAATATGTGAACAATATAAGTTATTGGTCGCAGGGTTTGCTACACGGACCCTTGTATGCCTGAGGGAGGTCAAAGGAACCATTGTACCCCGAAGGCCGAAGACCTGAGGGGTACAATGGTTCCTTTGACCTCCCGAAGGCATACAAGGGTCCGTGTAGCAAACCCCTGCCACCAATGTTTTCGTAAAAGAAATCAAGAAGAAATCTTCTGACCTGGATCAAGCCAGACACGACTGACGACAAAGGAATTAACATTTATACATAATAAAATTATGACTTAATTTAAAATCTTTTATGACGTTGCCGTCTCACAAAAATTTCGCTTCCACAGACAGGCGATATTGGACCTGACAGACTCGGTCAGTAATGATCTCGAATATGTGCTACCACGGCAAGGGTCACTGTCACCTGTGTTACAGGTCCTGTTAGCACTGCTTTTTTACGCGACTGGCGCATTTCTGTGCCTGTTGTTTCGAACAACACTAAGAAACTTTGTACTTTAGACCGTGTTGATAATCTTTTATAGAACAAAACTGTCATCCAAGACGCGTCAGAAAGAGAGCTACAAAAAGTCGGCCATTTGTCGCTACAAGGGTTTTTGTATCCCCGTCACATGGTCCCCCCTTTAAAAAAAAGAAAAAAGAACAGTATAGCAATTGTTCTATTTTAGCATTACAGTCTAAATATTCCACGTTTTTGACTTACGTGGTGCTATGTGATTCCCCAAAAAGGTTTTCGTGGGGATGGCTTGTGACGTCATCAATGATCCCACAATCACATTGAAAGAACAACTGAGATGGGAGCATTGCAATAAAGCACACAGTGAAGTTGTGATATGACAAAATACCGAGGACCCAACCATTGCGCAAAAGGCCATCGGGCCGACGTCGACCGCCGTTTGCCCGCGCACGAACGTGCACGGGTCAACGGCGGTCGACGTCGGTCCGATGGCCTTTTGCGCATTGGGCAACTTTGTTGTAATGTTTGCAATAAAATGGGTTTTCCGGACATCTGGAAAAAAAAAACAACAACCACATTGTTACATCTGACTGTCGAATATCTGACGTTGTTTAACTCAGTTGTCTCAGGTTGTTTCTAAAACCTTTATTCATCTAACTTCCATCAGCCCCAGCCGCCTAACAAGCATATAATATGCTGTCAAAGTGGTGTAAACAAGAGGCACAGGTCCGCGTGTGCCCCAGCAGTTGCGGGTTCTCACGAAGAGCTATATCTTGCAGTTCAACCGATATCACTTTTACTCGGAAGTGAAGGTGTTTACGCAGCTTTATACTAATATCTATCTATCTATCTATATCCCGTAGTCTTGCCGACCGTTGGGGGCACCACTGATGACTTGGCAACCAGCTCCCTCCATTCCTCTCTGTTCTGTACCATTCTCAGCGTATCGCCCAGCTTCAGTCCTGTCCACTCTGAGATATTGTCCTCCCATCTTTTCCTCTGTCTTCCTCTCCTTCGTCCTCCTTGCACAGTGCCTTGCAGGATTGTTTTGGCAAGCCCTGCTGAACGCGTGACCTGCCCATACCACTTCAGTTTGCGTTTTCTCACAATGGCTAATATACTAATATACTATATATATATATATATATAATTTTCTCACAATGGCTAATATACTAATATACTATATATATATATATATATATAATTAATAAAACGTGGCGAGACTATCGTTATTTTTAAAAAAAATTGATAAACAAACAAAAAGCTTTACGTTTTACGTCTGATGTTTCGTTACTACACGGATGCTAAAACGTCTCCTGTCGTCTTCAAAAACAACAATGTAACGAAAAGACGCGTCATTTTAGCTACACAACAGAAATCGATCGGAATTCTCCAGGCAAAAAAAAAAGGAATCCTACTAAAAAGATACGTAATTCGTATCCAAAATAACTCAAATGAATATCGGATTTTTCCTATGATCAACACACACATGCTCTCAAAAGAATAACACAACCACAAACGTAACAGACAGTAATTTACACGTTATTGCTTTTGACTTTTTTAGATTATGCCTACGCTGCATTAGCAAATGGTGGAAGCCTGTCGAGTTTGACTTCTTCTATGACACGAGCCACAAGAGAGAGCAGTGACTGCTTCAACTTTTACTTCTTTGTCACCGGGGTCAATGCCACACTCATGTTTTCCATACAGCGTGAGCACTACACGACAACCATTTTGTGGAGATACACGTCGAACAACTACAATACCACCACGAAGTGGTCATTAGCTTCTTTGCCAGTAAAATCGCCTGAGAATTTTCGGGTATGAAATATCTATTTGCATTGTATTAATATAATTATTTTGATATAGCCATGATGATTTCACACGTATATTTTTATGTACGTGTACCTGCTTTCTTTGTTGCTTAACCCTTTTGCTGCCATTATGTTAATTATATTTTCGCTTCAAAACCAAAAAACGCTTCAGACGCCCAAAGAACAAACATTTTCAGTAGTATCAGCAAGTGTCATAGATCCTCGTGAGCCCCTGCAGTTGCGGGGGCTTATGCGGATCAATGTCTCTTGTAGTTGGACTCTGTTCACTTTTCCTTGCCAGTAAAAGGATTAGCTGGGCAGTGGGCAGATGTTCACATCTGCACGGGACATAGACGACCCCGCCCTCCACGAGTCGCCTGCTGCCTTGCAGGCCTGGCCGCTTGGCTGCGGAAAGGCTAAGGGAGGAAACCCCCGACATCAAAGCCCCCGTGTCTCCGGGGAAGGCTTTTGAGCCAGAGACTAGGACAAGGACAGTCTGATATAAAACCTACGACCCGAGAACCTCGATGCCATCGTCCCAGCTTGCTAGGCCATGGCAGATGAACCAAGGGTTTAAAGGGTGGGGCCAGTACTGCGCACACTGCACTCCACCAAAAAGCTCCACCGCGCAGGCTTTAGGAAACGTCCACGGACCATGACACTGACCATTCCAAGTCCTGTAGCGACGGGCGAGGGGCGAAACGGCAGGTGAAAGATGTCACTGGAAGCCGCAGTCTCAAACCTGCATGCAGGCGGTTCAGGATATTGGTCGCCTGATGTTGACCTGGGGATGACAACATCACTCGGCACACCCTGAACGACCAAGCAGCCTTCTCTAGGGACAGCACTGCTTGCTCCACACGGAGAGGGGCCTAGAAAAGGTGGCCTAACCAAAGCTCATCCCCTCGTAACCCAGTTGGCTAGCCGCGGTCAACGGGCATCTTCTCCTGCGGTCAAAAAACAAGAAAGAATAACGGATCCACTCTCATGACGACCACGACCGGACTCAACGTAGCATGCTGGAACGTCCGAACCATGCTCGACAAAGCAGACAGCGGACGCCCTGAACGTCGCTCCGCCCTCACTGCCCATGAATTGCGGAGGTTAAACATCGACATCGCCGCGTTCAGCGAAGTACGCCTTCCGGAAGAAGGCAGCCTCCAAGAACTTGGTGCTGGGTACACCCTCTACTGGTCAGGCAGGCCTGCATCAGAAAGACGGCTCTCAGGCGTGGGTTTCATGGTCAAGACATCCATTGCGACTAAGCTGGAAAACCTACCAACGGGCCACTCAGACCGCATCATGTCCATGCGCCTCCCACTGAGACACCAGCAACACGTCACCCTTCTCAGTGTGTACTCCCCAACCCTTCTGGCAGAGCCTGCTGAAAAGGACAAGTTTTACACTGACCTGCGCAGCCTCCTACAGAGTACCCCTGCAGACGACAAAGTCATCATCCTTGGCGACTTCAACGCCAGAGTGGGCCAGGACTCTGAAGCCTGGAAAGGAGTCCTCGGCAAGCATGGCGTGGGGAACTGCAATGACAATGGCCGCCTACTGTTGGAGTTCTGTGCGGAGCAGCAACTGGTCATCACCAACACTACTTTTCAGCAAAAGGACAGTCGAAAGACGACCTGGATGCATCCTCGCTCCAAACACTGGCACCTTATCGACTATGTCCTAGTGCGTCAGAGGGACCGCAGTGACGTCCTCCTCACCAGAGTGATGCCCAGCGCAGAGTGCCACACTGACCACCGCCTTGTCCGCTGCAAACTCAGGCTCCACTTCAAGCCAAAACCCAAGAAATGGGGGCCCCCCAAGAAAAAGCTTGATGTTGCCAGCCTTCAGCGTGACGATGTGAAAGCTGCTTTTCAGACAGATTTACAGCGCAGGCTCAAAGACACAGCGGACCCAGTAGACTCCTCCCCTGAAACACTTTGGGAACAACTGAAAACTGCTATTGCAAAATCCTCTGCAGAAGTCTTGGGTTTCGCCAGAAAGAAGAACAAAGACTGGTTTGACGAAAACGATGTAGAGATCCAGGAACACCTAGCAAAAAAAAAGAGCCGCCCATCAGGCCCACCTAGCCCAGCCTTCCTGCCCTGTGAAGAAGTCTGCCTTCCGCCTCGTCTGCAGCAGTCTCCAGCGCAAGCTCAGAGATCTCCAGAATGAGTGGTGGACCAGACTTGCACAGAGGACCCAGCTTTGCGCTGACAATGGTGACTACAGGGGCTTCTACGAAGCACTGAAAGCAGTGTATGGCCCCAGGCACCTGGTACAAAGTCCCCTGCGAAGCGCGAATGGCCAGGCACTCCTCACATATAATACCTCCATCTTGAACCGCTGGTCGGAATACTTTCAGAGCCTCTTCAGCGCTGAGCGCACTGTTCAAGAAGCAGTCGTCCTACAAATCCCACACCTCCCAGTAAAGGTTGAATTGGACGAACCGCCCACCGCTGAAGAGACCCTCACAGCCATCCACCAGCTCAAGAGTGGCAAAGCAGCAGGCATTGATGGAATACCGCCAGAGATCTGGAAACATGGAGGCACAGCACTGCACAACAAGCTCCATGACCTCTTTCTCTGCTGCTGGGAGGAAGGAACACTACCAAAAGATCTCCGTGATGCAGTTGTTATCACCCTGTACAAGAACAAAGGCGAGAAGTCTGACTGTTCCAACTATCGGGGAATTACCCTGCTGTCCATTGCTGGGAAAATCCTTGCAAGGCTGCTCCTGAATCGGCTGGTACCTGCCATCGCTGAAGACCAACTCCCAGAGGGCCAGTGTGGCTTCAGAGCAAACAGGAGCACCACCGATATGGTCTTTGTGCTGAGACAGCTACAGGAGAAGTGCCGCGAGCAGAACAAAGGGCTGTACGTAACATTTGTCGACCTAACAAAAGCGTTCGACACTGTGAGCAGGCAAGGCATGTGGCAGATCCTGGAGCGACTTGGCTGTCCCCCAAAGTTCCTCAACATGATTGTCCAGCTACACGAGGACCAACAAGGCCAGGTCAGACTCAACAATGACCTCTCAGAACCATTCCCTATTCTCAACGGCGTAAAGCAAGGCTGCGTGCTGGCACCGACCCTCTTCACCATCTTTTTTAGTATGATGTTGAAGCAGGCCACAGTGGACCTCGATGATGACGATGCAGTGTACATCAGGTATCGTCTCGATGGCAGCCTGTTCAACCTCAGACGACTGCAGGCCCACACGAAAACCCTAGACCAACTGATTCGTGAGCTGCTTTTTGCTGATGATGCTGCCCTCGTTGCACACACAGAGAGAGCCCTGCAGCGCATCACGTCTTGCTTCGCAGATGCTGCCCAGCTCTTTGGACTCGAGGTCAGTCTGAAAAAGACAGAGGTCCTCCATCAGCCGGCACCCAAGACAGTGTATCGCCCTCCTCACATCACCATTGGCGAGTCTGAACTAAAGTCAGTGCACCAGTTTACTTACCTTGGCTGCATTATCACGTCGGACGCCAAGCTGGACAAGGAGCTTGACAGCAGGCTGGCAAAAGCGAACAGCGCTTTCGGGCGACTTTTCAATCGGGTGTGGCACAACCAACAGCTGAAAACAGGCACCAAGATCAGCGTGTACAGAGCTGTGGTCCTCACCACCCTGCTGTATGGTTCCGAGTCCTGGGCCCTCTACCGCAGCCAACTACGACTCCTCGAACGCTTCCACCAGCGCTGCCTGCGTACCATCCTGGGCATTCACTGGAGTGACTATGTCACCAACGTCGAGGTCCTTGAACAGGCTGAAACTGTGAGCATCGAGGCTTTGCTGCTGCGGACACAGCTCCGCTGGGCGGGGCATGTCTCCAGGATGGAGGATCATCGCCTACCAAAGATCACCCTGTTCGGCGAGCTTGCTACTGGACACCGTGACAGAGGGGCACCAAAGAGAGATACAAAGACTGTCTCAAGAAGTCACTTAGTGCCTGCCAAATCGACCACCACCAGTGGTCTTCGCTTGCTGCGGACCGTGACACCTGGCGCTCCACCATTTACAAGGCAGCTGTCTCCTTTGAGGACTCTCACAGAGCTAGCCTTAAGGACAAGCGGCTCAGGAGAAAAAACAGAGATGCTGCAGCTCAGAACCCTGGCCATACCTTCCCCTGCAGCCACTGCGGTCGAACCTGCCTGTCTCGGATTGGCCTCCGCAGCCACGAACAAGCCTGCAGACGTCGTGGGCAACTCCTATAAAATCTTCGTTCGCGAAGTCAAGCCAAGCCAAGAGAGAAAAGGATTAGAAATAGCCAATGTAAACTAATATATGGAATGTAACACGTGATCTAAATTTATATACTTTGATGAAAAAGATTAAACTGGTATTTGCAGGTCATCATTGAAAGCCTACGAACAAGCGACACACTCTCTGTGATAGCAGTTGATGAAATCAGACACTACCGTAATTATTTGAACTGCTCGTTTAAACCAGCGGAAGCTGACGTCGATCACACTACAAGTTCGTCAACGTCTACCCGCCGTCTTGGCATCGCCAGCTCATCCGTACGACAGTCAGCTACAACATGTGCGTTCAAGCTTAAATGTGTGTTAAAACAAAACAAAACAACAACAACTCATAATTGTACTGATTGTCCACTAAATAACGCATACACATTTCAGAGCTGGTACGTGATTTTGTATATTACGGCGGCTCAAGGCAGTAAGATCCAAAATCACAACCCAGCTCAGATGCAATACGAACATGCTCTGTACGCAGAACATGAAAGAAAGCATACCATGTCATACCATGTTATGTCGTGTCATGTCGTGTCATGTCGTGTCATGTCGTGTCGTGTCATGTTGTGTCAAATATTATATTATATTGAGCCACATATTGCTTGATATTATATTATATTGAGAAACATTTTGCTTTGATATAGTGCCGATAACAGGCAGATGTGATTACGAGACCCAAATCAAAATGTCCGAGTCGTAAGACGAGGACATTTTGATTCTGGTCAAGTAATCACATCTGTCGGTTATCGGCACTATAATTATCAAGCAAAATATTGCTCAACATAATTTATGTACGCAGTCGAATACAAAACTGTGCCTCGAGTGATTCAGTTTGCGGCTGATTGCGGTGTTCAAACAAAACACATGAATTGCAGACCTCTGCATATCGCTGTCGACTCAGCGCGTTGATTTCGTCTGATTATGAAGACACCGGCGCTTTGTATAACCGTACGTGTTACTGCGTAAATTCTACTTGTAAATAGATCACGCATAATTGCGGAAAATGCCAGCAGGTTTGTTTATTTAGTTCTTTTTCTCATGTTGTCGATATCACCAGCTGACATCTCGTCAATTTCACAAGTTAGTGCAGCGACTGGCGTCTGTTCTCCGTTCGTGTGTGAGTATAGGATATAAATTTCGAGCGTCCGTACACACTAAGAAGTATTTCATTACTACTACATATAAGGAGCTTGCTAATGTTGCAGTATAAACATATTTCGCGTTTCCGTTTTGAAAGTATCGTCAAGATCGAGTCTTCTTGACGCTCAAAGGAGTTCGGGAAGGAACTTGTATCAAGAATGTTAATGAACACTAATTTGCTTGTTATACAATATATCAATACATATGTCAAAGAAGGACACAATTTATGGAGTGGGTACATAAGGCCGATAGCAGGCAGATGTGATTACGAGACCTGAATCAAAATTTCCGAGTCGTAAGTATCATATATGTCGGTTATCGGCACTGTATCAAGCAAAATCTGGCTCCCTGATATAATTTAATATTATGTACCCAGTACAAAACAAATTTGTTACCTTGCCTTCAGTTTGATGCTGATTGCGGTGTTCAGGCATGTGATTGGCAGACGACTGCGTTTCGGACTATCGACTGAGCGCGCAGATTTCGCGTGACTATGAAACAAATCCAGTGCTTTCTACTCGTATTTAGATAACAGATAATGACAGGTTTGTTTATTTCTCGGGTGGTTGCTTACGCTATCGCTATTGGCGTCTTGTCAATTTCACTCCTTCACCGTTTCGTTTCGGCTTGTTTGCCGGCATCTGCTGTCCGTTCATGCATATGTATGAGAAAGAAATTTCGAGCGTACGTTCACTAAGAAGTAAGATTCAAGATTCAAGATCAAAATGACTATATTGTTGCTATATAGCAAAATTTCTCTTGCCACCTCAGGTTCTGCTCACATTCACTCACTCGCTTATTCCACAAATTACAGTAACAGAGCTACAAAATGGACAATGACTCGGGACGGGTGAACCCGTCGCCAAGGCATCTAATGGCCGGCGCCAGTGGCCTCATCCCGACCCGAACCTCCCTACAAAAACAGAATTCTAAGACAGACCTATGTCTCCTGAGCGCACTACTACAAGATGTTCTTTTGTTAAGTTCCTACTTGACTAAAGCTAGAACACGAAAATACAAGTTAACAACAGAGAGAAAAAAACCCGTCGATAGGGAAATGATCTTCGATCTAGGCAACGTAAAACAACGGTCAAAGCTGCACCTGAGGGTCCATCGCTATAGTAGAAGGCCGGTATTCAGAGGGCTGGTTGGTTGGCTGGTTGTACATTGCTTAACGTCCCGACAGCAACAAGACTTTCTCAGGACGTGCCTGCACTGCTTGTGAAAAAAAAAAAAACTAAACAAAATATTGAATGCATGTTGCCTGCCGGTCTAATACGCTAAATAAACCCAACTAGACCATGTAGCAACACACATCCAATATCAAGAGCTACAGAAAGCGCAGACAGTAGGGAGAGTTTAAAAAAAGGAAAATACAGGTGAATGTACAAGAGTAGACAGAAACACATGCCCCAGAATAGAGGGGAACACCCACCCTGTGGGGCTGACCAGGGTGACCCTGGGAACTAAAAAGTAGTTAACCCCACCCAAGTCCCCTAGGGCAGACCCGGGTGGGGTTATTCAGAGGGCACCTCGCCGACAAAATCCGTTAACACTATTTATAACATATAAATGTCATTATGGTAACAGCCATGATTCATTAAAATGAAATAAAACCAGCACGCCCCCCCCCCTGCCCCCTCCTCCTACACACACACACACACACACACACACACACACACACACACACACACACACACACACACACACACACAGTACGCCACTTGTTGAGAAATATCTGTCAACAGCAAAGGTCGGCGGGCGGCAGGCAGTACGTGCTACATAAACACAGCCGCCGCGGTAAAACGCAGTAAGAAGTGGTAAAGTTCGCTGGTATATGCTTCTCTGTATGCTTCCACGTTTTCTGTGGAGTCAGTCAGAATAAAGAAAAAAATCTGGCAGTGCGTTAGTCTTTGAATAATGTAGGATGGAGCCCGGAATAGCACATGTTTAGTAGTTCCACAGTTCATCTGCACGCTCTTCATTGAATACATAGACTGGCACGAAATAAGTCCACATTCCGACTGTTACGAGATGAATTCGATGTTCTAGTCGATACACCACAACTATTCTAATAAAGTTGTCGAAAAAGTACATTACTGTTTCCTCAGAAAGTGATGACACAACACCGCTTGGAAAATAATAATAAAAGGCTTCACTTCAAAGCACCGTTGCGACGGATTTTGCCTGAGCGGCCGCCCAGGAAATGGTGCATGGCCGCCATTTTGCCTCACTGATGTCTCTTCGTGTCTTTAGCCAAACTATCACGTCATTCAACACATAAGCATGACATAAATTATTTAAAGTGTAACTAACGTCAAATTTCTTTTTGCCCAAAGTTACTAAAATTTGGTTTCCGTTATGTCTTGAAAAATCTTTTTGGTGCTGTCGAAATTATGAAGTGGGGTCTGTACACGGAGAAAACGCCGTTGACTTGCAGTTAAAGTTGCAACGGGAAGTAACTTTCTGGCACATCCGGCAAAACGGTACATCGCTTAGATGCCCCTTATATGGGCGCTACCATTTTAAGGAACGGGAAGCGACAATTTCTATCCCCGATGCTTCAGCGGGTAGTTTCACAGTGATTGGCCTCAAAGATGGCTGACCGATGTTTGCCTGTTCGTGCTTTTATTCACGAGGTCATCGAGTGCAGTCAGCCGCCACTATCTCAGTCCTCAAGCTGCTTGCTAACGATGTAAATATTTCTAAACATGTTTTTCCTGCATAGTCTTTTATGTGGCACATCACCGATACGCCATTGCGGTTATTTTTAGTTATACAGCATATGAACCGGACTTCGTCCTAGTCTACACCAACAAGATATTTTGCAAATTGTATAGAACTTGTTCGCTGGTCTACTATATAATAAAATACTAATGAATTGTGTTGTAAACGTGCTTCTCAGTTGTCCGTTGCCTGATGGTGTTCTACTGATTCGATGGGAAGAACAAGAAGTATTTGACTGAAAATGAACCGCCGCACAGACAGACGAGATCGAGTCGGTGAAGGTATGTGATACATATATTGTTTAATTTCGCTAAACAGTTGAAAGTAACTGAGTAAAAGTGAATGTTTACATTGGAAACGGTAGCAGACGATACTGGCAGTTACAGATCTCTGCGCATGACTAGAAAAGCCCACAGTTTCCGTACGTAAACATCTGGAGTAACTTGTCAGGAGCACGGTTGAATCGCTTAGTTTTTTTGATACTTTAAATCAGAGGACGATAGACGAAACGATATCGAAGAATGTGTCCAGTATGTACTCCGTTTATGTGTATTTCTCACGATAAGCACGCTTCAGATTGATGTAGTACATTCACCACAGCAACTGTGTGTGCCAAGTATCTGAAATGTATCTCCTGTCCGTATGATGATAATTTTAGCACGTACCGACTGCATAACGAATCATGTCAAGTATCAAAACTCGCCTAACTGTCACCGCTTTTAACTACCACCCCCACCCCCAGTTTGTGTTTGTATTTGATATTCTTGGGTATTATTTTGTTCAGGTGATATGCTTGTTGCAAATTTGATCTAAATTCATGATCATGTTACATGAATTTTGTAAGTTCTGATAGTATAGTTTCAAAAACAAAACAATCACATAATCCAACTGCATGTAGATATGGTAAGGTTTTTAATATTAGTTTCAAGAAGGATGCCATTTGAATTTCAGTGGTAACTTGTATGATAAAGCATACCAGTTTTCTATGCCAGCTACACCAAATGTGTTTTCCTGTGATAATATGACTGCATTGTCAGATCATCACGATGCATATACATGCTATACTTGTAATGCAAATCCATGTGGATACCTACACAACGCGGTCAATTGGTTTGTTCTTAGACACTCTTGTAGGGTATGCATGCAGTCTGTGTTTTAATTATTTACACTGTTATAACACTAACAGTGTTGAACCTACAGACTGTTGCTCATCCTTTTTGTTATGTGTTATTTTTGGGTATTTGTAGTGTATGTTATGTGCTTTGTTGTATACTTATTCTAAATACATTGTCTAGTTATAACAAGTTTGGTAGGTTTCAATAGTTGTAGTTTATAAAATACTGTCAAATACTGCCAATTTCATCTCAGTGATAAAAGTATGAGGAGTACAGCATATTCTTTGCCAGCTACCAGATTTATTCGTGTATAATAATTTGAAACTGACTGCTTTGCAGGTGAGGTCATCACCATGAACATGCAGTATAATGAATCTGTGTTTAATTTCAGAACCAAATTCACGTGCCCTCCATGGATCACGATGATCATACATACTGCGATTTGGGTATCCATTGGATATCCCACCACACCGCAATGCACTCGGTTAGTGTTAAAGTTTAACAAATCTGAACCTACTAATAATTGCCCATCATTTCTGATGTTTGCTGCTGTTGGGTAGTTGTTGTTTTTTATTACTTGCTTATTGCAAAATTGTTTAACAATATACTTGGTCATTCAGTTAAAATTTAAAATGTAATTTTCAATGTACTTTAAGTGTTAAAGTATGTGTAGATGGCGTGCCTGTGGTTATTATGCAGGAGGTGGGAGCACTACAGTATGTTTTAGTACAAGTGTGACAATGTTACTACATTTGTACTGAAACTCAGGACAGACAGTGTAACTGGTGATAATGCAGAGGTCACATACTGCATTACATTTTTTTAACTGGATGGCTGGAGCTTCATTTACTGATTTAGCCAATAGTTCTTGACCCAAAGGCCAGCAACACATTGCCTTTAAATTATTAATGCGGGGGGTGGGGGGGGGGTGCATCCAGGGTGGGGGTGGTCCTAGGGGTTCTGCCTCCTCCCCAGCCCACCCTTTGTAAAAAGAACATTTCTGCCAGGGTCTGATGGGTCTGAATTTTCATTGCAGTCATAAAAGTATCGGCAATACAGCATCTCACATTACAGCATAGATTCCAGTAAAGCTACCTCGGATTTATTCTCCTGTTCTTTTCATTTCAGAACCTTGTTCACTTTTCTGCAGCTCTGCAGTGGGTTGAGATCACAGGTGCAGTAAATTGGTGAAACAAATCCATTGAAAGATGTGCAGTCACAAGTCCATAAACCAGAGTTGGTGGATACCCCTCACACCACAATGCAGTCGGTTAGTTTGTTCCTTGGACAATTGCTAACTGGGTATTTTTATGCGGCCAGTGATTGTGCATGATACATGTTGGTGTTTATTATGCAGCCAGTGTTTGTGGGTTTGCTAAGACTACAGTGATAAAAACGGTGAGCCTGTAATTAGTGTAAATAGTCTCCCATGGGTGGGAGTGGTTGGAGAGGGGTGGGGTGGGGGGTGGGTGGGGGAGGGGGGGTGTGGGCGTGTGTGTGTCAAGACTTTCACCACTCAACAAAATATCAAACAATGACTTGGGGGGTGGGGGTGGTGGTGGTCTAAATTCCCCCAAAGGGTAATTTGTTATAGCATTTCAAATATTTTTTTTTAGAGAGGGGAACCACAGTTGCAAGGATCGTGTGATCCACTGTTGAAACCAAATATATTAGAGGCCTGTGTCACGTTTTATTGTGTGCTAATGCTTTATTATAGGATTATTATTATTAGTTATAAATCAATACATAGCAGCGTATGTTTGCATTCAGAGCATCCTGGGCATTCACTGGAGTGACTATGTCACCAACGTCGAGGTCCTTGAACAGGCTGAAACTGTGAGCATCGAGGCTTTGCTGTTGCGGACACAGCTCCGCTGGGCGGGGCATGTCTCCAGGATGGAGGATCATCGCCTACCAAAGATCACCCTGTTCAGCGAGCTTGCTACTGGACACCGTGACAGAGGGGCACCAAAGAAGAGATACAAAGACTGTCTCAAGAAGTCACTTAGTGCCTGCCAAATCGACCACCACCAGTGGTCTTCGCTTGCTGCGGACCGTGACACCTGGCGCTCCACCATTCACAAGGCAGCTGTCTCCTTTGAGGACTCTCACAGAGCTAGCCTTAAGGACAAGCGGCTCAGGAGAAAAAACAGAGATGCCGCAGCTCAGAACCCCGGCCATACCTTCCCCTGCAGCCACTGCGGTCGAACCTGCCTGTCTCGGATTGGCCTCCGCAGCCACGAACAAGCCTGCAGACGTCGTGGGCAACTCCTATAAAATCTTCGTTCGCGAAGTCAAGCCAAGAGAGAGATGTTTGCTTTCAGAGCATTAGTGATTCCGATGATTATATAGCCAGGTCCCTGGAGCTGCTATCATCTGTGACTAGGGGGCGTCATGCTCAGCCTAAAATTAGTGTGGAGCCAAGGTATTTTACTACTATATTAAACTGTGTGTTTATATTATTTAAAAGTGTCAGTTATATTATAAACATGCAGATGGCCATTGTTGTTGACTCATGTGATAGCAAAAGAGGGTCTATTGGCTGGGCCAGCGGCTGTCTTTGCCTATTGTAAACTGTAATGTTGACATTTTTTCCGAGACCACTGAAGCCACAATCTTTAGAATTGACCCAATAAAACATTGTGGTAGAACCTGTGTAAATAAACATGTACCCGTTTCAGCGACTTTATCAAAAGGCTGTATTTTGATACATTGTGAAAAACATTGTCAACCACACATCCAAAATACCCGATGGTTAGACCCTCCTTCCTATCTTCCTATGCAGGGGCGGATGGAGGAGGGCTCATTTTGGGGTGTTACTACCCCTCCCCCACCCTCCTTTGTTAGATTTTTCGGACACTGGAAGGCTTTTGTGGGGTGAGCGAATTCTTACAGACGCACGAGCCCCCCTCCCCCCCCCCCCACACACACACATACACACTTTCTGTCTGGTAAACTGTAATGTTGACAATTATTTCGAGACTACTCAATGCACAAACTTCATAATTGACCCAACAATACTTTGTGACAGGACCTGTGTAAACAAACATGTACAAGTTTCAGCGACTTTGTCAAAAAGGCCGTATGTCGATACATTCTGAATAAACAATTGTCAACCTCACACCTAAAATACCTGATGGTTAGACCTGCCTATCGGTGGGAGTGGGGGTCCTAAGGTCCTTTTCGGGGTGTTACTACCTCCCCCCCTGTTAGATTTGTCCGCCACTGGAAGACAGTCTACTGTTGGGGAGGACTCTTGTCTTGTAATTCAAAGTCCTAAACAAAATGTTAGACCCCCCCCCCCCCCCCCCCCCGTAGGTAAGTGACTATAGCACCTACTATAATTTGATACCCCCACACCCGGGTCTGCCCTAGGGGACTTGGGTGGGGTTAACTACTTTTTAGTTCCCAGGGTCACTCTGGTCAGCCCCACAGCACAGGGTGGGTTTTCCTCTCTATTCTGGGGCATGTGTTTCTCTCTACCCTTGGTCCATGCACCTGCATTTTTCTTTTATAAACTCTCCCTACTGTCTGAGCTGCCTGTCCCTCTTGATATTGGATGTGTGTTGCTAAATGGTCTTAGCTTTATTTAGGCCCCATGTCGTAGGTTTATTTAACATATTGGACCGGCTGGCGACATACATTCAATATTCTGTTTTTTGGGTTTTTTTTTCACAAGCAGTGCAGGCACGTCCTGAGAAAGTATTGTTGCTGTCGGGACGTTAAGCAATGTACAATCCAATCTTATTAATTTGATGACTGCTTGGAAAGGTCAAAGGCCGCAAGAGGTCGGCGGTTATGTAAAAGAGATGCCTAACTAGGTACAATATAATTATTTCTAGAAACTGAGTAGTACAGTTTGGTACAAAAGTTGCAGATGACAAGACCTAATGGGGGTGGGGGGAGGGGAGGGGGGCGTGGGGGGGGGGGGGCTCACATGCGATATTTTGACAATGTCTTTCTCAAATACTATTCACACATTTAGTCCCCAAATTGTTACAAGGATACCTGATGGTAAGACATTCAGGCTTTCCATCAGGATTTAAAACTGTCCATATCAGGATGAACAGCATGACTAAAATCTGTCCCACGTGCTTTACAGCCCATCGCAGACTTGAAAGGTGCAGGGTTAAGTTCTTTTTCTGGCTCACGTGCGAAGCAAAAGTGAGTCTATGTTCGGGGCCAGTGGTCGTTCATCCGTCGTCCGTGGTAAACTTGAACGTTGGCATTTTCTCAGAGACTATTCAAGGCATAGTCTTCAAACTTGGTCCAAGGATACTTTACAGGTACAAAAAGTCAACCCTGTATTGCTGTTACAACATTAAACACTTGCTTATTTCAATGACCTTTTCCAAAGGTCAAGGTCACAAAGGTTTGCCATTCTTGTTTTGCTAATAGATGATTTCTGGAAATCAGAGGTTGGTGAACAACTGCATCTTCAGACTCTAACAGTGGATTAATAAGCCTGGACCCCCAAAAATGTGATATTGCAATTTAGGCGGAGTCTTTCCCTCAAAAGAAGCGCAGTTATTACGCTTGTCTGGAGTTTTGATCTGTTGTTTGCATCAAAAGATACATATTTTGGGCGCACGTGCGAAGCAAAAGTGAGTATGTTCTGGGCCAGTGGTCGTCCATCCTTCGTCCGTCCGCGGTAAACTTTAACGTTGGTATTTTCTCAGAGACTATTCAGGCTACAGTCTTCAAATTTGGCCCAAGGATACTTTGTGGCAAGACCTTTCTAAACATACCAATTTCAGTGATCTGTCACAAAGGTCAAGGTCACAGGGGATCAGGATATATATCAAAAATAGCTATTTGGGGACATAATTTATTTTTTTCTCAAATACTATTCACAGCTTCAAACCCAAACCTGGTACAAAGATACCTGATCGTAAAACCTTTATACGCACACTAATTTGGTTGATCCCTTGGAAAGTTCAAGGTCACAAGAGCTCAAGAAATAGGTCCAAAATGACCATATTTGTACCAAAAAAAGTTTTTTTCTCAAATACTATTCACAACTTCAAACCCAAACTTGCTACAGATATATATGTCTGAAGGTAACATCTATCTATGCATACTAATTTGGATGACCTCTTGGAAAGGTCAAGGGTTACAAGAGCTTAGGAAATAGGTAAAACAATAGCCATATTTTGTGAAGAAACTTTTTTGTCAGACATGTGTGGATCGGTCGATACATGTGAGCTATACGGGCTTTGCCCCTCTTATTATTATTTACTTCTGGTTGAATTGTCTAATTGGTTGATGCTTGTAAAACATGAGGGTCATGAGGCATTGACAGATGTGCAAAGAATGTGTTCATTTTGGCAAAACGTGAGTTACCTATGTACAAAGGCCGGCATTTTACTTCTTTTATGACACTTAAACATGTGCATTGTCATTTCCGGTCAAGGCCACAAAGGTCAGATTATACATAATTCGGTGGATCAGTTATGCACTTCAGCCTTAAGGACTTTGCCTTTTTTGCTCACTTGTGCAGCAAAAGTGAGGAGTCTATTTTCTGGGCCAGTGGTCATTCATCTGTCGTCCATGGTAAACTTTAACATTGGCATTTTCTCTGAGACTGATCAAGCCAGTCTTCAGACTTTGTCCAAGGATACTTTATGGCATGACCTTTCTAAACATACCAAAATGAGTGACCTCTCTCAAAGGTCAAGGGTAACAAAAGATCAGGGAATATTTGAAAAATAGCCATATTTTGTCAAAATTGTTTTTTCTCAAACTCAAATTTGGTACAAAGAAGACCTATCTATGCATACGGATTTGGATAATCCCTCGAACAGGTCAAGGGTCACAAGAGTTTGGCAAATGTGTGTAAAAAGCCCAAATTTGTGCATAGAATTGTAGTTATTATCAACATTTTTGCAAACTTTTTCTGGCAAAAAGGTAGCTGATGATAAGACCTTTCTTTGCATACTAATTCATTTGACTCATCGCACAGGTCAAGGGTCACAGGGGTTTGACGGATGTGTGAGAAATGCTTAAAATTTGAGAAAACATGGATTTTGCTGGTACTGAAGCCAACCCTTTACTTATTGTCACAAAGGTCATACATAAGTGTATCGGTCATACACGTGAGCCATAAGGGTTTTGCCTTTCTTGTTTAATATTGCATCATTCCTGTAGTTGATTGCATATTGAATTTGTGTGTGTGTGTGCAGATGTCCGAGTCATCAAGCATTGGTGCTCATTGTAATATGGCGCAACAGTGTCCAACATTTAGATTATCCCCTGGCACAATTAATGTAAATTGAAATGGGACTGTCATCGGTGATGGGAACACACAGGAAGTTTAGGGCCACAGAACATTACATGTCATGTACATTCTTTCGCTCGTACATTTCCCGCATTTAGTAAATCCAGTTGCTTTTATTCGGTGCCTCGTCTTTGACATCACCTTCATGGTGGACAAGACGTTAAGCCCTAAACGCTAATGTTTAACTGTTGTGCAGTTTTTACAGAAACATGAAAACTTGTGTTAATATTCTGTAGAACATAATTGTTGACTCCATGTGTCAATTGCTATATTCAAAGTTCTTATTTTGTTGTGCAGTCTTATTCAAAAGACATATATTCTGTAAATAATTAATGTAGAATATGAATGTACTGATATGATTGGCCTCTCTGTACATGCAATCTCCAGTACTATGAGGCCACCGGCACTGTGAACAGTACCGGTGGCTGCGTGCATATTCACATCATTTCTATTTTTACAACAATTGGGGTTTAACTTCTTTTGTCCACTACAAAGGTGATTTTAAACATGAGACACTGGATAGGGTTTGAACGCATTTTTACCCCAGCTCGATTCAAACCCACAACCTTTCAGACAAAAGTCAAATGCTCTAAGTTCAAGCCACCCAGATGAATGCATTGATGTGATTGATTACACCTCTGCCATGCCCCCTCCTGACATGTCAGACTGTGTTTCCAGTTACACTAAAGCAAAAATAGTGCATCTGAGAGAAGAGACCTACATACAGAATCAATCCCTGATGAAAATGTGTCAAATACGACTTGGACAATTCTGCCATTTTTGGCTCAAGTGGGATATTTAAGTGGTCGTCTGTTCATGATAACTTTACAGTTGGCATTTTCTCCGAGAAGCCACAGGGATACCTTTTGGCAAGACCATTCTTAACATGGCATTTTCAGTGACTTACCTGAAAATCAAAGTCACATGGCATGAGGAAATAAGTTAAAAATAGCTGTATTTTGAGAACATTTGTTTTTCTCAAACACTATTCACAACTTCAAACCCAGACGTACAGTAAACTCATGTTATAAGCGCCAGCAATTGTTCTTGTAACGTTATATTGTTATAAACAAAGTAGTTTACATTAAACCACTTCTGTTTTGACCTTTAAAAAATTGCTGCAATATCTGCTTTTGTTATGTTTGACCTTGTTGTAAGCGGAGTAGACTGTATAATGATAGCCGATGGTTAGATCTTTTTATGTTATATCTGACCTCGTTGTAAGCGGAGTAGACTGATACCCGATGATTAGATCTTTCTATGTTATATCTGTCCTTCTTGTAAGCGGAGTAGACTGTATGATACCCGATGGTTAGATCTTTCTATGTTATATCTGACCTTGTTGTAAGCGGAGTAGACTGTATGATACCTGATGGTTAGATCTTTCTATGTTATATCTGACCTTGTTGTAAGCAGAGTAGACTGTATGACACCCGATGGTTAGATTTTTCTATGTATATCTGTCATTGTTGTAAGCGGAGTAGACTGTGTGATACCCGATGGTTAGATCTTTCTATGTATATCTGTCCTTGTAAGCGGAGTAGACTGTATAATGATACCAGATGGTTAGATCTTTCTATGTTATATCTGACCTTGTTGTAAGCGGAGTAGACTGTATAATGATACCCGATGGTTAGATCTTTCTATGCATACCAATTTTGATGACCTCTTGAAAAGGTCAAGTTATTAGGAAATAGGTCACAAAAAGCCCTTTGGGACCTTTTTTCAAAAATACTATTTACAAACATGATACCAAGATGCCTGATGATTAATACCTTTTTATGCATGCTATTTTTGGTGACGCCTCTGATTTGTCAAAGGTCACAAGTGATCAGAAAGTGTTAAAAAAAAGTGTTTTGTAGAGTGATAGCTGTTATATTTCCTTTTTTTTTTTAAGTTTACAACCAAAATGGGCACAAAGGTCAGTAATTGGACTTTTTTACGCATACTACTTTTCACTAATCACATGGTCAAGGACTTTAGGGGTAAATGTGTGGCAAACGCACAAATTCTGAGACTTTGAAGATGCGAAAACCAACCCTTTACTTATTTTAGAAAATTTGAACACTTGAAAGGTCAAGATCTCAAAGATCAGATTAATTATGTGGACTGGTCACGCGCATGAGCCTAAAGGGCTTTATTGTTCTTGTTATTTTTCTTAGTTGTTTTGCAAGACTTGCCATGTATGGGGATACAGCTTGTGTCATTTGATCTGTGTGTGCCAGTGTGCAATCTTCCAGCCCCCCCCCCCTCCCCCTCCCTCCCCCCTCCCTTCCTACGCAAGGTCTGGTGTCGCAAAGCCTTTTGTGTCAGGTTGTGGGTCCAATACATGAAGCTGGCACTTCGGAATAATATCTCTATTCTCTATTTTAATCCGGAGAATGAAGATATTTTCCCCAGGAATATGATAATTTCAGCAGACAGGTGCAGTAAACACTTAGGTGAACTGTACAAACCCACAGTCCCTAGACGCTTTGTCCAACATGGTCCTCATCCCAGGCCAGGTTTTTACCCTCGCTCGGCCAAGCGTTGTGATACGTGTGCGCACGCCATCGAAGTCCAAGAGTGTAAATCTCCATGGGATGGACGACGGTGGCATATACAGCAGCACATGACGTGTACAACACCAAATGTTGTGTATGTCATCCAGTGCTCGTGTCAAACAACCGCCATGTACATTGGGTCTACTACTAATCTCAAGCTGTGTTGGGCAAATCACAAAAGTGACATCAACAAGAAGAAATGCTCTAGTGTTCACTTGTTCAACAGGTCGTTAGCACCACCCATCCAGTAGATCGGACAGTACCGTTTCTGAACATCTTTCCTGTTGAACAAGTGAAAGACGAGAGCGAAGTAATTTATCGTGAAACGTAGTGGCAGGCCAATGTTGGAACTATCTTTGTTGGCCTGAATTCACGCAAAGACCTAGCTACCATGAGACTTGGAAAGAGGCAAACATAATTTTAATTAATCCCTGACCATGAGAGAAAGAGAGAGTATGTGAGTGAGGGAGAGTAAGTTAGAGAGAGAGAGGGTGAGAGAGAGAGAGAGAGAGAGAGGGTGAGAGAGAGAGAGAGGGTGAGAGAGACAGATACTGAGACAGAGTTATAGACTGAGGCACAGAGAAAGAGAGAGAGAGAGAGTGAGAGAATGTGTTTGAGAGTGAGCTAGCGAGAGGAACGGTGAGCGCGCGCACGCGCGCGCACGCGCGCGCGCGCGTGTGTGTGTGTGTGTGTGTGTGTGTGTGTGTGTGTGTGTGTGTGTGTGTGTGTGTGTGTGTGTGTTTTTGAGAGAAAGAGGGAAAGAGAAAGAGAAGAAGAGGGAGAGAGTGAGGGAGAGAGAGAAAGTGGGATATATTTCCCAGTTTCTGACTCATTGACCTTTGCGAAACTTTATTTTCTTATTCCCATTGCACGTTTAGAAGTACCATTCCCATTGCACGTTTGTATACCATTTTCTAAGACTTCAGTTTTCTTGGAAATGCATGTGTGCAAGTTCTAAGTATGACTTTAATGTTATTGATGACGTCACAGCAGACCTTGAAAGGAGGATACAAGCCACTGCAATGAGATGTTTTCGAAGGCTGCTTGGCATTTCATACAGAGATGACACCACGAACGAGGAAGTGGGAAGCAGAATCAGGCAAGCCATCGGGCCCTATGAAGACCCATTAGCCATTGTGATTAAACGCAAACTGAAGTGGTATGGGCAGATCACGCGTTCAGCAGGGCTTGCCAAAACAATCCTGCAAGGCACTGTGCAAGGAGGACGAAGGAGAGGAAGACAGAGGAAAAGATGGGAGGACAATATCTCAGAGTGGACAGGACTGAGGCTGGGTGATGCGCTAAGAATGGCAGAGAACAGAGAGGAATGGAGGGAGCTGGTTGCCAAGTCATCAGTGGTGCCCCAACGGTCGGCAAGACTACGGGATGTAGCTAGCTAGCTAGCTAGATAGATAGATAGATAGATAGATAGATAGATAGATAGATAGATAGATAGATAGATAGATAGATAGATAGATAGATAGATAGATAGATAGATAGATAGATAGATAGATAGATAGATAGATAGATAGATAGATAGATAGATAGATATGTAACCGGGTTAGAAGATCAGAACCATGCTCGACAAAGCAGACAGCGGACGCCCTGAACGTCGCTCCGCCCTCATTGCCCATGAATTGCGGAGGTTAAACATCGACATCGCCGCGCTCAGCGAAGTACGCCTTCCGGACGAAGGCAGCCTCCAAGAACTTGGTGCTGGGTACACCCTCTACTGGTCAGGCAGGTCTGCATCAGAAAGATGGCTTTCAGGCGTGGGTTTCATGGTCAAGACATCCATTGCGACTAAGCTGGAAAACCTACCAACGGGCCACTCCGACCGCATCATGTCCATGCGCCTCCCACTGAGACACCAGCAGCACGTCACCCTTCTCAGTGTGTACTCCCCAACCCTCCTGGCAGAGCCTGCTGAAAAGGACAAGTTTTACACTGACCTGCGAAGCCTCCTACAGAGTACCCCTGCAGACGACAAAGTCATCATCCTTGGCGACTTCAACGCCAGAGTGGGCCAGGACTCTGAAGCCTGGAAAGGAGTCCTCGGCAAGCATGGCGTGGGGAACTGCAATGACAATGGCCGCCTACTGTTGGAGTTCTGTGCGGAGCAGCAACTGGTCATCACCAACACTACTTTTCAGCAAAAGGACAGTCGAAAGACCACCTGGATGCATCCTCGCTCCAAACACTGGCACCTTATCGACTATGTCCTAGTGCGTCAGAGGGACCGCAGTGACGTCCTCCTCACCAGAGTGATGCCCAGCGCAGAGTGCCACACTGACCACCGCCTTGTCCGCTGCAAACTCAGGCTCCACTTCAAGCCAAAACCCAAGAAATGGGGGCCCCCCAAGAAAAAGCTTGATGTTGCCAGCCTTCAGCGTGACGATGTGAAAGCTGCCTTTCAGACAGATTTACAGCGCAGGCTCAAAGACACAGCGGACCCAGTAGACTCCTCCCCTGAAACACTTTGGGAACAACTGAAAACTGCTATTGCAAAATCCTCTGCAGAAGTCTTGGGTTTCGCCAGAAAGAAGAACAAAGACTGGTTTGACGAAAACAATGTAGAGATCCAGGAACACCTAGCAAAAAAAAAAAGAGCCGCCCATCAGGCCCACCTAGCCCAGCCTTCCTGCCCTGTGAAGAAGTCGGCCTTCCGCCTCGTCTGCAGCAGTCTCCAGCGCAAGCTCAGAGATCTCCAGAATGAGTGGTGGACCAGACTTGCACAGAGGACCCAGCTTTGTGCTGACAATGGTGACTACAGGGGCTTCTACGAAGCACTGAAAGCAGTGTATGGCCCCAGGCACCTGGTACAAAGTCCCCTACGAAGCGCGAATGGCCAGGCACTCCTCACAGATAATACCTCCATCTTGAACCGCTGGTCGGAATACTTTCAGAGCCTCTTCAGCGCTGAGCGCACTGTTCAAGAAGCAGTCGTCCTACAAATCCCACACCTCCCAGTAAAGGTTGAATTGGACGAACCGCCCACCGCTGAAGAGACCCTCACAGCCATCCACCAGCTCAAGAGTGGCAAAGCAGCAGGCATTGATGGAATACCGCCAGAGATCTGGAAACATGGAGGCACAGCACTGCACAACAAGCTCCATGACCTCTTTCTCTGCTGCTGGGAGGAAGGAACACTACCAAAAGATCTCCGTGATGCAGTCGTTATCACCCTGTACAAGAACAAAGGCGAGAAGTCTGACTGTTCCAACTATCGGGGAATTACCCTGCTGTCCATTGCTGGGAAAACCCTTGCAAGGCTGCTCCTGAATCGGCTGGTACCTGCCATCGCTGAAGACCAACTCCCAGAGGGCCAGTGTGGCTTCAGAGCAAACAGGAGCACCACCGATATGGTCTTTGTGCTGAGACAGCTACAGGAGAAGTGCCGCGAGCAGAACAAAGGTCTGTACGTAACATTTGTCGACCTAACAAAAGCGTTCGACACTGTGAGCAGGCAAGGCATGTGGCAGATCCTGGAGCGACTTGGCTGTCCCCCAAAGTTCCTCAACATGATTGTCCAGCTACACGAGGACCAGCAAGGCCAGGTCAGACTCAACAATGACCTCTCGGAACCATTCCCTATTCTCAACGGCGTAAAGCAGGGCTGCGTGCTGGCACCGACCCTCTTCACCATCTTTTTTAGCATGATGTTGAAGCAGGCCACAGTGGACCTCGATGATGACGATGCAGTGTACATCAGGTATCGTCTCGATGGCAGCCTGTTCAACCTCAGACGACTGCAGGCCCACACGAAAACCCTAGACCAACTGATTCGTGAGCTGCTTTTTGCTGATGATGCTGCCCTCGTTGCACACACAGAGAGAGCCCTGCAGCGCATCACGTCTTGCTTCGCAGATGCTGCCCAGCTCTTTGGACTCGAGGTCAGTCTGAAAAAGACAGAGGTCCTCCATCAGCCGGCACCCAAGACAGTGTATCGCCCTCCTCACATCACCATTGGCGAGTTTGAACTAAAGTCAGTGCACCAGTTTACTTACCTTGGCTGCATTATCACGTCGGACGCCAAGCTGGACAAGGAGCTTGACAGCAGGCTGGCAAAAGCGAACAGCGCTTTCGGGCGACTTTTCAAGCGTGTGTGGCACAATCAACAGCTGAAAACAGGCACCAAGATCAGCGTGTACAGAGCTGTGGTCCTCACCACCCTGCTGTATGGTTCCGAGTCCTGGGCCCTCTACCGCAGCCAACTACGACTCCTCGAACGCTTCCACCAGCGCTGCCTGCGTACCATCCTGGGCATTCACTGGAGTGACTATGTCACCAACGTCGAGGTCCTTGAACAGGCTGAAACTGTGAGCATCGAGACTTTGCTGCTGCGGACACAGCTCCGCTGGGCGGGGCATGTCTCTAGGATGGAGGATCATCGCCTACCAAAGATCACCCTGTTCGGCGAGCTTGCTACTGGACACCGTGACAGAGGGGCACCAAAGAAGAGATACAAAGACTGTCTCAAGAAGTCACTTAGTGCCTGCCAAATCGACCACCACCAGTGGTCTTCGCTTGCTGCGGACCGTGACACCTGGCGCTCCACCATTTACAAGGCAGCTGTCTCCTTTGAGGACTCTCACAGAGCTAGCCTTAAGGACAAGCGGCTCAGGAGAAAAAACAGAGATGCCGCAGCTCAGAACCCTGGCCATACCTTCCCCTGCAGCCACTGCGGTCGAACCTGCCTGTCTCGGATTGGCCTCCGCAGCCACGAACAAGCCTGCAGACGTCGTGGGCAACTCCTATAAAATCTTCGTTCGCGAAGTCAAGCCAAGAGAGAGAAGATCAGGATCATAAATGAGGGAGGCAACAACGTCGAAGACAGGGGTCGCTGTGACATGTCTTTATTTAGGTGTAGGAAACTGAAGAAACTGAAGAAACAGCGCCTACAAATGAAACAATGGCGCAACATTAGAAATCATAATAACTCCCATATATAACATCAAAGAATGTTTAGAATCAATCATGGCATTATATCAGCAGTCTAACTATCTATACCAAGCAATATCATCTTGAATGTCAAAGTCAAATAACTTTTACATAATCCTAGCATATCATGTGAAGTATCAAAATCAAATAAATCAACAAATCAACGCAAAAGAAAGTCTTAAAATATAAATCAATGCAAAACAAAAACACCAAAATAATTAATGAACTATTCTACTGTATGCGCAACCAACCAAACTTTGAGTAAACAATAAATCGAATATCAATACTAATTCAGAGAGCAAAATAAAAGGAGCATATAATAAGGGACATAATGCTGGGCACCGCACACACGCATATCATCTAAAGATTTATTCGCATTCATTCCTCGTACACAGTCATACACAATGACAACACTCTCATACATACGCTATACCAGCTCATTTACACTCTCAGGCGCCCTTGGGTACAGAGGGATATGGAGTGGCATCCACACGCTCACACACCCTAGCGCAACTCATCATTCACATCCGTCCGTAATGACAACACAAACAGCCTGGGTCTAAACTAGTGTAAAACAGGGAGGCAGAATGCATATGTAAGACTAGGTGCATGTGTAGTCAGCAAAAGAATATAAAAACATCCTCACAAACCAAAAGAGAAAGGGGATCTTATGCACCATCATAATTTACTGGCCCACAGAATTACAGTGTTGATCTGCGATCCCGGACCACGCGACACTAGGCCGCGGGATGCAAAATCACAGACCAGCACCACAAAGTTCTCACTGGACCTAGTGGTCGGAGTACACTCATCAGCAATTCCGGACCCCACGACACCAGGCCGCAAGATGCCGAATTGCAGATCAGTGCAATGTCAAATTTACTAGTCTGGTGGGCATGGCTCATGTGTTCATCTGCAATTCCGGACCGAACGACTCTAGGTCGAACGATGCAAAATCGCAGACCAGCACAACAGTGATATAACTCAGCAATTGTCAAGTCAAGCTAACGTGTCAATCTGCGATTCTGGACCGACAACTCTAGGTTGCCAAATGCAGAGTCACAGACCAGCACGAACAGTGGAGGGGGCAGAAAAGAGGAAGAGCATAGACATGTCATAAGCATGACAAAAGTTCATAAAAGATAATATAATTGCCTCTATTTGGCATTGCTGTCGGTTGGCTTCTAAAAGAATCTAAGTACTTATAGAATGTCCTTAAGTCAAAAAGCCGCTTCCACAGGCCTAGGGCAAAATGAGTGGGAAACTGCTCCCCTTATCAACGATGTCAACAGTGTGTAAAGGAAAAATTTGTAAAGTACCTATTCCTCTCACTAAACGCTGAAGAATGTAAAGGGGTAACTTATTTAGAGCAGGGGCAGGTCCTGCCGATAAAAAACACAATTAAAAGGAAGAGGGGAGTGTGGGGGAGTGACTTCCAAATGTAAACAAGCCAACCGGAAGCAGACGCCAAGCAGAAACAAAATGGCTGCGCATACTAAATATAAGTGTGACGTCACGCTAACAGCGTCCCAGCACATGCGGCACGCACTATTCGGCTAAAAGCTATGCATGTCAAAGTGAGGAAAATAGGAGGGACATGAAAGCCTACATGATCAATCCTACAGAATCAAATTAACGCTATAGTATAATCATAAAAGCAACGTGAGGAGGATAGCAAGGAACATGAAAGCCTAATCAAAACAATCTCTGTCAGACAAGGCAACATTTCCTACAACGATGCCAAAATAATTTAGCATCACTGGAGCAACTGGCAATAACTCTCATTGTACAAGAAAAGCTATCCAAAGGCAGAAGCATTAAATCAGAGTACACATTACCTACTTCATGCTGTTTTGCCCCAAAATAATTCTGTCACAAAATTCCGATCTCCATCGGAAGACAAATGCTACAGTACGAGAAGCGACAAAACTAGAAATCACTGAAATCCACTATCGCAACAAATTTAAAGTTACACAAAGTTCCGGGTGCCAAAAATGGCTACAAAGTTGCCGTGAAGGCACTCTCAGCAATTACATCTTCAGTTTACTCCTAACTCTAGGGCAAAACATGCATCAAGGCACCGATATACATCAGGCATCAAAGTTCACCAATCAACAAAGTTCAAGACCAAAATTACAATACATGAGCTACTTACAGAGCTAAGAGGGAGTCGACATTGTAGTTCTTCCTAGTTGTATCTTCGTAGCGGCGCGAGTGGTCTGTGGCAAAGTAACGGCTGAGTGGTACTGACCGCAAGCGCGCTACGGAAGGGGCTTTATATACGGCAGGCACGGGCCGCAAAGAAAACACCACTCGCGTGCTTCCAGAATTTGGTGCTTTTGGAGCCGGGAAGCTGAAATTTGTGCTAAAGTGGACTAGGTTCTCTGACCATAGCTCTGATACTACTGAACCTAGAACCTTGCGGTTTGATACTAATGAAAGATCCGCAATTGTAGTTTCACTAGTATTAGACATTGATTTGATTACAGACAGCTAAAATTAACTATGAATTTTTAAACGACTTTTCTCCATCGACCTGGTCGGTGTAAACGGTGCAAACTCCCAAAATAATGTTTAACCCACAATCGATTGGACTAGAAATAGATTACAAAATGAAAGAGACTATCATGCTGAATCTTATGGATCTTGGTTTAAAACAATCGGTACAGGCATTGAGGAGATATTCAACTTAGAATGCCTCATCACAAACACAAGCTATCATCGCCATTGTAGGCACCGGATGCTAGAACAAAGCCACGAGGCGGGCGACGCGGTTGCGTCCCCTGAATAGACACTGAATACCTAGTGGTCTAGAAGTAAGCCAGAGGGGTCGGACTAACACAGGCATCAATGAAAGCAATACCTTGCGAGACCTTACATTGAAGGAAAAACCACTGAATGATGACACACACCACTTTTGCAAACAAAGTCGTGATGCAACAAACAAAATTACATCAGATGGGTTATGAGAGCCGGGTGTACCCGGTCACATCTAGATAGATAGATAGATAGATAGATAGATAGATAGATAGATAGATAGATAGATAGATAGATAGATAGATAGATAGATAGATAGATAGATAGATAGATAGATAGATAGATAGATAGATAGATAGATAGATAGATAGATAGATAGATAGATAGATAGATCAGTATATTTATATAATATAGATATCTTACTAACATTGCATGACCATGCTAGTAATACATGATTTTCTTGTGTCATCAGCAGTGGCGTATTACGAACTTGTGCACGTGCTGTTTACTGCAACCTAGAAGTTTGTGTCGTCTGATAAGTATATGTGTGTGTGTGATTGTGTGTGTGTGTGTGTGTGTGTCTGTGTGTGTGTGTGTGTGTGTGTGTGTGTGTGTGGTTGTGTGTGTGTGTGTGTGTGTGTGTGTGTGTGTGTGTGTGTGTGTGTGAGAGAGAGAGAGAGAGAGAGAGAGAGAGAGAGAGAGAGAGAGAGAGAGAGAGAGAGAGAGAGAGAGACAATGACAATGACAATGACAATGATTCTTTATTTTACAACGGTGAAAGTTTTGGTGAAACCATTTTTCGAACTTGCCGTTGCTAATCTACTTTACATATAATGCACAAATCACAAAATACTATCATTAAATGGGGAAAAACTATATATATATAACTAATAAAAAATTGAAATATAAAGTTTTTAAAAAAAGAAATCATTGAAAAAGCTGAAATAAACATAGAAAATCTCACACATACACACAATTGTAAAGGTATAAATCTTCATACTTACATTCATAAACACAAGCACAAGCACAAAACACACACACACACACATACACACACACACACACACACACACACACACACACACACACACACACACACACAATACATGCAGCATTAGCATCTTGTATTAACTGAAGATATAACTGAATTGAAGAGTTAGAAAGGGAAAATCGTACACTGCAAGTGCAGGTTGTTGTGAAAATCTTACGATGCTGAGGTGAGGTACTTGAAGAGAGCGGTTTTAAAAGACGAAAGCGTTGTTGATGTTGTAACATGTTTGGGCAATGTGTTCCACATGCTAGCACCTGAGAACGCTAAACTTGTCTTATAGAGATCGATTCTAGGTCGTGGCACAGTAATGGACTGCCTTGATCTGGAGTATGTTGATGCCGGGCGGGAAAACATTTTTTTATATACTCGGGGAGTCTGTTATTCAATACTTTGAACATCGTTATTCCCTTATTGTATAATAAATGTTTTTTTCAAGGGGAGAATTTCTAAGGTTTTCAGTTTATTATCCGTTGTTGAGTTAGGGTCTGAAAGGATAAGCTTCGCGACTCTACGATGAAGAGAGTTCAGTCTTTTTAACTGGACCTCGCTTGCGCCATCCCACACCGTAGAAGCATAATCTATATGTGACCTGATGTGGGCGTTGAAGAACTGTTTTCGTGTTTCTACATTAGCTATATGTTTTAACTTGGATAAAATAAACAGTTTCTTTGATATTGTCTTACATATATTACTAAGATGGCATTGCCATTTAAACTCATTATCTACAGTAACGCCGAGAAGACGATGTTCCGTTACCTGGCTGATAGATTTGCCTTGAAGGGACAAGATGAGTGAGAGAGTGCCGAGCTGGTGCTTTTGGCGGGTACTTACAACCATACATTCAGTCTTTGCAGGGTTTAAGATCATGGAATTGTTACTGCACCAGCTGTTAATGTCCTGTAATGTGTTTTGTAGGCGCGTGTCAATTACTGACAAATCCTTATCGGGAGTGTGTATCGCAGCATCATCAGCGAACATATCGCATGCAACACTATCATCACTAATTGTGAGTGGAAGGTCGTTAATGAACAAACAGAATAAAAGAGGGCCTAAAATAGAGCCCTGGGGCACGCCATGTTTTACTTTGCAGTGACTAGAATATGTACCATTAAGGAGAACTTTTTGTCTTCTGTTTTCTAGGTAGGATTTGAAAAACACGGCTGCGCTTTTAGTATATAAGGATATTTTCTGTATAAGTATGTCATGGTTCACCATGTCAAAGGCTTTCCGGAAGTCTAAGAAAATTACACCTGTTAGTTTGGAATCATTAATAGATGATAGATAACCAGGTATCTGCCATCCTTATCAAGGCAGTGTGACAGGAATGGTTTGGTCTGAAGCCTGACTGCAGTGAATGGATGAGATTTTGGTTTTCTAAGTATTCAGATAGATGCTTATGGATGTGCCGCTCTAAAGGCTTCGACAAAACAGGTAATAGTGATATGGGGCGAAAGTTGTTGATTTCACTCAGATCTTTTGATTTTGGTAGGGGGATCACTTTTGCGTCTTTAAATGCGTCTGGAAAAGAGTTTTGGTTTATACAGAGATTGTAAATATATGTAATACTTTCGACGATATATGGAAGAGATATCTTGAGTATTTTTGAGCTGATCTCATCAGGCCCGGATGACTTTTTATTTTCCATCGAGGAAATTAATTTACCCACTTCGTGGACTGCTATAGGCGGTATCGTGAATGGTTCTTTGTCCGTATTTTCCCGGTTACAGTGGTGTACTAGCGCGTTTGGACAAACATACTCACATGAGTTAGTTCCTGTTGGGATTAATGATTCGGCTATAGAGGTAAAGTGGTCATTAAACCTATTTGCAGTGAGGTGGGATGATAAAGGCGCACTATTTTTATTTGTACCTCTAGTTACTAAATTAATGGCACGCCATACAGTAGATGAGTCTTTGCTTTGTTTAACTACTTTATCGAAAAGAGATCTCTTTGCATTTAAAACCATATATTTAACACGATTACGCTGTGTTTTGTATTCAGTAAACCGCTTCTCGCTTCTCAGCTGGTCTCTAATTTCCATTGCCTCAATCAGATCCGCAGTCAGCCATGGTGGAACGGTAGCGTATTTCACTCTTTTGTGTCTCAGAGGCGCGTGTTTGTTCAGCACACCAAGAAAAATTCGGTACCAGGTATCTAATGCTTTATTTGGGTCACTATCGTTATACACGTCGATGAATCGTGCTGTGGCTAAATCAGCCAAGAAAACACTTTCATTAAAGTTTTTAAACGATATGTAAGTTATGCAAGTGTGGACTTGCTTTTTTAGCTTTGGAAGTTTTGACAGCCATGTGCAGCTAACCGGATAGTGGTCACTTACACTAAGACTAGTTACTTGAGTGTTGCTAACTGCTTGAGGTTTGTTGGTATAAATATGGTCTATAATTGTGGCTGATGATGGCGTAATTCTGGTGGGTGATGTTACCAATTGGTGAAGACCGACAAGGGTAGTAGTACATTCCCATGATGGATGGGGTTTAAGAAAGTCAATATTAAAATCTCCAAGAAGGAGAACATCTTTGTTGTGAATGTCTGTTTTATCAATCATGTGTAAAAAGCTATCGTACCACTCAAAGGTGGCTGCGGGGTTTCGATACAGAAACCCAACAAGTAAGGGCGGGGATTTAGAGTTTTTGATTTCTACCCAAATACATTCTACATCACCAGTTTCTAGGTCTTGTCGCCTGCGGGTTATGTGTAGAATGGATTGATGGATATATACCGCTACACCTGTCTCACCCTGTACTGACGGGTCTCTCCTGATAATAGAATAATTCGGGAAGGCGATGGCTTCATCACTGATGTGGGCGGCCAAACGAGTCTCAGTTAAACCGAATAGATGGAAATAGTTGGGGGTATTAACATAAACACAGACATCCTGAACTTTGTTTGCCAGGTGGTAGATATTTAGGTGACCGATACGAAATTGTTGGCCTTTTTTCGAGGGTCTGTTCATAGTTGTATAAATCATGTTCAGATAATAAGGTAAAAAACCAGGGAACAAATCTAAGGTACAGGATACAAATAGTAGAAGGTTACGCAGTTAAACCAGGAAAGAAATTACATGTACAAGTAAAATATCAGATGAAACAAATAAAGACTAATAAGGTAAAGAACCAGGGGACAAAACTAAGGTACAGGATACAAATAGAAGGTTACGCAGTTAAACCAGGAAAGAGATTACATGTACAAGTAAAATATCAGATGAAAAAAAATAAAGACTTATTCGACTTTAGTCTCAGTACGTCAGCTGAACGGCGGTTCACGCCAGAAACCGTGTATTACAGCACACGCAAAGAACACAAAAACAAAAGCTTGCAGTAAAGAGTAAGAAACTACAAGTGTACGATCTGAGAAAAACCCGCTATAAAGAAAGCGTTTATGTCTGAATTCGTGTGTGTCAAAAGAATTCACGCAATGATCGTGCACTGTGAGTCGGTTGTTCCGACTGTCCGACAAAGCGGATTCCGGTCATTAATAACAAATTACACGGATAGTTTACAGTTTGTTCACTGTACTAGAAACACTGTTTCACAGAGCAGTATCGCACTAATGATCAGATGTGGTCATCGTTCATGTGTCTCTGTCATCAGATGTGGTCATCGTTCATGTGTCTCTGTCACCAAAAAGTCGGTTAATCCATAGTAACTGTGACAACCATCAGCAGCTAACCTGAGTAAGTCGTCGCCGAGTTGATGCCAATTTAACAAGCGAGGTTGGTGACACCTTCACGCAAACTCATACCATCATACACACACACACACACACACACACACACACACACACACACACACACACACACACACACACACACACACACACACACACGACCCACTGGTTTGTACACACATACCCTTTTTACTTCCAGCGCCAAGTCGGTAGGAGCGACTGATTGACCCTGAAAGCAGAAAGGCAATTCCCGACCAGTTGTGCGCCCTGCAGGGCGAAAACTGATCAGACAAAACCTTAGAGCAGTAAACGTCATTCATCGCTCCCCGTGTGTACACAGTGCAGAGATGTGATTCTAAAGCCTGTGCAGCTTGGCCCTGGAAGTAAAAGAGGTAGCGGGATGTCCTTCAGACAAACGGCCTAAGAAACTGCGCCAGGGTCGTCTTGGTCTCCGCTCCCTGACTCTGGAACCAGGCGTTGGTGGGAGGTGCGGCCACTGGAGTTCTTGCTGGCACTAGTAACGGGAAATCTGAAGAGAGGAGCTGGGGGACTTGGAGATTTTGTCGCCCCAACACGTTGCTCGATGGCGGTTGGCTAAGCTGGCTGGTCGACGTTTGGCGTGTGGTTGGCGAGGACTGCAGGCGGCCCGGGGCGGCAGACATTAAGTGCTGCGATCCGCCACGGGTTGATGGCGAGTCCCCTTGCTGCCCGCTCTCGCCACGTGACCCGTTACGGCTGATAAGTGGGTTGGACCCGCCCCGTTGACTGTGCCCCCCGGCGTCTCTCTGTTGGTGGTAGGGGCCGCGGGGAGGGTCGCCGTAACGGATCTTGAGAGCGATCAGCTTAGTGCCCTCGTCGCTAGGGTGGGTCATGGTGTTTTCACGCCTGTACATGACCTGCTTGGGGGCACCGTTTTTGGTCAGGAAGGTAGAGGTATGGTCAACAAACTGAGTGTTTGTTTGTTGACAGGCCTGTTTTAGGTTGAAGTTGGACAGGCGCGCAGGTCGTGACAGGGCGTGGTGACTGCTGAAGGGAGGGATGATGGAAGAGGCCTGGATCGTAGCACGTGGGAAGGCGGCGGACACCAGACGGATTAACTGTAGCCACGTATCACTTGCAACTGGACCCTGGTTGACACTGCAACTGTTGATTCCTACGTGGAAAACCACGTGCCGGATACGTGGAGTAGGGGTGAGGTGGGTCAGCCATTCGACTGAAAGGCCGGATACAGCCAGGTTCTGCACGCTGCAGTCTGTACTCGACATTTTTCGCTCGCTGACTCGCTTCGTGACGGAGTCACCGAGCAGCAGAACGTTCGAGTCAGGCCTAATGCTCATGTTGCAGAGGTGGTCGTACGGCGTCTTAGCAGGCTGCGCGGGGGTGGCTTTGAGGGATGTCTGCATATCCTCTTGGGATGATCCGCATGAAGTTTCGTCATTTTCTTCGTCGGTGGCGAGGACTGCGAAGCGATTACGGGTGGCCACAGTAGCCGCTGAGCCGCTTGATGACGGCACGCGCTGTGCAGTCACTGGAGTGCTAGCGGCCGATGATTCGATCTGCACCCTGGGGTGATTGTTGAAGCTAGAGGGTGATGGAGGGCGTGGTGGGGACTTGTTTGTACCAGGCGCTTGGACAGGCAGTGAAGGCGACAGTAGAGACTCCACTTGTTTTTTCAGCGTACGAAGCTGTGTGTCCTTGCTGAGTGCATGTTTCGTAACTTGTGTGGACAGGGCGCTCTGTTCTCGAGCCAGCTTCTCCACCGCCTTGTCAGTTGGAGTAGCGTAGTCTCGTAGGGACTGGTCCCCAGCTTGGAGGCCGTGCTTGAATTTGGCTTTGTTGTCCCTGATGTTACAGTCGAGGTTGTCCTGTCTGGCGCTGAGGAATGCATTCTGTTGCTTGACAGTAGCCAGCTCCTGTTTGACCGTCTGCAGCTCAGTTCTAAGTTCCTGGATGCAGACGGTGGCTTCCGTTATCTGTTGTTGCAGGATGGACAACAGTGGGGATGATGCAATCTGAGACGCACAGGGGTGGTGGGTTTGGCCAGAGGGTGACGCTGTACCGTTTATCTCATCAGGCGATGCAAGGTCAATTTGTTGACGGACGCCAACGTCATCGCTTGTGGTCGTCGTGTTAATCACTCTAGCCGAAGAGGGATTAGTGTTGGGTGGGGCTAGGACAGAAACCGAGTTCTCGCCGCCGGGTGTTATGGGCATGGCTTTCAGCGGGGGAGTGTCCTGGGTGACGTCAGGCGAAGGATCTGAGAGGAAGGAGGGGGAGGGGCTAGACGAGATTTGCCCCAAGCAAGGATTTTTGATGTCATACGCAAAACCGAAGGTGGTTTGAGTGGACGAGGGCGAAGCATCATCGTTGTTATCGTTGTTGGAAGAGCCGGTGGTTATAGCCTCAAGTAGAGAAGTATGATCGCAGGACTGAGTGGAGGGTGGACTACAGGCAATGCTGGCAGCGCGCTGTGGTCTGATTGACGATGGTGAGGGGGTCTGGGGGGAGAAAGGGCACTGGGATAAAAGATCAGTGCGACTTGCTTCAAGTTCATCCACTATTTCTTGGACAGGCTGAAATTCATCATCTATCCACCACTTAGAGTATGTGTTCTGTATTCTGATAAGATATGACGTGTAGAACACGGTAATTGTGACAACACCCCCAGGGGTTCCATCTGAAATTTGTATAAGGATATTATTCAAATCATCAGAGTAAGGGGGTTGGATGGGGGTGTCGACGGTTTTCTTGTTTTTGTTACGGTCTTCCCATGATGCTGATACTCCGGGAGTTGGATGGGCGATGTAGCGTTCGTGCAGAGCTAGTCTCCATGCGAAGACTCTGGAGGGGTCGGTCAGGAAGTGTTTTTGGATTGGATCATTGGTATCAGTGATCTCCTCCAGGGGTTCGAGTGGGAACTGGGCCGGGGTTTCGAGTGGGCACTGGAATTTGGCATAAAAGGAACGGGTTTTGGGGCCTGACATGGTTGAGGGATGGTGTCATCTTGGCTTGACTTCGCGAACGAAGATTCTATAGGGCTTGCCCACGTCGTCTGCAGGCATTTTCGTGGCTGCGGAGGCCAATCCGGGACAGGCAGGTTCGACCGCAGTGGCTGCAGGGGAAGGTCTGGTCAGGGTTCTGAGTTACGGCAACTCGGTTTTTTCTCCTGAGCCGTTTGTCCTTAAGGTTAGCTCTGCGAGAGTCCTCAAAGGAGACGGCTGCCTTGTAGATGGTGGAGCGCCAGGTGTCACGGTCCGCAGCAAGCGAAGACCACTGGCGGTGGTCGATTTGGCAAGCACTAAGTGACTTCTTGAGACCGTCTTTGTATCTCTTCTTTGGTGCCCCTCTGTCACGGTGTCCAGTAGCAAGCTCGCCGAACAGAGTGATCTTGGGTAGGCGATGATCCTCCATCCTGGAGACGTGCCCCGCCCAGCGAAGCTGTGTCCGCAGCAACAAAGCCTCGATGCTCATAGTTTCTGCCTGTTCAAGGACCTCGACGTTGGTGACATAGTCACTCCAGTGAATGCCCAGGATGGTACGCAGGCAGCGCTGGTGAAAGCGTTCGAGGAGTCGTAGTTGGTTGCGGTAGAGGGCCCAGGACTCGGAACTGTACAGCAGGGTGGTGAGGACGACAGCTCTGTACACACTGATCTTGGTGCCCGTTTTCAGCTGTTGATTGTGCCACACCCGCTTGAAAAGTCGCCCAAAAGCGCTGTTCGCTTTTGCCAGCCTGCTGTCAAGCTCCTTGTCCAGCTTGGCATCTGACGTGATGATGCAGCCAAGGTAGGTAAACTGGTGTACTGACTTCAGTTCAGACTCGCCGATGGTGATGTGGGGAGGGCGATGCTCTACCTTGGGTGCCGGCTGATGTAGTACCTCTGTCTTTTTCAGACTGACCTCGAGTCCAAAGAGCTGGGCAGCATCTGCAAAGCAGGATGTGATGCGCTGCAAGGCTCTCTCTGTGTGTGCAACAAGGGCAGCGTCATCAGCAAAGAGCAGCTCACGAATCAGTTGGTCTAGGGTTTTCGTGTGGGCCTGCAGTCGTCTGAGGTTGAACAGGCTGCCATCGAGACGATATCTGATGTACACTGCATCGTCATCGTCGAGGTCTACTGTGGCCTGCTTCAACATCATGCTAAAGAAGATGGTGAAGAGGGTTGGTGCCAGCACGCAGCCCTGTTTCACGCCGTTGATAATGGGGAATGGTTCTGAGAGGTTACTGTTGAGTCTAACCTGGCCTTGCTGGTCCTCGTGGAGCTGGACGATCATGCTTAGGAACTTTGGGGGACAGCCAAGTCGCTCCAGGATCTGCCACATGCCTTGCCTGCTCACAGTGTCGAATGCTTTTGTTAGGTCGACAAACGTTACGTACAGCCCTTTGTTCTGCTCGCGGCACTTCTCCTGAAGCTGTCTCAGCACAAAGACCATGTCGGTGGTACTCCTGTTGGCTCTGAAGCCACACTGGCCCTCTGGGAGGTGGTCTTCAGCGATGGCAGGTACCAGCCGATTCAGGAGCAGCCTTGCGAGAATTTTCCCGGCAATGGACAGCAGGGTAATTCCACGATAATTAGAGCATTCAGATTTCTCTCCTTTGTTCTTGTATAGGGTGATGATGACTGCATCACGGAGATCCTTTGGTAGTGTTCCTTTCTCCCAGCAGCAGAGAAAGAGGTCATGGAGCTTGTTGTGCAGTGCTGGGCCTCCATGTTTCCAGATCTCTGGCGGGATTCCGTCAATGCCTGCTGCTTTGCCACTCTTGAGCTGGTGGATGGCTGTGTGGGTCTCTTCGGCGGTGGGCGGTTCGTCCAATTCAACCTTTAGTGGGAGCTGTGGGATTTGGAGGATGACTGTTTCTTGAACAGTGCGCTCAGCGCCGAAGAGGTCCTGAAAGTATTCTGACCAGCGGTTCAAGATGGAGGTATTATCTGTGAGGAGTGCCTGTCCATCGGCGCTTCGCAGGGGACTTTGTACCAGGTGCCTAGGGCCATACACTGCTTTCAGTGCTTCATAGAAGCCCCTGTAGTCACCGTTGTCAGCGCAAAGCTGGGTCCTCTGTGCCAGTCTCGACCACCACTCGTTCTGGAGCTCTCTAAGCTTGAGCTGGAGACTGCTGCAGATGAGGCGAAAGGCAGATTTCTTCACAGGGCAGGAAGGCTGGGCTAGGTGGGCCTGGTGGGCGGCTCTTTTGTTTGCTAGAAGTTCCTGGATCTCCACGTCGTTTTCGTCAAACCAGTCTTTGTTCCTCTTTCTAACAAAGCCCAAGACTTCCACAGAAGATTTTACAATAGCAGTTTTCAGTTGCTCCCAGAGTGTTTCAGGGGAGGAGTCTGCTGGATCAACTGTGTCTTTGAGCATGCGCTGTAAATCTGTCTGAAGGGCAGCTTTCTTGTCATCACGCTGAAGGCTGGCGACATCAAGCTTTTTCTTGAGGGGGCCTCTTTTCTTGGGTTTCAACTTGAGGTGGAGCCTGAGTTTGCAGCGGACAAGGCGGTGGTCAGTGTGGCACTCTGCACTGGGCATCACTCTGGTGAGGAGGACGTCACTGCGGTCCCTCTGACGCACAAGGACATAGTCGATAAGGTGCCAGTGCTTGGAGCGAGGATGCATCCAGGTGGTCTTTCGACTGTCCTTTTGCTGGAAAGTAGTGTTGGTGATGACAAGTTGCTGTTCTGCACAGAACTCCAACAGCAGGCGGCCATTGTCATTGCAGTTCCCAACGCCATGCTTGCCGAGGACTCCTTTCCAGGCTTCAGAGTCTTGGCCCACTCTGGCGTTGAAGTCGCCAAGGATGATGACTTTGTCGTCTGCGGGGGTGCTCTGCAGGAGGCTGCGCAGGTCAGAGTAGAACTTGTCTTTTTCTGCAGGCTCTGCCAGGAGGGTTGGGGAGTACACACTGAGAAGGGTGACGTATTGCTGGTGTCTCAGTGGGAGGCGCATGGACATGATGCGGTCGGAGTGACCCATTGGTAGGTTTTCCAACTTAGTCGCAATGGGGGTCTTGACCATGAAGCCCACGCCTGAGAGCCGTCTTTCTGATGCAGGCCTGCCTGACCAGTAGAGGCTGTAGCCAGCGCCAAGTTCTTGGAGGCTGCCTTCCTCCGGGAGGCGTACTTCGCTGAGCGCGGCGATGTCGATGTTTAACCTCCGCAATTCATGGGCAATAAGGGCGGAGCGACGTTCAGGGCGTCCGCTGTCTGCTGTGTCGAGCATGGTTCGGATGTTCCAGCATGCTACGTTGAGTCCGGTCGTGGTCGTCATGAAAGTGGATCCATTGTTTTTTCTTGTTTTCTGACCGCAGGAGAAGATGCCCGTTGACCGCGGCTAGCCAACTGGGGTTACGAGGGGATGAGCTTTGGTTAGGCCACCTTTTCTAGGCCCCTCTCCGTGTGGAGCAAGCAGTGCTGTCCCTAGAGAAGGCTGCTTGGTCGTTCAGGGTGTGCCGAGTGACGTTGTCATCCCCAGGTCAACATCAGGCGACCAATATCCTGAACCGCCTGCATGCAGGTTTGAGACTGCGGCTTCCAGTGACATCTTTCACCTGCCGTTTCGCCCCTTGCCCATCGCTACAGGACTTGGAAAGGTCGTTGTCATGGTCCGTGGGCGTTTCCTAAAGCCTGCGCGGTGGTGCTTTTTGGTGGAGTGCAGTGTGCGCAGTACTGGCCCCACCCTTTAAACCCTTGGTTCGTCTGCCATGGCCTAGCACGCTAGGACGGTGGCATCGAGGTCCTCGGGTCGTAGGTTTTATATCAGACTGTCCTTGTCCTAGTCTCTGGCTCAAAAACCTTTTTTTTTTTTTTTTTTTTTTTTGGTGTCATCAGTGAGCTGTCTTACTACTTTCGAGGTGGCATGATGATTACTGATCTGGTCTGGCCACTCTGCTAAGGCTGGCACGCCACGCACGCCTTGATAGCTCACGGCTGCTCTTTGACGCACACAGTCGAATAAATTTGTCTCTTACAAGCGCACGCCAAAATACTGCTTTCTGGACCCTTCCAGCTATAATGTACTTCTTTTACTAAAGCTGAACTGGTTCCATTCACCCTCCTCTGAACATGCATGAAAGGCACATAGCTACATAGGGACCATTTAGCATACTAAATACTAGGAACATTTAGTTCTTCATTCCCCAAGTATCACTCATCACCATCCCAGCCGGTAGGGACCGTGTCTGTGACCTCAGGTTATGCTAGTTGCTATTGAAGGGACAAGGACTTCCAGCTGGCGCTGATTTCGTCCGGGGGGGATGGGCCAAGGGGTTGGGGGGGAAGGGGGTTTAGTTCTGGCTGTCTGTCGCTGGTGCCCGCGCATCGCTAGTTTTACAGTCTTGCATCCTGGCTGCCCGCGCCCTATGGGGGTCGAGTCGTAGTATATCGCCTGTCAAGGTTTATAAACATCTCCCAACTCTGACACTGGTTTCTGGAAAAGCGGATGGAGCAAAGGCCAGACCCAGGGGGAGTAAGCCGATACTAATGAGATAACGCAGCTGGTTACTTACGGCCGGCACGCCAGGCTGGCGCCAAGCGAAACAGAAGTAAAGAGTCCATTGTCCCTCGGCTCGAAGTATCCAACAGAAACAATGATGAAGAAATGAAAGGTTAATAACTCTCGAAATATGAAAGTCACACAAATGAAAAACCACAGTCCAGTAGAAGTTACTATCACAAGTCACTGGAGCAAAAATCTCACATCACAACCAAGTATTGCGAACACAATTGGCACTGAAGACGGAGCGATGTTATGATGCGCCTTGCTCCGAAGAGCAGCTGGAGAGAGAGAGAGAGAGAGAGAGAGAGAGAGAGAGAGAGAGAGAGAGAGAGAGAGAGAGAGAGAGAGAGAGAGAAAGACAGAGAGACAGAGAGAGAGAGAGAGAGAGAGAGAGAGAGAGAGAGAGAGAGAGAGAGAGAGAGAGAGAGAGAGAGAGAGAGAGAGAGAGATTCGTGACTAGTTTAACTTAGAAAATCTATGCCCCCCCCCCCTTTTTTTTTTGTTTTTTGTTGTTGTTCCCATTGCATTATTGCATGAGATTTTCTACGACATTAGATGTCTTTGTTTTGCTCGTGTGTGAGTTCTGAGTATATTGACGATATTGATGACGATGATTATGTACGTAACAGTAAAAATAGTAATGTGTTATATTTTAGATGCATTTTCTATTTATTACGTCATGCTCATGAGTCATTAACTATTGCTGTCTTCGGACTGACAGGAATGATGTACTAGAATTTATGCACGTGTATTTTAATTCCTCATTGACCTCATGGCAGGCAGCAATAGTGAGCTCCAAAACCTGACAGACAAACTTTCAAGTAGCGCAGGGTCTTATGGCATGGAGATCAGTACGGATAAAAGCAAAGTGATGATCAACACCACAAGCGACAGCAGCAGCAACATTCACATGAATGGCCAAAAGCTAGAAGAGGTCAATAGCTTCAAGTACTTGGGAGCCACCCTGTCCAAAGACGGTAGTTGCATAGCAGAGATCCGTATCAGGATAGGTACAGCAACATCCGCAATGGCCAGGCTGGACAGGATATGGCGAAGTAACTCCATCAGCTTCACCATCAAGTACAGGCTTTACAAGTCCCTCATACTGTCTATTCTACTCTACGGCTGTGAGACTTGGACACTGCTTGCAGACTCAGAAAAGAAAATCCAGGCCTTTGAGAACAAGTGCCTGAGGAAGTTGCTCCACATCTCGTACCGCGAGCACAAGACCAACGAATATGTACGGAGCATCGTCACTTCCCTGATGGGCCCACATGAACCCCTTCTGGCAACCGTGAAACGGCGCAAGCTTGCTTGGTTTGGCCACGTGACCCGACACAAGACCTTGTCCAAGACTATCCTCCAAGGCACTCTCGAAGGAAGTCGTCGGCGAGGTCGTCAGAGAAAGAGTTGGGTCGCAAACATAAAAGAATGGACCGAACTCGAGATGTCAGACTTGCTTGCCACCGCCCAAAATAGAACTCAGTGGAGAGCACTGTCTGTTGCTACTGCCTTTCAGTCCCCCCAACGCCCAGTTCGGGCAAGGGACTGATGATGATGATTTAAATTCGGACTATACCGTAAGCATAATACGAACATTGTAATTGTGTGTGTGATTTTTAGATTTTTCATGACTGCATGTTTGAAAATTCTACTAATGATGATGGTGGTAATGTTGATGATGACATTATTATTATAAATATTTCATTGCGACATTTTTTCCTCCGCACACTGCGTGTCAATACTCGTGTTTCATAAAAGTTTCATGTCATCAGTAATGACGTACTAATATCACGAACATATGCACGTGCTTTTGTACATTAGTCTATATATGTAAAAGTATTACGATAATTTAGAATTGAAAGTGCATGTGTGTATATTCTGTATATATTTTGACGCACTACACTCTCACACGTAAATTATGTTTTGTTACATAATTACCTGTTCCCTGGGCATTCCCCTGAAGAAGCCCTCGCTGAGAGGGCGAAAATGTGTGCAAAGAATAAAAGTGTAACTCCTTCTAAACTACGTGGTGTATGTGGATCCTTTCTTCACATTTTTCTGCTGCTTGGATCCATATTTGGAGTGTGTGGTGCCAGCTTTCTTGGACTGGTTTTATTTATTCATATAAAATAAGTCAGAGATACCTGGGACATATGAATGCCAAATAAAGGATAGATTATAAACATGCCATATAATTATATGGGTACATGTATTTTCTCATCTTGTATGCTGATTTGTATGCACAAACCTACATCACAAAAATAAATAAATAAATAAGTGAATGCTAAATTTAAACAATAAATAACAAGTTAATTAATTAATTTTAAAAAAATAAATCTGAGATAAATGGGACATATGAATATGCATGCTAAGTAAAGGATAGATTATAAACATGCACAGATGTATGCGTATTGAAAAATGTCTTCCTTCCCTCTCCTTGGTGGCCACCACCATATCAATAGTGATCTTGTGCATCAAGGAATTCCTTCTATCTATGATTACAAGGATAAATAATAAATATATATTGTTACGATTGTGGTTGTGTCGTTCTGTTAGAGCATGCATGTATTAATCGTAGGAAACGATCCGATATTTATTTGAGCTATCATGGTTACGAATCACGTACCTTTTCAGTAAGATTCTCTATCGTTCGCGCAGAGAGCGGAATTGGTTTTGTTATGATACGCTAAGATTAGTCCGAAAGTTTCTAGCAAAGTCGCACGGAGAAGAGCGGTCGATTTTTGTAATGCGTAGATTCGCTGAGAATAGACTAGAACGTTCGAGCAAAATCGCGCTGTCTAGTGACCTCGCATGTGTAACATCAAAGTGTAGGCAACATTTTTCAACACAGTAGTAAAGCCGCTCTAATATTATTATTAATAGTTGTTTTCTGTACACGTGAAGTTGGCAGCCGGTCAGTGTGTATTATGTAAGGTCGTGAATTGTCTGCCATACTTTTGTGAGACGTCATAACGCGCCGGGATTTCCAAAAAAAAGGGGCTGAAATTAGCAGTCGAATTTTGTAGACCATTGTAGTTTATTCTTAAAAGTTTTTTTTTTAAATATTAATATTTATGAGTTTCGGTTACCTGTTCCGTTCTGATTGGTTGTGTTGTGTGAATTCGTTGGGTTAGTCTAGAAAGCTGTTTTACTATAAAAGATGGTGCTAGGAAGCACGTGTGTACATTGTCATACATTGTCAGTTGTAGGGACACACAGTTTATCGTAGGTACGTGGCCCGTATAGGGTGTACATTGTGAGAGACGCAGCGTAACGGTGGTGTACGTTGTATGAGAAACGCTTTGTGTCGCCAGTGTTGACATTTTTCAGAGGAGACATTGTATCAGTGTTGGTGCATTTGGAAATGCATTGTGTGGAGATCGCATCGCTGAAATAAAATATTGTTGGAACTGTTACTCCAGTGTAGTCTACATCCTTAAGCCACGTGTAACGGGTTGCAGCTGAATGAAGTTTCTTTAAAAGAACCTTACGTGCGTGCGTCTGGTGTGTTTATCATACTACGACTACGACTCAACACGTAGCATATATGTAAGTTGATTACGAAAAATTAATAAATAATAAATAAAAAATGTAATATAATGGAGAGGGCTTCTATCTCAATCTGTATTCTGTCTCATAACCATGCAGTTTTCATAAAGCTTGATCATAAGAGTTCTTGTGAGTACTTGAGTGCGGACTTATTGAATGGGCTGCAAAAACAAAAAATCTCAACATTTAGATGTCCAACTTAACATAGTGATTAGGATTTCAGTCGGCCTGGCTTGTGGCCCGACCAGACTGATAAGACCGTGCTTGGCCAGTTAAAAATCCCATCTCAACTTATCAAAAAGAGCAGGCCTACACTTCGAGCCGGTGGGTTGGAAAACAGGCGAACAACGTGCATGTTGTAATTAGACAAAAAGTCTTCCGAATGTTGAAGAGGAGCGGCAGACACATGGCAAAACTTGCACGAAGCGAGTTTACTTTTAATATGCTTTCCTCCCACAAAAGACTCAATTGTATGGGAAAGGCTGCTTTCAAGACCAGAAAAAATAACGGATATGACGTTGATAAGATGTACTTCAAAGTTCAAACCCAAAATAATTTCTGTCTCACTTCAGGAGCAAAATAAACCTGTATCAACCGATCGCGGCTGATTGACTACGTTCGAAAGCATCTCGCTGACCGCCATTTTGAAACTAGCAACGCGAGTATGCTTACGGCATAAAAAATGTTACTTAAAAAAAATATTTATCATGAATATTCATACATGTTTACTAGCTCATGATTTTAATTCGATCACTCAAATAAAAGTGTAACTTGTATGATTGAAATGTTCAATATTATGCACAAATAAATGTCTTGGGCCTTTTCCGGACCGTTTACGAGGACTGGTTCCCACTCAGCGAACAAATAGCGTTCGAAAAACACTTCTAAAAAATGTCTCCATCCTAAGGACAAATATTGTTGTTATGCATACACCATATGGCATTAGTATTTTCGTTTCTTACCGGCAAACCAAATGTTACTCTTTTGACGAATCACTTACTTACTTACTTACGCCTGTCACCCCTACCCGGGTATAGGCCGTCGACGAGAGACCTCCTGCGACTCCTGTCCTGTGCTTCTCCTTCGATTTTACTCCACGTGGTTCCCATTCTCTTGATGTCTGCTTGGAGGTCTCGACGCCAGGAGTTTCTCGGCCTACCTCTTTTCCTCTTTCCCTGGGGGTTCCATGACAATGCCTGCCTAGTGATACTGGAAGCTGGCTTTCTCAGACTGTGACCAATCCATCCCCATCTTCCTCTTCATGACCTGAATACAGAATCATCTCCCCACTTAACAGCCTTTTCTGGCCAGACTGCGTCCATCTGGCTTCACTGATACCTAGCAGGGAAAGGTTGTACTTTTGCATTTCCGCTGCTATCTGGGCGGCCTTGCCGCTCTGGTACATGGTCTTGACGTTCCATGTGCCCATGGTTGTGTCCCTGGATAGAGAGAGGCGGCTCGGTCGTGTGGCTTCCGAAGACTTCCGGCTTTCACCACAGGACGTCATAAATCTTCTGGTAGAAGAACCTTCCTCCTCCAGAAAAGGAATTACTGTTTGTCTTTTCGTCGGCGTTTTTGTAGCTATTTCCTTTTTTGCAGGGTGAGGAAGCTACCCCCACGCCCAACCCCCTTACTAGGAGGACCAGGGGTTTTCTGTCGGGGTCACCTTCCCTTAGACCATGTTGGTTCACGGCACCTTATTTCATTCGGTGCACCTCTCTCGCGAGGGACCCCCTATCCACCACCCAGGGGACGCGCCTCAACGCCATATGGTCCCAGCGCGAGGGACGAATCACTTACCTCTGCAGAAATTGCGTAATCTGCTAGACTAAAGTTGAAGGCTTCAATATGCATTGCTTCCAGTCACTTACTTACGCACCCTTCTTTCCTATCCTTTTTTTGTGCTTTGACCAAAGTAGATCTATGATCATTGATCGAGTATGCACAATTCTCTCCCTTGACAGTGCTTTTTCGTACTTACTTGATAGTTTCTTTTAAATTACAACACTGGCAGTCAACCCCTTTGGTCTCGTCTATTACTACAATTTCGATTGCAACCCTTTACCCCTCTTTAGTAGGTTCTGTCTTAGGATGCATGGAAATTTGGGTCTAGGTGGAGGCATGGAATGTATGCCCCAGCAGAAACCACAGTAACATGTGGTCTTCTTTGCGTGTATACAGAAGTTTCTTCTATTCGTCCAGTTACGCCGATGGTTGTCTGAAAAGGTCGCCTAGACCGAAACTGCTGTCCACACCTGCTAAACATCTGGGCCCCTTATGGGACCTAGATTTAAATTTACATACACCAAGGTCTGAAAATCTAGTGAATATGTGATGCGCACCCCATCGGGGGGGGGGGGGGGGGGGGGGGAGGGGGTTCCATATGCATTGCATCCGGTCACTTACTTAGCGCACACCTCTTTCCTATCTTTTTTGTGCTTTGACCAAAGTAGACCTATGATCATTGGTCAATAATGCACAATTCTCTCCCCTGACAGTGCTTTTCCTACTCACTTGGTAGTTTCTTCTAAAGTTGAACTCATAATCATATCAAGTAAAATATATAATTATGTCCTGACAAATGACGTTTTTCAAACCAATGACGCGTATGAACTGTGCCCATTGTAGAGCTCTCTGACGCATTTTGCCAAATATGCGAGGCGTTTTCAATAGAAGATTTTTCCAACATCAGAATCAGGTCATAGACAACAGGTAGAGCCCTTTGACAGCTCGCATATAAAAGAGACATTGTGGGTTAGGGCTCTCATATAGAAGAGACTTTGTGGGTTATGGATCATCCCATGTTATTGTACCTTTTTGTAGATCAGACTTTCTACAAGACAATTTTGTGGGCACTTGGCCATTTTTCGCAGCAAAGATGTATCACACACGTGTGATACAGCTTTTCCGCTCAAAGGCAGAAAAATGGAGGTGTGTAAAAAAACATTCTGAACCACCAGCTAAATCTGTTTCCCAAAGCACTTTGCGGCGGAGATACACCACTCCTCCTCCCCCCCCCCCCCCCCCCCAATTTTTTTTCAGTCTAACGATGCGTCCAAACATTGGTAGCTCTCGGGTACCTCGATATCATGAGGTTGAACTGTAATAATTATTGCATTGCATTTGTGGAGTCCATGTGTTGCTATACATTATTCAATTCATATGCATGTCTGTTCAATGCAGGCATGTCTGATTCCGGAGACGCTAGTAAAATTGCTGCAATAGCTGCTTTCGTCGCTGGTGGTGTTACTGTCATAGTTGTTACCGTCGGTTTTGTATGCGTGCGGAGAAGACGGAGACAACAGAAGAACAGGTATTATATGTTATTGAGCTGCAATGTGCCAGACAGTGATAAATAGTTGAGAAAGATGCTGACGAGACGATAATAAATCTCGAACGCGAAGCATAGGAGATTTAATACGAGATGAGTCCAAATCTGTCACGGCTTTTCACGTCTTGCACCAGGAAGCTTAATATTCCTATGTAACCAATCCTAACAATACTGATAGAGACAAAACCACAGACCTATACGCGTAACGTATATGGAGCAGCCGACAATCGGACAGTTTAGTAAATATGGATTCGTGTAGACTGCCAGCAGTCTTCTGATGTATTCAGAGTTAGACGTTGTAAAGAGTGAATTCAGCCTGTGTTGCATGTCAGCACTTACACTGTGTGTGTGGAGGTTTGTCTTTCAAATCTTTTCCCGTTGTTTTCTGGCTTTCATGATTTTAATGTTTTTTTTTTAAATTAAACACGTCGAGTCAGTCGTTTGAACTGCCAGTTTTTGTCTACCGTATTTAAAATAAATACGGTAGACTTTGAAAAGGGGCTGGTCGGAGCACATTCCGGAGCATGCACATGACGTTTTGGCGTGCGGGGGAAAAAATTCTGGCAAAGAAGTGACAAGATAAAAATGACGTCACGTCTAGCTACGCAAACCTTGCTAGAGAACGTCATTTTGGCGCCAGAGCGCCGTATGTGTGTGTGTGTGTGTGTGTGTGTGTGCGCGCGCGCGCGCGTGAGTGTGTGTGTGTGTGTGTGTGTGTGTGTGTGTGTGTGTGTGTGTGTGTGTGTGTGTGTGTGTGTGTGTGTGTGTGTGTGTGTGACAACGACTAGACCCCGCGTTTGAAGACGGACTAGCTTGAAATTTTAGGATATTGTCCCTAAAAGAATTATATCGAGACTTTATTTCCGATGTTTTGATTAAGATGCTCAATGGGAAGAAAATGGCCGTTTGACAAGAACCGGTTGATCATCACTAGAGTCCGTAATGTTTCTTATTTTTATTAGATATTTTGCGTATAGCTAGATAAAAGGGACGATACTGAATGAGCATTTTACTTCTAGAACAATTTGAGTGATAATTAATTATTCTTTTAAACAATATATTTTTACGTTTTGGGGATTTTTTTCACGAATTATATGGGTTAATCTTAAAACAATTGAATACCCCCCCCCCTCCCCCCAATCTTCTCAATAATAATCGCATGATTTATCGCATACGGTATTTACGGGGCAAGATGGCGGCCAGGCATCATCTCATGGCCGGCCGCTCCGCCGGGCAAAATCCGTCAACTGTGCTTTGAAGCGAAGCTTATAATTATTATTTTCCAGGCAGTGTCGTGCCATCAAGATCCTAGGAAACAGTGATGTACTTTTTCAACAACTTATTTGATAGAATATCGTCTTTATTTTGTAATAATGAGTCGGATCGTCTTCATCTTCAGTGTAACAGTCGGAGTATTTCAACCTACTTCGCGCCAGCCTATATAGTCAAAGAAAAGCGTGCAGATGAACTGTGGATTTACTAATCATGTGCTATTCCGGGCTCATCCTACAGTGTTTGCAGACTGGTGCCAGATTTTTCTTTCTTCTGTCTGACTCCAGAGAAAAGCGTGAAAGCATACAGACAAGCATCTACCAGCGAGCTTTACTACTTTCTTAGTTACTGCGTTTCCTCCTCGGCGGCTGTGTTTATGTAGCATCTGCCGCCTGGCTCGCCGACCTTCGCTGTTGACAGACGTTTCCCAACAAGCAGTGTGCCAGTGAAATGAACAGGACTGTGTGTGGGTATTTATTATAACGACTCATGGCGGATAGCAGAATGATATTTATATGTAAAACATAATAATAATAGTAATACATAGTACTTATACGGCGCATTTCTCATATTTATAATATAACTCATAGTGTTGACGGACTTTGTCGGAGCGGTGCCCTCTAAATACCGGTGCTGTACTATGGCGATGGGCCTCCAGGTGCAGCTTTGACTGCTGTTTTTATGTAGCCTAGACTGATCTGAGATCATTTCTCTGTCGACTGTATTTTGTTTCTGTTGTTAACTTGTATTTCATATACTAGCTTTAGTCAAGTAGGAACTTTATGAAAGAACATATTATAATAGTGTGTTCAGGAAACATAGGGTTGTCTTAGTATTCTGTTTTTGTCAGGGAGGTTCGGGTCGGGGTGAGGCCACTGACGCCGGCCTTTAGATGCCTTGGCGATGGGCTTCACCCGTCCCGTTGTGTGAGTGTGTGTGATTGCGAGTTGCACCTGAGGTGGCGAGACGAATTTCTCTTTTCGATATAATAAAGTACTCTTATTCTTATTCTTACATAATAAGCCTGCAGTTTGTCTCGGCTGTCGGGTACGATTAGGTCAATTGTTACCTGTATGCCCTAGTTGTGAAATCAGACAGTTTTCTGCACCACTTTTTCGAGTCATTTGTAAAACAGCTAACATAACTTAAATTTTTCTTTTACGAAAAATACTATCTTCTTATTAACACCCGCATGATTTTTCATAAACAGTGTCATTGCATAAGTCTGCTGTTTGTCCCGGCCCTGGGGTAGGATTAGGTCCAATTGTGACCTGTAAGCCATAGGCGTGAAAATCAGCAAGAAAATTGCGAAGTTTATTCTTGTATACGTCAAATGTTAGTACTGCGATGAGTGACGTATAACATCGAGTCGTCACTATGAACACGGCGTCGCGGGACTAATGATGCCATGTCGTGAAGCTTGAAGTGACGTCATTTCGCTGCTCGCGCTATCATTCTTCTTCATTATAGCTGTGCTACGCCAGACCACGGAGATTATATTCCATAAGCTAGGAAGGTCTACCGTGCACCCCCCCCCCCCCCCAGTACTCAATAAGATGGATTTCAAAGTGTGCCTTAGTATGTCCTGAGATGTTTAAGCCATGTTCCCCGAAAATCCTTAGGAACACACCAGAGATATAGCCGATGGCGCAAGGGTACCCCCATTCACGCTCTTCGCAGGTGCTAAAATGAGGTTGAGAAACATTTTCCTCTAAATAAATCAGAATTCATTCCAGAAGCCCAAATCAGGTAATATTATGTCAAGGCACACCTTCTGCATCCTCTGCAAAAACCAGAATGAAAAAATATTGAATCTCTGGCTCACAGTGAAAGTATTTGTGCACCCAGTAAACGACCATTTCCGCGAAATCGCAAAAAAAGACAAAAATAATGTGTCAGATGCCTTCAGACATTTTCTATAGCACTGACAGTCCATTTGTAGGTTTACATCATTAAAACAGGATGTCACAATTATTATAAACTTGACTAGGTGATGCTGTGATTACTGTGAGTGCCACAGTGGTTGATTTTGTATCCCTACCCCCAAGTTGTAAAAATACACAAAATTAATTAGAAAAAATTGCTTAAGTTATCCCATTTTATTTTGACCTCTCTTTACCTATTGAGTTTCAATAATGTGAGCATAAAGTGCAAGAAAATAAGGAAAGTCGGCATCCTTTACGGTATGTTCGTGGTGAATGATAGCTTTTTACCATTTAAAATTGCTGAATTGGGAAACGTACATTGTTTCTGATGCCCTCAGAAATTTTGTATACAACTGATAGGTCTTTTTTAGGTTTTATTGTTTAGGATAGAGTACCACAGTTACTCCCAACATGATTTTATGATGCTGTGATGCATTTAGGGGCCACAGTGGCTGAATCTGCTGCCCTACCCCCATTTTACCTGTACGCAAAGGAACGAAAAATGATCATAACAATTGCTCCTCTGATTAACTATTGTTTGTTGCCAGTTTTCTTAACAAAATATGTATATTGAGCATAAACATTTGTGATCATTTCATTAATTTCAATGTGACCCATCGATTTAATTGTAATTCTTTTTATTTAAGGCATGCTTAACAGGGGCTGCCGCTGAAGCTTCTATCGTCTACACATTCAGCACTCTTGTCAAACTCGGGGAAGGTGTACCTCAGGGAGATGTTGTGTCTGATGCTGTTTTTGGTCTACATTAATGACATCAGTACAACAGTACCAAGGTTCGTCTTGAACATCCTCCATGCAGATGACTTTGCAGTGTGGAGCGCAGCAGAACATAAAGAAATAGCATCCTCCAGAATCCAGGATGCTGCCAATAGAGTCAGCAGCTGGACTGAAAGAGGCCACTCAAACTGAGCTAGACCATCTCTTTCAATCAGACGGAAGAGGTCACCTCAAAACTGGAGACCTTCCAGTACCAAAGACAGACAGGCCAACTTTACTGGCAACAAATAAATTACTGGATTCACGTGGAGGCATAAAGAAATCCTCCAGAACATAAAAGAATAGCATCCTCCAGAATCCAGGATGCTGACTATAGTCAGCAGCTGGACTGAAAGAGGCCACTCAAACTGAGCTAGACCATCTCTTTCAATCAGATGGAAGAGGTCACCTCAAAACTGGAGATCTTCCAGTACCAAAGACAGACAGGCCAACTTTACTGGCAACAAATAAATTACTGGATTCACGTGGAGGCCTCACATTGAAACCATGGAAGCTAGAGCTGCAAAAAAGAAAGAGAGTCTCTGATGAAGAACTGGTGGGGACCACATTGGCGCAAATTACAGCATCCTGGCACAAGCAAACACATGCTCGGTCAGACCAGTTGTGCAGTACCAAGATACATCGACAACATGAAACACTGCCTGAAACCCAAAAAGCCAGGCTTGACAAGATGCAGAACATGGGTCATTCTCATGATGCAGTGACATTCTTAGAGCCATCTGGAGCACCCCAATTTAGGAAATAGAGGGCATTGGAGCCACTGGAATGCAGAACAGCACACACGATGAAGAGACTTACTAAACACCGACAGCATGGGAGACTACAGGAGCAGACCAAGAACCGTCAGAAATGCCCAATCTGAACTGCCAACTGAAGGTCCTGCAAAGGGCTAACACTGACGTCCTGGAACCAAGCCCAAAGATGTGTGAACAGCTCCCTTCAGATACCTGGACATCTCGAAAGAGCCTTCAAGACAACATAATGTTCCAGGACTCTTTGCCAAAGGTCACGGCACTGCACAAAGCCATCTTGCTGGAGGTTGTGCACAAGCGCTACCCTCACGGCAGTTGTGATACCACACAAGATGCTGTGTTGAATGAAGGAAGTGGCGTGTACATCTGTTGTGCAGACCGCACTACTACCTCCCTCTCCTTACCAGCTAGCGGCAGCAGCTCCAACTATCGTACAGATCTGCAGGTGCTCAATACAGCAGCAGAGCACTAGCTAGGGAAAGGCAGCAGCTTGATCCACTGATCTCACCAGGAAGCTTCAAGATAGACTGGATGCCCTGTCCACAAAATAGTGCTGCAGTGGATTCCAGTGCATTCTGGACTAGCTGGGAATGGAGACACTACAACAACAAAGTGATTGGCAAAAGCAGAATGGCGGCTGCAGCCCGTGGGCAGATGACATCAACAAGCTGAACAGGGAGAGCCAGGCCACCATCTTTCATCTACACACTGATTACTCTGGACTGGGTCCATCCAGAAAAGCAGGAACGTTTCACAAACCCAAACTGAAGCCTGAAGCTTTACACACTTTAATCAGATCACTCTGTATCAGCAATTATTTGAAGCTTCCGTGCCTAATGCGTGAAGAGATACCAAAATAAAAGAACGCTTAGTGAATGGCGGACTTCGGTAGAAGCGTAAACAACCAATCAGAATGTTCGCCATGCAGTCACTTTATGATCAGAGCTAAATATAGATCACTTGCAACAAGCGTCAGCATGATCGTTTGCAATGGGAATAGTCACAAATTGAGGGAGAAAAAAAAAAAAAGAAGTAGACAAAAGTTTGCCAGTACGTTGTCATTTTTTACAAACTTTCACAGACTTTAAGGAAAAAGACTGAAATTGACAGACTTTCCAGGGCCCTCAAAAAGCCTTGCCATTTTTTTTACAACTTTCACAAATGTTCACAGACCGTAAGGACCCTGCTGAACTCACCTCGTGAGACTGGGTCATGTGGAAACAGCCCTATGCGAATTTGGCGTAGAAAATCGGTCTCCTTAGCACATTCTCCAAACATGTCCATACAGAGAAGCGGTCTGCTGGCAGTTCTGACCAGAAGACACGCCCCTATACACCAAACTCTGAAAACATGCTGCCTAGCTCTTGACAGCTCACTTATTGGCAGCCAGAACAATATAAGATTTAAAGACGGCCATAAAAAAGATTGAACGTTGCAGAAGGTGGAAGTGGAGATCTTGTGGTCGACATGTGGAAACTAAGTATTTTTTGATAACATTGTTTTGGCTATTAGGAACCATGAAACTTTATTACACATATTCATATTTACACATTTCTAGATAAAAATAAATGAAAGGAAAAGGGGAGACCTTACTAGACCCGCCTTACGCTAGGTAAAATATCACCTAAAAGACCAGCCAGTTAAAAATAGTTACAATTGAATTGATGGGTTACATTGAAATTAATGAAATGATCACAACTTTTTATGCTCAGTATGCATACTTTAAAAAACAACAACAACTGGCAACAAAAAATATTTAAACAGAGGACTATTACGTAAGCAATTTTTATGATTATTTTGCGTTACTTTGCGTACTGGTAAAATGGGGGTAGGGCAGCAGATTCAGCCACTGTGGCCCCTAAATGCATCATAGCATCACAAAATCAGGTTGGGAGTAACTGTGGTACTCTATCCTAACCAATAAAACCTAACAAAGACCTATCGGTAGTATACAAAATTTCTGAGGGCACCGGAAACAACGTACATTTCCCAATTTGGCAATTTTAAATGGGGAAAAAGCTATCATTCACCACGAATGTACCGTAAAGGATGCCGACTTTCCTTATTTTCTTGCACTTTATGCTCACATTATTGAAACTTAATAGGTAAAGAAAGGTCAAAATGAAATGGAATAACTTTAGAAATTTTTTCTAATTAAGTTTGTGTATTTTTACAACTTGGGGGTAGGGATACAAAATCAACCACTGTGGCACTCACAGTGATCACAGCATCACCTAGTCAAGTTTATAATAATTGTAACATCCTGTTTTAATAATGTAAGCCTGAAAATGGACTGCCAGCACTATAGAAAATGTCTGAAGGCATCTGACACATTATTTTTGTCTTTTTTTGCGATTTCGTGGAAATGGTCGTTTGCTGGGTCCACAAATACCTTCACTGTGAGCCAGAGATTCAATATTTTTTTCATTCTGTTTTTTTGCAGAGGCTGCAGAACGTGTGCCTTAACATAATATTGCCTGATTTGGGCTTCTGGAATGAATTCTGATATTTATTTAGAGGAAAATGTTTCTCAACCTCATTTTAGCACCCGCGAAGAGCGTGAATTGGGGTACCCTTGCGCCATCGGCTATAAATTATCTCTGGTGTGTTCCTAAGGATTTTCAGGGAACATGGCTTAAACATCTCAGGACATACTAAGGAACACTTTGAAATCCATCTTATTGAGTACTGGGGGGGGGGGGGTGGGGGTGCACGGTAGACCTTCCTAGCTTGTGGACTATTACGAATGGCGGGAATCGCCGTGTGTCCGTCTTTATTTCTGTGTGCCAGTGTGTGTGAAACAGAGGGTGGGTAAGAGTAGAAGGAGATGGATTTCTGTCGACACAGGAGCCCACAGAGCGTACTAATGGCGGGAAGCGCCGAGTGTCCGTCTTTATTTGTGTGCGCCGACGTGTGTGTTGATCAGAGGTTGGCTTAGAGAGGAGGGAAATGGATCAGCATAATAAGCCTAAAAATCAACCCTGAATGTTCCTAAAAGATAAACGCATCTGAGTTCCAAACAATACGATAAACTTTGGGATAAAATCCTCATCTTTTTCTTTTTCTGCCGCGTGTAACTTAGGTCGGTCGATTGAACGGCTCGTCTCTTTTGTGCCACGTGTAAGCCTGTTAACCCCTTCCCTGCCAGAGTGCGTACACTGTCCGTACATTTGTGTTTCTGAAATCTTGGTTTCATTATCGAACAAAAGCCAACACCATCGAAGAAACATGAATACAAACTGATCTCAACAAGAGGCATAGATCTTCATGAGCCCCCGCACTCGTATGGGCTCATGAAGTCCTATGTCTCTTGCACTTGGATCGTGTTTACGTTTTCTCGGCAGTGAAGTCGTCAAAACATGGACAGATAAGGCCGCACAAAGTGTTTCTGATAATCAGTAAGTCAATGGTTACGGTGAGTCAGTTCGCAGCATGATTCGTATGAGACTTGGAATCTATTTTTTCAAATGTACTCCCGCCGCAAATAGTTGTAGAAAAAGGCAGAGCATATCAACCAAATTCTTGAACGTTATCTTGCTGGCTATTTATGCGCGAAAGTACAAAGCACGAAATGAAATAGGTTAATTCATACACTGTATATGGTTATGCTATAAAGTTGAAGTATTGTCTAAGTTTTTTTCCAAGTGCGCAAAGGCCATCGGGCCCACGTCGGCCCGATGGCCTTTTGCGCATTGGGTTCCCTCTTTGGCGATAGTTTATTTCACAGCCCCACTTTCGTTTGAACTGTAAACTAACATGTTATTGCCTACTTATCCACCCCAGATTTCTTTGTTTTTAACTATGCGTTGTGTTTAACTAGAAACAGTAATGACGTAACAATAATTGTTCAAAGTCGACAATTAATTCTTGTAAACGATGTGGCATTATTCAATGATCTGTCCAGCAGGAAAGCGAATGATTCTTCAGTCGACGGGACAGCGGTCAGTGCCTCAAGACAAGGTAAGACGGCATGCCTTTTTTTCAACCTCATACTCAATTTTCAATTTAAAATAAAAGCATTTGAGAACGAATTCGAGAAGACATTATTGGTCACATCATGATTTACAGCGCAAAGTATGAAGTAAAATCTCTCCCCCCCCCCCCCCCCCCGCCCCCACCCCAACATCCCTCTCCCCTTCTCCTCCCAACCCACCACCTTGCAGCTCTACCCTGCCCTAGTTCCCCCCCCCCCCCCCCCCCCCCGACAAATTTCATTTTCTAAAATCGTCGTACGCCTGTCTGCACATGAAACTGTAATAATGATGTTAACGCGTTCGCTGCCAGTGATCACGAAATGCGCGTCCGAAAGCGCTAGGCGCTGTCTACGAGTAAGAGATATAAATCGTCATGAGCTCCCGCAAATGCGGGGGCTCATCAGGGTTTATGTCTCTTGCAGTTAGAACGTGTTCATGTTTTCTCGGCAGCGAAGGTGTTAAATGTAGTCGTTCTTACACGACTGACAGCTTACACTGCCATTTTCAGGGCAATGGAAAGGACAGCGTGTTTTTTCAGAATCAACGGGAACAAATTCTGAACTCGACAACGGCGGTGACTATTCTGTCGTAACTGAGGACACATCCACTTACGGAATTGCTGCTGCTAGAACTAATGAGAGAAAATCATCCCGCTTCCTTGTGCACGACCAATACAACGTTCTGAATGTCCACAGCTCTGGCCAGATCCTTCCCAAGCCTCACGGTTACAGCGAAGAAAATTACAGTCACATCAGTACCAGCCAGCCAGCCGATGTTGACGTCTCCGCTCTCTACAGTCAGGTTCAAAAGAAGGGAAAGCGTGCCGCCACGGGACAGCATCCATCTGGCGGCCAAGGTCCTGATCCAGGCGCGGCATACAGTCAAGTTCGGAAGGGAAAACGTACCACCACAGTGCAGCGCCCGCCTGAGGGCTCGGATCCAAGTGAAGTTTACAGTCACGTGCAGAAGGGGAAGAAAACACCCATTGCTCAAAAGCCTTCAGTTCCTAAAGAGCCAGACGTTAAAGACCCATACACTACAATCGACTTTTCTGCACCAAAATCTACTGAGCATAGCAAGCCTGCTGATCATATGTACAACAGACTCGACGAAGTCCACCAGCGTGACCCTAATATGTAAACTGTCTCAAGTGATTTTGGAAAAAAACAACCAGTATGTCCATTTCTTGTGAAAAGAGAGATTTTCAATGATTTACACTGGCTTTTGTCAAATCACGGCAGAACTGTCTCCAGATGTCTTATTTTTTCTATAGCATTTTTAAAAAAATGTCATACTCACTGTCAGATAGTCTTCGCTGCTTACACGGAGGTAACCCGTTGAGTGGCGAGAACATTTGCAACTGCAAGAGGTTTATTTTCTCATGAGCCCCTGCGACCGCGGGAACTCATGAGGAAATATACCCGTTGAGTGGCGATGTACTTATACTGACAAGCAAAATAAATGCGAAATAATAGGAAACATTTCTGTGTTTCAGACGATTTACATCAATTCGCAGTTGTTATTATTTAATTTATACCAAATTATCGGAGTTAACGCGTACAGGTCCATGAGAACCAGATGAGTAAAATGTATTCGGTCCGACGTCATCCTCAGCTTGCCCGCGCACTATCGTGCGCGGGCAAGGTAAGGCTGACGTCGAACCGACGATATTTTGTTTACTGGATGTTTATCTGACATTACAATTAAGCTTATACAGCCCCACATTGACGCGCTATGATGCGGCTGACTTGCACTTGTGTGCATGCTTTGCAGTTTGTAATTTAACAGGGATTTTGTATTTCAATACTTCGTTTTGTGTTCCTATGTGAGTGCCTGTTGTGTGTGTGTGTGTGTGTGTGTGTGTGTGTGTGTGTGTGTGTGTGCGTGTGTGTGTGTGTGTGTGTGTGTGTGTGTGTGTGTGTGTGCGCGCGCGCGTATGTCGAACTGCAGTCAATGTACGCAAACATCGCTCAAAGGTAACCTAACTATACTCATCTTCGAACGAACATAACCTGTGTACATGTGTTCTTCCACACACACATAAAGCCACTTGAACTTAAACAACCTGCATACAAATTGGTCTCAGCAAGAGGCTTAGATCACCGTAAGCCCCCGCGACTGCGGGGCTCTTGAGAATCTATGCCTCTTTAGTTGGGTTGTGTTCACTTTTTCTCGGTATTAAAATGGTTAACCCCCCCCCTCCCCCCACGCACACACACACATACACACACACACACACACACACACACACCCACACACACACACACACACACCACATCCCCAGACCACACTTCCGTCTGGCCCCCATCTCACCTCCTAAACATATTTCACAATCACACGCAAATAAGTGGTGCACTCCTAATCATCGTTGTTGAATTCAATGATATGAAAATAAATTGAAAGGCTGGAAGACATACTCGTGGAGAACATATGCCTTTTCATGAGGAGTGTATCCGTCAGTGTATTGTTTCTGTTTCTTTTGTCCGCCGCCAACGTCTTTGACAATGACCAGGAGAAAAAATACTGCACGTTGATACATATTTTAAAACGGATCTCTTTTTCCCCAGCCTGTTTCAACAAAAGCAGGGTGATTAACAAGGACTGTATGCCCAAACTGCTGATTCGAAAGGCCATACATTGCCTTTCCCTCTCAAACACCAAGGAAATCCGGCAATACCTTTTGAGCTATCATGGTCATCTTTCTGAAACAGTACCTCGTCACGGCAAGACTAAATTCAGCATTACTTCTCCGCGAGGCACCTGAGCAGGAGAGGGACGACCATGATAATTCAAGGGTGGTACCAGATTAGCTTGGCGCCTGATGGCGCCAAGCTAATTTGGCACTACCCTTGACCTATCATAGTCGGGCCATCGCCTGCAACTGGTACACAGTCGTCAGTTGACAAGCTCCAACAGTTGAGAAATGCGGCCTTGAGGTTAAATGGGTTGATTTATCCCTGTTGGTTTGTGTTAAACTTCCGTGTCTGGGTGAATATTCGTGGGGCGTGCTACATTCTAAAAAGAAAAGACACCAACATAGCTCCCAACACAGCACACTTCGAGTGAAACGGCTGGCGTACGCTTGCTGTGTGCAGTGGCCTACAGAAAGTATACATGCTTTTGTGTTTGTAGAAGATACAGTATTTATGTGTGTGTACAGCTGTGTACATTTTGTTATGGGAATTCAGATACATGTTATCTGCACTTTTAATGTAATGTTTCTTGACGATGACAAAAATAAAAGACACTTATTTTACATGTGACAGTTAATTTGAACTAGCCTGCTGTCAATCAATGGAGAAACGGCCAGTTTGTTAAAAGTTTGTTTTACTTATTTCGCAGCTGAACCAAAAATCTAAGCGAGTGAGTGATTGATCGAACGAGTGAGTGAGTTGCTGGCTGGATGGAGGGCTGGGTGCCTGAATAGTTGAATATTTGGTTGGTTGGTCGAATGAGTGAGTGGTTGCGCGAGTTAGTGAATGAATGACAGAGTGACTTGATCACTGTGCGACTGATTGAGTGATCGGATGATTGTTTCAGTGTTTGAGGGACTTGGGAACTGCAGGGAATACGAAATACCTATATGTTGGAGTTATCCTCTCAGGACTGCATTACAACTGAGGAGACAGATCGACCATGATAGTTCAAGGGTGGTGGCAGAATAGCTTGGCCACCACCCTTGAACTATCGTGGTCGAGCCATATCTTGCTGTGTTGTGTCGCGGGCAGAATGAGTTAACACCACAAAAGTAAGGCAGCCCTAGTCTAACTCATTCGAGACATTCCGAATTCGGATACTAGACATAGGGCCGTCTTGAATATTATATACTATAGTTTTCACTAGAGCTGCCCGGTTTAACCGGTATACGGGGGGAAAACACTGTATGGCATTGTACCCGTACGGTTTACCAGTACAGGTGCCGTGTATCGGTACACTGGGATATTATTAACAATAAAACAAAACAGAAAGTAGATAATTTGTAACCGGCTGACGCAGTCCCTCCAGCTGAGACGCTATGATGTTGGTTTTTTTTTTAATTTCCTTTACCCTCTGGCCACCCAAGTCTCCTAGCCTTCGAGCTATCCATGCTTAGCCAGGGGCTGCAACCCAGCAACGAGTCAGTCAGCTAGTCATTTTGTAGTACTTTGAAAGTTGTGCTAGGTAGCCCCTGTTCTAGCCTCTATAACTTTTTAACGGCTTTACCGATCGAGAATCCGTAACTCACATCAGTTTCCTCATGCAACTCCCCTTCTACTCATATGCTTTGTATTTAGTGATTTTATGACCACCATAGTTCAATTAGCGATTTTCTTACTTTTACAAATTTCAGTGAGCTCTCCTAGCCCATTTTAGAATTTAATAATAAATTCCTAGGACTTCCCTCTAAGATATAGTTATGGTAGCTTGTAGCTATTTATATTTTCTGTCTTTTGCTTCAAACCCGAAGCCTTTGTGATTAGTAATTATTGAGTTATGGCTCTTTTTGTAGTACCTAAGAAGCACAGATTTACCCATTTTTCGGTCTGTCTGGAACCGTTTCTTGGTCCGCGCCGTGCTGCTTCCTTTGCGGTTCGCTCGCAGAGTATATAAGTCGGTCAGTGCCAGAGCGGGAAGTCTTTGTCCTAGGAGTCGCCCCACTGACAGTATAGCTACTACCACTCTGAGCCATCACTGAGCTTATCTTCAACCGTATCTCCACTGGGATATCCGTAAGTTATATTCTTGTTACATTGTGCATTGATGAATGATGTTATTCTATCGACGGGCTGTTTATTGGAACTGATGAAGAGTTTACGATCTAGCTTGTCGGTTTTGCCCTGTGTCTGACAGTCGCCCTTAGCGGCCTTTCTTTTGATACGATGGCAACAAGTGGCTTCGCTACTTTGTTTTGGAAAACCTTGTTCCCATTTCGCCTGATGTCTAAGTGCTAGTTTCCTTTGCTGTCGAGTCACATGACATATTTTCAGTGCCAGATTATCCGCTGAATTGATGACTCTTGTGGCTGGTCGACTGAAAGTTGAAGGAAGAGAGAGGCAGGACTGAGTGATCAGTTCGTTGCAGTACGATGCACACTTTCCTTCCGCTTTGTTGGCTCTGTGCCAATTTTGTTTGTGGCACTCCGAGTTTATGAAGGAGGTATTTAGATCTGTAGTTTAGACTCTAACCAGGGCAAAACAACAGGACAGCTATTGTTATGCTCGCTTGATTGTTCTACAGACTGGTACTGATCGAAGATGCTTTTAGTGCTTGTTGTTTTGCTTGATTCATTTGTTGGTTTGATTTGCCATCGAATGTTTGTTTTGAGATATGGTTTTGAGACGTTATTTGTATTGTGTGCTTGATGCATTTTGTTTCTTGGGCTTTTTTGCCGCTGCTATCCTTTCTTACCTTGTCGTGCTTCCGCGTGAATTCCACTCTCAGGCAATACGTGTGACGTCACGAGGTGCTAAACTAGACAGCCATCTTGGTCTGACCTTTGACCCACTATTTGTCGTCTGCTTGTTTACTTTGGGTCGAGCAGAGTAACGCGACCGATGTCTACCTTTTCAAATTTAGTGTATGATCGGCAGTGTTTGATTATAACGTTAAATACATTCAACTAACTAGCCAGGCTTTTATTTTTGATCGGTTACAACAAGTGGCAACACTCGCTGATTTTCTGGGTAGTCGGTTGCCCACTTCCAGGAAATAATCCTTTTCTCTACGGATTAAGTGCATAGTAGTTATCAGAGAGTTTGACATATGCGCACATGGCGCCCCTTATACGTATACTATGTGACTGGGATTAAAGGCACCAGCAGCCTGTTCTAGTAAAAGTTCTTAAGGTCCGGATCCACACTCTTGATGTCACGATAATTGTTCATGTTTTAAGATGCAGATTTCTTCTCTCTCTCTCTCTCTCTCTCTCTCTCTCTCTCTCTCTCTCTCTCTCTCTCTCTCTCTCTCTCTCTCTCTCTCTCTCTCTCTCTCTCTCTCTCTCTCTCTCTCTCTCTCTCTCTCTCTCTCTCTCTCTCTCGCATGTTGTGTCGGTCTGGGATTCTGCATTATATGGCCTAGTGTCGTTTGGTCCGGGATTGCAGATTGACACAGTGTTTGGCCATTATGCATCACTTAGTAATTCCAGTGTAGTGTTTGTCTGTGATTTTGCATCCTGCAGCCTGGTGTCGTTGGGTCCAGAATTGCAGACTGACACATGAGCTTATAGTGTGCTAGGTTGTGCGACATCTAAGTTGGTGTGTTATACTGCATTCTATGGCCTGGTGCCATTGGGTCCGGAATCACAGGAACAAGACACAGTGTTTCCTGTGGGCCACAAGTTGTGTATGACGCATTTTTCTTTTCTTTCCTTTTCACTGTCCTTGCCTTGAACATTCTGTTTGTCTATAATATATTGTTCGACATATTCTTTTGATTTGTTTATTGAGGTTGCTTTGCTTTGCATGTTGATGCCTGTTTGCATTAGGTCTATATTGTTGCTTTTGCATAGACTTAGGTCACTACTTTTGCACATGCAAGTAAGCCACAACCTACACTTAAGTTTTCTGCCTATCTCCTCCTTTGTTCTGTGTTACACACACTGAATGAGAGTGACTTGATTTAAGTATGTGACATCTCTTCCCACTTGATTGTGCCCAAGGAATGTATGTGATGTGTTGTGTTGTGTATATAGCTAGGTCTGAGTAGGGATGTTATGTATGAACGCAGTGTGAATGCTAGTAAGTAGTATGACTGTGCGTGCGCAAATGCCCCTGTACCTAGTGTACCCATTGTATGAATGAGCGAGAGTCTGTGTGCGGCTGCGGAACCAGAAGTATTACTGCGTTTGTTTGTAAGTGACGTGGGTGCATGCTACCTAGTTTGCCTGTATGTGTCGTTAGATGCGTGTGATTGTGGTTGCGGTGTGACTGTAACAAAAGTGACCAAAAGGACTGTTGTGTGCATGTTACCTTATATATTTAGGGAAGACTATATATTTAGAGAGATAAATGGTTGCACCTGCAATATGTTGTGTTGTTGTCGTTTCCCATTTTACTACACGTTCTGTTACTGGTAGCGTTCGTATAATTTGCTTACACTGTGGTCATGATGCCTTAAAGCCCTGATTTGCATGCTGATTTCATGCTTCGTTGCCATTTGATATCATGTTGTTGTGTGGTATGTTTGATCATGTGTATCTTTGATTGTGTGATGCCTCACATTGATCTTTTGGTTTTAATTATAATTTAGTGCCAACATGACGTTTCAGCCTTAGTTATGACTCAAATTAATAAGTTGGTTCATTTAGTGAATACAGTATTTGTATGATGCAACTTTCTGATACCATTTCTGATAATATGTTTTGTTGTATTTGTCCTAGGTGCTGTTTTTCTGTTATTTGACAAACTGCAAATAAAGTATGTCAACGAGACCTCTGCTTCGGCTTCTTGTATTCCCCAACCTAATTCACCCACAAACACCGGGTGCACACAAGTTCACAAATTGAAAGTAGCGGATCGAGAGCCGGAGGTACTGAACTAGTGTGTGCTATTTTCCAACGTGTGCTTTTAGTACATCACGTTTCCACATCATCTGATACATCGTGTGTGTGTGTGTGTGTGTGTGTGTGTGTGTGTGTGTTTTTGAGCGCATGTGTGAGTGCGTGCTTGCGTGCGTGTGCGTGAATATGTATGCGCGCGCTTGTGAGAAAGAGAAAAAAAGGAGATAGAGAGTTGAAACTCTTACATATTGCCCTATTAACTCTTAAAATGCATGCATGCAAACAGTTAACAACCCAATGGAATAGTTTACAATAGTTGTAATGAATTTAGAAATACAGTTGAGAAATACAGCATGTAGTTTATTTGTTAATGTGAAGTTCCCATTTAAACTGGTTGTCTACTGTATAGTCGATGCTCACTAACGTTTTTGCTGTGCTCGTTATTGCAGTGGAAAGTTTGAGTCGGAGTTGATGTTTCTGAGGCGTGGTGAACAACAAACATTTAGATTTTTAGTTTTTTTTTTAAAGGGCTGATTAGGATGAATTTTTCTTATGCACCAAAGCCGCGAAATTTTATTAATCCTTTGTTGTAGAAGACTATTAAGCATTGATTCATTTACTTTAGTTTGTGTGGAACAGCGATATTTGCAGTTGCCGGCATATCGAAATAAAACACTGGTATGACCCAAAAATACCGGGAACGTATTTCCGACTATTCCAAAAATGTTGCATTTCTTTTGCTTGTCAGTATATTTAGATGATCTATCGTTGGTGAGGATGAATGTGTTGAATCGGGACACGTGACTGCTTTCTGTAGACAGATATTTTTGAGACTCTTAATTTGAGTCTTTTTTTCATGGCATTGGTTAAAGCGAAACAGCTAATTTCAAAGAGAGACAATAGGAGACCCGTAAGACAATGAATTCAATAATGCCGCATCAGTCATACGTCATTTTTAATATTAAAATTTTTGACCCCATTATGCCCCCATTATTACCCAATCAACCCTTTGATTTTTAAAAAGAGACAAGCATGACTGATGCGGCCTCATTGATCTGATTATCTCACGGGTCTCCTATTGTCTCTCTCTATAACTATTGTCTCTGTCAACACCTAATGACCCCATTAATTAACTAATTACGGTCATTAATGTCCACACTACCGTTTCTCTCAAATCAAACCAAAACCTGATAGTGCACTCGGTTAAATAGACTAATGACATTTTACACACACCCCTGTCAGAGTCGATTTTCTCAAGTAGAACTTTATACTTATTAACAAGTTACAACTAACTTTTAGGAACCTGCAGAGGTAACCTTTAAGTTGCTTATCATAAGAACTTATTAATTACTTACCATAAAACTTATTAATTTCTTACTGTAAGTTCTTATAAGTTCTTACAACAACTTGACTTAAGTCACAACTTACTCGGTCAGATTTGTCAAGATACAAGGACAATTAAAAAAAACTTTTTTTTTCTCAGTAGTACTCTGGCGGTGGTGCAGGTGGGGCTAAACAATCAGGCACAAGTGGTGTAAATGACATGTCATCTCTCTGCGAAGCATATGACAAAAATATTGATTGATTACCAAATCTGATTTTTATTTGCTTAAAAGATTGTGTAGTTTTTCTGTGGTTTCCTGAACTCCGATCTGTTTTCCCATCTCTAAAAAACTAGCTTTTAGTTCTTCAACATTTACAGGAGATTGACTATGCATTTTATTTTGTATTTCAGACTTTTGTTGTTTGTAGTTATTTAAATCATCCTGGACCCGCTTAAATTCATCGTCATCAATAAAATTATCATTTAATGCCTTACTGATAATAAGTTTCATACTGCTCAACTTTGCAGCAGCGAGCGTACTCAATGCTTCATGTTTCTGTAATTTCATGTGAAACCTCTTGTTTATGGCTTCCAAACCAAAGCAAGCCAGGCATGTAGCAACGCTAACACCCTCAACTGCAATTCCAATTAAACTTCCAATTCCTGTGGCAAACAAAACAATACCCCCTACAGAACATCCAGCTGAAACTGCACCAACAGCCATAGAAGTGTTTTGAACAGAATTGAAAATGGTCTTATACCGTCTCTTACATCTGGAGTACATCACCTCTTCACTTTCCAAATATTTAATTGCTTCTGTAATATTCATTAAACGAAATGCGTCTGCCTGTAACGTTTTATCTGATGCAATTGGTACAGCTGTCACATGTGGATCAGGCGCAAGCGTTGATTCAGTCGGCTCAAGCGTCGGTAGTATTGGATAGAATTTAACCATTTTTTTTTATTGACAAATATTTTTTATTTAATCAATGATTACATTTTGCAACTCGTCAAAAGTATACAATGTGCTGGCATAATAAAATGAAACAAGATCAATGTGTTCAAGGTTTATGTAACTTAGACGAACAAAAGTTGTTTTGTTGACTAATATCTTGACAGCCGGAACACTGCTCGAAACTTCAAAAACATCTACATTTTTTTCTAATAGCAATAAAGACCTTTGTTGATTCTGATACTGTTTCATCCCATGTAAGTTTTATTCCCTGTGCAATATTTGCCTCTTTCGCAGAAGTTACAGATTTCATGATAATTTCAAATACTATTGTCGCTTCTCTTGCAATCAGAAAGTTTTCTGGTGCAAACACAACAGAAGTATCAGATCTGCCCTTCCTATTTGTAAGAAGATACCTCCGTTTCTCATAATTTTCAACTTTCAGTTCATCTCTGCTATTGTTGTCTGGGGCAAAGCTTGGAACAAGGCTTACAATCAGCGGCCCAGAGTTAACAACTTTTCTAAAAACTAAGACACCTTCATCAGTGTATACATAAGGACTAATAAATTCAAACTTTATGTCCCAGTCAATTGTGGGTGCTGGCGTAGGTGCAGGAGGCACAGGTGAAACTACCCACTTATTACCTACATGTATTAAATTGTAAGGCACATTATTTCCTGGAACTGGTACAGTAACATCACGCAGCTGACCAAGTTTAGGAATCTGTTTTTTACCGTCTTTCATGTCGACAATTACTTTTCTCTTGTACATACCAGTCAAATCAAGTTCAAAACCATATATTTCTCCAATTTCCCCTTCCTTCTCAAAATCCTGTACGTCTGCCAAATCTTTCAACTCTGTTACTGGACATGCAAATGGTATGATTCTCGGCTTTGGACCACCACTCATTTTTATAAACAAAAATAAAATTATTTAATTTCCAACACAACACTAAAATCATGCATTACAACTGGTTTGTTATCCTGATTAGTTACAGATATACACAGTGACTCAAAGAAACTAGAACCTAATTTCTTAAACTGCAAATTAGGAAATCTAACAGCCACACTTTCACAATAGGGTGCAGTTCCAGTTTGCATACATCTCAACAAAGTTGAAGGCTTTCCAATGTGAACATTTTCAGTTGTGTTTAGTTCTTTTAAATAAACATTTAATACTGTGTGTACTGACAAATGAACAGGATATATTCCTGTTACTTTATATTTTCTTGGTGAAATTAGTTGACGCCCGTCTGGTCTTAACCAATCTTCATCTGGAAAATAAAATTGTTTACCATAAAACCCAAGTAATTTTACAAGACTTAAAGATAATGAATAACCAGTACCTTTTGGAAATTCTAATGTAACAAGTAAGTTAGCCGGATTTAAAGTTGCTTTAATTTTAAATTTATTTTGAAACCATTCAGCTAAAGTACAAAAGTCATAATACCCAGCTCGTAAAACATTAGCACCCTCAGTACTAACAAACTCAGTTCCAGATACATGAGCTACATAATATTTTTTATCATCATCTACATTAAACCATTTTACAGTATAGAACATTTCATGGATAGCTACAGCCTTGCTACCATCACGATTATCAATCCCATTAGTTAACCACACTGGTTTACTTGTGTCAAGATTTGTTAATGTGATAAACATTTTTATTACCTCATAAAAAAGAAGGATGGAATTTAAATCACCAACCATTACCACAACAAATGCATTTCAATTTAACGTGAATTCCAAATACAATGTTGCACCTACTTATGAACAGAAAATAATTCAACTAAATCAGCTTGATATAGCTGTAAACGAACAAGATCTATTTCAAGTGAAAGTACCCAACCCCTTTGATCAATATCTAAACCCTCCAATAACAGATGATGCTACTGCAAGAAAGTGGTCCTCAAGTCCACTACAGATGTTTCAAAACCAACTCAACTTTGCTATACTGTGTTCTACTACAGGCTGTGGTGTTTCATTTACAGACCACTTAAATCACTCAAACAAACTCATTAGATCTGTCTACCATTTCCATGTTTATTACCAGCTTAGACGTATTATGTCAGAACTGCATACACCACTGCCCACTGAATCCAGTTTCAACAGGTTTAACAACCCCATGGATATGAAAGCATTTGAACGCATATGTAATGAATTTAACATCAGTCCCAGGTATGACTTTACACAAAAACTTGATGATCACAACGGCATGGGTACATTGTATTATGCTATGAGTCACAGACAATATCCACAAGATTACTACCCTGGTTACACTTCATTCTCATCAAAATCACAAGTCTGGTTAGGATCAATAGAACAGAAACAGTCTAATGCCTGGACAACATTTATTTTAGACAAGAGTGACGGGTTTACTCAAGCGGGAGTCGAGCGCGTAAATGAGTCTATCAGAACATATGTCTGGTGTATATTAGGAGCACAATCACTAACAAAATCAAATATTTTAAACGGGAGTGGCAAATTTGAAGCACAAAAACAATTTCTTGCTAATCTTTAAGATTCAATTAATTCAGTGGTTGATCTCCCATCAAGCATACAGCGCTACCAAGACGTTCTCAGATATGCCAGATCAAAAGTTGACTTTGTAGTTGGCATCGGGTTATACATGTTGCCATCTGACCTTCAACTCCAAATGGGTACAATAACAAATTATAATAGTGAAATCATTGTTGCAGGTGTTGGTCAAAAACTCTGTCTTAATCAATCTGTAAACTTAGGAGCAACAACCACGCATGTTCAGATGTTAAAATCATTACAGATGGTAACACCCCCGGCCCAGGCCCCAACACCGGCGCCCATACAACCAGTACAGTCAACACCAACACCAACCCCTGACACGCATGAGTCAGAGAGAACTGCATTGGTAATAGGCCTAACGGGATTAGGGGTTTTACTTCTTTATCTGTTTCATTAAATAACCCACCATCAACCCTCCTACTGTAACCAAAAAGACCCACACATGTTCTGCCATAAACCCCACTACCTTTGCTGCAGTACTAATCATCCAACTGTCAACTGTGCCTATAATACCAGGCAAAGCGTCCATTGCTTTCAGAGCCAATTTCTTAAGCAAAAAAGTCTGATATGTGTACTGTGAATTAGGAACAACGTGCTTTTCACGTTAATGTTGTAGTTTTATTATTATTGCTTCAAAAATGAGTAGGTGTGTAGTTATATACTACTTAAGTTATACATATGACAATTAAAGGTGTGGTGATTGTTTATGCCGGAGCGAATGTCTGTCTAATAGCCGGCGCTGATCTATAGCGACGGGCCCCCAGGTAGCAACTGTGGAAGTATAATTTGTCTTTTTGATTTGTTTAAGCGGGTTTTTTTTTTTTTTTTTTTTTTTTTTTGCTTTTTTGATTTGTGAAACTAGTCTCAGCCAAGCAGGAAGTGTAAAAACATTATATTACGTGTTTAAGAGATACTATGATAGGGCTGTCCTTAGTTTGCTTTGTGTTAGGGAGGTTCAGGTCGGGTTGGGGCCGCTGGCGCCGGCCATGAGACGCCTTGGCGACGGGCTTCACCCGTCCCGAGCCATTGTCCATTTGTTGTTGTAAATGTTGTGTGAGTTTGGTGATTGCGAGTTGCACCGGAGGTGGCAAAACAAATTTTCCTGTACGTGGCAACATGTATTTGGAAGAATAAAGTTACTTGACTTGACTTGACTTGACTTGACTTGATATGTGAGACAGTTGTTTCTTTACCCATGACTGTAAATCTTTTGGGTCAGTTGGGGCCGGTGGACCTGGTGGACCTGGAGGTGCTGGAACCCCACCACTGCTTGCGCCACCAACCCCGGAGACAGCTAACACAACAGTACTGATAATAAACCCAAGAGCAGTAATTAAACTTGCAATTGTGATACCCTGTTCTCTGAAAAGTGTTTTCAATCTCTCAGCCAGAGTAGTGTCTTCATGAAGTATTTTCTGAATAGTTTCTCTAATCCTGTTGACTTGTGTTTTCATTTTTTTCCTCCCAATACTAATCACTTCTAACCGCCCTGATCTTTCTATCTGCAAATCATTTAATCTGTGTTGTATTCTTTCTTTCATTTCAGTGTCAAGATTCCCATTGTCTGCGGTAGCCAGTTTTTCTTTTTCACGTTCTATGTGTTTGTCAAGCTCACCTAGTTTGGCAACATTGTTTACCATCTCACCTCTTATTGTCTGTAATGATTTATCCAAGCCAATTATCTCTCTCATTCTCAAAGGTGGGTCTTCTATTGTTTTCATAGCATCATTTATTTGTCCTTAAGTAAATGAGGTTTCTTGTATCACTGTGTTTGCTATTTCTGGCAGGCTTGTTACTGGTGCCATTTCAATTTGTTTCCCTGTTGGTAACTTTGTTTGCGTGTCGTGAAGCGCACTAACCAGTCTTGGCGTGACAGGAGACCCTCCAATTCCAAGGTACCTTACCAACCCAGAGTTACCACCGACTTCACCTTTAATTGTACTTAAAGCTCTAAACTTAGCAATGTTATTTTTATGTGTTAGATTTATTTTCCCTCTGTCTGTATTTACAAATAAGTGTCCTTTATCATATTCAAACTGATTAGGATCTATTACATCTGGGCGCGCTCCAACACTGTCATAAAATGAGTTTACTTTGTCTTTTAACAGTTCATGATACATACTACTACTAGTTACCATTCCAGTCATATCTGTGATACTGGTATCTGAGATATTCATGTCATCCATTTCAAAATCTTCATGACCAAATCCTCCCGCTGCCATTGTTTTATTAATTTATTATTTTTTATTGTGCATAATAAAAATGACACAGTCTTACGGATCAAAGTTAGACCCATACAGAAAACTACGTGAGCCTCTTGGTGTTAAGGGCATTAGACAATCGATCGTCATCACAAACAATCCAAGTACCGTAGACCAGAATCAAACACTTCCAGTCAAGTTTCCAAACCTAGGCCCCAGTGACGTTATTGTTCCTGGCACTGCACGCCTAGCATTTAATATTGAACTAACATCAGACACAGACGTAAACAGAACACTAGTTAACAATCTTGGTAGAGCAATTGTTAGAACTATTAAAGTAAAACTTGAAGGACAGGAAGTGTTTAGTCTTGACGATGCTGATGTGTTTTACTGTTACAAAGATCTTTGGCTCACAAGAGAAGAATGAGAGGATCGTATTTGCCAAGGCATACAGACAGGTAATATTACCAAACTTCGAATCGATGCCGGAGACAAATCAACCACACCAGTCAAAGACGTTATTATGGCCGAAACATATGGAACCAGATTTTACATTCCACTTGAGTTTGAAATCCTAACAGCACATTTGCCTTATTACCAAGGAGCACTGAATGATCGTCTGAGTTTTGAACTAACTTTCAATGACTACTCCAAAATTATTAAATCATCTGATCCCAATGCAACATATAAGATCTCTAACATTTCTTTGGAATATGAAATTGTCACACATGATTATTTAGCTACTCTCATTCAAATCAGTACAAGAGAAAACTGCCGATTTATTATGACAGGCTGATTAGACATAGTTTAATACCCAAAGACAAGAGCAACCCGATGTGGAACAGAAACCTGAACACACCTGCCAGGTCACTGAAAGGTATACTCATGTTGTTTGTTGAACCTGCGGCTCCATACAAAAGAGATTCATAAAAATTCTATAATCCAAAGATTACACATTTGTCTTGTACAATCGAAGGCCGTCCTAATCAAGTGTACGCTTCAGGTTTGTTACCTTATCAACACTACGATGAGATCACAAAGTATTTTGCGGGTGGAAGGATTAGAGATAAACCAGCAAACATTACGTGTAAAGATTTACATCTGTATGACGTAAGGATTGGTCAATACCTTACAAATAAGTATGCTCTTTGGCTAGACCTTCGTAGTACAGATGATGATTATCTTCATGGGTCAGGTCGAAAGGTTGAGAACGGCAGTGACGGGATTACAATTCAGATACAAGAAAAGGTTGAAACTGCTGCAGCAATAAATATATATTTGTACCTGATATATGACGCACAACTGAGCATAGAAGAGTGCAGACTAAAGGGTGTCATGTATTAAATTATATTGTGTATTAAAATGAACCGGAGCTTAATGACACTCGACCCACACTGTGGTTTGTTTTGTGGTGCCACAGGGTGGGTAAAACTGAATTTGTACTTAATCTCTTACAAACAAGATACATACACCATTTTGAAAACATTGTAATATTTTGTCCTACTATTAAACACAACAAAGCTTACCACAACCGTTTGTTTATTTGGACTGACAACAACATTTACTTAGTCGACCCTGAGAAAAAAACTGAATGACTACCTACAATATTTTTACAAGCAGTTTGAAGGACAGCCAACTTTGTTTATTGTTGATGACTGCTCCGCAGAGAAAGACATTGTCAAAAAGATAAACACTTTAGCAGAACTTGCCTTCAGTGGTAGACATGCAAATGTAAGTGTATGGATTCTCACTCAGAAATATAATGCTGTACTGAAAGATTTTCGAGAACAGTTAAAGTTTATCTGTTATTTTTACTGTAAGGATCGTGACAGCTTTGAAGACTGTCTCAGAGAGAACAATGTCATCCCAAATAAGCATGAACGGGATGATGTGAAAAATAAACTGAAATCAACTAAGCATCTAAAGCTCATTTTAAAGACAGATCAGCCCACAGGGTATGGGTTAGTAAATTAATTTATACATTTGTTTGTCCAATAAAAAATGACAGACGGACAAACCCAAATGTTTGATGTTACAGAATGCTTCAAAGATGTTAAGCGCTTTACTGACTTAAAATCACGTGTTTGAACCCAGCTTTAAACTCTCAACACCGACAATAAGAATATACATGACATATAATGTTACTTTAGAATATTCAGATGGATTACCACGTTATGATTATGAGACTGTTGATCTTAAGACAAATGCTTTTAAAGTTTATAATGCTAACAGTGGCCACTTGCGTTGGTTTGAGGTACTGTGTGAAGACATATTTGATCAACTAAGAAAACTACATTGTTATATTGAAAGTGTTACATTCCATAAAGTGATATTACACCTGCAGGACAAGACTTCAAGACAAACACCAGGGAAGTGGTTGACTTGTTTATCATAACTACAGTTAATACAGTATTACATATGGTGTGCCAGCGGTAATTTTTTTTTCATTTATTATTTTTTCGGTCAAATAAAAATGACGGACAATGCTCAAAGCCCATCAGGCTCATCAGGTTTAAGAAACGTGTTTCACACAACAAACTTGCCTATATCCAATACTAATAATGTTTATGAATCAATAGAAAACTCTTTTTCTGTCATACAAGATAATCTTCTTACAGGCAGTGTAAAGATTCAGGTTGTTGCTAAAATAGAATTTACTAGAGTAGACGGTGAAGTGATTGTATCATATATATCAACAAGACAACACACAGTTAACACAAGAAGGGAATTAGAAAACGTGTTTAGAGACAGACTATTACCTGACTTCCTCCAAGCAATTGACAGTGCGAAAATGAAGGGGTCTGGTTGGCACGAAGGTCATGTACATGAACTACAATTAAAACAGTCAAGGTATCATTCTATATTAGGTAAATCATGGTTGCCACTGCCAACAGAGGTTGCAAAAAAAAAAAAAAAAAAAGGCTGTCGTTAACATACAGAACAATGACAACTATTGTTTCATGTGGTGTGTGCTTGCTAAACTGCACTTTGTAAAATCAAAACCTGAACGCGTATCTAACTACACTAAATTTGTAAATGAACTCAACTTCAGTGGCATTGAGTTCCCTGTGAAAATAGAAGAAATAGACTTATTTGAAAAACTAAATCCTGGTATATTTGTAAATGTGTATGTGTGGGATAATGAGTGTTGATAAGGTACAACCCATTAGAGTATCACCACTTGCTCCAACATATGGACAGTCAGAAGATAAACATGTTGACATGTTATTAATTGGCCCTGCAGGTGATGACAATAACTTCCACTATACAATTATCAGAAATATGTCACGTCGAATTCATGGGCATACAACAAAACACAATGGCAAACAGGAAGTGTGTAAGAAATGTTTACAAAGATTTTCACCTATTGCAGTGGCACACAAACATGTTTTACACTGCAGGTCGGCTGATGACATACAAACTGTACTTAAGCATCCAGATCCTGGTAGTCAAGTATATTTTAAGAACTATGGGAATCAACAAAAGCTGCCATTTGTAGTGTATGCTGATTTTGAATCACTGGTAGTACCATATGAGGGTCCTGTTCCAGAATCATTACCAAAGACTATAAAGTTGAGTGACCAAGTGGTGTGTTCTTTCGGATACATTATTGTTAGGTCAGACGGTTTGCATTCTGAACCTGTTATCTACAGAGGTGAAAATGCAGCAGCTGAGTTTTTAACAGAAATGAGACGTCTGTATAGTCAGGTAGTAAAATATCTCACAACATGTCAGATGCCTTTAGTGATGACAGAAGAAAACAAACTGAAATTTGATACAGCTGTGAAGTGTTGGATTTGTGAACAACCCTTCCAGGGTGATAAAGTTCATGACCATGATCACATAACTGGACGTTACAGAGGTGCTGCACATAACAATTGTAACTTATTATTAAAAACAGATCCTAAGACATATAAGTTACCAATCTTTTTCCACAATCTCAAAGGATATGATTCACACATTATCATGCAGGCTGTGGATGAGTCTTACAAAAACATAAATTGTATTGCCCAGACAACTGAGAAATACTTGACTTTTAGGTTAGACAAATTAGCATTTTATGACTCCTTGCAACATTTGTCTTTAGGTCTTGCTAGTTTGGCAGAAGGACTGACTGAGTATCCAATAACAAGTAAATATTTTGAGCCAGACTTGATTAAGAAAGGTGTTTATCTGTATGAGTACATTGATCACTGGGTTGTGTTTGAAGAAAGGAGACTGCCGCCAAAAGAAAAATTTTATTCTACACTTAATGGTAAAGGTATTTCTGACTCTGATTACCAGCACGCACTTGATGCGTGGGATAAACTAGGGTGTCAGACTATTGGTGACTATCATGACCAGTACTTGAAAGCTGATGTTTGCTTGCTAGCAGACGTATTTGAAAGTTACCATGAAAAGGGTTTGTTACACTACAGTCTTGACCCTGCTTGTTACATAACTAGTCCTGGCATGACATGGGATGCATTTTTGAAATCCAGTAAGATATCTATAGACCTGTTGTCTGATCGTACGATGGGTGAAATGGTGGAACGTGGATTGAGGGGAGGCATTAGCATTGCAGCGAACAATTATGCCAAAGCCAACAATAAATATCTGGTCGACCCGGACCAGGGGTTTGACCCCTCAAGGTCAAGGTCATTCATTACATACTTGGATGCTAATAACCTTTATGGATTTGCAATGTGTGAGTTATTGCCCTTGAAAAACTTTTGTCTGTATGATTTGTTATAGTATGACATAACACAGTTAACAAACTATATTATGAATATTGACCGAAACGACGCGAAGGGTTGGATCTTTGAAGTAGATCTAGAGTACCCACACCATCTACACGATTACCATAATGATTATCCATTAGCTGTTGAGAAAATGTCTTTGACGGGGAAAAAAGAAGACACTAAACTTGTGCCAAATCTGAATGACAAATTCAATTACGTTTGTCACTATCGCTTGTTACAGTTTTACATCAGACACGGGTTAGTACTAAAGAAAGTTCACAGAGGAATTCAATTTGATCAGAGTGCTTTCATGAAAGATTACATAATGAAGAACACAACATTACGTGCAAGGGACGGGAACACTGCTTTTGACAAAGACTTCTTTAAGCTTATGAACAATGCCTGTTTTGGTAAGACGATGGAAAATCCTCATCACCGCAAAGATGTGAGACTTGTCACAACTGAATCAGGTGCAATTAAGCTTACAGGTAAGCCACAGTACATGGGTTACAAAGAGTTTCATTCATCATTGTATGCAGTGTCACTCAAAAAAAAAAGATTGTCAAACTGGACAAGCCAGTATTCATTGGTATGGCAATTCTTGAGTTGTCAAAACTGTTGATGCTTGAATTTTATTATGATTACTTCAAACCAAAATATCCTGAGTGGTCGTCTGTTATACACTGACACTGACTCTATGATCATTGATGTGTGTACTGAAGACTTTTATGAAGACATGAAAACAGAACTACACATGTATGACACATCTGACTACCCAAAAGATCACCCGCTGTACAGCACACAAAACAAAAAAAGTGCCTGGGAAATTTAAAGATGAACTGAATGGTGTGCCAATAGTTGAGTACGTTGGACTGAGATCAAAAATGTATTCTATACTGCATCAGAAAGGTAGTCAGTCGAAAGCCAAATAAAAAAATCAGCAATAAAAAATAAAGACATTCGGCATGAACATTATAAGCAAGTGTTAGATGGTGCATTAATGCCTGATTATCCAAACAAGTCACTGAGATCAAACAAACATAATCTTGAAATGATCCAAACAAATAAGAAGTCACTTGCAGTTGGGGACTTGGCTGTCCCCCAAAGTTCCTCAACATGATTGTCCAGCTACACGAGGACCAGCAAGGCCAGGTCAGACTCAACAATGACCTCTCGGAACCATTCCCTATTCTCAACGGCGTAAAGCAGGGCTGCGTGCTGGCACCGACCCTCTTCACCATCTTTTTTAGCATGATGTTGAAGCAGGCCACAGTGGACCTCGATGATGACGATGCAGTGTACATCAGGTATCGTCTCGATGGCAGCCTGTTCAACCTCAGACGACTGCAGGCCCACACGAAAACCCTAGACCAACTGATTCGTGAGCTGCTTTTTGCTGATGATGCTGCCCTCGTTGCACACACAGAGAGAGCCCTGCAGCGCATCACGTCTTGCTTCGCAGATGCTGCCCAGCTCTTTGGACTCGAGGTCAGTCTGAAAAAGACAGAGGTCCTCCATCAGCCGGCACCCAAGACAGTATATCGCCCTCCTCACATCACCATTGGCGAGTCTGAACTAAAGTCAGTGCACCAGTTTACTTACCTTGGCTGCATTATCACGTCGGACGCCAAGCTGGACAAGGAGCTTGACAGCAGGCTGGCAAAAGCGAACAGCGCTTTCGGGCGACTTTTGAAGCGGGTGTGGCACAATCAACAGCTGAAAACAGGCACCAAGATCAGCGTGTACAGAGCTGTGGTCCTCACCACCCTGCTGTATGGTTCCGAGTCCTGGGCCCTCTACCGCAGCCAACTACGACTCCTCGAACGCTTCCACCAGCGCTGCCTGCGTACCATCCTGGGCATTCACTGGAGTGACTATGTCACCAACGTCGACGTCCTTGAACAGGCTGAAACTGTGAGCATCGAGGCTTTGCTGCTGCGGACACAGCTCCGCTGGGCGGGGCATGTCTCCAGGATGGAGGATCATCGCCTACCAAAGATCACCCTGTTCGGCGAGCTTGCTACTGGACACCGTGACAGAGGGGCACCAAAGAAGAGATACAAAGACTGTCTCAAGAAGTCACTTAGTGCCTGCCAAATCGACCACCACCTGGTGGTCTTCGCTTGCTGCGGACCGTGACACCTGGCGCTCCACCATTTACAAGGCAGCTGTCTCCTTTGAGGACTCTCACAGAGCTAGCCTTAAGGACAAGTGGCTCAGGATAAAAAACAGAGATGCCGCAGCTCAGAACCCTGGCCATACCTTCCCCTGCAGCCACTGCGGTCGAACCTGCCTGTCTCGGATTGGCCTCCGCAGCCACGAACAAGCCTGCAGACGTCGTGGGCAACTCCTATAAAATCTTCGTTCGCGAAGTCAAGCCAAGAGATGGTGCATTAATGCCTGATTATCCAAACAAGTCACTGAGATCAAACAAACATAATCTTGAAATGATCCAAACAAATAAGAAGTCACTTGCAGTTGGGGACACAAAGCATGTGTTTCACACTAAGGAAAAAGCTTATGCACCTGGACATTATGTGCTTAAGTTATCTGAAGAAATAGTTGATGAACTGGTTGATGAATTAATTGATGAGTTAGTTACTGAAACGAGTAACGGTGTCTGGGGAATAATCTGTAATTCTTCTCTGACAAATGCCCTCTTGGGTGCAGGCTCGTACAGGTAATATATTGTTGCATCAGGACTGGGGACTATTTTTTTTTATATTGTGTACAGACGTTGACCAGATGGGGTTTGTTGCTCTGCGCTTCACGTCATTTTCGGCCTCTCCAGGTTGATACAAATATCTTACCTGTTTAGAAAACAAGCTTGTGTCAGGGGGTGTTGTTTTTATTTCTGACACTGACGGCACTGTTTTCAATTTAATAGCATCTGTGGGTTTTACATGGCCTTCATTATTCATTGCTTTTATCACATGTGGCAATCTTTGTACCCACTCTGTGTTACGTGTGTCATGCATGAGTTCCTTTGAATACTGGTAGCTGAAAAGTCTCTCTGATAACTGTTTGTTAAAATTCTCTACAATTGCCTGTGATCTGTGCACACCTGGAATGCCTCGTCTGAACAGTACGCCATGCTTCGCAAATAACTGATTAACTGCGCCCTTAAATTCACTCCCGTCATCAACCTGCACTAGTCTGGGAAATTTTAAAGGGCCTCGGCTATATATTTTTGTTAATGCAGTGGCAACTGTTACAGCAGTTTTGTCAGATATGGGTTCGGCGTCTTTGTACCTTGAAGCTATGTCTACGACAGTCAGTGCGTATTTGTAACGCTTTTTTCTTATTGTATCATGTGGTAGGATCAGGAGGTCCATTTGATGTGTGTCATTTGGGGTAGTGTTTTCAAAATGAGGTCTTGTTATTTTTCTTGGAGCAGGGAGGTATATTTGCCATATTGCTTGTCTCTGTAACCATTGTTTGACTTGATTGAGTGTTATATCTCCGCCCACAGCGGCATGTAATTTCTGAATAGTGGTTGCTCCTTTCCAATACCCTGATGGAGAGTAATATATTTTCGATAGTTTATTTTAAACCCCTGCGTCTTTCATTTTTTCTAGCAATATAAAGACCAGTAAAAAATACAAATGTCATTCCCACTAGAACAAAAATTATCTCCCCGTTTCTTTGTTCTGTACTCGGTTTGAAATAGTCACTTAGTTTAGGTTTCGGGATAAACATGTCTTCACCTGTGACTAAAAAATACTCACGAATTGCGTCGTCTGTATTTGAAAACGTATGCTGTGCGTGGCCTTATAGATGGAGTTTTTCATTGATGAAATCAAGTTTCTCTATTTGCTGCTTTTCATAATCCTGTTGCGCTTGTGCAAGTTTCTCTGATGCCTCATTGTGACGTTTCATTTCTTCAGCTGATTCTTCTCTACCTACTTTTGAAAAGAGATAGTTTGACCCACTGAATGCCAGGGCGTTGACCATCGCGCCTCCAATTATTACTGCTAAAGTCGCCATATTTATTTTATTTACATAGAAACATTTTCGGGAATAATTCCCTGCTTGACAAGAAAGTCTTTTGTCGCAATTGATGCTGTGACAACTACAATTAGCTTAGCGCTGTCTTCGAAATCTAATCTACTCAGGTCTGCTGATTTCATTTTGAGTAGAGTTTTTCCTAGCATAGAATAAGCTACTGCTAGTCCACTTATCACGGCAGAGTGATAGACAAGGTTCATTATTTTCTTTGTGTCACTCATTTTCTAATACAATAAAAATTAAAATAATATTTTATTCACTCCATATAAAATGGGTCGACAACTTTGGGTATTGTTGGTAATGTGGAGACTTCTGGTTTTGTTTTTGGAGTGTCTGATTTTTTGGTCACTGTTCGAGTTTGTGGTTTGTATTTTTTGTATAATTGATAACCTACATAACCAAATCCGACAACAAATCCCCAACTATATATTTTGTTGTTTGAGGTTCGGGGTCAGGGTTAGACTGGGTTGTTTGTCTCTCACTTTGATGAGGGAGTGATAGTAGTGACTGTGTGGGTACTAACACTGGTCCTGACGGCCCTGATGGTCCTGACGGTGTTGACGGTGGGTCAGTTACATGAGCCTTTTCTGTTTGCACTTGAAGCTGTAATTTTTTTGTCTATTATATTCGGCTAATCTTTTTCCAGCCTCAACCCTGCCTGGACTTTTAGTCTTCGTCACCGTTGGAACCTGTGTCAAGACAGGGTCGGGGTTCTGTTGTGGAGTCATCTGGGTCTCGTCCATTTTCTTCTGCAATAAATTTAATTTTGAAAAATCAATATGACTCCCTGTAACAAGAAGGGTTATGACAGGTGCAAGGTAATTGCCAAACTTGTAAAACATGACGCATGCTAATTTACCAATTGAACTTGAAACAATAGGATTGCTTTCAAGGTCGTGTGATAGGCTGTCACTATCCACAGGTAGAAAGTGACTCACTGCTTTTGTGTATAGGCATACTAGAGATCGACTCAAATCACGTGTCATTAGTGAAGCGATGTGGTTTTCATATTTTGAATGAAGTTTAAATAGCTCATCAGAGGTTAGAGATTCTATGTCTTCTGTCATGTATTGTTTTCCGAGATAAGCCTTTGACTTCCCCGAAACAACTACAGACAAAAGACGCTGTTTTTTGGAGTCTAAGTCTTTGTTTTCTACAGCATTGATATCATTTAGAAGAAGTAATTCATCTTGGTTCATTTATAATGTAATTAAAAAAATTAAAACAAAAAAACAAAACTGAAGGTAATTTTGTTATCAAGCAAAATTATGTTTTTCTAGGAAGTTACACTGAACAGTAACTTCATACGTTTTCACCAGTCAGCTATGTAGTCAATAGTTTTTGAGTTTACCCCAGACAAGACTCCCCTGTCCTTTAAGAGCTATTATGTTTAACAGTAGGCTTATAAATGGCATGCTTCACAGATTAAAAGACAACCCCTGTCACTCTAACCTGCTGAGAGGAGACTGCCTTAACTCATTCTACCCCATCACTGAAATCCTAAAATGTTGCCGTTGTCCTCTGAAGACTGCATTGTAGTGCAGGACACAGATCGACCATGATAGTTCAAGGGTGATGCCAGAATAGCTTGGTGCCCATAGGCACCAAGCTATTCTGGCATCACCCTTGAACTATCATGGTCGATCCTTATCTTCCTGTGGTGTGTCTGGGGTAGAATGAGTTAAAACAATGAATGTGTTGCATGTTGCCTTTCATTTTTATTCATTCCCCTGTTATAAACCTAATAACATACCTCATGCTCACCATTGTGAATATTATCAATACTGTTTTTAGTGAAGACGTAACGCCGGTTGGCATTCACATGGCAGTGGACTTGAAATGTCTTACAAATCAATTGTGATGTCATGGGTAGTGACCCTGTCCCACCTGAAGGTCTCCATGTTAAAGCAAACAAACCTTACACAGTCCATGTAATGATCTTATTATCAAATCTATCTTTCATAGAAAGACCTGTTTACCAACCTGTTTGCCACGCTAGCAGAAAGCCCTGTTGCAAGGTGATCACAGCTCTTGACACCTGCTATTCAATTTCAGGCATGTTATGGGGACATTTCCTTCAGTCAATACAGGCCCCAAAATAGTCTCATCAGGTTGTTCCTCATTAAGATATGCATAAAGTTTTGGAAAGACCAAGATCAATTTTCAGCCACAGGCATGACTGGATAGGACTGATCATTGCCAGTTAGTGTTAATTTGACCGGATGGGGGGTTTGTTTGCCTGTTGAGCTGTTATAATTTATGCAAAGTGCTTTTTACCGTATGAGATGTTATGACGTCAGCTCTGTAAACCGGTAAGTCGTGTGTGTGTGTGTGTGTGTGTGTGTGTGTGTGTGTGTGTGTGTGTGTGTGTGTGTGTGTGTGTGTGTGTGTGTAATAATAAATCAAAAAAAATAAATAAATAAATAAATAAATTAAAAAAATATATATCTTTAAAAAAAAAAAAATAATAAATCTATGAGAATTTTTTTTTTAATTGATAAAAGGGCTGCTTGGTGACCTTGCACCTGCTTTCACAGGAATCGATGTAACCCGGGTTAACTCATGCGCTATTAACCCCCTATGGAGAGGGTTAACCCTGGCGGGTAGCGCATTCACCTTTTCCTGTGAAAGCCCTGGGGTCTGATGTATGGACAGAGACTAGACAAGTCCCCGACGTAGCCCTAGTCGGAAACTAGTTACGTAGGGACTAACTGAGGCATACATTTCCGATGCATGAACTGAGACTTGAGACAGACTATCAAGTCCGAGACTAGATATGGTTAGTCCGCGACTTGCGTCAGGTGCTAATTTTAACTTGGGAATATCCAGTTCCAAATGCCACTGAGCATGCGCCGCTGGGAACAGCATTCGCCCTGCACGTGTTTTGACAGCCACTATCTTCCATCTTCACTCTGCCTGTAAACTGTACTCATCGATTTTGGTTTTAATAATATTAGAGAGGCCACTCCAGTGACTGACCCAGCAAGCGCATACTGCATTGTCTTTCGAGACAGGATGCCGAACGAATATTAATAATAATAATATTGTACATTTATATAGTGCTTGACCTCCAAATGAATGGTGCTCTAAGCGCTTTACAAGATCAAAAATCACAGAACAAAAAGTACAAGAAAAATAAATTTCACGGCGCTTGAAACGAAACTTTTTGTAAAGCTTTATATCATCAAACTCATCTAGTGTGTGTCGACGGTCTCTAAATACTCGATTTCGGCGTAGATGTCGTCGAGATAGGCGAAACATCATGTAGACAGCGGCTGCCATTTTGATTCGCTTTTAGTCAGAGACTAGACGCTTTACACCTAGTAAATTGTGGGCTTAAATTTGGGCTGTTTAGTCCCTGAGATAGTTTCAGACGTGGCCTAGTCTCAGTTCATGCATGTCTTACTAACATGTTAGTCTTAGGCGTATGAAGATAGTTTCGGACTTAGGCTCTAGTCTCTGTCCATACATCAGTCCCCTGTAGTGTAGAGTGTCGACTGGACGCCGCGATCGGGAAACGAACCCCGGCACAGTGAATTCAGTTTGATCAATACTAAACATCACTAAACCAGAAGTACCCTCTCGGCCACTTTGCAGTCCCAAAGAAACTTAGGTTATTTATGTATTTATGTTTGGCTGTTGACTGAAATCATGAAAAAGCAGTGTTCTTGAGAATCTAACTCTAAAAAAATCTTGAGAATATAAACCTACAAAGAAAGAGGCTCCTGAGAATCTAAGTTTTTTGCAAAAATAATCTCTGGTTTTTTACCTCCTCAAAGGTAGAAAGTCAGATGTGCCAGAGTCATGTGCTTCTTGTCTAAACCTGTAACATGTTACTTTAAGTTAACCTTGGCATTGGTGTCAAGTTCCTCAGAAAATATAGTTCCTGTGTGTGTGTGTGTGTGTGTAGCGTGTAAAGGTATGTTTATTTTACAGTACACTTGTTAACCTCGCGCTGGGACCATATGGCGTTGAGGCGCGTCCCCTGGGTGGTGGATAGGGGGTCCCTCGTGAGAGGGGTGCACCGAATGAAATAAGGTGTCGTGAACCAACATGGTCTAAGGGAAGGTGACCCCGACAGAAAACCCCTGGTCCTCCTAGTAAGGGGGTTGGGCGTGGGGGTAGCTTCCCCACCCTGCAAAAAAGGAAATAGCTACAAAAACGCCGACGAAAAGACTAACAGTAATTCCTTTCCTGGAGGAGGAAGGTTCTTCTACCAGAAGACTTATGACGCCCTGTGGTGAAAGCCGGAAGTCTTCGGAAGCCACAGGACTGAGCCGCATCTCTCTATCCAGGGATACAACCATGGGCACATGGAACGTCAAGACCATGTACCAGAGCGGCAAGGCCATCCAGGGATACAACCATGGGCACATGGAACGTCAAGACCATGTACCAGAGCGGCAAGGCCACCCAGATAGCAGCGGAAATGCAAAAGTACAACCTTTCCCTGCAAGGTATCAGTGAAGCCAGATGGACGCAGTCTGGCCAGAAAAGGCTGTTAAGTGGGGAGATGATTCTGTATTCAGGTCATGAAGAGGAGAATGCCCCCATACAGAAGGTGTAGCATTCATGCTGTCACCAGTGGCACAGAGAGCGCTGATGGGCTGGGAACCTTTTGGGCCAAGAATTATCACAGCAGCCTTTAGAACCAAGAAAAAGCTCAAGCTGAACGTCATCAAGTGTTATGCGCCCACTAATGACAGTGACGAGGAAGAGAAACAAGAGTTCTACGACCGACTCCAGAGTGCCTTGGACAAATGTGCGGAGCGAGACATCACCATCGTCATGGGCGATTTTAATGCCAAAATAGGGGAGGACAACACCGGATACGAAGAGGTGATGGGGAGACAGGGACTAGGCTCGGAGATGAGTGAGAACGGGGAGAGGTTTGTAGACTTTTGTGCTCTAAACCGACTTGTCATTGGAGGCAGCATCTTCTCACACAGAAGAATACACAAAGCAACTTGGGTCTCACCTGACCATACAACAGAGAACCAAATAGACCATATCTGCATTACCAAGAAATTTAGAAGATCCCTTCAAGATGTTCGAGTGAGGAGGGGAGCAGATGTCGCCTCTGACCACCATCTGCTTACCTTAAGAATGAAGCTCAAGCTAAAGAAAAGCCGCACAGAGACAACAAGAAGACAGCGCTATAATGTAGGCCTCCTGAGAGAAACTGGAGTTAGAGAAGAGTTCAAACTGGTGCTGTCCAACCGGTTTCAAGCGCTACAAGAGCTAGTAAATGAAGAGGAGGCGGTCACCACAGAGCAGCAGTGGAAGGCAGTTAGAGAGGCGCTGAACTCAACCTGCAAAGACACTGTAGGGTTCAGGAAACACCATCACAAGGACTGGCTGTTGGCACAGACCTTGAAGAAGATAGAAGTGAGGAAGCAGAAGAAAGCAGTTGTCAACAACAGTCGCACGAGAGCAGCCAAAGTAAGGGCGCAGGGGGAATACTCGGAAGCCAACCGCGAGGTGAAGAGGAGTATCAGGGCAGACAAGAGGGCCTACACAGACAGCCTGGCAGCAGAGGCAGAAAAGGCAGCAGGCAGCGGCAACATGAAACAGCTCTACGACATTACCAGAAGATTGTCAGGCAAGTATGGCCATACAGAAAGACCAGTAAAAGACAAAGAAAGCAAGCCTATTGCAGACAGAGCAGACCAACTCGACAGATAGGCCGGGTATTTTGAAGAGTTACTGAACAGACCTAGCCCACCCGTCCCCCCAGACATCCAGCCGGCAGAGACCGACCTACCCATCAGCTGTGACAGACCCAGCCGGGAAGAGATCAGAAGAGCAGTGGCATTTTTGAAGAACGGCAAAGCATCAGGCCCAGATGGCATCCCAGCGGAGTCTCTGAAAGCAGACCTAGAGACAACGGTGGAGATGCTGTACCCACTGTTTGGAAAGATCTGGGAAGAGGAGGTGATGCCGGCTGACTGGAAGGAGGAGTACCTAATCAAGCTTCCCAAGAAAGGCGACCTCAGCAAGTGTTCCAACTACAGAGGAATCACCTTGCTGTCAGTACCAGGAAAGGTCTTCAACAGGATCATCCTGGAGAGAATGAAGAGCTTCGTTGACCCCCAGCTAAGAGACCAGCAAGCAGGATTCAGGAAAAACCGATCATGTACAGACCAGATCGCCACTCTCCGCATCATCGTGGAACAGTCTCTGGAGTGGAGCTCCCTGCTGTACATCAACTTTGTGGATTATGAGAAAGCATTTGACAGTGTGGACCGAGAGACTCTGTGGAAACTCCTACGACACTATGGTGTACCCACAAAGCTCGTCCGCCTGATCAAGAGCAGCTACGATGGCATGACATGTCGCGTGATCCACGAAGGGCAGTTCACCAGGGAGCTCCAGGTTAGAACTGGTGTCAGGCAGGGGTGTCTGCTGTCTCCGCTCCTCTTCCTACTGGCCATAGACTGGGTCATGAAGATGACCACAGAGCACAGACGAAGTGGAATACAGTGGACACTGTGGACACAGCTTGACGACCTCGATTTTGCAGACGACTTGGCATTACTGTCCCACACTCATCAACAAATGCAGGACAAGACCACGAGGCTTGCTGACATCTCGTCCCATGTAGGCCTCACCATTCACAAACAGAAAACAAAGACAATGAGGCTGAACGCAACCAGGGAAGAACCATTCTTGCTTGCTGGCACCCCGTTGGAGGAGGTGGAGTCCTTCACCTATCTCGGGAGCATCATAGACAAAAAAGGCGGCACTGATGCAGATGTCAGAGCACGAATCGGTAAAGCCAGAGCAGCCTTTCTCCAGTTGAAAAAAGTGTGGAGTTCCAGAGAGCTGTCACAACACACCAAAGTCCGGATTTTCAACTCCAATGTAAAAGCAGTTCTCCTATATGGAGCAGAGACTTGGAGATTGACAAAAACCACAGTCAACAGAGTACAGACCTTCATGAACAGTTGCCTTAGAAGAATTTTGAAAATCCACTGGCCAGAGAAGATCAGCAACGTCAGACTCTGGGAGAGAACAGAGCAGATAACAGCAGAGAATGAAATTGGGCGAAGAAGATGGGGATGGATCGGTCACAGTCTGAGAAAGACAGCTTCCAGTATCACTAGGCAGGCATTGCCATGGAACCCCCAGGGAAAGAGGAAAAGAGGTAGGCCGAGAAACTCCTGGCGTCGAGACCTCCAAGCAGACATCAAGAGACTGGGAACCACCTGGAGTAGAATCGAAGGAGAAGCACAGGACAGGAGTTGCTGGAGGTCTCTCGTCGACGGCCTATACCCGGGTAGGGGTGACAGGCGTAAGTAAGTAAGTACACTTGTTAACTTTGTTGACATGTCTCATGTCTGTGTGTGTGTGTGTGTGTGTGTGTGTGTGTGTGTGTGTGTGTGTGTGTGTGTGTGTGTGTGTGTGTGTGTGTGTGTGTGTGCCGCTTGGTTAGTTTTTATATTCAGGTATGTACCATATGATTTTAAGCTTCTCTCACGGCTGTGCAGAACGCTGGATTTTTCACTCTTTAGTTTAGCCAGCAACATGCTAGCTTCAGCCACTCCCGCAGACAGCAGGCTTAAGTAGGTCACAGTCTGATATCAGCTATTCCTTCTCTAATCTCTGTAACGGACTGCTGATGTGTGGTGGTTATGCCTGTGTTTAATGTTCTCTATCTCCTCTATGAAGATTTTCTACATAGAACCGTTTGACACACTTGTGAACTGTTGTGTGCTGGTTCCTGTGTTGGTGGTATTATTCCAATTACGTTTTTTTTTTAAGAATGCAATCCGAGGATAAAGACAGGTACCGTGTTTGTGTGTGACTGAACATGGCTGGTAAGTTATCTGAGCCTCACAGTACCGAGTTGGTTTGAACATTCATTCTCTGTTCTGGAATACTGGGGTGTATTGTGTAATCCCTGTGCTTTATGCTCTGCTCATAGCCTCCAATATAGATGTGATACTGTTTAGTAGTATCATGTACTAACTGTTGTCTGCTCATCCATATTATCCTCGTTCCTTTGTTCCAAATGGTGTAGTCTAAGGAGTAGACAAACAAAAGTGAAACATAAGTAACAAACAACCGGACAAAGGAGGCGTAATTCATTTGAATTACAAAAACTGTATTCATCCCTGTAAGGGAAATTCTAAAAACTGTTCATATAAAGGAACCACCAGTGTGATATGCTTAAGACCCGTTACTTGTGTTCGTGTCGATATAAGGCCCAGTGTGATGTGCTTCAGACCTGTTATTTGTGTTAGTGTTAATATAAAGGAACCACTAGTGTGATGTGCTTAAGACCTATTGTGTTAGTGGTTATGAATTTACTGTGTAAACCCAAGTGTACTGCATAAACACTGCTGGGATCAGCATGTTTGTGTTGATCGTCTTGATGGACCTAACGGATTACCAGCATTCCAGCTTCTCAGCAGTGGAGTGCTTTCTGACGCTAGTGTTGCTCTAGCAGGAAAGAAACAAGAATTCAAGTAAGTGATAACAGTAGAGGCTAGAATGCTGCGTAGATACATCAAATTTTCATCCCACGGAAAACTTAGATGCACAACAGATTGAGCTTGAAAGTTAGTGCTTTTTTGTGTCAGTGCATGTTCATTGTATTGCAAATATGAAATGTAACTGCTCTTGCAGGTGTGCTGGTAGTAAGCAGCATGGGCATGTTTAGTATGAAAAGAAAGCAAATTTTATCAGCTACAAATCTGCACTCATGTTATAATGATATTCTTGCGAAAAAAAAGCATTTTGTGAATGTTCAGTTACTAACACTTTTCAGCATTTCCGCTGCCGAGCGCCGGAATGCGGCTGTCGGCACGTACACATAGCGTAGCGTAATGAAAGAGCACTCCTTTCTAGGACCATGAACAGCTCTGTCACTCTGCCTGAAGAGGCGCGCGCTAACGACTAATTGCCTCCACGCCGGCCTTGCCACAGATGGCTTATCTTGCACTCAGTGGCCCCCGGCCGCTCCTAACTAAAAGTGTGGTTCTGCACAGCCGTGCTCTGTGTTAACATTATCACTATATTCAGGTTAGCTGCGTAGATTCAGAAATCTTTACAGATGACTAAAACCCTAAAAATCAGTGGCTCTTGAGAATCTCACACTGTTTATGTGACTCTGTAAGGGTGTTGGCTACTGTAAATGTAAGCATCTTGTAAAATAAAACATGGTTTTTTAATGTTCTCAGAAGAAAGAAGTCATATTCAGTAGAGCTAAAGGTTTCAATAGCTTCGCTCAGCTATACAAAGGCCACTATGCTGGTTACAGTGTGTGTTAACTGCTAGCCGTGTTGTTTACTGTGTTCTTCCTGTATATGTGTCCTCTGTGTGTGTGTGTGTGTGTGTGTGTGTGTGTGTGTGTGTGTGTTAGTGCATGTGTGTGTGTGTATGTGTGTGTGTGTGTGTGTGTGTGTGCGTATTTGTGTATCAGGCGTACTCATCAAGCAAACAAAACCTGAGAATATACCAGTAAGTCAATGTTAAACAAGCCTCTCAAACCTACTCATAATGAGAAATCAAACACTACAAATAACTGAAAATGTTGTAAAGCGGGGCTCATGTGACTCTATTTACTCAGTACAAGCCTTTATGTTGGTGAAGCCCTATTCACATGGCCAATTTAAAGAGTTTGCACTAAACCGCACTTGCCTGCTGTATAAATTTCTAAAGATCTTTTCAAGCGTGGCATGTGTATGGGCGCAGTGAAAACATGTCCTTCACCCAGTCTGCACTGAAAAGGGTTTGTCTTGTCATGCGTGAACTGGAATGTTATGTGTGGGAGAGAGCTTGTGAGTTTTTCAGAAATCGACTCTGACAGTATTGAGAGACAATGAGGAGTAATTTTCTAATTATTGAGGTGTGTAAAAAGTCATTAGTCTATTTAACCGAGTGCACTATCAGGTTTTGGTTCGATTTGAGAGAAACGGCAGTGTGGAAGTTAATGACCATAATTAGTTAATTATTAAGGTCATTAGGTGTTGACAGAGACAATAGTTATAGAGAGAGACAATAGGAGACCCGTGAGATAATCAGATCAATGAGGCCGCATCAGTCATGCTTGTCACTTTTTAAAAATCAAAGGGTTGATTGGGTAATAACGGGGGCGTAATGGGGTCAAAAATTTTAATATTAAAAATGACGTAATTTAATGACTGATGCAGCATTATTAAATTCATTGTCTTACGGGTCTCCTATTGTCTCTCTCTAATTTCTCAACTCAAGTTATATTTCTCAGAACTAACACAGTAGAGGTATAAAAAAAAACCCACCGAATTCATTTATAATAAAGATTTGTTTTCTTGATATGTAATTAACCCGATAAATGATGATGCCTTGACAATAGCTTCAATACTTTCCTAGTGTTTCATGACACAGAAAGACTGTTTATTAGTTTACATAGTACGTCAGTTACATATTTCGCTTCCTTGTAATTTATGATAGGCTTCTTTTTGCGTGTGTAAACCAGACAGTTGTATGTCATTCCGTCAATTGTCACATGTATTGACTAAATAAACATCTTTGGTATTGGATGAACATTACTTCATAATTCTGGTCAGTCAAGAGTTGTGTTCCACGTTTGACTTTTTTTTTTCCTCTGCACGTCACCTTCAGCAAGAGTGCATAAAGAGAGCTATTGAGAACAGATTCTGGTTGTGTGGATGTCGCACCAAAACAACACATTTCCCAAAGGTCAATATAACTATTACGCATTTGATAATCCTGCCATCAGTACTTGTATACGCTCCAGCTGTTTTAGTCGTATCTGCTCAGACCTAAGACGGACACAAAGTGGTGCATGCCGTTATGAATGAAATAACAACCGTAGCCACTCGTTAGGAGGCATAGGTGTTGATATTCCTCAAACAGTTTCATGCAATGTTGAGAATGCTCCGGGAGCGTTATAGGGCGGTCAAGCACGGCGAACATACGTCCATGCCTTTTTATTCTGTGAATACAAGTTACTCAGAGACGTTTTGCTTTTCTCTTTATTTGCAACAGGACCATGAGAGTGTCTGAGATACGTGTGCTGTTGCTGCTCCTCTCCAGCGTGCAATGTCTGTGTGATTGCCCACTACTGGCATCTGGAACGTAAGTCGCGAGTTTACATGACGTGCAAGCATAATTAAAGTAAGCAAGCCAGTGTGTAAACTAGCCAATGATACGTACAACAAGCAAACAACATCATTAACAAACAAAAAGAAATCTGGCCTCCTATGTTTATTTTGGAACCTCATGTGACAGTTATTTTTGAAATGATTTTGAATTTGAATCCTTATTTGTTGTACAGCTGTACTATTGCATGAACACCTCTTTACTCTTGTTTAGGTCCAAATCTTGTAGTGATATAGAACCACCAGACAACATTCCTAACAGCCAAGGTAAGCAGAGTTTTGCGTTCGACCTCCCACTAGATCATCCTTCCTTGCTGCTGGTTGTACTAATTCGTCCTGATCATAGCCTCTTTTACACGCACAGTGCCGATATACCTTATGTACCCACTCCATAATAGTTTGTCCTTCTTTGACACATGTATTAATATATTGTATAACAAGCAAAGTGATATTCTTGAACTTGCGCAATATATTTTCATTCCCAAAATCCCTTGCGCGCCAAGAAGACTCAATCTTGATGATATTTGCATTTTTCAAAACGGAAACGCGAAATATTTTCATACTTCATCATTAACAAACGCCTTATCAATAGTAGTAATGAAATACTTCTTATTGTGTACGGACGCTCGAAATTTATGTCCTATACACACACACACGAACGGAGAAAAGACACCAGTCGATGCACTTAGTAAAACTGACGGATGTCAGCTGGCGATATCGACAACCTAAGAAAAGAAATAAATAATGAAGCATGCTGGCATTATTCACAATTATGCGTGATCTACTTACAAGTAGAATTTATACAAAGCACCGATTTCTTCATAGACGAAATCTACACGCCGAGTCGACGGAGATATGCAGTCGTCTGCCATTCGTGTTTTTTGTCTGAACACCGCAATTAGCCACCAAAATGAATGACGCGAGGCACAGTTTTGTTTTGTACTGAATACATACATTATATAGGCGTTTAGTCACTCCATTTTCCGACACTGTGATTGGTCAGCATCTAAAAAATTGCATGGGGCTCAATGCTCCAATGCCTACCTCCTAGAACCATTGCCGTACCTGTTTTTAATCAGCTGGCCAAGCCGCAATTAGTATCGCGCACGAATCTGTCCTAAGTCTTTCGACTAAACGCTTAGATCAGGGCTGCCAGGCATCTTACATTATAAATAACGAGAAAACATAAAGATCAAATGGTGATAGACGATAGGGAAATAAAAGAATTGTACCTTATTCGGCACGACTCAAGAGGTGAGCACACTACACAAGTGTGTCGCAATTCAAACTCTAAACTGATCGAGACAGCTCGAAATTTTCCATTGTTTTCCGTATCAACACGTATGCTGTTTAGAAAGTAAAGACTGTTGCCACTCGTGCAGTAAGAGAAAAAGAGAAATAAATAAATAAAATATGACAAATCTATGCCATTTCAGTTTTTGTTGAAAAGATCAATTCATTTGATGTATGAGCACTGTGCCGGTTGGTGAAGGATGCCAACAACACTTGCTTCATGTACGAAATAGACCTACCTTGTATCCAGTCGCTTGCCGTGCAGTCCTGCCCTCAAAATTTCGAAGTTGTATCACTTGAACCCAGTGAGAAAAGTCCGCACTTGATTGCTACAGATGCTGTTCTTGTCACTCGCTAATTAGAAGCAGCACCGCTGGTAAACGTTTGAAATTCCAGCGGCAAAAAAACAAGCACGTTTGCACGACCGGGCATGGTAGCCTATTCACAAAGAGTCGCGCCCCCTGTGTATTTCCTAGGAAATACAGTCTGACGTCAGAAATATTTGGCGTTTTACTTCTGACGTCAGACACACATTCGAAGCTTCAAATAGTGCATAATTTAGACTGAACGACAATGGCATTGAACCGTCTGTGTTGGGTTACTTCTCGGGTTACATCGTGGTTTGTAGTCCTTCGGCGCGTCGGTCTGATAATCATCTTCATCGGACTACAATACCACGATGTAACCCTCGAAGTAACCAAACACAGACGATTCAATGCCAAATTGAGCAAACGTTTGCTTGATATAGTGCCGATAACCGACAGGTGTGATTACTTGACCCCAATCAAATATCCTAGTCTTACGTCTCGGACATTTTGATTCGGGTCTCGTAATATAATCACACCTGCTTGTTATCGGCACTATATCAAGCAAAATGCTGCTCAATATAACATAATACAAATAAATACAAACTGACATTTCATCTTTGTATTCCAAATTAGAGTGACATGATCCAGACCTCAGACAAGGGCCAAGCGTGTAAATTGCAAAAGAAATACTCACTGTTTTCATATTAAAGCTAAATTGTATGTTGTACATCAGTTCAGTTCAAAATGATGTGACCACTTATCCTTCTGGGGGTCGGCAGCGGTTTTAGTGACGAAGATTCCTGCAGGAATCATCGCGACTAAAACCGCTACCGACTCTCAAAGGATTAGGCATGCAGCCACTGGTACTGAAAACAGTGGTTGTTGCATGCACATAGGGTTATTATGTAAAACTGATACATTTCAGGTGCTCCACCCAGTGATGGATCATGTGAATTTCATTCTTCATTTTGCAACTATAGCCAAGAATGCAGAGACCCCGGCGCCAACGACTGGACTTTGCCAGGATGTAATAAAATACATTTAGAAAAGAAGATTCTGTGATAGGTTTTGAGATTGTTATGGTCAGCTCTTGAAACGTATGTAAAGCACATTGCACACTGTTGTAGAAGCATTTGGTAATTCATCCTTAATAATTCATCAACATGTCATTGTTTTGTTGTTGTTGTTGTTATTAATGTTATTATTATTATTATTATTATTATTATTATTATTATTATTATTATTATTATTATTATTATTATTATTATAATATTATTCAGGATGAATCTGCAATTCATTCTAATCAATGATCATACGATGTTTTCTTGCTTTCGAGAACTTGCTTGCTCAGCAACCAGCAGTCAACTCTGGAATGTTTACCTTTCCGCAGACATTACTGTAACGTAAACATAGCGGCGGATCAGTTACCTCGATGGGGAGGGGGTCTAACCTTTTTCTTGGGACCCTCCCCGACGGTGGACCTTATTTCCAGTGGCCGAAAAATAAACAACTGGTGGTGGGAGGGGGGGGGGATGTTGAAAACTCGCCAAAATGTCAAACAGGAAAGTGGGTTGTGGGGGGGGGGGGGGCGGTCCAAACACCCCAAAGAGGGACTTTGTTATAGCATTTTTAATAATTTTGGGTCGAAGTGGGGGGGGGGGTGACTCCCAACCCCTGAGCCCAAGATCCGCCCCTGAGACAATATTGATCACGCGGCAAGGGTGAAAAATGCGCACTTACTATTGGCTATAAGAACAACAACAACAACAACAAAACCGTTGTCCTGAGAGTGGCCTTATAATCTTGATGACAACTGATGATGTTTTATCTAGTTACTGACGGCGGACATAAATCTAACTATGGAAGAAAGAAAGCCGATAAGCTTTCTTCTTAACCTCTTCAGTGCCAGCGGACGCAGATTGTGTTCCTCAAATCTGTTTTAATTATGTGCCAAAGAGCCTCGGCCGTCCGAGAAACATGCGTACAAAGTCGTGTCACCAAGAGGCATAGATCGTCATGACTCCGCAACTGTGGGGGCTCATGAGGATCTATGTCTCTTGCAGTTGGACTGTGTTTTTATTTTTCTGACAGTGAGGTTGTTAAGAAAAAGCATGATTATGTAAATAAAGATGTAGAGATCTTTATGATACCTCCCGTCTCAGGAAGCTCATGAAGATCTACGTCTCACGTTTAAGGATAATGTTGGAATTGTGCCAGCAATGACGAGGATAGTAGAGTTCAGAGTATGAAATTATATTTCTTTGATGCGTGGTAAGGATGTTTCATACCTAATGGTCTGACATCTCTTTTTTACTACTGTACACCTTTCACCATGCTTATATTGAACCATTCTCCTATTTTTAGTGTATGCCGAGGTGCGAGGGAGAACTGCTTATGCGCATCATTCTTCAGTTCTCCAGTCACCTTCGCTGCACATAGACCACGTCACGTGCTTCAAGTTCAGTGCTTTAGTTGCCAATCCGTCAGGGCTGTCTGTTTATTTTGGAGAGGATCTAGAAAACTCATGTACAGTCATGTCGGAGGTTGCTCCGGGCCAAACAGTTACACTTAACGAGAACATTAATATTCGTCCAGGAAAGAGAAAGGTAAATTCTGCTCTTTCTCCTGATCTGTGTATTGAAACAGAATTTCTTTGTTTTCACGTAAATGTGATTGAGGCTGTCGTTGGTCATCGGTGTGTCTAAAGAAACATCATGCTTCGTCGAACTAAAACATGTTGAAACTTTAACAGGCTTTGACATTTACACATAAGTCCGCAGTGAGGTGGCCTTCGTAGCCTGCTCGACGTTAAACCTTAATAATAATACTTATAATAATAATAATAATAATAATAATAATAATAATAATAATAATAATAATAATAATCATAATAATAACGGCGCTCAAGTAACTATATTAACCTGTTCATTGGCGAGAAATGTTAAAACCACCCATCTGCAAGAGGTATAGATCCTCATGAGCCCCCGCAGGAGGATCTATTCCTGTTGCTGATATCACTTTGGGTCCATGTTCTTATGGCAGTTATAGGATTGTCTGGCAGAAACACCGTCTGCGTCGACTGGCACTGAGCGGGTTAATGTCCATGAATACGTCGCTCTCACACAACCCTGAATGAGGATTTTCTTTTCGTCTTCCAGATTTTCTTCAGGGGTAGAAGTGGCGGTGCTGACAGTCAGGCTCACATCTGTCTCACTTATCACGGGCAGGTGTGAAGATCCACGTAAGAATGTTTTAACTTAGGGGAACAAAACTATACGAGGCAGTAGTCTTCATTATAAATTATTTTACATGGTGGTTTTTTTTTTATCAATTAAATGATTACACGCTTTCTCCCGACACTTCTGTGATTAATTCCGTGACAGCCGAGAAATAAAATGAGCACCACTCAGCTGTAAGAGGTATAGATCCTTATTAGCCCCCGCAATTACGGACACCATTTTATATCCTTGGTCCTTTGACGGCTGGTCATCTTTGACGTTGAATTTATAATGCTTTCAAAAACATGATCTGCGACCGCTGTCAGGGAAAGGGTTAAGCATTCAGTTCTCTGCATGTAATTCTCTGTATTGCGCCTCGTGGTCTCTACTACTATTGTCATTTTATAATCGCTTTTATGCGACATTAAGTACAGTTAGTAGACCTGTAACTAAATTTCATTTTTAAACACGCGCAATATATATTATTTCAGCCTGTTGTATTTTTTGGTTTAATACTGTTGCTTCCTATTACTTTATTTGTGCAGAATGCAGCTTTGATAATGCATACAATGATCGGGCGTGCGATTTCTGGGAGTGGAGTGACTGGAATGTGATATTGGAGACTGAGCAAGCTACAGGTGTAAAAGGTGCAAACCGCTTTATTGTTGTTTTATTCGAGCGTTTGTGGACAGATGTTTTAAAGTTATCATCTGTCCCACCAAAAACTGAAAAAGAAATACCTGCACACATCATGCTGCCCCCCCCCCCCCCTCACTGCCGCCCTTCCGCAATTATCATACAGATTCGTACAGTGATATATGTATGATCAATCAACTGATCTAGAAGATGTGAACAGCTTTATTAACCCTTTGGGTGTGTGTAGCGGTTTTAGTCGCGATGATTCGTGCATGAATCATCGCGAATAAAACCGCCATCTACACCCAAAGGGTTAATGCCTTTATTCGAGTGCGTATGGACAGTTGTTTGAAGTTAACGTCTTTTCCACCATGAACTGAAAAAGAAATACTTGCACGCACCTTGTGCCCCCCCCCCCCTCCCTGCCCTCCTTCTACAGTTATAGATATAAATATGTTACAACAATTACGAGGTCTTCGAAAGTCCCATTATATGTGAACATTAATGCGACCTACTCCAATCAATAAAGGGTTAATAGTTTTCAACATATCTATAAACGATAGTATGTCTTGCCATACATCTGGACGAATGTGCTAACTCTAAGTCTGAACGTCGTAAAATGAAAGACTTTTCTGTTGTTCCTCTTTTTTTTACGCAGTAGTGTGCCTTCCGTTACGCTCAAAATCAGTTGAAAACTATGATGCGTGCGCCGGCTCACATGGATTATGAAAAGGAATGTAGAAAAGTCTTGGGTGAGGCAAGACAACATTGATAACCCGTTGTGTCGGTGAATTTTAGCTATCAGAGCTTGCCATGGAGCAGATCGCGTTAATACATCATTATGAACTTTGCACGATGAGTGAAATGCCACGAATGTATGAAACAGGCATACATGTTCGTCGACTGCTAAAATTTGCTAAGGGAATGTTTGTCCTGCCTTGATTAACACATTTCTAACCTTCCTTTGACAAGCCGTGCGAGTATGCACACGAAACCTAGGTATCGTTACTACCTAGAAAAACTCGCCTACTGAACAACACCTCTTTCCGTTTCTGACATTCAAACTTTGCACAAAAAAAAGACAAGTTTATAGTTAACCCTTTGGCTGTCGGTAGCGATTTCGGTTGAGGTGATTCCCACAGGAATTACCTCGACCAAAAGCACTACCGACAGCCAAAGTGTTAAGTAAGCTATACTCCTTTTCCTTTCAAATATCACAATTTATAAAGAAAGTATGCACTGTCAGCCTTTCTTTCCACTACACTATCGCTGCATTGTCTTGTTTCAGGCAACATGGCGGCTTTAGGACCCGGTCTGCTTGCTGGAACACTGAAGACAGATCTTCTAATGGCTACAGGCACCCAAACAGTCTGCCTACAATTTTACTACCGTATGACTGGAATTAATGATACACTTGCTGTATCAGTCCAGCACGAAGACGGCCGCATGGAGTTGATATGGCAAGTGACGAATGACGATGAATCCAGTTCCTGGTCTTATGCAACAGTTCCACTTCTTTCAGCCAACGCTTTCTTTGTACGTTTATATGGGCCGTTTACGCGTTTTGTGTTGGGATTGTTTACATTCAATATAAGCACACCTTAAATAAAGTTCAATATGAGATAAATTTTACACTTGATGCTAATTTGTATATTGCGCTTACGCATAATAATGGACAACCAGACCAAAACGGTGACTGACAAGTGGGTAAGGTGCAAAGAAAATCAAAATTAAAAGAAACACTCTTAGAAAGACACAGACAATACCCTTTATTAAACTGTCGGGTACAAAAAGTTAGATTAATTTCTCCAAAATAGGCATGCAATGAAAAGGTGAAAAGATAAGTAGAGAACGGTATACTTGGTCGTATGTCTGGTTTTGTTTTAAGGATTAACGGGTTTAACCCAATGTTATAAATGTAATGTAATAAATTGTGTTGTAACTGTCTTTTCTCAAAGTTATTGTTAATTTGATGGGATTTTCTTTGTATATAAGTGAGGCTTGGTGTGTTTACATTTCTATGGGACCAAGAGACAGCAGTCAGTCATGATGAAATCCGCAGCCGCACGCTCTCGAAAACAAAACGGGAGTTACTGACAAAAAAAGAACATAACACATGAGTCATCTGTTTATGGTAAAATTCACAATCGAAATGTTTTCAAACATACTGCATTCGGTGTGGTTCTGTGCAGACATCGTTTCAAGGCCAGAGGTATCAAACGGAAAAATCAACAGATATAGCCATTGACCATGTCCGCGTCTTTCGGAACTCGCCGCAGTGCCGCTATCTACCACAGGGATCAGCGCCATCTAGTCAACAAATCACAAGCACTCTGGGTCCATCGTGCGACGTACTGCCAAGAACTACTACATCTGCCACAACTACTAGAGCAGCCAGTCACCTGCCAACAACCAACACATCTACCAAAGTCACAGAGAGTGAAACTTTAACAACAGCGAGTGCAGCAAGTCAATTGCCGACACCAATACCAGACGATTCTTTACAGACCGGTAGGCGTTAGCAAGCAAATAATTTACACCATCAACAGGAAATTTCTGTCAACATCGACATAATCATCATTTGTTACTTCCCACACTTTGACTTAACCCTTTTAACCCCAAGACCGCATTTCCAAATTTTGGAGGTGTCACCTAACGACTATATACCAGTTCCAGGGGATGGATCGACCGTGATAATTCAAGGCTAGTGCCAGATTCGCTTGGCGCCTGATGGCGCCAAGCTAATCTGGCACAGCCCTTGAATTGTCATGGTCGATCCATCTCTTTCTGTTGTACGTCATGGCTAAGTTGCTTAGCTAACGTGGGGTTAACATATATTTCAGTTGTTCTCCATATTTCTGTGGCTTGTCTTTCTGTCTTACCGTGTTCCATTTTCCTTTTCAAATTCTCCCAATTGTCGGTGCTGCCTAGATACTGTGAGGGTTGCAAACGGTCTGTTGTACTCTAGAGTGATAACAATTATGCATCTGCCACTAACGCATATTTTAATTATTATTGCTCTGTACATGTCTAAATAGATCTTCTCCATGGCAGGCTTTGGTTGCTAGAAATCGCCGTCACAACTGGTTATCAGTTATGGTTGTCGTTCCTCTACTAAGACCGTTTGAGCGTAACGGAATGAGCTCTCCTGCGTACAAAGAAGAAGAACAGCAGAAATGTCTTTCATTTTGCGACTTCAAAACTTCATCGTTTAAAGTGAGCCCTTTTAACGAGCATTATTGTAAGACATACTTGACAAACATTTGTTAAGGAGATGTTTGCGAACTATGAATCCTTTACTGTCTGGAGCAGGTCGCTTTAATATGTACAGCGGGACAATAAATACAATAAGTGTTAACCAATGAAAAAAAACTTCGCAAATCACCCTCTCCCTAGTCTTTCAAAAGTAACCTGAAGACATACCTATTTCGTAATCCCTGTCTACGAGTACACAAGCGTTTAAAACCGATTTTAATAGTCCAGTTACTATCCATCTATTGCTCACGATCTGCATCACAGCCTGCGCACCTAAACTGATCATTTAGATTTGTGTCTCGTCGGTTCTACTGAAGAATATAACCCTATTCCTGCAATAGTGGGAGCAATCGCAGGAATGGTCGTTCTTGCCGTTACTGGTGTGGTCATCGCTTTAGTTATGTGGAGAATGCAAAAGACAAACAGGTATTAATAAAAAAAAAAAAAAAAAAGTTTAATTTAACTCGTATAAGCATTACAGGAACATCAGAACAGACACCACAGTACTACGCTGTCCTTATTTAATGTGTCATCATTTTGCAGTCTTTTACGTTTCAAATATTGCGCATTTGAGTTTTTGCATTAATGGTTTGCACTCTTAAACGGCGCCGTATACAAAGACATAGCATCATGTTAATAATGAGTTGTATAATAGTATACTGACGAGCAAAATAAATACGGCATTTTTGGAATCATCGGAAGAACTATTAAAAGTGTTTCCGATGATTCTGAAAATGACGCATTTTGTTTTAGCTCGTCAAAATATAATAAAATCAGACGACTCTTGCCTTTTTGCATATCGTAATTTAAAAATCCACAAGCCATAATTCATAAAACAGTTGCGTTTGTCTTTTTTTTGTCTTCCAGAAGTGGATTGAAAACCAACGAACTGAGTCAGTCCTCGGGCGTAGGAGATGGTGCACTGAGTCAGTAACATTTTTTAAATATGTTGTTCATAGAATTGTGCTGTGTGTTCCTATTATATGATTGACTTTGAAGAGTCTTCAAGAAGGCTTAAAATTAACCATTTTCTTGTCATGTTGCTATGACTTCGCGACTGATTTCTGAGGTTCGGTTTACATCCCATCGTCATTTTGTATTTCAGACACCAGCGAATCGTCACGTGAAACCGCTGCTGCTTCAGACACCCCCTCTGCTACTGAGACTCATTATGAAGGCCTAGTGGAATTAAGTCCACAGAGTCACTACACGTCTCTCGTGGGAAAAGAGCCTGCTTCACACGCTGCAGCGTTGTATTACAACATCGGTCTGTGCAGCAGTTAGTTGTAACAATGTTTTGTAAACAGCCATCCATAATATAAACATGTGTGTGGGTGCGTGCGTGCATGTGTGTGTGTGCGTTTAAAATTGTCCAGATTTGCTGACATGCACAGGCATGATAAGATTGTCTATGCTCAGCTGCTGACAGAACCACTTCTAGAGGTGTGCAATAAATGATGCCTATAAAATGAGGCTTAGCAATAACATTGTTATCATATGTCCACTATAATATGATTATAAATGATAACTAATTGTTTTCCTGAATGTGCTGATCTGTGATTTTGGAACTCACGGCTGAAAGCCGTGAGTTCCAAAATCACAGACCAGCATATATTTTAACCTGTTATGTCTCTTCCAGAGAGCACCACACAAGCAGGGAGAAATGGACCACACAAAACATCGACAGCCGAGACCCAGTATGAAAGTTTTGGCGAACCAAGCCCTCCCAGTGTCTACACATCGCTTCAGAACACAGCTGCAGCTTCCGATACGGGAACGTATTATTCTAATGACTTTGCTCAGGATAATCGTTCGTACTACAACGTTGCTCCAGGCAACAGCGCGTATTACAATGTTGTGAAGGATCCACACGGTGTGAAAAAGCAGACTGAAGGAACTGGGCATCGACTGGAATTTCAAACACGTTAGCGAGCACGTTGAGCGAAAATCATGTTTGAAAAAACAAATTGGCAGCGCTTGTACTTACTGGGTTATTTCTTGCGTTCATATCATGGAACTTAATTTATTGTCATGTCTTGTATACAAACACTCCCGTTTATCAGCAAGCCAGTGATCGCGATGAGCTGGTTCTGGCGTTTTCTCTCTCTATCCGTCAGAGATGGCATCTGCTATCACGTAATGCATTTGTTATTGTTGTCACTATGTATAAACGGATACATTTTACCTTTGAATAAATTTATGTATAAACATAAATCCGTGACACGTGTGGTAAATATGTTTTTACGACTTAACGCAAATACGTTTGATTTGCACACGTTTGTTTCCTTTGCGTCGGGCATATTGTGTCGTACACGTGAAAGTCGGTTCTCGGATCAGCGTTCGTCTGATGTCTATGTTGGTTAGATTATCCTTAATAAACACCGTAAATGAGTTACCGTTTTGAAGACCACAGATTTCATTTTGAGAGCCAAACTCCAAGTTCGAGAAGAAGAAGAAGAAGTTTCCGTTTTATTTTTTTATTTGATTATTTAGTGTGGGCTTGTGAGTGTGTGTGCGTGTATGTATGGGCGTAGGTGTGCGTGCGTGCGTGACTGCGTGCGCGAATGAGATGTTGATTAGATTAGCCATAATAAAAACCGAATTGGACAATTTTAAATTTTAAATTGACGATATAGTGTGGGCTTGTGAATGCGTGTATGTTGGTGCGTGGGTGTGTGGGTGTCTGTGACAACGCATGCACGTTTTGACAATAAGTCAAGCTGTTAATCTAGTGCTGTATAAACACGACAGTAGCAAGCGAACAAACAATACTTAAATGGGTGTTCTGTCACAGCCTGCTCTATACGTCTGCAAGAGGCATAGATTCTCATGAGCCCCTGCAGCCGCAGGGGTGCATGAGAATCTATGCCTCTTGCAAGTAACAACTGGATTCTATTCCTCTGTCTAGCGACACTTAAACCCACTCACATACCTACATCTCAGTTGCTGCTGATAGCATCCCGGATTGTAATTTACTAGCCCCAAACGAAAAACCCAAAGTAGTCAAATAATATCTTCAGCAAGTTCAAGGGCTCCTGACAATAATTGCCTCTTGCAGGTATCAGTCAGCTCTATAGAATTACATCTCTGCTTCTCAGACGTAGGACATCATCAGGTTTTTGCCCTAAGACTGCACGCACTCCAGGTTTAGACTTCCTGGTTCTCAATGATGACCCCAGTCACGATCACTCTTGACCCTTCAGCTGTCGGTAGCGCTTTTTTATCGCGATGATTCATCGCCGAATCACGGTGACAAAAAAGCACTACCGGCAGTCAAATGTTTAACAATGTCTTAACCCGTTCAGTGCCAACTGACGTAGATTAAAAATTGTGTTTCTGCATTCTTCGTTACTTCAACGTGAAAATCTCTAGCCGTCTGAGGAGCATGGATTCCAAGTGGTGTTAGCAAAAGGTATAGATTCTCATGAACCCCCCTCTTGCAGCTGGGTGGTGTTGAGATTTTCTCGGCACTGAACGGGGTTAATAGATAGCTTCCTTGTGTGTTTAAATACACAGCAAAACACGTACTCAGGTGTCCGGTATGTCAGGTATCTCATTGTAATTCTACTTTGGAGTGTTGCTTGCATGCATGCAGTTAAACAAATAGATCAACTTTATACATCCATGTTGTGTTTACTTTGAGGACGGGCCGTACGAATCATGTATCTGCAGCTTACATGTGTCGGGCGCTTGAATCGCCACCTCTATATTGAACCCATTCCATGCCACTGACCTGCCGTGAGATGGCCTTAGTCGCCTGCTTGGCGTTATATCCAATTAACTAACTATAACCATGACACTGGACGCATATTTTGCTTTTGAAATCTGTGTTCATGTAACGAATTAAAGCCACAACCGACAAAGGAACGTGGATACAAATTGGTCTCAGCAAGAGGCATAGATCCTCATAAACCCCCGCAACTGCGGGGGCTCATGAGGATCTATGCCTCTTGCAGATGGATCGCGTTGATTTCATGGCATTGAAGGGGTTAACCCCTTAACTCCCCTCCCAGCAACCACCTTTCACTCAAACACGAGCAGACACATAAATGTATTCCATCCCAATCCTCCTTCGTTGGATTCAGTGTGATGAAAAGAAACTGAAAAGCCTGAAGTTTTCATGAAGGCGGACAGTGAAGAGAAAATAATTATGCTGCATAATAATACACGCCACAGTATTATATGCTGTAACTACACACCTTAAAAGGTACTCATCTAGCCCAGCCCTTTGCCCGAACAAAACCAGGGTAAAGGAAACGAATGTTTCAAATGGTGATTCAAATGTCCGCGTGCGAGTACCTTAATTAACTTTAGCCCCTCCAGCACAGAGCACTTCCGGTAATAGCTTTCAGTTATCATGGTCATCATTTTCAGTTTACAAAAAAAAAAAAAAAAAAAAATTACGGAGATTACGTTTAAAGGTTGTTTCACACTGGTTGTCTCTCTCGATTGCTGCGCAGTAGCGAAACGATAGACATAACCAGAGTGAGACCGCTTCCCCATTCGCAAAGGTTCTACTGTAATCTAAATCTAATCAACTGAATTTAGCTTCCTTTTTTTGGGTGAACATTCGTGGGGTGTGTTGCAATCTGAAAAGAACGACACAAGGGTAGTTTCCTAGTACAGCGCGTTTCGAGTGAGACGGTTTACGCTTGCTGTGTATGGTGGCGCACAGTAAGTAGATGTGTGTGTGTTTGTGTGTACAAGATCCAATGAATTTTGAATAATGTGACTCAGTTTTTTATTTTGTTACGACAAAGTCGGATACATCCTATTTGCTCCAACAGTGTAACGTTCTAGGACAATTACAAAAATGCAAAGATACATAGTAAGTCACTTTATTGGACACGTGACAGTAAATTCTAGCTAGACTGGTGTGAATAAATGGAGAAACGGCCATTTCGCTACTGAACTCAAAACCTTTAAAAAAATGTCATTGATTGATTGATGGATCGATCGATTGAATGACTGACTGACCGACCGACCGGGTCGGTGCCTGAGTGAGACTGAGAATGCGTGAGCTAGTGAGCGAGCGAACAAGCGAGTCATTGAGTCAATGTGTGAGTGATTGAGTGTAAATTGAGTTACTAGTTTAGTGAACGACATAACCAGTGCGCAAATGCCATCGGGTCGACGTGCGCGGGCCAACGGCGGCCGACGTCGGCCCGATGGTCTTTTGCGCATTCGGAAGTGATTGACATAGTGGGTGACTTAATGACTGAGTTACTAGCTGATTGATTGAGTGATCGGGTGATTTTCAGTGACTAGCTTACTTGGGGACTGCATGGAATATTAACACCGGTCGCGCAACGTAAATCTAGTTTGACTCATTCGAGATGTGCCGCAAGCAATCCAAGCACAAAGCTGAGTATCCGAATGCAGCACGCCTTGAATGTGTTACTGGATATAAATAGTCTCTGTGCACTAAACAGTGTTGGCGCGTCGTGATCACGTTTGTTACAATCTTCATGTTTCTGTGATGCTGGTCACGGTCATGATTCGTAGTTTATCCCACACTTCAATCTGAAAACACCGTTATCATTCTTTTATTTAAATTTATTTACAGCACATCAGTATCATATTGTGTCAGCAACCATATCATATAGTGAATCCAATCAATAGTTAGAATTATAAGCACACATGTCATCAGTCAACAATAGGTATGGGTGTAAGGGGGCACGTTCACATCACAGCAGTTGATAGTTATTTAGGTTTAAACGCCGAGCGGGTAACTAAGGCCATCTCACGGCGGTCACGTTACAGCAGATATTATGGAACACAAGAAGAAGGTTCCAAAGTCAGGCAAAGTCTCAGTGTTTTTGGTGGGTGAAAATGCCCCTAGTCCGCTCCAGTTAACAGTGAACGTGCCCCAGAATAGAAAAAAACAAAGACAAAGGAATCACATAACTTGTATATAAAAAAGAGTAATTAACAAAATTTGTACAGTAATAGCAGTAATTTAAAGGCATGGCAACGAAAATCGTTTAATGTGTATGCAATTATATGTTTAAGCGACCTGGCAATTGATATTATAATAACCGGGCAAATATGCGTGGAACCTTAAGAAAAGTTTGCGGCACCACATTTCCTAAGTCAGAGAAAACCGAAGCACTCGGCGTAAAAACTCCGACGCCAGGTTTCTTCCAGTTATGTATCATTATGGTGGCTGCTGAGGTGGAAGGTGGGTGAAGTCAAGATCTGCATTTACAATCAATAATGTGATACAACACAAATCAAGTATGAGACATTTAAACGTGACTAATGAACAATCTATTAAAAATACAGAGTAATAAGTAATACAACAAATAAAAATAAAATTGTACCAACTGCAAGCATTTGTGATTAAGCTTCAGATTCATTCAGACTGAGCGACGTTAATTTGAAGCGGTATTTCTATCAAGGAACAACACTTCCATCTACATAGCGGTTACACGTGATGACAGTGTGCAAAGTGTAAACCTATCTAGGAAACAGAGGTCCCAACCCCATAGCGGTCACACTCGGTGACAGAGGGCATACCTATCACGGGACAGCGGTCCCACCCCCTTAGCGGTCACACGCGGTGACAGAGGGCATACCTATCAAGGGACAGCGGTCCCAACCCCCATCGCGGTCACACGCGGTGAAAGAGGGTATAAAGGGAGAGCGGTCCCACCCCCATAGCGGCCACACGCGGTGACAGAGGGCCGACCTATCAAGAGACAAGCCCGCTGTCACACACACACACACACACACACACACACACACACACACACACACACACACACAAACACACACGCACGCACACGCGCGCGCGCAAACACACACACACACACACACACACACACACACACACACACACACACACACACACACACACACACACACACGGCGCTTTGGCACCAAAAAGACGTTCTCTAGCAAGGTTTGCCTAGCTAGACGTGACGTCGTTTTTATCTTGCTATTTTTTTGCAAGAATTTCTTCCCCGCACGCCAAAAACGTCATGTGCATGCTCCGGAATGCGCTCCGACCAGCCCCATTTTAAAGTCTACCGTATTTTTTAAATACGGTAGACAATGACGTCACGTCTAGCTACGCAAACCTTACTTGAGAACGTCTTTTTGGCGCCAAAGGGCCGTATTTGTGTGTATGTGTGTGCGCGTGCCGGTGTGTGTGTGTGTGTGTGTGTGTGTGTGTGTGTGTGTGTGTGTGTGTGTGTGTGTGTGTGTGTGTGTGTGTGTGTGTGTGTGTGTGTGTGTGTGCGTGCACAAAACCACTAATATGGGTGACTTTCTTTACCATCCTTCTGGAAAATGGGTGTGTGTAAAATTCTGGGTGACCAAGTCAGGCAGCCATTTTTTCTGAGGGTTGTTTCTGCATTATCTTTCATTCAAAAGTCAGAAAAAAATATAAAAATTGGATGTCCCATTTTTGCAGGTTTACTTAATGTTGTGTGTTTTAAACGCACTGGGCCAGTGTGTTACCACGGAAGCGAGCGTCGTTCGGCTGCGCAGAGTGAACTGAGTTGTTTCCCCTTCTATTGTCTCTCATCCCGCCAACCGTCGTTCCATCAGGTAAGATTGTTTTTATGCAATATTTCTTAGTTAAAAGCACGCCCAAGTGTACTTCTTCAGCGCAGTTATTTAACTGAGATGCTCCCAATCAGATACAATTGCACAGTAGCCTATATGGACCTGTTTGGCCGAGAAAACTTAGACGCCATCTGCTACGACCCGCGTCTCAGTGCTGCTCAGTCAGTCTTGTAGTAATAGAACCCCACGAATTTAACAAAAGCTTTCTTCTTCAACGAAAGGAATTCGTTCAATAACACATTACAAGGTCAATCTGTCACGCGATTGGGTTGCTTTTTTTTCCTGACATGTGTGATTGTGATCGAAAAGTAACTTGACATGTATGCATGCACTGTAAACAAGATGGCGCCAGATTTCATTGTGTATTTGAATCCTCGACCGCAAAACTACCTCGTGATTCGAAAAACAGACTTCCACAAATAGTTTTTTTTCGGATTTTACACCTGAAGTGTCGCATTTTACTGTATTACCAGTTATTGTTCGTAGGGGGCAGGGGGTACTGCTGTAATTATGTATATATCTGATTCAAAATGTCAATGGTTTACATGGTTGTATTTTACATGTTTGCAGCAACACCGTTTTGGTCACACTCAGCACTTTCTGCACACACCCAGCGCCGGATGGCAGCAGGATGTCCAAACCCATCGGGATCTATGGAAGTGGACAAGCACGCCCCTTCCTGGCACATGACCAAGGCCCATGGCAAAATTAGTCAGCAGCAGCATGATGGCCCAGCGTCGTCTGTCGCAGACGGTGCGTCTGGTAGGAGGGTGCATAGACGGCAGCGGAATGCCCCCAATTACAAACTGGTAAGTGATTCTATGATCATCTTCATTTTATTGGCTCGCATGCGAAGCAAAAGTGAGTTTATGTTCTGGGCCACTGGTCGTCTGTCCGTCCGTCCGCGTCCATGGTAAACGTTAACATTGGCATTTTCTCGGATACTTTTCAAGCCACATTCTTCAAGCTTGGCCCAAGGATACTTTGTGGCAAGACCTTTGTAAACATACCAATTTGAGTGACCTCTCTTAAAGGGTCACACGGGGTTGACAGATGTGTGTGAAAACTGCTTACATTTTCAGAAAACATGGATTTTGCTGCTGCGAAAGCCAGCCCTCGTCACCAAGGTCACACATATGTAAATCGGTCATACACGGGATTACTCTTTATATTCTTGTGCAAGGCCCCTTAAACCAAAATTGGGCTGCTTTTGTACTAATGCAGCTTTCTTTTTTTCTTTCCTTTTCCAGTTGGCAAATGGAGCCTGGGATGGGCCTGAGACTGAGAGCGCAAGCGCATCGCAATACAAGGACAGTGATGACGAGGAGTTTGTTCCTGGCTCGAGCTCACAGGATTCAGACGGTGTGTCGCCATCAATCTCTGGGGTCTCTGACACAGACAGTATTGTATTGAATATGTTAGATTTCAAAGTGGCTGTTTCAGGGTGGGCAGGTGTCAGTGAAGCAAGTACCAGCAAGGTGCAGTGTGCGTTAGGGGATGAATTAGGGGGTGGCAATGACAATGTGGATAGGCAGAAGGAACATGATGTTGGGGGTGGGGAAAGAGCGCTTACCAAAGAAACGGGTGTGCACGTGTCGCAGAGGGGGAAAGGAAAGTACAAATGGGACAAGAAACATGCATGCAAATTTTGTGGCAAGCTTGTTTTGAAAATGAGCACGCACTTACACGATGTCCATGCAGATGAGGCAGACGTTTCTAAAATATTGATGATAAAAAAAAGAGACTAAGCAGAGACGTCACATGGATCAGAATACAAGATGAGGGTGATTACATGCATAATGTTGCAGTTCTTGAAAAGAAATCAGGATGTTTGATTCCTAAGTATCGCACCAAAAATAGTAAGGTAGACGACCTTCTCGCCTGTAGCCATTGCAAAGGGCTCTATCAAAAAAAAAGCTGATCTCTGTACACTCAAAACGTTGCTGTCAAAAACAAGGAGGGTTTCAGTTCGCTAAGAGAGGTGAGGCTGCTCAACGTGGGAGGCTAATGCTTCCAATACCTTTAGACGTTGACTTTTCCTTCTATCATAAGGTTTTAGCCAGACAGAGAGATGATGAGATAAGCCGTCTCATCAGAACTGACCCCTTGCTTCTGGAGTATGGAAAGAGATTATTTGACCGCAGGGACATTGAAGAACACACGACTGGGCAAATCAGCTCCAGGATGCGGGAGTTAGGGAGACTATTAAAGATTCTTAGAGTGAGGTCAGAAATGAAAATCGCAAGTTTAAATGCTGTGGTCAATTCAGCTAGCTTTGATCATGTTGTACTGGCTGTAAAAGAGCTAGCAGAATTTGATGAGGACACACATCAGTTCAAAAAAGGCAGTCTTGCAATGCGCATAGGCCATGCTTTGAAAAAATGTTCACAGATCAAACAGTCGCTGGCATCCAAACAGCTTGGGCATGGTTCAGATGACAGGTGGTGACAGGAGCTCTCTGAGGCGCAGCGGTTTGACTCTGTCTTCACTGGGGACTGGTATGATTGTGTGTCAGCTACAGCAGCCCAGTCGGTCGGGAAAATGACCATGAACAAACCCAAGCTGATCCCATCATGTGAAGATGTGAGGAAGGTCCAACAGCTTCTTGAGACAAGGATGGTTTCGGAAGATTATCCGACAGTGGTTAAAGCAACTCTTTGCGCTGTATCACTTTTCAACCGAAAACGAGGGGGAGAAGTTCAGAGAATGAATGTATCAGACTTCCAGAATGCTAAGATTGGATCGATCACCAATCAAGATATCTTGAAAGGTCTCACAGAGGTTGAGAAGAAAATGGTGAATCATTTTCAGCGAGTGGAAATCAGGGGCAAGTTTAATAGGAGTGTTCCCATTTTGCTGACGAAGAAGATGATGACAACTGTGGACAGAATCCTTCAAATGAGGCAATCAGTGCCAGCTCTCGCCGGTTCCCAATACATCTTTGCCACACCTTCTGGTCAGAGGCCTTACAGAGGCCATGATGTTCTGAAGGAACATGCGCTACAATCACAAGTGTCAAACCCAGCCATGTTCACATTTACTCAGTTACGGAAGCAGGTTGCAACTTTGGCTCAGTCCATGGCCATCTCGGAGTTAGACCAGGATCAGCTGGCAGACTTCCTTGGTGATGATATTCGGATACATCGCCATATCTACCGCCAACCTCAAGACGTCCTTCAAAAGGCAAAAGTGGCAAAGATTCTTCTGTCAGTTAACAATGGGATGACAGATTTTGAGAGTTGCATTAGAGCTGAACTGGGCGATGATGAAGAGATTGACTTTGACAATGAAAACACATCAGAAACTCGCAGAGAGGTCTCTGGGGAAACAGCACCTGTGAATGAAGCAAATAGCAAGTCAACAACACAGGAATCAATGAGCATGACCGAGAAAAGATGTCCAGAGCCTGATGACAAACTAGATAGTTTTGATGATGACAGTTCTGTGTCGGCTCCTGTTCGAAAGAAAGCTAGATTTACAAGGAAACCATGGGGGAAAGCTGAAGAGAAAGATGTTGAAACTCATTTCAAGTCACACCTCATCGTGAACAAACTTCCTGGAAAGGCCGAGATACAGCAGGCAATTTCAGAAGAGTCTGCACTTAGACATAGGCGCTGGACAAACATTAAGGATTACATCCGCAACAGACTGAAAAAGTTACAAAAGAAATGAATTGAGATTCTCCAACACTCGCGTCATTTTCGTTTTCATACAGATTTATTACAGAGTGTTCATTATTATTGGGTTGGTTTCAGCATGTCTAGCTTGTTTTTGTCAATGGAACTGCAAATGGAACGACGCTTGGGGACGAGAGACAATAATAAGGGGCAAGAAAACCATTGTCAACATAAAGATTTATTACAAGAGTGCTACTATGGGGTTGGTGCGCCTGCATAATTTTGTATACTGTATATAACATGTAAAACTTTGAAAATGGAACTGCTGATGGAACGGCAGTTGGGGACGAGAGACAATAATAAGGAGTAAGAAAACCATTGTCAACATAAAGATTTATTACAAGAGTGCTACTATGGGGTTGGTGCGCCTGCATCATTTTGTATACTGTATATAACATGTAAAACTTTGAAAATGGAACTGCTGATGGAACGGGGGTTGGGGACGAGAGATAATAATAAGGAGTAAGAAAACCATTGTCAACATAAAGATTTATTACAAGAGTGCTGCTATGGGGTTGGTGCGCCTGCATCATTTTGTATACTGTATATAACATGTAAAACTTTGAAAATGGAACTGCTGATGGAACGGCGGTTGGGGACGAGAGACAATAATAAGGAGTAAGAAAACCATTGTCAACATAAAGATTTATTACAAGAGTGCTACTATGGGGTTGGTGCGCATGCATCATTTTTGTATACTGTATATAACATGTAAAACTTTGAAAATGGAACTGCTGATGAAACGGCGGTTGGGGACGAAAGACAATAATAAGAGAAAAAGAAACAAACATTGTCAACATAAAGACTTATTACAAGAACGTTATTATTCGGTTGTTTTCAGCGTGTATAGCTCTGTTTTTATCTGATGTACACCTGGATCATTTTGTATGCTGTGTAACATTAAAGAAGTACCCAACGGAGAAAGAAACACGCTTAGAAAAGACGGGTACAACACAATTTATTAATATTTCGGGTAAATACCCTTTGACAAAATAGACACACAAACAGAGAGATTAGCCGCTACTTATCTTCATTGGCAGAAGGAATGTGCAGCACATTCCTTCTGTGAACAACAATAAGTAGCGACTGATCTCTCTGTTTGTTTGTTTGTTTGTCTGTTTTGACAAGGTGGATTTACCCGAAATCTTACTGAATTGTGTTGTAACCGTCTTTTCTAAGCTTGTTTCTTTCTCTGTTGGGCACTTCTTTTCTTTGCATTTTACATGATTGGCAGTCACCTTTTGGGTCTGAATAATTTGTTTGTTTGTTTGTTTGTTTGTTTGTTTTTGTTTGTTGTTGTTTTGTTTTTTTCTTTTTTTTTTTTTTCTTTTTTTTTTTTTTTTTTTTTTGGGGGGGGAGGTGGTGGTGGTGGTGTATCTCTCTTGATTTTGGATGTGTGTTGCTAAATGATCTTAGTTTATTTAGCGTATTAGACTGGCTGGCGACATACATTCAATATTCTGTTCATTATTTTATTTTATTTTTTCCCCTTCATTCTCAGTGCTGGCACGTCCGGACGTTCAGCAATGTACAACCAATCGGGATGAAAGACAATAATAAGATAAGAAAACCATTGTCAACATGATAAACATTTATTACAAGAGTGTTATTTTTTCAGTGTGTAAAGCTTGTTTTTATCTGATGTACGCCTGGATCATTTTGGAAATGTCTGTAACTTTTTTTTTTTTGGTTATTATAAAGTACACTTTGCATACTGTGCATTGTTGTTTCTAAAGTCACAGGAAGCATAAACCTTAGCTGAGTTGGTATACCTCGCCCTCTACCTAGGTTAAACGCACCAGCGGTGCCACTGTTGCTATTTTCGCACCAGACCGGTCGCTCGGACCGGTCATGTGCACCAGAACTGCGCATGCAGGTTGGCTTGTGCACTTGTAGTGTGGTCTTGTACGTTCACGCAGAAGATTGTGATTGCAGTCAAAAAAAAAAAGGTTCGTTTGCGGTTTTAACTTGTAGCCTTTTATCTCCCCGAACACGCCAGTTTTGTGTTGAGATGGCGGAGGCTTGAGTCATGCCCAACACCACTGAATCAAGTCTATTGTACATGTAGTGCGCTCATTTCTCGAACTTCAACTTTGACGGTGCTTTCTGCCGCAAACGACGCAGATGTCGCAAAAATCACCTCCATTGAGGGTTTAAAAAAGCTATTTTTAAAAATATGCCAAATCGCGTAATGTTTCGTGGTGCTAGCATAAGGATGGATGCATAATTGCTGGATTGCATATATGGGAAAGGGTTTATTCTTTATTCATGTTATTTTGCAGCAGTCAAACGAAGCTCACGTGATTCTTTCTCCGAGGTTGCCCATTACAGGTGCAGAAAGCACACGCTCTAAACCGATCGGGTGCACCAGACCGGTCCGAGCGACTGGTCTGCTGCCAATATAGCATCATTGGCACCACTGGTGCATTTAACCTAGGCACTGGACGAGGTATACCAACTCGGCTAAACTTTATTGTCGCACTTGCTAGAACTCAGTATTATATTTCTCTCTCCATTTTATGAATAGAGGCACATAAGTCGCGGTAACCCTTTACGTGCCGAACTTGGGCAAGAACTAGTTTTCCTCATCACAAAGTTGGCAGAAAAAGGTTTGACTGCTCTTGATTGTTTGATTTGAAGTGTCTACAAACAATTACTGTGTTTTTATATGCATGCACTTTTGATGTGATTAATAAAGGCTGAAGTTTCAAGTGATTGATTTCCTATATTGTCAGTTCATTAATTAATGTCAGTGTTCTGTTTTGTCGTTTTAACTCATTCTACCCCAAGACCGGAATCCCCAAATGTTGAAGTCGTCTTCTGAAAACTGCGTTGCAGGGCAGGACACAGATCGACCACGATAGTTCAAGGGTGATGCCAGAATAGCTTGGCGGCCATAGGCGCCACTCTATTCTGGCATCAGCCTTGAACTATCATGGTCGATCTTTATTTTGCTCTGGTGTGTCTGGGGTAGAATAAGTTAAGTGTTAGTTTCTTCGTCTTGGGTCTTTTTCTGTCTTTCATATTTTTCCACACTTTTTAACCTGCATCATACTGAGGCTAAAAGCTTCAAATTTGTACACCGCCTAGAGGCGCCAAGCTATTCTGCCACTACCCTTTGGACTATTTTAGTCACACTTGTTGCACACACTGGTGTATTCCGAATAATAAGGGTTAATATTCAAAATGCTTTGTTGCTGTTTGTCTCAAACTGCAGAGTACATTTTTTTTAAAAAGTCGTTTAATTTCCAGAATTCTCACATAAATGCCATGATAAACTGTTTTGCTTCAGAAGGACAAAACGTAGCAATGTTTAAAAGATTTCCTCTGTAAAAATCATAATCGAAAGGTTACAGGCCAGTGTTCATTCAATTTTGCACCATACAATGTTAAGAATGTTAATACATACATACACATTAAGTTGAAAAAAACAAAACAAAAAAATGAATGTGAAAAAAAAAGTATTCCATGCACTTGACCTTATTACAGACGCCTAATGTTGTGAAACACCCATTTTGACTGTAATGCCAGTTTTTGTGTGAGATAGACACCCACCCACTTTATTGGTAGAAACCCATTTTTTCTGCATCTAGTGGCTCTGTTTCTAGAAAATGTCTATTTTATTTTAAGTTATAGAGCTTAGTTATAAGGTGAGTTCTAAACATTCGCATCAATTCCAGAGCCCTAGAATAAATAGAAATATGGGAACCCATTTTCACATGAAATGGTAGGTAACCCACTGTGAGGCTTTTGTGCTCCTCTGTGTGTGTGTGTGTGTGTGTGTGTGTGTGTGTGTGTGTGTGTGTGTGTGTGTGTGTGTGTGTGTGTGTGTGTGTGTGTGTGTGTGTGTGACAGCGACTAGAGCCCGCGCTTGAGGACGGACAAGCTTGAAATTTTAGGATATTGTCCGTAAAAGAATTATCTCGAGACCCTTTTTTTCGAATTTTTTTTATTAAGACGCTCATTGGTGTTAAAATGGCCGTTTCACAAAAACCGGTTGATCCACACTGGAGTCGGTAATTTTTCTCTCTTTTTTTTATAGCTAGATAAAAGGGACATATTGAATGAATTCGTTTACCAGCACTGTAGGCCTACCTCTAGAACCTTTTGAGTGATAATTAAATTTTTTTTAAAATACATTTTGTTTTAGGGATTAATTTCATGAATTATGTGGGTTAATCTTAAAAGAACAGAATCTTGTTTACGAAGAAAACAATCTTCTTATTAATAATCGCATGATTTTTCGTATACGGTATTTACATAAGCCTACAGTTTGTCTCTGATGTCACGTGCGATTAGGTCAATTGTGACCTGTATGCCCTAGGTGTACAAATCAGACTATTTTCTGCACCACTTTTTCGGAGTCATTTGTAAAACAGCTAACATAATTTTAGTTTTTCTTTTACGAAAAAAAACCTATCTTCTCATTAATACCCGCATGATTTTTCATAAACAGTGTTTGCCTAAGCCTGCTTTTTGTCCCGGCCCTGGGGTAGTATTAGGTCAAATTGTGACCTGTAAGCCCTAGGCGTGAAAATCAGAAAGAAAATTGCAAAGGTGATTCTCTGATACGTCAAATGTTTGTACTGCGATGAGTGACGTATAACATTGAGTTGTCACATTGAACACGGCGTCGTGGGACTAATGATGCCATGACGTAAAGCTTGAAGTGACGTCATTTCGCTGCTCGTGATATTCTTCTTCTTCAGAATAGAAATGCTACGCCAAACCACAGACCTTACGAATGGCGAGAATCGCTGTGTGTGCGTTTTTATTTATGTGTGCCATTGTGTGTAGATCAGAGGGTGGGTTAAAGTAGAAGGAGATGGATTCCTGTCGCTACACAAGCCCACAGAGAGTACTAATGGGGGGGAAGCGCCGAGTGTTCGTCTTTATTTGTGTGCGCCGACGTGTGTGTTGATCAGAGGTTGGCTTAGAGAGGAGGGAAATGGATCAGCATTATAAGCCTAAAAATATGAACAACTCTGAATGTTCCTAAAAGATAAACGCATCTGAGCTCCAAACAATACGGTAGACTTTGGGATGAAATCCTCATCTTGTTTAATGCCTAGGCTGTCTTTGTTGTCTAGCCATCTAATTAATACTTCTCTCCAGAAGTATGATTTTATATATGAAAAGCCAATAAAATTCTTGGAAGCAATATCAAATGAGAAGCAGCAAAGGTTTTTGCCTAGAGATGAAAATATGTAATGAGGGATAATTGTCCGCTTTTCTAATGTTGTTTGCTGCGCATTTAGGGCCCAGGTTAGCGATAAACGCAGCATGCATATCAAGTGCATTTATCATCTTGAGGCCTCCATTTTCAACTGACCTACATAGAATAGTACGTTTAACTTTCTCAAATGCGCGTTTATTTGTGTTCTTTTTCTTCCACAGTCCAGTTATCATAAGATACAGCGACGAGAATTGTCCCTTGAGGCAATATGTTTTGATATGTGCCAAGCGATATGAGCTGGAAATATTGTTCATCCATTTAAGAATAAATCTAACTTTTGATATTTATCCCCTCACTGCCAGTGGTTGCAGAATTTGTCTAAAATCTTTGTTAATGTAATGCCAAAGAGACATACGCAGCTAGCCAAGGAACATGGATATAAAATAGTGTCAGCGAGAGGTATAGATCCACATGAGCCCCGCAAATGCTGTGCCTCATGAGGATGTATGCCTCTTGGGTTTTGCTCGTTGTGTTCCGACAATGATGATGATGATGATGATGATAATAATAATAATATCATTTATATAGCGCTGTAATCAAGCATTAGTCACGCTGGTTCTAAGCGCTCAAAAACGTAGAAAAACAAATACGAGACGCCAAACACAACTGAAAGGGCTGGGGGGGGGGGGGGGGGGCGAAACATTAATACTAAAAGAACGTGATGACGCAGAACGATTAAAGACTATTGCCAGCGAATGTAGAAAAAGAATACAACTTTGAAAGATAGAGGACTAGACAGGTGACGAGGTTAAGCATAGCGTGCGTCTGTGTCTTTTGTAGTGTGTATAATCACTAGTCACTCAGAGAGAGCTTTTTCTTCTTCTTTCTTTGTAACAGGACCATGAGGGTGTCTGAGACACGTGTGCTGTTGCTGCTCCTGTCCAGCGTGCAATGTCTGTGTGTTTTCCCACTGCCGCCGTATGGGTAAATCACGACTGTACATGACATTGCAATACATCGACCTGACAAGACAGATTAAAATAACAATAAAAAAGACTGAAAGCTTTTTTTAAAAAATCCACTGTAGGCTCTTACTTCATTTTGACCAGCCCGTGAAAACTCTATTTAAGCATAATTATGTAACTTGGGTCATTACGTGTTATAACATCGTATGAATGCCCCTTCTTTTTTAGGTCTACATCTTGTAATGATACGAAACCACCAGACAAAGTTCCTAACATCCAAGGTAAGCAGAGTTTTGTGTTCGTCCATCAACTAGCTCATTTGTCTTTGCTGTTGGTTGCACTGATCGTCCCAGATCATTTCTTCTTTTACATGCACATTGACGATATTCTTTTGTACAAATAAGCACAAGATGTCATTTCATTTTTGTATTTTAAATTAAAGTTACATGATCAAGACCCAGAAGTGGACGGACAAGCGTGTGCTGAAAGAAATACACATACACTGTCAGTACATTGTTGTTGTTTGTTTGTTGCTTTTTATTATTATTAAAGCTACATTGTATTTTGTAATCAGTTTAAACTGAGTTAAAAAATTAACCATTTTGGTTTATACATCAGTTTCAAAATGATGTAACCTCTTAACAGTAACCACTTCACCTTGTGGGTGTCAGCAGCGGTTTTTGTCGCGATGACTCCTGCAGGAATCATCGCGACTAAAATCGCTACGGACACCCAGAGGTTTAAGCATGCAGCCACCGGTACTGAAAACAGTAACTGCTTTTTGCACACTGGGATTATTTTGTAAAACTGACACATTTCAGGTGCTCCACCCAGGGATGGATCATGTGAATTTGATTCTTCATTTTGCAACTATAGCCAAGGATGCAGAGACCCCAATGCCAGCAACTGGACTTCGTTCGGATGTAATCAATACATTTAGAAAAGCAAATTCTGAGATAGCTTAAGAAATTGTTATGGTCAGCTCTTGCATCGTACGCTGTTTACATCGTAGGTTGTTATGTGATCACTAATTGGTAACTCATCCCGATTAATTCACCAACATTTATTATTATTATTATTATTATTATTATTATTATTATTATTATTATTATTATTATTATTATTACTGATATCATTATTATTATTCATGATAAATCGCCAGTTAATTTGAATCAAAGGCGTTTTCCTTCTTGTTTAGCAGACACCAGCATCTAAGGTTTCACTTTTTCTACGCAGATTACTATAAACAGCTGAAGTGGTGTGAAATGTGCACTTACTAATGGCGATAACAAAACAAATCCCCCCCCCCCCCCCCCCAAAAAAAAAAAAAAAAAAAAAAAAAAAAAATCATGAAAGCCTTCTGACACTCTTGATGACAGCTGATGATGTTTAATCCCGTCACTGACGGCGGACATAAATCAAACTATCAAAGGCGGAAAGCCGATAAGCGTTCTTCATAACCCCTTCACTTCTAATGGACGCAGATTGTGTTTCAGGAATCTTCGTTAATTGAACCCAGCCGTTCAAGAAACAAAAGTACAAAGTGGTGCCAGCAGAAGGCATAGATCCTCATGAGCCCCCGCAGCTGCGGGGGCTCATGAGGATCTATGCCTCTTGCAGTTGGACTGTGTTCACGTTTAGTGACAGTGAAGAGGGCCAAGAAACGCATAATTACGTGAATAAAAAGGTATAGATATGTATGATACCCCGCGTCTGTCGGCGGCCTTGATGATCTATGTCTCTTGCATAACTCATTCTACCCCAACAACGAAATCCCCAAATTTTGCCGTTGTCCTCTGAAGACTGCACTCTAGTGCAGGACATAGATCGACCATGATAGTTCAAGGGTGATGCCAGAATAGCTTGGCGCCCATAGGCGCCAAGCTATTCTGGCATCACCCTTGAACTATCATGGTCGATCCTTATCTTGCTGTGGTGGGTCTGGGGTAGAATGAGTTAAGGGAGATTTGTTTGTCCTGGCAGGGTAGGCTAGGGCAAATGCTGCCCAAAACGGCCAACCTAGACATCCTTGCGTCACGAGCGTTTTCTGTTGCAACATGTCTCTAGTGTAATGTCTCTAAAGTCTGTAAAAAAAAGAAGATCGGCAACATTTCCTCCAGGCAAACGCCCTGAAAATGGGTCATATTGCGTGCGGCTCACCTGTCTGCCAATCATTTGCATAATAAACCCACCATTTTCTCACAGGCTGTTGAGACCAGAGACATAAAACTTGGCACAAAAACGGGATGCGGTGTATCATTTATAATATCGCATTTTAATCTGACTCTTTTCAAGGTCAAAGTTTAAAAAAAAAAATCACACCGTATGGAAAATTGTGACCATATATGTTTATACGAGGGGCTCTCGATATGTGTCGGAATGCTTTCCATGTAAAGGAGTAGAGTCTTTAAATGAAATGTCTTCATAAAAGGAATGATTATATTACTAACCGTACAAAATTTCAAATACCTACGACATACGGTTGTTCAGATAACGAATTTCAAAGTATGCATACTCCTGCATGTCTTCAAGATGTAGCTGTTGGTGTGATTTTTGAGGGTTGCACAACCATGGCTTTCAAGTTTGGTTAGTTCGGTTAGTTCGGTTAGTTCGGTTAGTTCAGTTAGTTCAGTTAGTTTAGTTAGTTCAGTTAGTTCAGTTAGTTAGTTAGTTAGTTAGTTAGTTGGGTTTAACGCTGAGCAGGCGACTAAGGCTATCTCACGCGGACCATGGCTTTCAGAAGCGAATAACGTAAACAGCAACATTAGGTCGTCTTCTTAAGTCCCTTCTATTTATAGAAGGGACTTTTAGTATGGGTCGCGGTGGGGCAAATTTAATAGCATGTCCATGATCTCAAAGGCGGGCAGGCCTAAACCTCTGACAACTGAAGTAACAATTTAAAAATTACGTCATGTCTAGTTACACTAACCTAGCTGCTGAACGAACATTTGGCGCGAAAGGCCGTATGTGCTTGTGTGTGTGCGTGTGTGTGTGTGTGTGTGTGTGTGTGTGTGTGTGTGTGTGTGTGTGTGTGTGTGTGTGTGTGTGTGTGTGTGTGTGTGTGTGTGTGTGTGTGTGTGTGTGTGTGTGTAGACACGAGAATCTCAGATATTCCTCTGCACACAACCTTAAAACTTGGCGAAATACTGTATTCAAGGGGTGGCTAAGAGAGCCTCCGAGCATATTATTGTAATTGGATGTTACATTGAAGACATAAAAGACCGTTTATATGAAGTCGGTTGACCCAGATTAGAGTCCGTAATTTTTGTCATATTTACCTGAAATTTTGGATATCGCGAGTTTGGAGAAAAACATTGGATGAGTTCGATAGCCACCTTTGTACGCTTTCAACTTCTTCAGTTAAAATTAATTCTTTTAAGAAAAAAATTAAAACAGTAAAAAAAAGTTGTCTTCTGGAGAAAGTCAGACATTGGCGGTGACGCAAAAGCAGCAAAAAATTAATTCCCTCTTTCTTTGGAAGAAAGGTATTTCAATGCCTAAAACTTTATCCTATAAAAGTTTCATCATCATCATCATCATCTCTCTCTCTCTCTCTCTCTCTCTCTCTCTCTCTCTCTCTCTCTCTCTCTCTCTCTCTCTCTCTCTCTCTCTCTCTCTCTCTGTCTTTCTCTCTCTCTCTCTCTCTCTCTCTCTCTCTCTCTCTCTCTCTCTCTCTCTCTCTCTCTCTCTCTCTCTCTCTCTCTCTCTCTCTCTCTCTCCGGTTAATAGTCTGCCACCGTACCACCAGTTATGCCAGGTGCCCACAGCGAATGGTGCCAATGGATACGTCAGCTACTTACGCGGTTGGTAATTCAGTGTCGTGTGATCAGTGATCCTTCACCGTTGTGCTTCGCAGATTTCACAGTGGGTGTGTGAGGCAGTTCATTATTACGTCAGTGTTACATGTGCTTCTTTATATACGGTTCTTCTGCGTTCGCTTGTGATTTATTCCAAAGCAGTGATTGTGTGCCTCAACTTCTGTGATTTTCTCGCCTGGTTTGATTACCAAAGCTCCGCTAAGTTTTCATTGTGACAGTACGGTTTCAAGTGTTCAGCCTACGATACTTCACATCGCAGGCTCCACCATTTGTTCATTTATTTAGACAGCTTGCGCAGCATTAATACGTGGATACACTATTAATCAAAAGCGATCTTCATTTGATAACGCTGTGTTGGACACCATTTGTGACGTTTTGATACGAGGTGCTATAACTTCAGCCGCGCTTTACTGCATTGAAACTTTATTCCCTATTCCCTCTGTTTATATATTTTTTGTATTGTGTTGCACTTCATTTGGGAAAGTTAAAATTCAACATGACCCATAATACTCAGACACACGGAAGCCTTCAAACTGGTCACTTGAACATCTACCATCTTTTTAACAAGGTGGCCGATTTGAATGTTTTTCTAAACTCGTCTGAACCATTCCACCTGTTTGGTCTTAGTGAGACGCGACTTAACTCCGACATAAGCGATGAAGCCGTTCACATACCTAACTTTAGCATCACTCGACGTGACCCTCGTGTACTTGGTCAGACTGGGCTTGCCGTTTACATCCATAACTCAGTCCAACATTTAGTAAAAAGGCGTGAGGACATAGAAACTCCGGAAGTTGAGTGCATTTGGTTGGAACTTAGGGCTCCAAAAACTAAACCCGTCTTCATCGGCTTTTGTTATCGTAACCCATCAGCCAAGTTTGAATGGTACGACGATTTCTTGCATGCAGTAGAAAAAGTTGGCCTACCTAACTGTGATGCGTTGCTACTAGGCGACTTTAACATAGATATGTTAAAGCCCCATACCGCGTGGGATTGCATCACCACACAAACCGGCTTAGAACAATTAGTTTCGGCCCCTACTAGGATCACAAAAACAACCACAACACTCATTGATCACATTTACACCAACCGTCCCCTTAGTGTGTTCAATGTTAGTGTTCCTGACCTCAGCATCAGTGATCACTTTCCTACTGTGTGTTCCTGGTCAACAAAACTGCCAGTGCATCGTAAGAACGGGCACACAACTATAACGTACCGCTCATTTAAACAGTTTAATCAGTCTGCTTTTCTAGCAGACCTTGATCAAACACCATTTAATGTCGTTAATAACGAAACTGACCCTGAAAAGGCTCTGACTATTTGGTATCGACTCTTTACAAGAGTACTTAACAAACACGCCCCTTTACGGCAAAAGCGGGTAAAAAAACCACACGTTACCGCCTTGGCTAACGCAAGGAATAATTGAAGCTATGAAATTGAGAAATGACTTAAGAAGACACAAGCTATTTAACGAATACAAAAAACAACGTAACCGTGTCAAGTCTATGGTACGCAGGGCTCAAAAGTCTCTCTTTGAACGAATGATTAAAGAAGACAGAGATACTGCCGCACTCTGGCGCGCAGTTAATCTCATCACCCGAGGTAACAGCAAGAAATCGTCAGCCATTCCTTCTAGTATTACTGCAGACATCTTTAACAAACATTTTTTGTCTGTTGCCGAGTCAATCATACCCTCAAGCGGAAAAGCGTCTTACACATGCCCGGAGTCCCTGCTTAACTTCTGTAAGCAGAAGACTAAGGACAAACCCCCCTTCTCTATACCGCCTCTAGCTGTGTATGAAGTAGGAAAACTGATCGGGTCACTGACAAACAAAAAATCATCGGGACCTGACGAGATCAGTCCTAAAATCCTGAAACTGTCCCTTCCCTATACAGTAGAATCGTTAACGTATATTTATAACTTATGCATCCAACAAAATATATTTCCATCAGAACTGAAGCAAGCCAAGGTTATCCCTTTGCCTAAATCAAAAGATCTGTCTGATGTTAATAACTATAGACCCATCTCAATATTATCCAGCCTTTCCAAACCTCTTGAAAGACACGTGCACAAACACCTTTATCAATATTTGGAGAGTCGTAGTCTATTGCACGTATTTCAGTCCGGCTTTCGCCCCAAGCATTCTTGCCACACGGCACTAACAAGACTTATTGATGCGTGGCTAGCATCCATAAATAACTCCCAAATAACTGGGTCGATCTTTATTGATTTTAAGAAAGCTTTTGACCTTGTAAATCATAACATTCTTTTGTCAAAACTTCAAGCATATCTTTGCAATGCAGGTGCTGTCTCATTGTTCACTTCATATTTAAGCGGAAGGAAGCAAAGAGTACTGTTAAATGGATCCTACTCCTCGTATGGTCACGTCAAAAGCGGCGTGCCTCAGGGCTCTGTCCTCGGGCCATTGCTGTTCTGCATATTTATCAATGACCTTCCACTACATATTAGTTGCCGCGATATTTCTTGTGACATGTTTGCTGATGACTGCACACTACACACTCCTCACAAAAATGTAGCTGCAATTAACACGCGTCTGCAGGAAAGCCTGCGCGAGGTCACCGACTGGTGTCATTCCAACTCCATGTCCCTGAATCCGTCAAAAACAGAATGCATGGTTATAACCACACGTCAAAAGCACCAGCTATGCCCGCTCTCTCTTAGTCTGTCTATAAACGGCAGCCCAATTGAGCAAGTATCACACCACCGCCTCTTGGGGGTCACTATAGATGATCAGCTTAAATGGCAACTGCATATTAATAATGTGTGCAAAAGAGTTTCCAGAAGCCTGTATATGTTGTCAAAATTGAAAACAATTACTGACACAGATACGCGTCTTCTTTTCTACAATGCTCATGTCAAGTCGCACATAGACTATGCATCAACAGTGTGGGATGGTTCTAGTGATGTACATTTGAAGAGACTGAACTCCCTACATAGGAGAGCTGCTAAGCTTATATTTCCCGATCCCGAACTCTCAACTGACGAAAAGCTTAAAACTTTAAAAATTCTCCCTCTATCCCAGCACTTTCAGTTCAATAAAGGTGTATTGATGTACAAGCTGTACAAGCAATCATGCCCACTGTACTTGAGTTCTTTTTTCTCAGAACGGACATCTGTAGCTTCTAGACATGGACAACAATTCAAAGTACCCCTGCCGCGTATTGATTTATTCAAAACCAGCTTGTCATTCTCGGGAAGTTCATTCTGGAATTCTATTCCTGCAGAAATTAGAAACGCAAAGACGCTCACCTCATATAGGGACAGCCTCTTCAAACACCTAGAATCTCTGACGTAATCAAATCATTACAGTATTGGGATAACTTACACGTGTGTTCAGATGTGTACATGTGCGTGTGTGTGAGTTTGTGTGTGTGTATGTATGTGTGTGTGTATGTGTGTGTATGTGTGCGAGAGAGAGAGAGAGAGAGAGAGAGAGAGAGAGAGAGAGAGAGAGAGAGAGAGAGAGAGAGAGAGAGAGAGAGAGAGAGAGAGAGAGTCCCTTTTTCCCATAGCCGTACCATAATATTTGAATGCCAAAGAGTACCTTTGAATACTGCATGTACTGTGTATAATGTTTTTGCCTTCATATGTGTGTGCTCGATATGTTGGGCGCGCGCTCGCGTATGTGTGTGTGTGTGTGTGTGTGTGTGTGTGTGTGTGTGTGTGTGTGTGTGTGTGTGTGCTGTATGTGTGACTCTGTGTGTGTGCGCGCGCGCGCGCGTGCGTGCATGCTGTGTGTGTGTGTATGTGTGTGTGTGTCGGCGTGAGAGAGAGAGAGAGGGGGGGGGGGGGGGAGATAGCACCTGCATTCATATTTGCCCTTGCTGTATGAACTTTAATGTACTTAATCAATGATTCTTTGTTTATTGATTTACTTTGTATTTTTACTCATTTTATACTTTTGTGCGTACGCGTATGCGGGTAGGTATGTCTGGAGTGCGTGTCCGAGAGCGTGTGTTTGTTTTTGTGCGTATGTGCCTGAGTGCGTGCGTGTGTAAGTGTGTGTGTGTGTGTGTGTGTGTGTGTGTGTGTGTGTGTGTGTGTGAGTGTTCGTGCGTGTGTGCATGCGTACTGAATTGCGGTGTACATGTGTGTGTGTGTGTGTGTGTGTGTGTGTGTGTGTGTGTGTGTGTGTGTGCGTGCGTGCATGCGCGGGTTGCGATGTGCATGCGTGCGTACCTGAGTGCGTGTGTGGGTATGTGTGTGTGTATGTGCGTGGTGCGTGCGTGCGTGAGCGAATGCAGCAGTGCATGCAGCAGTGTGTGGTATGTGTATGTTTACATGTCTATGTCACTTATGTAGTAGATGTAGCAACGGCAAGTTTGAAAACTGGTCCTGTTACCAATAACTTCTACCGTTGGAAAATAAAGGTTCATTGTTCATTGTTCATTGTTCTCTCTCTCTCTCTCTCTCTCTCTCTCTCTCTCTCTCTCTCTCTCTCTCTCTCTCTCTCTCTCTCTCTCTCTCTCTCTCTCTCTCTCTCTCTCTCTCTCTCTCTGTATCTTTCTCAGGCGCATCTTTCTGGAACACACTGCCAACATGTGTAACACACGCTAGCTCCCTCTCCTCTTTCAAGGAATGCCTCCTCAAGTACTTGTCTGCTGATACATAATCTACCACAAGTATTCGTATCAAACATGTGCTTATCGTATAATCAGTGCATGCTGCCGTATGGTTTGTGCATACTAATAATAATCGCCTAATTACATAATTCAACTTTCTATTATAATCCAAATAATTTTGCTGTCTGAAGTGAATTTTCACTATGATCCAAATGATTTGCTTCGTATATAGGTCAAGTTATCATTAGCGCGTGTCTGTGTGTGCGCGCGAGCGTGTATGTGTCAGTGTGCGCGCGTTGCGTGTACTTTTTATTTTTCGTTTGTTTTTTGTATGACCGAATGAATGAATGAATTTTGTTTAATGTCTCTTCATGTTTAATGTTTTCTAATTTTTCTTTGTGTAATTTGGTACTATTAGTATTACAATTATTATCCTGTGTTTGTAGAGTAGCAACGGCAAGTATGAAAAATGGCACACGTGCTAATTACTTTATCCGTTGAGAAATAAAGTTTCATTTCATTTCATTTCATTTCTCTCTCTCTCTCTCTCTCTCTCTCTCTCTCTCTCTCTCTCTCTCTCTCTCTCTCTCTCTCTCTCTCTCTCTCTCTCTCTCTCTCTCTCTCTCTCTCTCTCTCTCTCTGGACAGTTTGGAAGATAGGCATTGCTATGCCTAAAACTTTTTATCCTGAATAAAAGCGTTTCATCATCATCATCATCTCTCTCTCTCTCTCTCTCTCTCTCTCTCTCTCTCTCTCTCTCTCTCTCTCTCTCTCTCTCTCTCTCTCTCTCTCTCTCTCTCTCTCTCTCAGCACGATCATTGTGCTAAATATATTTTTAATTGTACTCTACTTGCATTTATAATTTTCTTTCTTTTAACATGTCGAATAATTCAACATTTCACAATTTACATTTGGGTCATTTAAATGTTTATCACTTGTTGAACAAGATTCCCGATTTGTGTGTTCTCCTCTCTTAGCCCACGCCCTTTCATATTTTCGGAATTACAGAGTCACGTTTACGTTCCGACATAAGTGACGCATCTATTTCGATACAGGGGTTTTCAGTAATCCGGCGCGATCCTGTACGTCCTCAGCAAACAGGATTAGCTGTTTATATACATGACTCAAATGCGCACTTTACACGCAGAATAACAGACCTGGAATCAGACTCTGTTGAAAGTGTGTGGGTTGAGGTAAAGACAAACAGATCGGCCCCTCTGCTTGTTGGATTTGTATACAGAAACCCGTCTGCGTCATTTGAGTGGTATGACGACTTTTTAAATATGGTGATAAGGTTAACAAAAGCAGCACTGAAGTGTTATTACTTGGCGATTTTAACATTAATATGTTTGTCTCGAACCCTGCTTGGGAATCCACAATCACTATGGTTGGTCTCAAGCAGATTATCACGTCTGCAACTAGAGTTACAGAGTCGTCTGCCACTCTAATTGATCATGTATACACCTCCAACAATTCAAGGGTTCTTAGTTCTTGTGCCCTTCAAGTGGCGATCAGTGACCACTACCCTGTGTGCTGCAGCTGGGCTTTGAGGGTGGACAAACAAAATCGGAAAACCCAGCATACCACTATCTATTATAGATCGTTTAAAAAGTTTAATAGGGATATGTTTCTAGCAGAACTAAATGAAACCTCTTTTTTTTCGGTTTACAATCATACGAATCCTGAAGATGCGTTGGCCGATTGGTATAGATTGTTCCGTCGGGTTCTTGACAAGCATGCGCCGTTGCGTGAAAAGAGGGTGAAACATGTGCATTTACCCCAAAGGTTAAGCAATGACATTAAAGAGGCCATGGCTGTCAGAAATGAACTAAAACGCAACAAAGAATTTGGTGCTTTCCGCAAGCAGAGAAATCGAGTTAAATATATGGTATTAGAGGCACAAAAAAAAAAAACCAACACTTTAAGCGATTGATGGACAACAAAACAGACACCTTATCTGTCTGGCACGCCCTTAATGCGTTCACTAAATCACGACAAACAGCACCATGTACACCTATATCTGCAGACACATTTAACAACCATTTCTTGTCTGCTGCTGATTCGTTGTTAAGCAGTACGACAACTCACACACCATCTATATCCCAAAGGCTTACATATTTTTGTGAGGACAAACTCGCGCCAAACGTATCCTTTAGTATTCCTTCGCTTACTGTATTTGACGTTGGCAAATCTATTAGCCAACTCAAAAATAAGCGCTCGCTTGGTCACGACGGGATAAATACATACTTTTTAAAACTTACTGCCCCGTATGTGGTCGAGTCTTTGACATTTATTTATAATCTCGTTTTACAACATGGTACATTTCCAAACAGCTGGAAAGTAGCCAAAGTTATTCCTCTGCCTAAAAGTAAGAACCTTTCAGACCTAATAAGTTTAGACCAATCTCGTTCTTGTCAGCTCTGTCAAAACCAATAGAAAAACATGTACACAGGCATTTGAGCTATTTTCTTGAAAAACATAACTTGCTTTACCCACTACAGTCAGGTTTTAGACCTCGCCACTCATGCCACACAGCTCTAGCTCACCTGACCATTACTTGGCTTACGTCCATGAACAAAGCTGAAATGACCGATGCTGTATTTCTAGATTTCTCTAAAGCCTTTGATCTAGTAAATCATGATATGTTGATACTAAAGCTCTCAGTGTCTCGCGTAAACAAAGCATCCTTGGACTTTTTCAAATCCTACCTGCACGGAAGACGTCAGTATGTGTTTGTTAACGGTAAACGTTCCGCTGAAGGCATACTAAAGCATGGCGTGCCTCAGGGCTCAATATTAGGGCCCTCTTATTTTCCATTTACTTCAATGATATGCCATTGCATATTTCAGATCTAAACGTACGCTGTAGCCTGTTTGCTGATGATGCTACTCTCGACGTGTCGTCAGCAAATATCTCCATAATCAATTCCTCACTTCAACAGGGCTTAACTGATGTTTCAAAATGGTGTCACACTAACTATATGGTACTAAATCCGTCTAAAACAGAATGCATGCTAATAACTACACGTCAAAAGCAGCAGCTACATCCACCCCCGCTTAAGATTCTCTCAACTCTGAGCCGATTAGACAAGTTAGAGAGCAACGCTTGTTAGGCGTCATTATCGACGACCAACTCACATGGCACGCCCATGTCAGCAGCGTATGTCGAACAGTATCCAGGAATTTATATCTTCTTTCAAAACTGCGTTATTTTACAGATACACCGACAAGGAAAATATTTTATAACGCACATATTTAATCCCATATAGATTATGCTTCTACAGTTTGGGATGGATGTAGCGATGCGTGCATAAAAAGGCTTAATGCTCTTCATCGTAGGGCAGCGAAATTAATCCACCCGGATAGTAAAGAAAGCACCGACGACCGACTCAAAGCCCTCGACATGTTGCCTCTGCGTAAGTTACTTATATACAATAAAGGCGTACTTATGTTTAAAATCTACCACTCTAAAACGCCTTGTTATCTAACAGATCTATTTAGCCCTGCTCATACGCCTTATAAAACGACGAGAAACAATCTATCCATACCAAGGCCGCGTCTCGATATATTCAAAACTAGTTTGTCTTACTCAGGAGCCAAACTATGGAATTTGTTGCCTATCGACATTACTGGGGCTCCTTCTTTGTCCACATTCAGGGCCCGCTTATTTCGGCAGCTGAAAGAAACTTAAGCCCATAGTTGTGTAGTTGTGTCGGCGTTACTCGAGCGCATTGAGTTGTATTGTCGAGTTTGATGTTGCTGTTCAAACTAAGTTTCTAACGTTCATGTTTAATCAGGTTCTTAGTGTGTGTGTGTGTGTGTGTGTGTGTGTGTGTGTGTGTGTGTGTGTGTGTGTGTGTGTGTGTGTGTGTGTGTGTGTGTGTGTGTGTGTGTGTGTGTGTGTGTGTGTGTGTGTGTGCGGTGTGTGTGTAAGTGAGTGAGTGAGTGACTGCTAACTATTTTTTTTATGCTCACGTTTTGGATTTCCAGTTTTATTAGTCTTAGTCACGCGCGTGAGATTGTTGTGTGAGTGTGTGTGCAAGGACATGATTGAAAAAAGGTCTGTGTACCTAATCATTTATCCTTGAGAAATAAAGTTTCATTTCATTTCATTTCATTTCTCTCTCTCATTTTATTTTTTATTTCTATTTTTATTTTTACATGTAGCACTCCATTCCTTATGCGTCATCTCACGGATAGTCTGCATTCTCTTCTAAAATTATGAACGCATGTAATATACCGCTGGCATTCCAGCAAGCCGCATTATGTAATATCCATGACCCCATGGACTCGGCTGGTCAGACGGGATGCCGTCGATAGACACAGCATCGGGCGCTCGCGCCGCGTGGCAGTGCTGTGGTTTCTTCGCGTCGACCCGCGCGCGATGATTGCGGGATCGCTATACATTACCATTTACTGCAGACTATAGCATGTAGCTGTGCGCGGTTTAGTGGCGCGGGGAGGCCGCTATCGCGTGTGTGTGCGGGTGTGTGTTTATCTGTGTGTGTGCAAGTGTATGTGTGTGCACGCGCGCATCCCTACGTGCTTGCGCACGCGCGCGTGTATGTGTGCCAGTGTGTGTGTGTGTGTGCGTGTGTGTGTGTGTGTGTGTGTGTGTGTGTGTGTGTGTGTGTGTGTGTGTGTGTGTGTGTGTGTGTGTGTGTGTGCCTGTTGTATGTTTGTTGGAGTGAGCCGTGTTGATTTTTCTAATAAGAACAATAGCGGTTTTATGTACAAAATCCTTTATACTTTTTATATTTGCTGTAGTATAGTTTTAAGTGATAAAATGTATGTGTACATGATATACTGATGTGTGTGTGTGTGTGTGTGTGTGTGTGTGTGTGTGTGTGTGTGTGTGTGTGTGTGTGTGTGTATGTGTGTGTGTGTGTGTGTGTGTGTGTGTGGAGGGTTGTGGAGGCTTGGCTTGGCGCTTGTAGGTTACAAGCTAATCTGGCACAAACCTGTGCACGCGGAAATTGCACACCGGCGCGCGCGCGCGCGCGCGCGCGCGCGCGCGTGTGTGTGTGTGTGTGTGTGTGTGTGTGTGTGTGTGTGTGTGTGTGTGTGTGTGTGTGTGTGTGTGTGTAAGAGAGTGATTTTATGTACGTTATTTTGTTTTGTAGTGTGTAGCAAGGACAAGAATGAAAACAGGTCTGCGCACCTATTCTTTTATCCGTGGAAAATAAAGTTTCATTCATTCTCTCTCTCTCTCTCTCTCTCTCTCTCTCTCTCTCTCTCTCTCTCTCTCTCTCTCTCTCTCTCTCTCTCTCTCTCTCTCTCTCACACACACACACACACACATGTGCGCGCATCTCCAAGAGGCATAGATCCTCATTTGCCCGGAGGGCACATGAACATCTATGTCTCTTGAAGATGTTTTGAGCGCGCGCATGCACGCATGCACACGCACACGCACACGCATTATATCGACGCTCTTTCAGAGGAGCATGCAGGTGTACTTAGCATAGCATCATGTAGCTAGGTAAAGTCAACCTGATTTCATACAAATTATAGCAACACTGAAATTGTACCGTGATATATATATATATATATATATATATATATATATATATATATATATATATATATATATATATATATATATATATATTAGTCATCGCAGTCGGAGTAATAGTAATAGTAGTAGCAGCTGTATTTATATATTTTAATCACGCAGATTTCGGAAAGCAAGAAACGTTAAAACCGTAAATTTAGCAGAGACAACATGTAACTTATTTGTCAACAAAACGTCACGTTCATGGTGGTAATCTGGCACTGTGACGTAAAATCAGACCAAGAAGCCTGAGAACGTCATTGTGTCACGCATTGCTTTGCATCCCTGTACACGTATGCATAATTCAACACTATATATTGCAAAATCTGCATTTTACAAATTCAGTATGTATTCATGGACCGATGTTTGCCGATGTCTTGTATGCATTAAGGACATCGTCATGATTGTATATACGTTGAGAAACCCTGTGACGCAAGGATGTCTAAGTGTTTCGTAAGTGCCCCGGACTAGTGAAGCGGTTAGTGAAGTTTAGAGCTTCTGGCGTTATCTTTCCAAGAAGCATGGTTAGGATTGTGTCAGACGTAGTGGTCAAACGTCTTTATTTTCAACTGTAAATATTTTCTCCATGCTTCTTATTCCACATTGACTCTGCTCTGTTTAGTGTTTGCTGAGATGAAAGGGAGATATGCACTGGCGATGCAATATTCAGTTCTCCAATCACCTTTGCTCCACATCGACCGCATCACGTGCGTAAAATTCAGTGCTGATGTTAACACCCCTTCAGGACTGTCAGTTTATTTTGGAGAGAAGCTAGAAGACTCATGTACTGTCATGTCGGAGACTGCTCCAGGCCAAACATTTACACTCAACATTAACACTAACATTCGTCCAGCGACGGGAAAGGTAAATATTACTTCTTCCTGATCCAAGTATTTTTGGCGGTGAGTAGCGGTTTTTGACGCGTTGATTCCAGTATATAAAGGCTAGTGGGAAAATATTTGTTCCTGTAATTGTGATTCAGTCTGTCTTTGGGCATCGAATCAGTCGAACTGAAATATGAAACTTGTTAAAACCCTTGTCATTTGTACTTAAGTAAATATGTTTGTTTCAATAAATACGTTTCTCTCACACTGTCGTGAATGAGGGCTCCCATTTAACTTCCAGATTGTCTTCAGGGGTAAAAGTGGCGGTGCTGACAGTGGATATGTCAGGCTCTACAATATCTCTCTTACCACGGGCAGGTGTGAAGATCCACGTAAGTATGTTTAGCGATGCAGTCAGCTTTATAATATAATCATTTACCTAGGATCTTCAGGCAAATAAATGATCTTATTTGTTTTCTTACCTTGATTAAGCACGTTGCTGAACATTAGTAATTGCTCATTGTTGCCTGTACTATTATTGTGTAATTATCAGCGCCTTTGTGCGGCTTAGAGTACAATAAGGAGTTTGTCTTTAATTACGATAATACAGCTTCTACTTCTTTCATTTTCCGTTATTTATTTTTAATGATTTTGCTTCGTTATAATTTTATTTGTGCAGAATGCAGCTTTGATAATACATACAATAATCGGGCGTGCGATCACTGGGAGTGGAGTGGCTGGTATGCGGTACAAGTGACCGATTCAGCTACAGGTGTGGCAGGTGAAAACCGCATTAGTTATAGTTTCCGTTTTCGACAGTTTATTAGTGTTTGACAGTTATAATCTGCCCCACCAAAAAAATGGGGGAATAAAATCCAGCACACAACCTATTCTCCTCCGTTCTGTCGCCCTTGCCTTCACAATTACCACAGCTATAGGTCTGCTTAGTAATCCGTTCAGTGCCCCTTGACGGATATTGTGCGTCTGTAGTCTTCGTCAATTTAACATCAACAAGCCCTAGCTGTCCTACGAACATGGATTCAAAGTGGTGTCAGAAAGAGGTATAGATCCTCATGAGCCCCATCAACTGCGGGGGCTCATGAGGATCTATACCTCTTGCAGTTGGGTGTGTTTACATTTTCTCGGCACTAAACAGGTTAAATACTAATACGAATTTTTCGACTGCGGGGGCTCATGAGGATCTATGCCTCTTGCAGTTGGGTGGCTTTCAGTTTTACTCGGTATGAAGGGGTTAAACTGTTAATGATATTCCAGGCAAAGCGGCGGCTTTAGGACCCGGTCTGCCTACTGGAACACTGAAGACAGATCTTCTAAGGGCTACAGGCACCTTAATAGCCTGCCTGCAGTTTTACTACCGTATGACTGGAATTAATGATACACTTGCTGTATCAGTCCAGCACGAAAACGGCAGCACGGAGTTGATGTGGCAAGTGACGAATCACAATGACTCCAGTTCCTGGTCTATTGCATCGGTTCCACTTCTCACAGTCAGCGCTTTCTTTGTACGTACATGGAGTATTTCGACGTTTTGCGTTTATTTGATTGCATTCAGTTTGTAAATGCACGTTTAAATGAGCCTCAATGTGCGTTTAAATATCACACTCGATGCTAAATTGTCATTACGTATTTACTGCGCTTAAGCATAAAACGAGAGGCCTAATTTCTGTACGTTTATTTCAGACCCTAAGTCTGGAAAAGCAATCAAGTCATGATGTCTACTGTGCGCGCAAGCTCTCGAAAGCAAAGCGAATCTAACTCATTCTAGACGTGCCGCATCCGGATACGCGGCTTTATGCACGTCTCGAATGTGTTAACTCTCCAGAACATAACACTTATTGTACGCCATCAGCTTATTGTACAAGTCATAACCGAAGAAGGGTTTTGAACATACTGTGTTCGTAATGGGTTTGTGCAGATAATATTTCAAGGCCAGAGATGCCATGAGGGGGAATCAACAGATATAGCCATTGACAATGTCCGCTTCTTTCGAAACTCGCCGCAGTGCCGCTATCTACAGCAGGGCTCAGACCCATGGAGTCAACAACTGACAAGCACTCTGAACCCAAATTTACTGCCAACCACCACATCTGCCACAACAACCAGTGCAGCCAGCCACCTGCCATCAACCACTACGTCTGCCCAAGTCACAAAGCGTGAAACTTCCACAACTATTGCTGCCAGTGTGTTACGATTGTGGTTGTGTTGTTCCGTGAGAGCATTTGTTTATTGATCGTAGGAAACGATCCGATATTTATTTGAGCTATTATGGTTACGTATCACGTGCCTTTTCAGTAAGATTCTCTATCGTTCGCGCATAGAGCGGAATTGGCTTTGTTATGATACGCTAAGATTAGTCCGGAAGCTTCTAGCAAAGTCGCACGGAGAGTCGATTTTTGTAATGCGTAGTTTCGCTGAGAATAGATTAGAACGATCGAGCGAATTCGCGCTCTGTCGAGTGACGTCAAAGTGTAGGCAACATTTTGCAACACAGTAAATAAGCCGCTCTAATATCCATAGTCATAGTTGTTTTCTGTGCGAGTGAAGTTGGCAACCGGTCAGTGTGTGTTGTGAAAGATCGTGAAACTTCCAGAAAGTGTAGGCTAGATCGTGAACGGTCTGCAATACTTTTGTGAGATGTCATAACGCGCTGGGATTTCCCAAAATAGGGGCTGAAATTAGCAGTCGAATTTTGTAGACCATTGTAGTTTATTCTGGAAAGTTCTCTCTTTTTTTTAAAAATTAATATTTATGAGTTTCCGTTACGTGTTCCGTTCTGATTGGTTGTGTTGTGTGAATTCTTTGGATTATTCTGGAAAGTTGTTCTACTATAAAAGATTGTGCTAGGAAGCACGTGGGTACATTGTCATACATTGTCAGTTGTAGGGACACGCAGTTTATCGTAGGTACGTGGCCCGTATAGGGTGTATATTGTGAGACGCAGCATAACGGTGGTGTACGTTGTGTGAGAAACGCATTGTGTCGCCAGTGTTGACATTTTCGCAGAGGAGACATTGTATCAGTGTTGGTGCATTTGGGAATGCATTGTGTGGAGATCGCATCGCTGAATTAAAATATTGTTGGAACTGTTACACCAGTGTAGTCTACATCCTTAAGCCACATGTGACGGGTTGCAGCTGAGTGAAGTTTCTTAAAAAGAATCTTACGTGCGTGCGTCTGGTGTGATATCATACTAAGACTACGACTCAACACGTAACATTTTGGCACCTCCGACGGGACTTCTTCAGTTGGCTCAGTGGAAAGGATAGCAGGAGAAAACAGCCAGCAGTGAAACGCAGAGATGGCGACATCGGAGATGGAGACATTCCTGAAAATTGGAAAGGAATGTGGACTCGAAGGAGCTCAACTCCTCGAGTTTGTAAAGGAGGGAGAGGAGGAGGAAGAAAAGAAACGAGAGAGAGAGAAAAAAAAAAAGGAGAGACTGGAGAGAGAAGAGAAAGAAGAAAAGAGACGAGAGAGAGAAGAAAAGGAGAGACTGCAGAGAGAGGAGAGAGAAGAAAAGAGACTGGAGAGAGAAGAAAGATCTTTAAGAACGTGAAATCAGGAAACTCGAAATCCAAGCAGAAGAAGCAGAGAAACAACGAGAAGAGGCGGAGAGGCAGCGACAACATGAAATTCATCTAAAGCAGATGGAGATAGAGGCACACAGCCAGAGAGCTACTGAAACAACAGCATTAACCAGCAGAGAGCAAACAGCCCGTGCGCCAAAACTTCCACCTTTCGTTGAAAATTCAGATAAGATGGACGCTTATCTGGAGCGATTTGAGCGCTTCGCAAGCAGTAATAACTGGAGACAAGAGCTATCAAATTGAGCGCACTTCTAACTGGCAAAGCGCTTGAATTTTACACCCGCTTGCCAAGAGAAGAAGCCGAATATTATACACAGTTGAGGGCCGCCCTGCTGAGACAGTAAGACTTCACTGAAGAGGGCTACAGGCGACGATTTCGGAACTGCAAGCCTGAAGAAGGAGAAACACCCGGCCTATTCATTGAAAGAATCAGGAGCTACCTGGAGAAATGGATAGAGCTGGCTTGCTTAAACAAAGAGTACCAGGACCTGTGTGACCTCATCATCAAAGAACAATTCCTCAACGCATGTTCTAAGGACCTGGCCGCCCACCTCAGAGAGCAAAAAGACCAGTCTCTAAAGGCCCTGGTCGACTTCGCTCAAAGATACCTTGACGCCCACAACATGAAGTTCGGGCCCAGTAAGCCGCAGCGTGTGTCTGCACCAGCAGAGAAAATCCACAATGTCAGAGACACCCCGAAATACATGCCGGTGGAGAACCTGACATGTTTCCTTTGTGGAACGAGGGGACACAAGGCGATACGGTGTCCTTTTAAAGATGTTCCCCGAGGCGATAACACCAGAAGATCCAACCAAGATCGCGGTGTAGGAGGCAGAAGCAGTAATACGTCTCAACACGGAGCCGCCGCTGTACCAGCCAATGATGTGACGTCATCCAGTGACTTTGAATCTGGAGAAAGGTGACTGACACCGGAGCTGATCGAGTCTTTCAGAAAGAATGGACGCATCCCAGTTGGCGATGGGGCTACTTTCTTACCAGTCTCAAACATCGCTTTGCCTGAGAATGAAGTGCCGAACATGCCAGTGGTGTCATGATTTGTCGGTGAAGCATCAGTGATAGTGCTGAGAGACACCGGTTGTAACTGTGTCATCGTGAGAGAGGACTTAGTAGCTGAAGACCAGAAGCTACATGAGTGGACAACCCTCGTCTTGGCCGACGGAAGTGGGAGAGTCACCCCCTTTGCCAAGGTCAGTGTCGACACCCCATACTTGACAGGAGAGGTGAAGGCGTTGTGCGTGAAGACACCAGTCTACGACCTCATCATCGGAAACATTGATGATGCCAGAAACGTAGAGGAATCAGATCCGGAGTGGAGACCTGAAACCTGTGCAGTTACTAAGAGAGGACAGGAAGAGAAGAGCCACCATGCCATCCTTCTAAATGTGGCTGACATCATAGAAACAGCCATGGTGAATAGAGACAGTTTGGAGGAAGAGAAGCGCAAGGCGCTGGAGCAACTGCATAACCAGGTGGACGCTACTGTGGACAGCGAGCGAGATAAGCTAGAGGCGGAACAGCGAGCAGCCGCCCACCGTCTGCAGCAAAAACAGGCGAAAGAGTTGGACAGTCTGCGGCACGATGCCGGGTGCCGCCGCGAAGAACAGACGGAGTCGCCGAAAATCCAGATGAACGACGGACACGAGCGAGACGGCGCTCCTCTGAGTCAGGAGATATCAGAGCTGCAAGAGAAGGAGAGGAAGAAACAGGAGACGCTGAGAGTCAAATCTACGGAGTTCGAGCATCGATTTGCGCCTGACTCAAGGACTGCGGACATCGTCCAGCGAGAGGTTCGCGACGAGCCATGTCGTTCTGCCTCGCAACACGAAAGAAGGACTGAGGGAGAATGTTGGAGAGACGTCGGACTTGGGAGTCGTCAGAGATTCCAGATCGCCAGTGGTTACCGCGAAGAAACCAGAGAGATCCGATTTGGTGTGTATGGACTATCATACATTCCCTAAACCGAGAGTGTTCGACCCAGGACCAGTAACCTTTGAACTGTGTGAACTGTATTTCATGATTTGACGATGTTCCAGAAGTGAACTTTCACATTAATTTTTAGTTTAATCAAGGGTTCGCTGAACTTTGGAGCGGATTACCTGAGCAGAGCAGTTTAAATGAACATTTCTGTGTCCAGAACAGTTTAAAGAAACATTTCGGTGTCCATGACAGTTTAAAGGACATGTCTGCGCTCAGGACAGTTTAAAGGGACATGTCTTCACTCAGGACAGTTTAAAGAAATTGTGAAACGATTATTTTAAAGTAGTTGATTTTATTTAATTTTGATGTGAAATTCTTATTATTTATGGTTTTGTGTAGGTTAACACAGCCACAACCGTATTTTGAGATTTGAAAAGAAATTTTGTGAAATTTTATTCTAAAAAAGGGGGTAATGTTACGATTGTGGTTGTGCTGTTCCGTGAGAGCATGTGTGTATTGATCGTAGGAAACGATCCGATATTTATTTGAGCTATCATGGTTACGTATCACGTACCTTTTCAGTAAGATTCTCTATCGTTTGCGCGTAGAGCGGAATTGGCTTTGTTATGATACGCTAAGATTAGTCCAGAAGCTTCTAGCAAAGTCGCATGGAGAAGAGCGGTCGATTTTTGTAATGCCTAGTTTCGCTGAGAATAGATTAGAACGTTCGAGCGAATTCGCGCTCTGTCGAGTGACCTTATATGTGACGTCAAATTGTAGGCAACATTTTGCAACACAGTATTTAAGCCGCTCTGATATCCATAGTCATAGTTGTTTTCTGTGAGCGTGCAGTTGGCAGCCGGTCAGTGTGTGTTGTGAAAGATCGTGAAACTTCCAGAAAGTGTGGGCTAGATCGTGAACGGTCTGCCATACTTTTGTGAGACGTCATAACGCGCCGGGATTTCCCAAAATAGGGGCTGAAATTAGCAATCAAATTTTGTAGACCATTGTAGTTTATTCTGGAAAGTTCTTTTTTTATTAATATTTATGAGTTTCCGTTACGTGTTCCGTTCTGATTGGTTGTTTTGTGTGAATTCTTTGGATTATTCTGGAAAGTTGTTCTACTATAAAAGATTGTGCTAGGAAGCACGTGGGTACATTGCCATACATTGTCAGTTGTAGGGACACACAGTTTATCGTAGGTACGTGGCCCGTATAGGGTGTACATTGTGAGATGCAGCATAACGGTGGTGTACGTTGTGTGAGAAACGCATTGTGTCGCCAGTGTTGACATTTTCGCAGATGAGACATTGTAACAGTGTTGGTGCATTTGGGAATGCATTGTGTGGAGATCGCATCGCTGAATTAAAATATTGTTGGAACTATTACTCCAGTGTAGTCTACATCCTTAAGCCACGTGTGACGGGTTGCAGCTGAGTGAAGTTTCTTAAAAAGAACCTTACGTGCGTGCGTCTGGTGTGATATCATACTAAGACTACGACTCAACACGTTACACAGTGACCCGCCAACATCGATGTCCGATGATTCGTCACAGACTAGTATTTAACATGAAAATAATTTACACCAGCCACTGAACAGTGTAGTCGTATCTTCATCATAATCACTGCCGTCATCTTTAGACACTCACGATTTAGCATCAGCAGCAGCTGGAGTAGGAGGAGGAGGGGCAGACATTTATGTAGCTGAAGTAGTAGCAGCAGTAGTAGTAATAGCAGTATCACACTACACTGACTGATATATCATTCTCCACGTACATAGTAACATTTCAGCCATCTTTTGCTTTTGTTAATTAGTGATATGTAAATTTCTCTCTCTCAATTAGTTTTTTTTTAATTTATTTTAATAGTTGTTTACTTCAAAGTGTTTTGTGTCGGCATATGTATATACATATTATGTACTTTTCTGTGCGTGCAGGGCCTGTGAGCGCATGTTTGAGTGTGTGAGTGCGAGCTTGTGTTTCTTTCTCACTTCGCAAATCCCCCTCTCTCAAGTCTTTAAAAAATAACCCCCTTGAAAGAAAAAAAAACCTGTTTCCCCAAGCTACGCGTTTTGTTTAATCTGACTGATTTCTGCAGGAGCACAAGTTTCAAGCGTCATACTGGTTTTAATATTCTTCTTAGATATTATGTCATTGTGGATACGGTATGTATGGAATTATGTGTATCAAGACTATCTTGTGAAATATGTTATGGAATGATATTTGTTTGGCGGTTAGAATAGGTTGTATATTATATTCTGTGCATTTATGTGTTCTTAGCATTGTCAAAATGTATTCATTAAGCATTCCGCTGTACAGTGAATGTTAATTATGATGTGATATTGGTGATGAGTATGATTATTATGATTATGATTAGTAGTAGTAGTAGTAGTAGTAGTAGTAGTAGTAGTAGTAGTAGTAGTAGTAGTAGTAGTATATTTATTATTATTATTATTATTATTATTATTATTATTATTATTATTATTATTATCGTTAGCGCCACGTCTGCCTTGTGTCCGAATGTTTTAGTGTTTTTTCATAATCTACACGTAAACCGTGAGTGAGTCACAAAGCTGTCAATATGAATTATCGGATAAGAAATGCAGTGCTGTGCCTGCTGGTGGCCAGTTTGGTCTCCAGCATGAGATTGACGGAAGTTTCTTTTCGTCCTTTGACCGGCAACTCCGATCCGGTACAACATGGTGGAGCTGCTTGATATTTGTTCATCCCCGATGGTTGTGCGAACTTCTCTATACCTCCCATCTGAGATGAAGATCAGGAAGTGGGACAGTAAGGGTGGGGTGAGAACAAGGAACAAAAGATGATCTTTCAAACCGTTTCTGCCTTCTGCCATCACTGGTAACATGCAGTCATTGCAAAACAAACTCGATGAACTCTATGCGAATGTACAACATACTGAACATTTTCGAACGTGCAGCATGATGTGCTTTACTGAGACCTGGCTACATAGCAACATAACAGATGGTAGTGTTGCTATTGATGGATTTTATTCATTCAGATATGACAGACACAACGATTCAGGAAAAAAGAAGTAGGGGTGGACTTTGTGTGTACATAAACAAGAAGTGGTGTAGTCCGAACATGTCGCTGACGTACACATTCTGTTCGCCAGATGTTGAAATTATGATAGTGAGCGCACGCCCCTATTACCTTCCGCGGGAATTTTCACACATTTTGGTAACGAATGTGTACGTCCACCATTAGCTAAAGAGAAAGATGCCGCCGATATAATCATCTGCATGATCTTGACACTCGCGCGCCCGATGCATTCAAGTGTGTCATGGGTGATGTCAATCACTGTACTTTAAAGAACGTTCTGCCAGGGTTCCACCAACAAGTGACGTGTACATCACGAGGGGACCGAACTCTTGACGTCTTTTGGTGTAATGTCAGAGATTCGTACGTCGCTGTTCCGATGCCGCCTCTAGGACGATCTGATCATAACTATTTAAACTCGTGCCACGGTGTACACCACGCGTACAACGCGAGCCGCCGCTTACCAGGACAGTACAGAAGTGGTCCACAGCAGCTAAAGATGGCCTGAAAGATGCTTTGACTGCACCGAATGGAATGTTTTTATGGACACTACAAGCGGGGTTGCCGAGCTGGCTGACACAGTTTGCAGCTACGTAAATTTCTGCGTAGACAGTGTTGTGCCTAAAACAACTGTTAAAATCTATTCCAACAACAAACCTTGGGTCACGAAGCACATCAAGGAGGTCTTAAACAAAAAGAAGAAAACTTTGGAAGACAAGAACAAAGAACAGTTATGGACAGTACAAAAGGAACTGAAAAGGGAGCTTAGGATGGGGAAGGGAGCATATCGAAAAAAGATAGAAAAACAGTTTGAGACTGGTAACATGAAACGGGTGTGGGAGGGTATGAATTTGATGGGTGGGAACAAGAAGTAAAAAGCTGTTCCGGTTTTGAGCAAAACTACAGACTATGCCAACGACTTAACTCAGTGGTATTGGTAATAGGCCTTACTGGATTAGGGATATTACTTCTTTACCTGTTTCATTAAATACCCAGCTATTAACCCTCCTACTGTAACCTAAAAGACCCACACATGCTATGCCATAAACCCTACTACCTTTGCTGCAGTACTGATAAGCCAACTGACAACACTCCCTAGTATACCAAGCAAAGCATCCATTGCTTTCACAGCCAATTTTTTAGGCAAGTCTGATATGTGTGAAAGTTTTTTAGGAAGGTTACAAAGTAAAGTAGATTATAGCACTGTCAGGGGAGAGAAATGTGCATGATCGACCAGTGATCATAGATCTACTGTGGCCAAAGCACAAAAAAAAAAGAGATAGGAAAGAGAGGGAGCGCTAAAAAAGTGACTGAAAGCAATGCATATGGAAGCCCCCCCGAAGTACAGAAATTCCTGCCTCCTCCAGTATCGCCGATGGTGTGCTGAAGAGGTCGCCATTACAACAGTACTGATAATAAATCCAAGAGCAGTAATTAAACTTGCAATATTGATACCCTGCTATCTGAAAAAGTGTTTTTAATCTCTCAGCCAAAGTTATGTCTTCAGGAAGTATTTTCTGAATAGTTTCTCTAATCCTGTTGACCTGTGTTTTCAGTTTTTCTCTTCCAATACTAATCACTTCTAATCACCCTGATCTTTCTATCTGCAAATCATTTAATCTGTGTTGTATTCTTTCTTTTATTTCTGTGTCATAATTCTCCTCATATGCTGTAGCTATTTTTTCCTTTTCTCTTTCTATTTGATTATCAAGCTCACCTAGTTTGGCTACATTATTTACCATCTCACCTTTGATTGTCTGCAGTGTTTTATTTAACCCCATTAAATCCCACATGGGTAAAGGCGGGTCGTCGATTGTTTTCATTACTTCACCAGTAAATGAGGTTTCTTGTTCTACATTGTTTGCTATTTCTGGCAGTCTTTTTACTTCCGTCGTTTCAATTTCTTGTCCCGTTGGCAACTTTGTTTGCACGTCATGAAGGGCACTAGCAATTTGTGGTGTCAACCTTTTACTACCAATACCAAGGTAATGCTGCAGAGCTGCCTCACCACCGACTTCGCCTTTAATTGTACTTAAAGCTCTAAACTTAGCAGGGTTATTTTTATGGGTTAGATGTACTTTACCTCTGTCTGTATTTACAAATAAGTGACTTTTATCATATTCAAACTGATTAGGATCTATTACATCTGGGCGGGCACCAACACTATCATAAAATGAATTTACTTTGCTTTGTAAAAGTTCCTGTTGCAAACTAGAAGTATTCCTTGTACCAACCATATCTGTTGTACTACCAAAATCATACATGTCATCCATTTCAATATCATGATCAAATCCTCCTGCTGCCATTGTTTTTATTATTATTATTATTATTATTTTATTTTTTTTATTTTTTTTTTATAATAAAAATGTCATCATCTTACGGACCAAAGTTAGACCCATACAGAAAACTACGAGAACCTCTAGGTGTTAAGGGCAATCAATTGTTATAACAAACAATCCAAGAACTATCGATCAAAACCAAACTCTTACTGTCAAGTTTCCGAACCCAGGTCCCAATGATGTTATTCGTTCCTTCTACTGCACGTCTTGCATTTAATATTGAACTTTCATCAGAATCAGATGTGAACAGAACACTAGTTGACAATCTTGGCAGAGCAATTGTTAGAACTATTAAAGTTAAACTTGAAGGACAGGAAGTGTTTAGTCTGGATGATGATGATGTGTTTTACTGCTATAAAGATTTGTGGCTTACAAGAGAAAAGAGAGAAGACCATATTTACCAAGGCATACAGTCTGCTAACGTTGCTAAACTTAGAATCGATGCAAACAATAAATCAACAACAGCAATTGAGGACCTTATATTAGCAGAAACATACGTTAATAGATTTTACATTCCACTTGAATTTGAAATCCTCACAGCACATTTGCCTTATTACCAAGGAGCACTAAATGACCATCTAAGCTTTGAACTAACTTTTAATGAATGTGCAAAAGTTATCAAAACAACTGACACAGATGCGACATACAAGATCTCTAACATTTCCTTGAATATGAAATTGTCACACACACTGAACTAGCTAGACTAATTAAAAATCAGTACCAGTCAAAACTTCCGATTTATTATGACCATGTGATAAGACACATCCTAAGCTCCCTTTTCAGTTCCTTTTGTACTGTCCAAAGACAAATGCAATACAATGTGGAACATAAATTTGAACATGCCTGCTAGGTCACTAAAAGGAATTCTTATGTTGTTTATTGAACCAAAAAATCCATTCAAAAGAGAGTCTGAAAAGTTTTATGATCCAAAGATTACACATTTGTCCTGTACGATTGAAAGCCGACCTAATCAAGTTTATGCATCAGGCATGTTATCTTATCAAACACTACAACGAGATTGTAAAATGGGCAGGTGGAAGACTTAGAGAAAAACCATCAAACATGGCATGCAAATATCTACATCTGTATGACGTAAGGATAGGTCAATACCTGACAGACAAGTGTGCACTTTGGCTAGACCTGCGTAGTACAGATGACAATTACCTACTTGGGTCAGGTCATACTGGTGAGAACGGTAGTGATGGTTACAATTCAAATACAAAAAAACTGAAACAGGAGGCACAAGAGCAATAAATATATACCTGTATTAAATTTATGATGCTCAACTCAATAAGTGGTCAAGTGTATTAAAATTATAATTAGTATTAAATTGAACTTGATGACATTCGACCCTCATTGTGGTTTGTTTTGTGGTGCCACAGGCTGTGGAAAAACTGAATTTGTTGTTGACCTCTTCTCTCTCTCTCTCTCTCTCTCTCTCTGGATTGACTTCGCGAACGAAGATTTTATAGGAGTTGACCACGACGTCTGCAGGCTTGTTCGTGGCTGTGGAGGCCAATCCGAGACAGGCAGGTTCGACCGCAGAGGCTGCAGGGGAAGGTATGGCCAGGGTTCTGAGCTGCGGCATCTCTGTTTTTTCTCCTGAGCCGCTTGTCCTTAAGGCTAGCTCTGTGAGAATCCTCAAAGGAGACAGCTGCCTTGTAAATGGTGGAGCGCCAGGTGTCACGGTCCGCAGCAAGCGAAGACCACTGGTGGTGGTCGATTTGGCAGGCACTAAGTGACTTCTTGAGACAGTCTTTGTATCTCTTCTTTGGTGCCCCTCTGTCACGGTGTCCAGTAGCAAGCTCGCCGAACAGTGTGATCTTTGGTAGGCGATGATCCTCCATCCTGGAGACATGCCCCGCCCAGCGGAGCTGTGTCCGCAGCAGCAAAGCCTCGATGCTCACAGTTTCAGCCTGTTCAAGGACCTCGACGTTGGTGACATAGTCACTCCAGTGAATGCCCAGGATGGTACGCAGGCAGCGATGGTGGAAGCGTTCGAGGAGTCGTAGTTGGCTGCGGTAGAGGGCCCAGGACTCGCAACCATACAGCAGGGTGGTGAGGACCACAGCTCTGTACACGCTGATCTTGGTGCCTGTTTTCAGCTGTTGATTGTGCCACACCCGCTTGAAAAGTCGCCCGAAAGCGCTGTTCGCTTTTGCCAGCCTGCTGTCAAGCTCCTTGTCCAGCTTGGCGTCCGACGTGATAATGCAGCCAAGGTAGGTAAACTGGTGCACTGACTTTAGTTCAGACTCGCCAATGGTGATGTGAGGAGGGCGATACACTGTCTTGGGTGCCGGCTGATGGAGGACCTCTGTCTTTTTCAGACTGACCTCGAGTCCAAAGAGCTGGGCAGCATCTGCGAAGCAAGACGTGATGCGCTGCAGGGCTCTCTCTGTGTGTGCAACGAGGGCAGCATCATCAGCAAAAAGCAGCTCACGAATCAGTTGGTCTAGGGTTTTCGTGTGGGCCTGCAGTCGTCTGAGGTTGAACAGGCTGCCATCGAGACGATACCTGATGTACACTGCATCGTCATCATCGAGGTCCACTGTGGCCTGCTTCAACATCATGCTAAAAAAGATGGTGAAGAGGGTCGGTGCCAGCACGCAGCCCTGCTTTACGCCGTTGAGAATAGGGAATGGTTCTGAGAGGTCATTGTTGAGTCTGACCTGGCCTTGCTGGTCCTCGTGTAGCTGGACAATCATGTTGAGGAACTTTGGGGGACAGCCAAGTCGCTCCAGGATCTGCCACATGCCTTGCCTGCTCACAGTGTCGAACGCTTTTGTTAGGTCGACAAATGTTACGTACAGCCCTTTGTTCTGCTCGCGGCACTTCTCCTGTAGTTGTCTCAGCACAAAGACCATATCGGTGGTGCTCCTGTTTGCTCTGAAGCCACACTGGCCCTCTGGGAGTTGGTCTTCAGCGATGGCAGGTACCAGCCGATTCAGGAGCAGCCTTGCAAGGATTTTCCCAGCAATGGACAGCAGGGTAATTCCCCGATAGTTGGAACAGTCAGACTTCTCGCCTTTGTTCTTGTACAGGGTGATAACGACTGCATCACGGAGATCTTTTGGTAGTGTTCCTTCCTCCCAGCAGCAGAGAAAGAGGTCATGGAGCTTGTTGTGCAGTGCTGTGCCTCCATGTTTCCAGATCTCTGGCAGTATTCCATCAATGCCTGCTGCTTTGCCACTCTTGAGCTGGTGGATGGCTGTGAGGGTCTCTTCAGCGGTGGGCGGTTCATCCAATTCAACCTTTACTGGGAGGTGTGGGATTTGTAGGACGACTGCTTCTTGAACAGTGCGCTCAGTGCTGAAGAGGCTCTGAAAGTATTCCGACCAGCGGTTCAAGATGGAGGTATTATCTGTGAGGAGTGCCTGGCCATTCGCGCTTCGCAGAGGACTTTGTACCAGGTGCCTGGGGCCATACACTGCTTTCAGTGCTTCGTAGAAGCCCCTGTAGTCACCATTGTCAGCGCAAAGCTGGGTCCTCTGTGCAAGTCCGGTCCACCACTCATTCTGGAGATCTCTGAGCTTGCGCTGGAGACTGCTGCAGACGAGGCGGAAGGCAGACTTCTTCACAGGGCAGGAAGGCTGGGCTAGGTGGGCCTGATGGGCGGCTCTTTTTTTTGCTAGGTGTTCCTGGATCTCTACATCCACTCAGACCGCATCATGTCCATGCGCCTCCCACTGAGACACCAGCAACACGTCACCCTTCTCAGTGTGTACTCCCCAACCCTCCTGGCAGAGCCTGCTGAAAAGGACAAGTTTTACACTGACCTGCACAGCCTCCTACAGAGTACCCCTGCAGACGACAAAGTCATCATCCTTGGCGACTTCAACGCCAGAGTGGGCCAGGACTCTGAAGCCTGGAAAGGAGTCCTCGGCAAGCATGGCGTGGGGAACTGCAATGACAATGGCCGCCTACTGTTGGAGTTCTGTGCGGAGCAGCAACTGGTCATCACCAAACTACTTTTCAGCAAAAGGACAGTCGAAAGACCACCTGGATGCATCCTCGCTCCAAACACTGGCACCTTATCGACTATGTCCTAGTGCGTCAGAGGGACCGCAGTGACGTCCTCCTCACCAGAGTGATGCCCAGCGCAGAGTGCCACACTGACCACCGCCTTGTCCGCTGCAAACTCAGGCTCCACTTCAAGCCAAAACCCAAGAAATGGGGGCCCCCCAAGAAAAAGCTTGATGTTGCCAGCCTTCAGCGTGACGATGTGAAAGCTGCCTTTCAGACAGATTTACAGCGCAGGCTCAAAGACGCAGCGGACCCAGTAGACTCCTCCCCTGAAACACTTTGGGAACAACTGAAAACTGCTATTGCAAAATCCTCTGCAGAAGTCTTGGGTTTCGCCAGAAAGAAGAACAAAGACTGGTTTGACGAAAACGATGTTGACCTCTTACATACAAGATATATCCATCATTTAGAAAACATTGTGATATTCTGTCCAACAATCAAACACAACAAAGCTTATTACAACCGTTTATTCATTTGGACTGACAACAACATCTATTTAGTCGACCCTGAGAAAAAAATAAATTACTGTCTACAATCTTTTTACAAGCAATTTGAAGGACAACCAACTTTGTTCATTGTTGATGACTGCACAGCAGAAAAAGATATTGTTAAAAAGAGAAACACACTAGCAGAACTTGCCTTCAGTGGCAGGCATGCAAATGTCAGTGTATGGATTCTCACTCAAAAATATAATGCTGTACTTAAAGATTTTCGAGAGCAACTAAAGTTTATCTGTTTGTTTTACTGTAAGGATTGTGACAGCTTTGAAGACTGCCTCAGAGAGAACGATGTAATACCCAACAAACATGAACGAGACATTGTGAAAAACAAACTGAAATCAGCTAAGCATTGAAAGCTTATTTTAAAGACAGATCAGCCGACAGGGTATGGATTAGTAAACTAATTTATACTTGTGTTTTGGCCATAAAAATTGACAGAGGGTCAAACAGAGCAAGAGGGGCAAGCTATTGATATCACAGACTGCTTAAAAAATATTTATCACTTTGATCGGACAAAAGCATATGTTGATAATCCTGGCATACACTGCTTGCACTAATATCAACAGCCCCAGCCCTGCCAGCAGTGATATATGTGTCATATAATGTATCTTTGGAATATATTGATGGGCTACCAATAGTAGAGTACTTGACTGTTGAAAATAAGACACATTTTTTTTAAGTAGATGATAACCGCCAGGGCTGGTTTGAGACAGTGTGTGATCACATACATGATCAACTAAAAAAACTAAATCTGTTTATTGTAGGTGTTACAGTCAATAAAGTGGTATTACACAAAGTGCGCCAGCGGTAATTTTTTTCTATTATTATTTTGTTGGACAAAAAAAAAGATGGACAATGCCCAAAGCCCGTCAGGCCCTCCAAGCTTAAGAAACTTGTTTCACACAACAGACTTGCCTATATGCAATAGTTACAATGTTTTCCGGTAGTGTAAAGATTCAGGTTGTTGCTAAAATAGAATTTAACAGGGCAGATGGTGAAGTGATTGTATCATATATATCGACAAGACAACACACAGTCAATTCAAAAGAGGAATTGGAAAAAGTGTTTATAGAAAGACTGTTGCTGAAATTTCTTGAAGCAATTGACAGAGCAAGAATGAAGGGGTCTGGTTGGCACGAAGGTCATGTACATGAACTACAACTGAAGCAGTCAAGGTATCATCCTATTTTAGGCAAATCATGGTTGCCACTGCCAACAGAGGTTGCAAACAAAAAGGCTGTCATCAATATTCAAAACAAAGATAATCTCTGTTTCATGTGGTGTGTGCTTGCTAAACTTCACTTTGTAAAAACAAAACCTGATCGCGTATCTAACTATATCAAATTTGTAAACGAACTCAACTTCAGTGGTATAGATTTTCCTGTTAAGGTGGAAGATATAGACTTGTTTGAAAAACTAAATCCTGGCATATCTGTAAATGTTTATGTATGGGATAATGACTCTCCTAACAAGTTACAACCAATTAGAGTATCACCACTTGCCCCAACCTATGGACAGCCAGAAGATAAACATGTAATAGTAGTATTAGTAGTATTGTGAGGACAAAATAGGCCGTGAGGCCTTTATAAATGTCCTTTCTTTCTTTAGTTCCTTTATGGGTCTGCTATGAATGCAATTTTCCTATAAAATCATTCATCATAGGAATAAAAAATCTCTTTAAATTTTGGTAATTCGTCCAGCTGGTTTTTAAAAGAATTTATATTAGATGCTTTTTTTAATGAAACTGGTAAGTCATTCCAAACAATGGCAACTCTGTTAGTAAAACAAAACTTCCGCAGGTTAGTGTTACAGTGCTGTACAAAGATTTTCCCTTCAGAATTTCGGGTTCTGTCACAGAATGGTGTTGCAAAAAAGTCGTTCCATTTTAGGTCGTCGATGCCATTATAAATTTTAAAAACTTGGATTAAGTCTCCACATATTCTACGTCCGCGTAAGGAGTGTAATCCAAAGTATCTGAGTCTGTCTGAATAAGTCATATTTCTACATTCTTTGACCAGCTTTGTTGCTTGTCTCTGTACCCTTTCGAGTGCAGCTGATTGTCTCTTTAAACCTGGGTACCATACAGTGTTTGCATATTCTAAATGTGGTCTGACTAGTGATTTATACAGTTTACTAAAAATGTCCTTGTCCAAATAATTGAAAGCTCTCTTAATTACTCCAACCATTTTGTTGGCCTTATTGATGCAGTTCTGAATATGGGGGTCAAAAGATAGAACTTTGTCGAAGACCACACCTAAATCTCTTTCCTCCTCGCAAGATACTACCTTTTTAATGTTGCTGTTCACTTTCATCAAGTACTCGTGTTCAGGATTGTTCCTTCCAGCATGTAAGACCTTGCATTTTTCTACGTTAAAATGTAAGTCCCATGTGTCGAACCACTCCTGCAAGTGATCCAAATCGTGCTGCAACACGTCTTTATTGCTCGATTCATTATAGATTTTAGTATCATCTGCGAAAATTTTACACATGCTATTAACACAATCTGGCAAGTCATTTATAAATATCGTAAATAATATAGGTCCTAAGATGCTACCTTGAGGTATGCCGCTCAGTACCTTTGTTTTGTCCGATTTTGCTTCTCCAACCTTTACCATTTGTTCTCTTGCATGTAAAAAAAACTTCTTATCCAGTTGGAAATGTTTCCACATACACCATAGGCCTCTAGTTTCTGAAGAAGCCGTTCATGAGGAACAATGTCGAATGCTTTTCTAAAGTCTAAGTATATGATGTCAACCGTTTTTTTGTTGTCCAGTAAGGAAGTTATATCATCCATAACCTGTAATAGCTGAGTAACACATGATCGTTTTCTTCTAAAACCATGTTGGCATTCAGTGTACATATTATTCACCGTGAAATGGTTAACGATCTCATCTCGGACTATAGACTCTAAAACTTTACATACTATACACGTTAAGCTTACTGGCCTGTAGTTTCCTGCATCTGACCTAGATCCCTTTTTAAAAATCGTACTTACCTCTGCGGTTCGCCAGTCTTGCGGTACAATACCTGATTCAAGGGGAAAAGTAAACAATGTGCAAAGTGGCTCTGCCAACTCATTACACAACTCTTGTAAAACTCTGGGAGGGATGCAGTCTGGACCTTGAGCTTTGGAAGGATTCAACTCCTTTAGTTTTTTCTTGACAATATCAGGAGTTATTACGATATCTGTTATGGTGCACCCATTCGATTTTGAGCCTCTACCAAGCAACAGAACATTACTCAAGTTTTCTTCCACAAATACACTTGAGAAGAATTTATTCAATGTTGCTGCCTTTTCATGATCTCCTACAGCAAGTGTGCCATCTTCTTTTTTAAGTGCATTTATTCCAGAATTATATTTAGTTTGTTCCTGTACATACTTCCAAAACACTTTGGGGTTCATTTTACATTTATCTGCAATATTTCTTTCATGCAATTTTTTGTTACGCTTTATTAATTTGTTACAGTCATTTCTTAGGGTAATATATCTTTGGTAATCTCTACCTTCTTGAGTTTCAAGATATCTTTTGTATAACTTGTATTTCTTTTTAATCATTCTTAAAGTACCCTTATTCATCCAAGATGGTGTGGTACTTTTATGTGATTTGCTCTTCACTTTTGGGATGTGCAACTCCATACCTTTCAGAATCGAGGACTTAATTAATGCCCAGAATTTTTCCACTCCGCAATTTTCAGGTTTAATAGCTGTAAAGTCAATATTTGCCATATATGCTCTCAGACTATCATAGTCTCCCTTCCCAAGGCTAAGGGAGTATTTAATACTCTGCATCACCTTAACCTTAGGTACATACAGCTGGAAGAGTAAAACATCATGGTCACTCTTGCCAATGGGATCCAAGTGTTGAATATCTGACGTTAGCAACTCGTCATTTACTAAGATTAGGTCATCTAATGTCGACCTCTGACCTTGCCTGTGTCTTGTTGGGTTTTCACCATTTGAATCAGGAAGGCGTCTCTTATGCACTCAACAATTTGATTATTTTTTTCCCCTGTCCAGGAGCCATCCCATCCTGCACAAGGGAAATTAAAATCTCCGAAAATGCAAATTTTGTCATATGCTTGTATCTCCTCGGATCGTAAAAGTTGTAATAGTAAATCTGTGTTTTCAGCTGTGGAGTTGGGGCTTCTATACACACAACCAACAAGAATTTTTTCACCAGAAGCACTCACAAAATAGTACCATAAGCTCTCTTCAAACTTACTATTGTTCAGTGTTTCACATTCTTGAGCATTTAACTTTTTATTAAAATAAAGGGCAATTCCTCTTTTAGGGTTTGTGTTAAGAAACATATCATAATTCGGTAATGAGTATTCTGAATCCAATGGAGTATAGATCTGGTTTTTAGCTTTTACTTCGGTAAGTCCAATGATGTCAGGCTTTATATCATCAATCCTTTTTAAGAGTTCACTCTTTTTATTTAACAGGTAATCGATATTACTATAGATGACGGTACAAAAATTTGAATCACTTGAAAACAAAAGACAAGATGATGAACAAGAAGAAGGATGACAAGACAAAGAGGAATCTGAAGTTTCTGAAGTTGAATGTCTAGTGTCTTTTTCAGTATATGTACACTTATTTACAAATGAAAATTTTTTGTGTGGGCTGTCATACTGTCAATTGTCTGCCCCTGTTTGCGTGGCAGAAGCATCCTGTTGTGCTGCATTAGCGCCAACAGGTCTGGTTTTTCTGGTGACGATCTTTAGTGCTCTGTAGTCTATCATCAAATTTTCCTCCCCTCCCTGCACCCTCTCTCTCATCTCCTCCTTTAGTTCCTTAATTTTTTCTCTTTCCTTAGGGGTACTGTCATTGTTGATGTAAATGCGCATGTTTGGGGGTTTGTTTTTATTCAGGTCAAAAATCCCCTTCAACATCTTTTTCTTGGTTTCCTCAGTCTTCACCACCAGTCTCAACAGTCTTGGTCTGACGCTTTGTCCTATTTTAAAGGACCCCAACCTGACTGGGCTATCTATCTCACCTACGTCCACATCTGGCATCTTTCTCGCCAGCTCGCGTACTCTATTTCTGTCATCTTTCATCCTTTCCTCTGCTGTCTCCCCATCACTCTCACTCAGATTCGCCACAATTATGTTCAATTTCCTCTTTCCTCTCTCTTCAGCTTCCTGCATATATTCCTTAACTTTTTGTTCAATGGTCTCATCAATCCGTTTGTCAATGTTTTCTTTCTTATGCACACTTTCCAAATATTCCAGCCTGTCAGTCATAGTTCTTAGCAGCTGGAAGATGCCATCCAGCTTGGCCTCAATTTGAGATTTGACAATTACCTCTTTGTCCCCACAAGGTTCACAAATCTACTGCAGTAGCTTTGAACCCCTGCAAGCATTGAACTGTGCTGTGGTCAGACCACAGCACGACTTGTGGCAGAATTCTTTGCACAAAAAGCACTGGATGCTAGCATCTCCTTGACTGTCGTCAATCGCATTTTCACATGACAGACACAACCAGGGCGCCTGCATGCTTTTTTGCTTTTTGCTATTGCCGCTTGACGAACCTTTTCTTTCATGCTGTGACATCGTGAAGAGTGTGGCTGAGGTATGAATTAGGTAAGCACCAACAAAGGAATACAAAATATGATTAACTTACCTTCGAGGTTGTTGTTAGTCAGTGTTATGTAAGTGAAAACGGGTGCAAGAACTCGGTTCGTCCTGACAGACGACTAAACACTGTGCAGCCAATGGGAGGTGTGAGCGATCCCCAAAAATCAGGTGGACAATGACTACTAGCAAAACTAGACCAATTATTCCTGTGGAATATTGTTCCCCAGGACACAATGGCTCAATCCAGCCTTTCTAACACAATTTTTGCTTTTAAGTGCTGCTGTAAAACATAATATAACACCAGAACTTTTCTCGTTTCACAAATCAGCAGCCATCTTGACATGTTGACCTGTTATTAATAAGCTCCGGTGATGAAAATGGTAATGATAACTTTCACTACACAATTATCAGAAATATGTCACGCCTAATTCATGGACATAAAACAAAGCACAAAAGAAACAGGAAGTGTGTAAAAGATGTTTACAAAGCTTTTCTTCTATTGAAGTAGCACACAAACATGATAAACATAGTAGGTCACCTGATGACATTCAAACAATACTTAAGTACCCAGATCCTGGTAGTCAGGTATATTTTAAAAACTATGGGAATCAGCAAAAGCTGGATTTGTGAACAAGCCCTTGGCGGTGACAAAGTTTGTGAACATGACCACATAACTGGGCGTTACAGAGGTGCTGCACATGGTGCATGTAACTTGAAATTAAAAATAGATCCCAAGACATACAAACTGCCTATCTTTTTCCACAATCTCAAGGGATATGATTCACACATTATCATGCGTGCTGTAGATGAGTCTTACAAAAAAAAATAGTTGTATTGCCCAGACAACTGAAAAGTATCTGACTTTTAGGTTGGACAACGAATTAGTGTTTTATGACTCAATGCAACATTTGTCTTTAGGGCTTGCTAGTCTGGCAGAAGGACTGACTGAGTTTCCAATAACAAGTAAATATTTTGAGCCAGACTTAATTAAGAAAGGAGTCTACCCCTACGAGTACATTGATGACTGGGTTGTGTTTGAGTAAAGAAGTCTGCCACCAAAAGAGACATTTTATTCAACACTAAATGGCAACGGTATTTCTGACTCTGAATAACAACATGCGCTTGATGTATGGGATACACTAGGGTGTCAGACAGGAGACTACCACGATCAGTACTTCAAAGCTTATGTTTGTTTGGTAGCAGACGTATTTGAAAGTTATCATGAAAAGGGTCTGTTACACTATGGTCTTGACCCAGCTTGCTACATAACTAGTCCTGGCATGACATGGGATGTATTTTTTAAATCCAGTAGATATATATATATATATATATATATATATATATATATATATATATATATATATATATATATATATATATATATAGACCTGTTGTATGATCGTACGATGGGTGAAATGGTGGAACGCGGTTTGAGAGGAGGCATCAGTATAGCCGCAAATAATTATTCCAAAGCCAACAACAAATATGGGACCCGAACCAGGGCTTTGACCCCTCAGGGTCATCTAATTATATCCTGTACAAGGACGCTAACAATTTGTATGGCTGGGCGATGTGTGAGTTATTGCCCTTGAAAAACTTTCAACTGCATGATTTGTCACAGTATGACATAACAGAGTTAACAAACTATATTATGAATCATGACCGGAATGATGCAAAGGGTTGGATCTTTGAAGTAGACTGGAGTACCCACACCATTTACATGATCACCACAATGATTATCCATTAGCTGTTGAGAAAATGAGTATGACAGGGGAAAAAAGAAGACACCAAACTTGTGCCAAATCTTAATGATAAATTCAATTACGTTTGTCACTATCGCTTACTGCAGTTTTACATCAGACATGGGTTAGTACTGAAGAAAGTTCACAGAGGCATAAGCTTTGACCAGTGTGCTTTCATGAAAGATTACATTGGGGTGTAGGGGGCTCTGGATAGAGGTAGTACCTTTGCTGTTCGGCAGCTGCGTCCTACATAGGACGGACGGGCATCACTGGTCCTCATCCATCTCCTTAATCTCTCACGTGCTGGCTCCAAGCGCCACACCCTGGCAAACCACCTCAGCTGGTGGGCTAAACCATGTGAGGGGGTGGTGTTCACATTGCACCACTAGGCGGACGAGCTGTTTCTGACAGCCAACGGCTAGAGGACGGAGGAGATCAGGTTGGATCCAACGGCCAAATGTGGGGGAGTAAACCCTTCAAATCAGGAGTGGAGCCCCGAAGGCAGACAGCTGCCTGTATTCACGCACTGTTCTGGCAGCTCCTGCAGCCAAACTGGTGCCAAACGTACTGCTTTGCATTCCTTTGGATACATCAGCGAGGCCGAGAGGGGGATCTTGACGACTGGGCATCCCAGGATCTCCATACACTTCGCCCAGGCTTGCGCACTGGAGAGGTCACTCCAGTGACTGACCCAGCAAGCGCATACTCCATTGTCTTTCGAGACAGGATGCCGAACACATAATGAAAAACACAGCCCTTCGTGCAAGGGATGGCAACACTGCATTTGACAAAGACGTCTTTAAACGTATGAACAATGCCTGTTTTGGAAAGACAATGGAAAATCCTCATCATCGCAAAGATGTGAGACTAGTCACAACTGAATCAGGGGCAATTAAACTTACAGGCAAGCCACAGTACACAGGGTATAAAAAGAAAAAGATTGTTAAACTGGACAAGCCAGTATTCATTGGCATGGCAATACTTCAGTTTTCAAAACTGTTGATGCCTGAATTTTATTATGATTACTATAAACCAAAGTATCCTAAGTGTCCACTGTTATACACTGACACTGACTCTATGATCATAGACGTGCCTACTGAAGACTTTTATGAAGACATGAAAACACAGTTGCATATGTATGACACGTCTGATTGCCTAAAGACCACCCGCTGTACAGCACACAAAACAAGAAAGTGCCTGGTAAGTTTATAGATGAACTAAATGGAGTGCCAATAGTTCAGTACATTGGTCTGAGGTAAAAAATGTATTCCATACTGCACCAGAAAGGCAGCCAGTCAAAAGCCAAAGGAATTAAAAAAAAAAAAAAAAAAAAAAAAAAAAAAAAAAAAAAAAAAAAAAAAAAAAAAAAAACAGCGATAAAAAAAGACATCCATCGTGAACATTATAAGCAAGTATTAGATGGAGAACTAATGCCTGATTATCCAAACAAGACACTGAGATCAAATAGACACAATCTTGAAATTATCCAAACACATAAGAAGTCACTTGCAGTTGGTGACACAAAACGATTGTTTCACACTAAAGAGAAGGCTTATGCACCTGGTCATTACAGACTTAAGTTATCTGAAGAAATAGCCAATGTATTAATAGGTGAACTAATAGATGAGTTAGTTGATGAAATTACCCAAATGGTTAAAAATGAGTAACAGTGTCTGGGGGAATAATCTGTAATTCTTCTCTGACAAATGCCCTCTGTGAGGCAGGCTCATATAGATAATAAATTGATGGATTGCCGGGGACTATTTTTTATATTGTGAACAGACGTAGACCAAATTGGATCAGTTGCCCTGCATCTGATGTCAATTTCAGCCTCTCCAGGTTGATATAGATATCTTACCTGTTTTGCAAACAAGTTTGTGTCTGGCAGTGTTGTTTTTAACCCTGACCCTGACGCTGGAGGTCCTGATTGATTTTAGTTTAATAGCATCAGCAGGTTTGGGGTGGCCTTCATTATTCATTGGTTTTATCACAGACAGTAATCTTTTAAACCACTCAGTGTTACGTGCGTCATGCATGAGTTCCTTAGAGTACTGATAGCTGAAAAGTCTCTCCAATAATTGTTTGTTAAAGTTCTCAAAAATTGCCTGTGATCTGTGCACGCCAGGTATACCGCATCTAACGAGCACTCCATGCTTTGCAAATAATTGATTAACTGCACCCTTGAATTCACTCCCGTCATTGACTTGAACAAGCCTGGGGTATTTTAAAGGGCCTTGACTATATATTTTTGTTAAAGCAGTTGCAACCGTACTAGCGTTTTTGTCAGTTATGGGCTCAGTGTCCTTGTGCCTTGAAGCTATGTCAACAACAGTTAGTGCATATTTGTATCGTTTCTTTCTTATTGTATCGTGTGGCAAAAACAAAAGATCCATTTGATGGGTGTCATTAGGGGTAGTGTTCACAAAATGAGGTCTTGATATTTTATTCGGTGCAGGTAAATATTTTTGCCAAATTGCTTGTTTTTGTAGCCATTGTCTTATTTGATCAAATGTGACATCATTGCCCACAGCCGCATGTAATTTCTGTATTGCAGTCTTTCCTTTCCAGTAGCCAACAGGAGAGTTATATATTTTTGATAGTTTAGTCCCGGTGTCTTTTAAGTTCATTTTTTTCTAGCAATACAAGCTCCTGTGAAATATACAAATGTCATGCCTACTAGAACAAAGATTATCTCCTCATTTCTTTGTTCTTGTTACGTGGTGGATTTGTAGTCGAAGTATGATAAACACACCAGGCACACACGCACGTAGAGTTCTTTTAAATAGACCTCATTCAGCTGCAATCCGTCAACCGTGGCTTAAGGATGTAGACAAAACTGGAGTAACAGTTCCAACAAATTTAATTCAGCGATGCGATATCCACACAATAATGCTCTTTCAAATGCACAAACTACTGAATACAAAGTCTCTTCTGCTATGTCCTCACTACAACTCAAAGTTTCTCATACACAGCGTCTCTCGCAATAAACTGCGTATCTCTACAACTGACAAAGCAAGACAATGTACTCACACGCTTTCCCAGCGCCCTCCTTATATACACTATCAAAATCTAGAATCTTCTACGGAAATCATGAACTCAAACAACCAGAACGAAACGCGCAGCCGAAACTCATTAACATGAACTTTCCAGAAACAATATATCAGGCTACAAAAACACGGCTGCTTCCTTCAGCTCTAAATTCTAGCGTATAATGAAAACACATAAAAGTATGGTATCCCTATCTATGATAGTTCAAAAAGGTACGAGAACATTCACCAAACAAAATAACAGCTGCTCAATACACGTGGACAAGAAAACTAAAAGTAGCGAAAAATGTAGCGATGTCAGATGTCACCTAACCGACGTGACACTAATGAGGACACCGGACAGTGCGACCTGTCTACAACGTTCCGGACTAAACTTAACAAAACGAAAACGGCTCTACTCATGAACAAAAGAAAATCTTATTTTAAAAAACGCGTGAAACGTAACCGTAATAGCTCAATAAAAATCAGATCGTTACCTACGAATAACACATGTATGCTCTCACAGGATAACACAACCACAATCGTAACATTACCCCCCTCTTAAGAATGAAATTTCACAAAAATTTCTTATCAAATTAAAAAAATACGGTTGTGGCTGTGTAAACCTACACAAAAACCCTAAACAAATATAACTTCACATCAAAAATCAAATTAAAATAAACGTCTCACAGTTCCTGTAAACAGTCCTGAGCATCGAAATGTTTCATACGAAAAGTTCTGGACACAAAAATGTTCATTCAAACTGCTCTGCTCAGGTAATCTGCTCCAAAATTCTGCGAACCCTTGATAGACTGTAGTTTAATGTCAAAATGGTTCTCGTCGTCTAGTCTTTCGTCATCAGCAAGATGCACCGATGCGGCCATTTGTGTTTTGTCTTGACGACCTCTCGCAATATACTTCTTCAGCAAATTAGCATGGTACGTTTTCACCTTGTTGTTGACCTTGACTCTGTAGTCGTTGATGCCAACCACCGTGTCGACAACGTATGGTCCCTTCCACTGCATCAGAAGTTTGTTGTTGTCGGTAGGAAGAAGAACCAACACTTGGTCACCTGGCTGGAATCGTCGAGGTTTTGCCTTATGATCATAGTAATGCTTCCCCTTGTTCTGCGCCTTCCGTAGTTCTTCTCGAGCCATCCTGAGGGTATCTTCCAGCTTCTCTCTCAGGTCGAAGACGTACTGGTAGCTGATTTTCACCTCAGGTGCGTCGATATCCTTGGTCCACAGCTCCTTCAGGATGTGCATGGGCCCCCTTACAGTCCTACCGTACAGTAATTCAAAAGGGGAAAACCCTGTCGAATCCTGAGGAACTTCACGGTATGCGAAGAGCAAGGCATTGATGTATCTATGCCACAACATTGGCTGCTCAGCGCACAGTTTCTTCAACATAGCCTTCAAAGTTCCATTAAACTTTTCAACCAGCCCATTACACATGGGATGATAAGGGGTGGTAGTAAGGTGTCGTATGCTCAATAGCCGGTTGACTTCCTCCATGCAGTCTGAGACGAACTGAGTTCCTAGGTCACTCAGGATCTCTTCAGGAATTCCCAAACGGCTGAACGTGTCGACGAGCGCCTCTGCTACTGTTGGAGTGTCGATCTTTTTCAATGGTATGGCTTCAGGATAACGTGTAGCGTAGTCCACCAGGGTCAAAATGTATCGATGACCATCTTCACTCGGAGGAAATATTGGCCCCACAAGGTCAACAGCTACCCGCTTGAAAGGCATATCGATCAATGGCATTTTCTCTAGAGGAACCTTGGGCACCTTTCCCTTGGAGATTGTCTTCTGGCATATGTCGCACGATCTGCAGAATCGGGTGACGTCGCCTCCCATATCAGGCCAGTAGAAGATGGCTCGGATTCTATCGAGCGTCTTGTTGATTCCCAAATGTCCTCCCAATATGGAATCATGTGCCAATTTCATCACCTGCATTCTCAAAGGTTCAGGAACTACTACTTGACGCACGGGTTTATCTCCATTGCTGTCGAATATCCGGTACAGGATATCTTTTCTGGTCTCGAAGGTTATCTCTTTTCCCTTACGCGTTACGGGCTCGGTCTGACCTCGAAACTTGTCAAGCGTGGTGTCGGCTCTCTGTAGCTCCACCAGACTTTCTTTATTCACCACTGCTGCTTCCGTGTTGTCCGCCACTTTAAGAGGGATGGTCTGATGACTCTTCTTTGCTTGACTTCTCGTGGTAACAGAACATATTTCAGGTCTCCACTCTGGATCTGGATCGTCTGCATTTCTGGCACCATCAATGTTTCCGATGATGAGGTCGTAGACTGGCGTCTTCACGCACAACGCCTTCACCTCTCCTGTCAAGTATGGGGTGTCGACACTGACTTTGGCAAGGGGGATAATCCTTACAGTTCCGTCAGCCAAAATGAGGGTGGTCCACTCCTGTAGCTTCTGGTCTTCAGCTACTAGGTCCTCTCTCACGATGATGCAGCTACAACCAGTGTCTCTCAACACTCTCACTGGTATGTCGCCGACGAATCCTGACACCACCGGCATATTCGGCACTTCATTCTCAGGCAGCGCGATGTTTGAGACTGGTAAAAATGTAGCCCCATCTCCTACTGGGATGCGTCCATTCTTTCTGAAAGATTCAATCAGTTCTGGTGTCGCTCGCTTTTCTCTAGACTCAAAGTCATTGGGTAACGTCACATCATTGGCTAATACAGCGGCAGCTCTGTGTTGAGACGTGATACTGCTTCTGCCTGCTATCCCACGATCTTGGTTGGATCTTCTGATGTTGTCGCCTCGGGGAATATCTTTAGAAGGACACCGTATCGCTTTGTGACCTTTCTTTCCACAGAGAAAACATGTCAGGTTCTCCACCGGCTTGTATCTCGGGGTGTCTCTGACATTGTGGATTTCCTCTGCTGGTGCAGACACACGCTGTGGCTTACTGGACCCGAACTTCATGTTGTGAGCGTCAAGGTATCTTTGAGCGAAGTCGGCCAGGGCCTTTAGTGACTGGTCTTTTTGCTCTCTGAGGTGGGCGGTCAGGTCCTTAGAACATGCGCTGAAAACTTGTTCTTTGATGATGAGGTCACACAGGTCTTGGTACTCTCTGTTTAAACCCGCCAGCTCTATCCATTTCTCCAGGTAGCTTCTAATTCTCTCAATGAATAGACCGGGTGATTCTCCATCTTCAGGCTTGCAGTTCCGAAATCGTCGCCTGTAACCTTCTTCAGTGAAGTCGTACTGTCTCAACAGGGCGGCTTTCAACTGAGTATAATCTTCGGCTTCTTCTCTTGGCAAACGGGTGTAAAATTCAAGCGCTTTGCCAGTTAGAAGTGCGCTCAGTTTAATAGGCCAAGTCTCTTGTTTCCAATTGTTGCTATTTGCGAAGCGCTCGAATCGCTCCAAATAAGCGTCCATCTTATCTGAATTTTCAATGAAAGGTGGAAGTTTTGGTGCACGGGCTGTTTGTTCTCTGTTCGCTAATGCTGTTGCATCATTAGTTCTCTGGCTCTGTGCCTCTATTTCCATCTGCTTCAGATGAATTTCGTGTTGTCGCTGCCTCTCCGCCTCTTCTGCTTGAATTTCGAGTTTCCTAATTTCACGCTCTTTGGCTCTTTCTTCTCTTTCGAATCTCTCTTTTTCTTCTTTCTCTCGTCTCTTTTCTTCTTTCTCCTCTCTCTCTCCTGTCTCTCCTTTTCTTCTCTCTCTCGTCTCTTTTCTTCTTTCTCCTCTCTCTCCAGTCTCTCCTTCTCTCTCTCTTTTACAAACTCGAGGAGTTGAGCTCCTTCGAGTCCACATTCCTTTCCAATTTTCAGGAATATCTCCATCTCCGATGTCGCCATCTCTGCTTTTCACTGCTGGCTGTTTTCTCCTGCTACCCTTTCCACTGAACCAACTGAAGAGGTCTCGTCGGGGTCGCCAAATGTTACGTGGTGGATTTGTAGTCGAAGTATGATAAACACACCAGACACACACGCACGTAGAGTTCTTTTAAATAGACCTCATTCAGCTGCAATCCGTCAACCGTGGCTTAAGGATGTAGACAAAACTGGAGTAACAGTTCCAACAAATTTAATTCAGCGATGCGATATCCACACAATAATGCTCTTTCAAATGCACAAACTACTGAATACAAAGTCTCTTCTGCTATGTCCTCACTACGACTCAAAGTTTCTCATACACAGCGTCTCTCGCAATAAACTGCGTATCTCTACAACTGACAAAGCAAGACAATGTACTCACACGCTTTCCCAGCGCCCTCCTTATATACACTATCAAAATCTAGAATCTTCTACGGAAATCATGAACTCAAACAACCAGAACGAAACGCGCAGCCGAAACTCATTAACATGAACTTTCCAGAAACAACATATCAGGCTACAAAAACACGGCTGCTTACTTCAGCTCTAAATTCTAGCGTATAATGAAAACACATAAAAGTATGGTATCCCTATCTATGATAGCTCAAAAAGGCACGAGAACATTCACCAAACAAAATAACAGCTGCTCAATACACGTGGACAAGAAAACTAAAAGTAGCGAAAAATGTAGCGATGTCAGATGTCACCTAACCGACGTGACACTAATGAGGACACCGGACAGTGCGACCTTTCTACAACGTTCCGGACTAAACTTAACAAAACGAAAACGGCTCTACTCATGAACAAAAGAAAATCTTATTTAAAAAAACGCGTGAAACGTAACCGTGATAGCTCAATAAAAATCAGATCGTTACCTACGAATAACACATGTATGCTCTCACAGGATAACACAACCACAATCGTAACAGTTCTGGACTTGGTTGATAGTAGTCGCTAAGTTTTTACTGTGGGCTAGACATGTCTTCGCCAGTAACAAGAAAATATTCTCTAATTGCAACATTGACATTTGAAAATGTATTCTGTGCGTGACCAAGTTTCTCTATTCTTTGCTTCTCATACTCTTGCTGGGCTTGTGCTAATTTTTCAGATGCCTCATTATGACATCTCATTTCTTCTGCAGATTCCTCTCTACTTACTTTTGAAAAGAGATAATTTGACCCACTGAAAGCAAGTGCGTTGACAATGGTCTCTCCCACGATAACAGCTAAAGTTGCCATACTTTTTTTTATTTACATAGAAACATTTTCGGGAATAATTCCTTCCTTGATGAGAAATTCTTTTGTTGCAATTGACGCTGTTACAGCTGCAATTAGCTTAGCCCTATTTTCAAAGTCTAATCTACTCAAGTCTGCCGACCTCATTTTGAAAAGACTTTTTCCTAACACAGAGTAAGCTACTGCTAGTCCGTTTATTACGGCAGAGTGATAGACAAGGTCCATTAAGTTTTTTGTTTCACTCATTTTCTTATGCAATAAAAATTAAAATAATAATTTATTTACCACATAAAAATAGAGTCAACGGCTTTGGGTGTTGCTGGTAATGTGGCGACTTTTGGTTTTGATGATGGAGTGTCTAATTTTTTGGACACTGTTTGAGTGTGCGGTTTGTATTTTTTTCCATAGCCTGTACCCTACATAACCAAATCTTACAACAAATCCGCCAACTATATATTTTGTTATTTCGGGTTTAGACTCCGTTGATAGTCTCTCATTTTGTTGAGGTGGAGATGGTGTTGGTATTGACGGTAGTGACACTGGTGTCGGAGTCGGCACTGGAGTGGAGGGTCAGTTACATGATCTTGTTGAGCTAAGGTCTGAAGTGTGTATTTTTTTTTTTTTTTTTTTTTTTTTTTTTGTCTGTTCCATTCAGCTAATTTTTCCCGTGAAACAATTCTGCCAGGGTTTTTAGCTTGGTCACAGTTTGAACCTGCATCGAAACAGGGTTTGGTTGTAGAGTTGTCTGTGTGTCGTCCATCGTTTTCTTTTGCAGTAAAATTTAATTTCGAAAAATCAGTATGACTCCCAGTAACAAGCAAAGTTACCACAGATGCAAGGTAATTACCAAACTTGTAATACATGACACATGCTAATTTGCCTATTGAACTTTAAACGATAGGGTTGTTTTCCAAGTCAATAATTAATCTGTCAGTATTGACTTTGAAAAAGTGACTAACAGCCTTTGTATAAAGAGACACAAGAGACTGACTCAGATCATGAGTCATTAGTGAAGCGATGTGATTTTTATATTTAGTATGTAGTTTGATGATCTCTTCTCCACTAAAGGATTCAATATCATCTGTGGAATAACATTTTCTGAGATAAGCTTTTGATTTGCCTGAAACAACTACAGACAGAAGACGCTGTTTTTTAGAGTCTAACTGTTTGATCTCTACAGTGCTGATATCACTCAGGAGTAGTAATTCATCTTGATTCATTTTATAATAAAAAATAAAAAGTAAAATAAAATTCTTGCACTTACCTTTGGGTTTAGGATGTTTCAAATAATCCTTATCACATTAAACCTTGAATGCCTTGCTAGCGAAACACATGCCATGTTAATCACTTTTTTTTTCAAAAGACTTTCACAGTACTTTAGGGTGACGCTTATAGAAAGTGTTTTAAAACACCAGACAAGCCACGGCATCTAACTTGCAGAGAGATAAAACACCACTCATGCCTGTCTATTTGAGACCCACAGAGCTGCAATCAATTACTGTGCCAAAGCATTGTAGCCAGGCCAGCAGGATTTTGCCTTGGGCAACTTTATTGATTGGCACCCTGCATTAGCCAACAAATAAAACACAGGCATCTGAATTTTTTTTGCACAGCTAGAGTTTTTACTGGAAAAGTTAGTATCTTATCTGTTTGTAGGTGTATTATCGGGTGCCTGTGTATAGTGCCGTATGACCGCTGATTGATTTTCTGAGAGAAACCAGCCACCTCCTTGTCTTGTTGACTATTACTCGGCACTGCAAATTGTGAGAGCTCTTGAAAATTATTGATAGGCATACCAGTTTGGACCACACGCAACTTTTATTAACAGACCTGATGACAAACTTATTGCCGGAATGACAAACATATCGCAGGAATGACAAACTCATCACTGATGACAAATCATCAAATGACAAATGTGTCATCAAACAACAAAAGGGTTGTTAAGCGACCCAATTAACCTCAACTCGACACACTTTATTGGGAGTGCACGAGAGTGTGAGAGTGTATTGGACCGTTAGGTTATGCAGTGACGTGTGGCAAATGTATGCCGTTCAGCCCCTGTCAGCCTAACTCGAAATGAGAGACCTAAAAGTACAGTTGACTGAAACCATGTGAAAACAGAGTCAGTCTCTTGAGAATCTGACCCTGTGTCAGCTCATAAAAATCTAATCTTGCAGGCTGGGGTGTGGGCTCTTTTGTAAAACCCATGTGTTGCATGTACTGAGTACAAGGTAGTCAGATATCAGGGGTATAAAGTTTCACTTGGCTCCCACTTGATCAAGTGGACTGGAATGTGTTAATAATCAATTATTGGCGGGGTGCTTTGCCAACATAGGGTTATTGATAACCTATTATACCAGACACATTAAAAGCTTTTGCCACAGAAAGCCAATAATCATTAATCATTATTTTGATAGCACGCCTGTGAGGGCCTGAGATGTGATTCTCAGAAGCCCCTGTATATTTAAAAATACGGTTTTGGTGCGAGTGAGGTGGGGTTATGTTAGAGCTGTTAGAGTTGTTGGCTTTTGTAATTAAAATTGAATATTTTAGGGTATCTGCTCGGCAATACAACAGATGATTCTCAGGAGCCCGAGGATCCCCAGTATATCTATCTCTCTACTCTCATTTAGAAAAACCAGAAGCCTCCATTCTACTGATGTTCTATGATTTTTCGTCTGCTTTTAACACCATTCAGCCACACATACTCGCCTCCAAACTAGTTCACATGAACATAAATGCCTCTACCATTCTTTGAGTTTTGGACTATCTCACTAACCGCCCACAGTATGTCAGAATTAGTTCGGATCTAATCTCAGATGTACTTTTAACCAACACCCGTGCACCACAGGGGACTGTCCTGTCGCCTTTTTTGTTTTCTTTGTACACAGCAGACTGTAGAGCTACTCATGACGACTGTGTCATGGACAAATGCGCTGACGACACGGCACTGACAGGTCAGATTACAGATGAGGACGACAGACACTATCGACAGGAGATCGACGACTTTGTAGTGTGGTGTGATAGAAACTATCTTGAATTACATGTTGGCAAAACAAAAGAGATGGTCATAGATTTCAGGAATAACAAACATCATCCCGGTCCTGTTGTCAACAAGGGAACAGAAGTTGAGCGTGTAGAGTCCTACAAGCATTTAGGTGTTCTTTTTGACAACGCGCTCAACTGGAAACAAAACACAGATGCTATTGTGAAAAAATCGCATACCCGTCTTTACTGTTTGAGAAAGCTCAGATCATTTCATGTAAGCACTCAGCTTTTACAGATGTTTTACTGCTCCAGTATTGTAAGCATTCTAACTTATGGACTGACATGCTGGGGTAGAAATTATGTAAAAGAGATCAAGATCGCCTTAACAAAGTAATCCGGAAAGGGGGTGGGGTGATTGGTAGGGCACAGGATAATTCGGACACATTGTACAACAGACGGATTACGAACAAACTGGCTGACATTCTTGATGACAAAACACGTCCACTTAGATATGAATTTGACAGCAGACGTATCGAACGAAGTGGCAGACTTCGAGTACCCAAAAGTCGTACATCACGTTATGCCAACTCTTTTGTCCCTCAGGCTGTTACCCTTTTCAACAGTAATATCAGTAGCTAGTGTCCGTCAACATTCTTCAGTTCTTTAGTACTAGCCCTTTCAGTAGTTCACTGCAACATTGCTGACACCAGAAGCACAGGTGGAATCCACCATTTTGTTCCCCTCGCTGTCCCATGAGGGATTAATTAAGTATTATTGTATTGTATTGTATTATTGTATTGTATTGTATTGTTTTGTATTGTATTGTATTGTATTGGCAAACAGCGAATTTCCCCGTGAGGGATTAATTAAGTATTATTGTATTGTATTATTGTATTGTATTGTATTGTATTGTATTGTATTGTATGGGCAGACAGCGAATTTCCCCATGAGGGATCAATAAAGTAGTATTGTATTGTATTGTATTGTATTGTATTGTATTGTAAGTAGTAGTAGTAGTAGTAGTAGTAGTAGTAGTAGTAGTAGTTGTTGTTGTTGTAGTAGTAGTAGTAGAAGAGTGGAGAGTGAAAAATACATTTGCCTTTTAATTTCTTGTTGTTCGTAATTTTTTGTTTGTTTTTTGCCTGTACTCTTATAATTGTTCTTGAGTCTATCGTTTAATGTCTCATAGTTCATTTTACTTGTGTTAATGTCATTTTACGTGTTCAGAAGTGCACAGGACGGACTTGCAGTAGTCGGGTTGCAGCTCAATACATATAGTATGATGATTATGATTGTTGTTTTTGTAGTGGTGGTGGTGGTTGTGGTGGCGGTGATGGTGTCAGTGGTGGCGGGTTAATGGTCAGAATGTTCAGGTTTGCGGAGGGGTAATAAAAAGCCGTTAGAATGCAATTTAAGTAACAATGAATGGACATCAAATAGTATTTTACCTCTGCTGCTGAACTGATCTTTTCGATTTCAGATTCTACCGAAAGAGAGAGCAATGTTCCTGCAATAGTGGGAGCAATTGCAGGAGTGATCGTTCTTGCTGTTATTGGTATTGTCCTTGCTGTGGCTATTTGGAGAATACGAAAGAGAAAAAGGTATATGAACAATTATTAAACCTCAAACTCGCAATGGCCTTCAAAGCATTTCATCTATTTAGTGAAATGATTGGAAGGCTCATGCGACTTTGGACTTTGAAATCCAGACCAAAAGGGTGACTGCCAAGTGTGTAAATTGCAGAGAAGAATACCCCAAAAAAGTACGATTAGAAACACAATTACAACACAATTTACTAAAATTATTACAAATAGTAAATTGGGCTATAACTCTCTTTTTTAAGCGTGTTTCTTTCTTCTTTGGTTTCTTCTCGACTTTGAAAATGCACAATCTTCAAAGTTGACAATGCAACTAATGTTTTTTTTCAGCTATGTCTTTTCTCGTTTCAGTTCTTACATATTCAACTTTTTCACGTATAACAATATCACTTCGCACTTACAAAGCGTTGAATGCATACCGGACATCTATAATATTCAAACACATTGCCTTCAGTTTTCAGCCTGCTGAGTTTAATAAATATAATATCAGAACAAACGATTGATGCCTTAACCCGTTCAGAGCCGAGAACATTTAAACACATCCAACTGCAAGAGGTATAGATCATCATGTGCCCCCGCAGTTGCGGGGGCTCATGAGGATCTATGCCTCTTGCTGACACCACGTTGAATCCATGCTTCTATGACAACTAGGGTTTGTTGATATTGAACTGACGAAGACTGCAGAAACACAGTTTCCGTCGAAGGGCACCGAACGGGTTAATTTCAATATCAAGGCACTCTTAGATTTATAACCCCTTGACTGCCATTGGCGATACCGGCGGTCGGCGGAGAATACGGGTAGCGACACGTCTTGTCTGTCAAGCGGTAAGGCCAGTAGCAGTCAAGGGGTTAACATACAATACAGTTATGTTTGTCTTCTGTCTTCAGACGTGGATCGAAGAACGACAAGCTGAATCCCATTTACGAAAGTGGAGATGGAGGAATATGTGAGTTACCTTTCTCGTTTACAGCAATAGACCGTAAGGTCCAAAATCACAGAGCAGCATACATATATGCAAACTATTGGAATCAAGCAGCACAGCATTTATATCACGGTACCATCATCATTTCCATTAAGCCGCTTTCTATAGCTTCTCCTTCGTCATCATTATAATAACAATTATAATGATAAACATCATCATCATTATCATCATCATCATCATCATTACCCGCCGTGAGATGACCTTAATCGCCTGCTCGGCGTTAAACCCGAATAACTAACCTAATAATAATAATAATAATAATAATAATCATCATCATCATCATAATAAATATTATTATTATTATTATTATTATTATAAATTGTAGTAGTAGTATCGTCATCATCATTCATCATCATCATCATCATCAGTCCCTTGCCCGAACTGGGCGTTGGGGGGACTGAAAGGCAGCAGCAACAGACAGTGCTCTCCACTGAGTTCTATTTTGGGCGGTGGCAAGCAAGTCTGGCATCTCGAGTTCGGTCCATTCTTTTATGTTTGCGACCCAACTCTTTCTCTGACGACCTCGCCGACGACTTCATCATTATATTATTTTAAAAATGTATTAATTATCATCATTATTATATTATTATTATTATTATTATTATTATTATTATTATTATTATTATTATTATTATTATTATTATTATTATTATAGCAATGAGTGGGTCAAAGGTCCTGTTAAATGGAGGTGACTACGCATACACGACAGCTGTGGATGTGGAGTCACGCACAGAGGTAACAGACATTGACCCTTACGAGGTGGCCGAGGATGGTGCCCCAGGAAAATCCTGTTTATCACCGACCGACGAATACAACGTTCTGAATGTCCATGGCTCCGGCCAGAAGCTGCCCAAACCGCATGGCTATAGTGAAGACCACTACAGTCACATCAACGACAGCCAACCATCTGCGCTCTACAGCCAAGTTCAAAAGACCAGGAAACGTGACGCCACGGAGCAGCGACCATCCGGACACCAAGGTTCTTCTGGACTTGACTGTAAACCACACATTGGTCAAGACCCAGGAGCGGATTACAGTCAAGTCCAGAAAAAGGGAAAGAGTGGCGCTACAAAGCAGCCTGGTGCGGCGGGCTCGGATCCCGGGGCAGAGTACCGTCAAGTGCAGAAGAAGGGAAATAAGCCTGCGGTTGCAGTCAAACCGACTGTTGCCAATAAGCCGGTTGTCTCCGATGATTATAACAGGATTGATCTCTCGGGACAGAGGCCCGTTGATGCGAACGCGGTCGACGCGGATGGTGTCCAGGACACATACAACAGACTGGACAAAATCTAAGAGCTTGATTGCATTGCTGATCAATGGATGACGTTTAACGCCTGTGCTGACGGTTTTAAGGTGCATGATTTTAGAGGACAGTAACAACCTGTCTCCGAATAACGGCCCGAAAACTGATCATTTCAGGTGCACTAAATTGTGACACGTTTGATTTACCATCTTTACGTTTCGCAGTAAAACAGCAAACATCTAGTAATGATAGCTGTTTACATCTGTGACGAGAGGAGGAATACAATAAAGTAAAAATTTGTCGTAGCAAACATACCACCCACGGATTGTCTCACTGAAAATACATGTTCCTATACTGATTTGGTCAAAAGTGCACACAAAGTTCGCTATAAAAAATACAAGATTATTGAAATATTGCATTGCACGTTTTGTTTTTTCTTTATTGTTTCTATTTATGTTTGTTGTTATTTTAGTTATAGCTAATCTAAGTGGTCGTTAGACTATGAACTGTTTGACGGATGCTGTTACTTTTAAGTGTCGCAACTAAGTCATTTCCCTTGGTCCAGCTACACCGTAAATCGTGTGCACTTAAAGGTATCAACTTTGGGGTTTTGTTTGGTTTTGTATATAATCATGCGTGTGTTGGCCCGTGATTTTGGACCTTACGACATTGCCGTAAGGTCCAAAATTGCAGACCAACACACAAATTATATTGCGATATTACAAGCGACTTTCATAAAGTGCAAAATTCAGACAAAAAAGGTGATTGCCAACCATGTAAAATGCCGATAAAATTCTAACAAAGAAACAAAAACTTTTACAAACGACCACAACAAAATTGTAATTGTTTTATAATTGAGCTTTCTAAGCGTCTTTCTTTCTTGTTAGGGGATTTTCTTCTCAGTTGCTTTGGTACAGGCTTTCAACCATTCTATAGCATTAGCCAACGAAAACGATTCGCCAGAAACCGGATAAACAGACGATAATAATAATAATAATAATAATAATAATAATAATAATAATAATAATAATAATAATAATAATAATAATAATAATAATAATAATATAGAAGAAAATGTTGATAATGTTAAAATGATGATCGTGGTGAGCTGCAGAAGAATTGTACAGAAGAAAAACTGTGATGGACTGACTTCTGTATTTTCAAAAGACAGCTTAATTCCGTTCTTTTGTCCGAATTAGGCTCATCCTGTTGAAAGCGGGTACTCATTTTTCCTTGTCATCTGACAAAAGAGTGACGGCCCTGTTTATAAGGACGCACTGGGGTCCACAATTAGTGACGGACGGGTTACTGGACTCTCCCTTACAGAGAGACAGAGAGAGAGATTGAGAGAGAGGGAGGGGGCGGGAGGGGGGTGGGGTGGGGGGAGGCTGAGTGAGGTGGGCTGAGGGGGGGGGGGGGAGGGGGATTGGAGAAGGGTTGCCTTTTAATTTCTAAATCTTTGTGGTGCTATCGGGTTTGTGTTTTTTATGCCTTTTATTTGTACGTTGTTTGTGTTTCATTCAGCTGTTTCACGTACTGTCATCTGAAATTGTAAAGGTGTATTATCTGCTATTGTTATTTCTTTAACCCCTTCCCTGCCACTCTACGTACATTTTTGTTTCCCAAACCTTGGTTCATTCAACGACCAAACGCCAACACCGTCCAAGAAACACGGATATGAATTGGTCTCAGCAGGAGGCATAGATCTTCATCAGCCCCCGCAGTTGCGGGGCTCATGAGGATCTATGTCTATTGCCATTGGATCGTATTCATTTTTTTATCGGATGTGAAGGGGTTACGTAACATGACTGTTATCATCATGTTATAACATCATTGTTATTGCCTATTGCTATTGGTACATGTATATGCATGTCATGCATATCTTTATTAGTTCTATTACGAGTTAGGCTTTGCGAGTGATTCTTGTCGCCTCGAAGGTCTGATTAGGGAGTTGATGTCAAAGGTGAAAGTGGAGAGCTTTAGCCCAATACTTTTTCCCTTTGAAATTAACACCCTATTCGAATCCGAGAGGCGACATGAACCACTGGTATGGCCCAACTCGTAATACAATGTTTTTACCTTCAAATTGTAAGTAGATATATATCTATATGCATGAAGCAACCCCTTGAAAGTACTTTTAGCTAGTACTCTTGAACCAAACCATTCAAAGGATATCACTGTCATTGATTTCGACTGGGACAATTAGCTCTTTTTGCGAAAAATCTACTTGGACCGTTCTTTTACATCACAATTTCGGACGAACGTATTGTCTCTCTTATGACATTTTAAGTTATGTGTTTGTAAGAAATGTTTACCTCAACGCAGTCTGCTCTATGGTAGGATTTGTTTGCCAACATTTGCTATTACTACAGATTATCAATGTTGTCTTGCCTCATGTAAGACATTTCTACCCTTCTTTTCACAATTCATGCGGGCAGACACACGTACGAGAGGTTTTCCACTGCCTGTTGAGCGTAACGGAAGAAACTTTCCTGTGTACAGAGGATAGAAGAGCAGAAAAGACTTTCATTTTACAACATCCAAACCGTGTACAGTCATATTGTAAGATATGCTAAGAACATTTTAGATGAGATATTGCAAACTATTAACCCTTTACTGCCTGGAGCAGATCTCTTTAAGTAGCACATATTGTGTGCATATCTATCTTTTTTTCTGCATACCCCCTCCCCCTTTGAGGTTTTATTTAGCTGACGTTTTGTATGCGCGTTTCGACCACGCTCAGTGTAGGACGTACATTATACAAGTGCCTGCGTTTCGAACTTTCTGTCGATGTTATTATCTAACGTATCACATTTTGAGGGATATTTGGTATATAGTTGGTACTAAAGTTATTACCTTACACCTGTGCAGTTTTACAGTTATTTGTGTTGTGTAACTACTGGATTGTTTATTTATCTGGGGTTGTTTTTGTTTTTTGTTTTTTTGTGCCTAGCGTTTAACTGAGTGAAATGCAGAGCGTGTTTGTACTGAGATAAGTGATTGGCCAACTGAAGGAAAAACGTTTTGCTTAGCGAGTACTGAGATGGGTAATAAGCCAAGGCTTCTAACCCATTTAACCCTGCGGGCGCATTTCCAAAATGTTGAAGGTGTCGGCTAAAGACTATGTGCCAGCTGAAGGAGTTGGATGGACCATGATAATTCAAGGGTAGTGCTAGATGAGCTTGGCGCCTACAGGCGCTAAGCTCATCCAGCACTACCCTTGAATTATCATGGTCAAGCCATCTCCTGCTGCACGGCGTTGGGGCTAAAAGAGGTAATCACCCGCTGCCTTGATAACGGGCTATACAGAAGAAAAAGACGAATAGAGGTAGGCCAATGAGAAAAAAGTTTAAAGAATCGAAAAGAAGACAATAAAATGTATCATTATTACAACAGTTTTGGAAAGCTATGTATATACAATAAATGCAATAGTATACGCTAGCGGACACGTCACAGCTGATGAGTAGGTTTGCGCGTGCAACGGGAGATAAGGGCCAGCACACTGAAACACCGAGCGAAACTTTTATCACATCTAGGCGATTTTTCTTTATTACAAATAGTCTGTCTTTTTTAACCCATTCAACCCCGAAACACTAAAGCAGGAGATGGATCGACCATGATAATTCAAGGTAGTGCCTGATTAGCTTGGCGCCATCAGGTGCCAAGCTAATCTGTAACTACCCTTAAATTATTATGGTCGATCCAACTCCTGGAACTGGCACATACTTGTTAAGTGATACCTCTAAAATTTGGGAACTGCGGGGTTGGGGTTAAATGGATTAAGTTTGTAATAAAGATAAACCTACATCTTTTTTCTCTAATCCGATTTCAAATCGAATCGTTGTCGCAGCTTATAGATTTTACAAGCATAACAATGTAGCACATATTCACATGCTACGATCAGCATTAGTGATCTGTCTATGGGCTTGATTAGTTTAGTCATGCTTTTCAACTGTCCGATTGCAATCAGTCCTTAAGGCACGCCGAATGTGTCATGCACTTTACATGGGAAAACTAAACTTTCAATGAACCCAACCTCCATTTCCCGAAGCTTATTAACAAGCTTATTAAAAGACATACACCGGCAACTAAATAAAAAGAGAGAGTTGGGATCATTTAGAGGTCAATCAAGACCAAAATATTTATTACTATTTCCCTTAATACCCTTCTGCAAAATAGACAAAGAAACAAGTATAGAGATCAGTCACTACTTATCTTATCAGCGAAGAAGGAATGTCACATTCCTTTTTCGCTGATAAGTAGCGACTGATCTCTATATTTGTTTGTTTAGAGGTCAGTTTTACCGGGTAAAATTCATAGAATGTTCGGCTTGTGTTAAGTCGCTGTACGAGTGCATGTACATAATTATCATGCTTGCATTTGTGATATCTGCAGCTCGACTTATTTCAAGATTATTATCTCCTTGTGACTGTAGCCACCGGTACTCATGTAAACATTACAAGGTTGCTTTTTGTAGTCAAACTAAAAATCGTGTGTAAATTCATCTTGTTTATTCTGCCTTATAGAAAAACATTATGTACTGATACATATACAAAATATCATGACTAAAAAGTACAAACAGTATGTTGAGTGCCGGTGTGTTTGTATATTTGCTTGTTTCTTGTGTTTATTTGTTTGTTTGTTGCTGCTGCTAGGGTTTATATATATATATATATATATATATATATATATATATATATATATATATATATATATATATATATATATATATATATATATATATATATATATATATATATATATATTTTTTTTTTTTTTTTTTTTTTTTTTTTTTGGGGGGGGGGGGTGTCCAATGTGGAAATGTTATGTTAAAACGGACGGACAGAAGGCATATTTACAGTCACACACACACACACACACACACACACACACACACACACACACACACACACACACGTAACTGAACAGTGATCTGTTCTTGAGTGTGTACCAAACACACACATACACACACACACACACACACACGCGCGCACGCACGCACACATACACACAAGCAAACACGCAGTACGCAAGCACACGCTCACGCACACGCACACACACACACACACACACACACACACACACACACACACACACACAAACGACCACCAGCATGTATCCGTCATCAGAATAAAAAGGAATTTAAAAGTCAAGATTCACAATGCTTTATCTCCTAGACACTTTGATGATATACTGATCAACAAAAGAAACGCGAAATTCGAGTGTATGTTGTATTTGTATGATAAATCTAAGAAAATACAAGCTACACTATTTTTGATAGCCAGTGTACAAGCAACAACATGTAAGTATGCAGTCACCGTACTGTAGTTACTGTGTTACTCTCCCTGTGCACGAGGCACCCGTATTGGTTAGGACGCACGGCGTATGCTTTCCACGCACGTGCATACACTGCAGAGTGATGTTGGGTCATGAACTGTGTTCAGCAATGCAAGGCAATAAAAAATCAGCAGTATTACGCCTTCTGTCACTTTTGCCGTTGCCACATCAACCATGCCAAGACTTAGTGCTCCCCAACGAGAACGAGCTCTTGGGCGTTTGGGAGCCGGAGAAGATCCACAAGCTGTGGCAGTGGCCTTTAGATGTCACATCAGTTTCGACCATTTACAGGCTGCAGCAACGCTATCATTCCAACGGGTCTTCTGCTGACGCTCCCCGAAGCGGACGACCACGTGTGACAGCTCCACGGCAAGACCGCCACATTATTTCCGGGCTCACGACGTGCGAAATCGCTTTCAGCCGGCCGAGGAAACAGCAAGAGAAGTTATCGGCAACCATCGGGCACCCATCAGTGGCCAGACAGTGCGACGACGGCTAAAGGAGCATAGTCTGCACAACCGCCGTCCAACCCGCGCACCTGTGCTTACTGACCATCATCGCCGTTCACGCCTACAGTGGTCACAGGCTTATGTTGACTGGACCTCGCGACAGTGGCAGAACGTATGTTCACGGATGACAGCCGCTACTGCATCAGCCATGCAGCTGGGCGCATAAGAGTGTGGCGGAGAAGGGGTGAACGGTATGCTGATGGCTGTGTGCTGGAGAACAATGACTGGGGCGGGCCAAGCGTGATGATTTGGGGAGGGATTAATAATAATACTAATAATAATACCGTTATTATATAGGCGCTTTTTCTCGATTTTTGGCGAATCGACTCAAAGCGCCGCGAACTGAAACCCAACACGCACACTCACGTAACAGACACCGATTTACGCCATTTAAGACAAACACAGTACAAGACAGACGAAGGGCCAGTTCAGCTACTGAAGTTACAGAGATTTTTGATCGCTTGTATTTGAAATTTGTAAAGTGGCCTGAAACCGGTACCAAAGTGGGGGTGGGGGGGGGGTGGGAGGGGGTGTGGGGTGGGGCCCGGTGGGGGGGGGGGTGAACCAGACAGTAGGACCTGTGTTCTTCCGTGGACTCGTGGAAATGGCATCACAGCTCACCGCTACATTGACCAAGTACTACACCCATATGTCCTGCCATTTTCTCAGGGACGCAGAAACTTTATCTTGCAGCAAGATAATGCGCGTACACACACTGCACGTATCACCCAGCACTTCTTGCAGCAGCACAACATCCCAGTCATGCCCTGGCCTGCCCTCAGCCCGGACCTCAACCCCATCGAACATCTCTGGGACCAACTGCAAAGGGAGGTCAACGCTGTACGCTCCAGACCAAAGACAGCCGCAGAACTGGAGAATACCATTGTCCAGGCCTGGAACAACATCCCCAGGGCAGCTGTCAACCGCCTGATGCACTCTATGCGCCGACGCTGCCAAGCCGTCATCAACGCCAATGGGGGTCACACGCCATATTGACTTTGTGCTGTGCCATGCTTGCTCCAAATACAGAATAAACTTCCACACTGATTACGCTGGTGTCCATGATTTCATTCCTAAAATGTCGATAACATCCGTTGTATGGTTTGTCCGAAATCGACTTTCAAATGTTGGATTAAATGTGATTTGAAGGGGCTACTTCGAGTTTCTTTTGTTGATCAGTATATTTTGAAAAGAACACCGCGAACTGCATTACAGGTTATACCGTATGACGTGAATCGCGTCAAACATGAAAACGTGACAGAAAACAACAAATACACCATGCTTGTGCGCTCATTGACTGACATTCTAAGAACATGATTGAAAAACAATCACAAAGTGAAATATACAACGTGAGGTGTAGACACCAAAAAAGTACAACAGGAAAGAAAAGATTGACAAACAATAAATTACGGATCAGATTGAGCATTACCCGCGTCGGTATATCGCAAAATCGGTTATTACGCTGAAACTTAGGTGTATGCCTCCAACTGGAAACTTTTCAAAGCCAATAACTGACAGCCAACTGTCCTTTCTCACTGCAGCCAGATTGTTGGATGGGGCTAAAAGTAAGTGAATAACGTCGTTAACCCTATGCATGTCGGTAGCGGTTTCAGTCGCGATGATTCCTACCGCTAAAACTAAAACCGCTTCCGATATGCAAAGGGTTAAGGCTGTGACAGCCAGTTGCTGACTATTGAAATTAGCATTCAATTCGACCGTGGCTCCAAAGTGGTTAGTAAAATGTCCTTTGGCCGACGTTAACCTTAATTAATCAATGGAAGAACTGTGGTCAAAGTATACCCCGACAGTACCATGTCCATGCAGATGTGCCCCCAGAGTTCCAACTCCACCGACATTGTATCATGTGGTAGCTCGTCGGCCAAGCGCATATCATGGAACAGCGCTTGGAATCGCTGCTACGTTAAAAACGCGTAGGAGTCGTGACTTGGCGCTAAACGACAGAATTTTTTTTTTTTTTAAGAAGGGAAGGAACCAGAAAGTCTGCCTACCTGTTCTACCTACGATGAAATGACCGTGCAAGATTTTGAGGAACAAATGTTATGGCATGAGGCTGCATTTTGTTTGACGGTGTATAATCAAAACCCGCTAGTGCAGATCAATCTCAGTTTGACTGTTCAGTCCAAAAATGGCTGTCCTTTCCAAATCCGTGGCTGTTTGTAACCCTTCAAACGCGCACTTGGTTTTAAGGATGCAGACAAGAGAGCCTATTTTGACGCAACACAAGAATAGAATCTATACTTATGTTTTTAAACGGTAATAACGAGTGTCATGAAAGCTTGGGCTTTCCCTTCTTTGACACATGTATTGATATATTGTATAACAAGCTAATATTCATGAGCTTGCTAGGTATACGTTCCTTCCCAAAATCCCTTGCGCACCAAGAAGACTCGATCTTGCTGATCCTTGGATTTTCAAAAAGGAAACGCGTAATATGCTCACACTGCAACATTAACGCGCTCCTTATGTGTAGTAGACTTCTTAGTGTATATAAATGCAGGTGTTCAGTGGAAGGCTCAAAATGATAGGTCTGTCATTCCTTCTTTCCCACTACCCTCTCCTTCTAGATATAGTGATCGATGCAGTCACAAAAAGGGCAGCTGATGTCAATGCAAGCTTACCAGCCTTGAATTCCATGGCATTAGCACAGAAGATTATTCTCAGAATTGAAATGAAAAATTATATATATGTAGTTTAGGAGGAGTTACACTTATCTTCTATGCACAAATTTTCGCCCTCTCAGCGAGGGCTTCTTCAGGGGAATGCCCAGGTAACTAGGTAACAAAACATAATTTACGTGTGAGAATTCAGTAGTGCGTCAAAATAGATACATAATGTACATACATGCACTTTCAAATTCTAAATTATCGAAATACTTTTACATATATAGACTAAGGTACAAAAGCACATGCACAAGTTCGTGATATTAGTGCGTCATTACTGATGACATGAAACTTTTATGAAACACGAGTATTGACACGCAGTGTGCGGAGGAAGAAATGTCGCAATGAAATATTTATAATAATAACGTCATCATCAACATTAACACCATCATCATTAGTAGAATTATCAAACGTGCAGTCAAGAAAAACTAAAAATCACACACACAATTACAATGTTCGTATTATGTGTACGGCATAGTCCGAATTAAAATAAACGTGCATAAATTCTAGTACGTCATTCCTGTCAGTCCGGAAGACAGCAATAGTTAATGACTCATGAGCATGACGTACTAAGTAGAAAATGCATCTAAAATATATAACACATTACTATTTTTACTGTTACGTATATCATCATCGTCATCAATATCGGTAACATACTCAGAACTCACACACAAACAAAACTAACAAAAACATCAAATGTCGTATAAAAAATCTCACGCAAATCATGCGGGGGGCCGGGGGGGGGGGATGGGGGGGGGGGGGGGAAAGAAAGAAAGAAAAAATGGTTGGGGGGTGGGGGGAACATAGATTTTCTCAATTCAACTAGTCACGAATCTCTCTCTCTCTCTCTCTCTCTCTCTCTCTCTCTCTCTCTCTCTCTCTCTCTCTCTCTCTCTCTCTCTCTCTCTCTCTCTCTCTCTCTCTCTCTCTCTCTCTCTCTCTCTCTCTCTCGCGCGCGCCACCGAGGATACACTGTCCAGCCTACTTTTTCACACCTCCACTGGGAATGTGTATTTATTATATGCATCTGGAACTAAATTCTTGAAGTGCACTGTGTGCATGTGTGCAATATACATGGATTTCTATTTTTGTGTTAAATAATCCTGAACGATCGTTGTGAGCACTTGAAAAGCTATTTTTGTTCAACTACGATCGTTAACCTAACCTAACCTTGAGTACATCACTGCACCAAGTGTGTTTTCGGATTCCTGGAATACTAGTTGTGAGTGTTTTTATTTGTGCTTGCTTGCTTGGAAAAAACTCACGTTCCTTCAGGAACAGTACTTTCGAGTTGGTCGGTGATCCTCACGATACCGTTTTTCCGCGGCATTCGTCTCTGTCCAACATCGGAGTACTGCAACGGGTCTGTTGGGTTTCCTGACTTGACTTTTTGTGAGTTCAGTAATTCTTCTGACTTAGCTCTGCTTTTTCTAGGTGAGCGTGTAATCATTATCTAAAAACGAATTTGTCCACAAACTGAAAGTTACTTTTTCCATTGAAAACATTGATTCAATGATTGTGTACATTTGCGTCACGCGTTCTTTGAACTAGAGCGGCTGACGCGTCATATGGAACTAGAGTACCAAGTACGTCACTTGGAACATAAGCGCTGACATCGATCAATTACCTCGTCCCGCTCGCAAGTGCCTTCCCCTAATAAAAGCTCTATCCCTATCACGCACTGGTATCATGCTGGGGCCGGATGCTTAACAGCGTTCTAAATTAAATGCATTTTAAAGTTTAAATCGTTTTAGTTAACAGAGGTTTTTAAAACACTTTTAAAACTGCTTTACGACACGTTTCTAAAAAAAGGTTAAAAACATTTTAGCTAAAATTTGTCTACCGCACTACGTCACCGATCTATAAATAGACTGAGAGGGGGTTCCTTGAATAGTTCATTCGCAGTAAAGATTTATGATCACTAGTATGGATAGAAAATCCGAATGAAAAAAGAAACACAATTAGCAAAGACATTTAAACCACAATTGAGTAATATTTAGGCCTGTTCAGAATATATGCAGAAACAATTACACAATTTGCAACTTATTTTTTTCTGATAATGAGGATGCAACTGCAGGTATGACGTGAAACAATAGCTGACGAACTGAACGTTCGTAAGAAAAAGAACTAACACATATAAGATTGACGTCAGTTAACTTTATTCCGTCACTCGTCAGTTCCATTCCGTCCAAGATGGCTGCTCCAAGTCCGGCGGAGACTATTTCCACACACCAAAATTAAAAAGAAAACAACATTTTTTTCTCGGCAGAGGAAGCAGTCCTGCTGAAGGAATATGGAAATACTTAAAGACGTGCAGCACAATAACAACAAACAAACAAACAAACAAAAAAGAGTAAAAGCTGTGGCTCGAACCACGCCAGTCGTGGTTTCAAAAGTGACATTTTTAACCGCGTGTCTTACCGACTGCGTTATTGAGGCATTGATGGTAACCGAGCTTATTATAATTATGTACAAAGTCGGGTTGTGTCATTACGCCGTCTGACCTCCGCCGATCTCTCATATTTCACTTCCCAATGCTTTTCAGCCCTTCTCAGTAAATCTCAAACGCTGAAACCGATGTTGTTCGTCGTTATATTTCGTCCGAAAGGATGCAGCGATCTCTCTTTTCTTCGCTGATGTTGTCGAAATCAGTGAAGCGGCTGATTCAAAATGGCGCCCATTCAGCGTCCATTCCATTTTAAAAGCGTTTTAGCGCATTTAGAATAGCTCGGAGCAGTTCTAAAGTTACAAGCGAAAATCGTCGCTAAAACAGTGTTAAACGTTCCGTGCATCGCATCTTAGCGCGCTAAGCACGATTTTTTAAAACGATTTTTAATTTTCACTTTTAACAATGTTTTACAATTTAGACGTCTGTCGTGCATCGCATCTAAGTGCGCTAAACACGATTTGTACAAAACGTTCGTAAATTTTCACTTTTAACAGTGTTTTAAGAGTTAGAAGGCTGTCAAGCATCCGGCCCCTGGCATATAACTAATTCCTTGCACTGTGGTGCCCTTTCTGCAGTGCACTAACAGCTCCTTGCCAATAAATCCATGTGTGACTGTCTAGTGTGTTCGTGTTAGCAAGATGGCGGACTAGATAACTCCAGTGAAGGACACTAAACTAAAGCCATGCCCCCGTACACGAGATCTATCAAAGCCAAATACTCCATTGACTTGGAAAAAGTTAAGAAAACAAAAGACTGGCATCAGACCACTTTTGATACAAACGGTCTTCACTTGCTGGTGTGGAGGCATGCTTTACGAGAACGATACCAGTTCGCATACAAACCCCCTGAGCTTTCCTCTACAAGGGCTAACCACCGAAAGGACCAGACAAAGACGCTCTCCCTCACCCATCCCCTGGCCACTGACCTTCCTCCTGAACTTTTTAAATCAGTGCTTGATCTCTCGCTTGATGGAAATAAGCTATTAACAATCTCCATCTACTATACCACGGGCACAATTCTAGTCCAGGGGAAGGCGTGTGTGGACTGGGTGCAAGAGGAATTCGGCAAACTGAGATCAGTCGTGAACCTCCTCCTCCCCAGCTATAGCATGTCTGGTAAACCTCCTGATCAACGGGCCCTGCAACCATGCGCCACTATGTGCTCACAGCTCCCTAAAGCTGACGATACTGACACGGTCGGTGTAGGTCTCGAGCAGGTAGCATGAAGTGCTAATATCGACCAGGACCACGACAGCGCCAATGATATGGCTGCCAGTGCAGTTTCAAACAGCGCGACTGGCAGTGCCAATGTTGCTTCAGCCGGCATTGACCGCAGAGGCTGTACCTGTGACGCCACCCCTTCGGTGGCCAGTGACCAGTGTGACAGCCCGGGCGGTTGCCCCCCTCTCGCGGACACCAGTTCTGCCTTGCAAAGGTCTACTTTCATGCTCCAAGCTGACACGGCCAAGAAGCTGACGGAACTCGGCCGTTTTTTTGATGGTCTCGGTGCTGCGATCGGCTCTCAACACGACACAGCCATGTGTGCAGTGTATGACTTACAGAAAGAGGTGCGTGAGCTGGTCCGGATTGAGATTCGTGGCATCAAGGCCGAGTTCCACCAGCAGCTTGAACAACTTTGTTGTCGTGTCAAGTCACTGGAGGCTGAAAACAAGAAACTCAAGTCTCAGCTTGGTGACCACAACAAAATGTTTACTTCACTGCGCATCACTTCCCAGCCCTCCAAGAAGCAGATGACAGATGCACAGGTGGACGGCACTCTGTTGTCAACCAAGCCTGGCCCATCCCTGACCTCCTCTCAGCCCCGACAGACCGTTCCCACTGACCCATCTCCGCCTGCCATCAACCTAGCCAAGACTCCCTCAGTTGGTATGGCTTCCCCGTTATCCATTCAAAGCTCAGGTCTCACTCCCTCCACTCCCTCGCCGACCCAGCCCGCACACAACACTGACCGAGCCTCATACCGTGACGTTTTAGTCGCCGCCGTGCCTGTGTCCAATCGCTTTGCTGCCCTCTCTGTTGACGACTGCACAAACGTCCAGGTCAAAAATATAGGCATGGAATCGCTCAGCAGCACGTGTCGCCCCAAGCGTGATCAACATCAGGATCACCCTATCCCCGCTGATGTCTTGACCAAAGAGAGGATTTTGCCTGAGGTCCCTGCTGTGCTAATAGGTGATTCAATCTTGCAAGAGGTGGGTAGCAAGATTGTATCACCGACTGTACCTATGCAGAAGATATGCGTGCCGGGCATGTCCATTGCTGAATTGATGGCGTGGCTCGACTCGCAGCCTCCTGCACCGCACATTGTTTTAGCCGTGCTGCATGTCGGGATCAACACATGCAAACGCCGACAAGTGATCAGTGTGGACACCTGGGCCGCCCTCCTCAAACTGGTAAAAATTAAGTTTCCATGCGCCTCCGTCAAAATGTCGTCTGTTTTGCCTGCTTTTGGTCGACACCCCGCCAACAGCGCCATCATTCCATCCAACAGGAACCTGATGGCGGCGTGTGATCAGGCGAGGGCTCTGTACATTGACAACGTGCCAGTGTTTCTGTCTCGTGGTGGGGCCCCACGTAAGTTGCTCTACAGACAGAATGATACTTTCCATCCAAGCACTGAGGGGGCCTCGCGACTTGCCTTCAACCTTAGGTCCACAGCTCGTGCATCCCTGCCGTCTATGCGGTCTAGCTCTGCACGTTTGAAAATTCTACTAATGATGATGGTGTCAATGTTGATGATGCCGTTATTATTATAAATATTTCATTGCGACATTTCTTCCTCCGCACACTGCGTGTCAATACTCGTGTTTCATAAAAGTTTCATGTCATCAGTAATGACGCACTAATATCACGAACTTGTGCACGTGCTTTTGTACCTTAGTCTATATATCTATACGTATTACGATACTTTAGAATTTGAAAGTGCATGCGTGTACATTCTGTATCTATTTTGACGCACTACATTCTCACACGTAATTTATGTTTTGTTACCTAGTTACCTGTTACCTGGGCATTCCCCTGAAGAAGCCCTCGCTGAGAGGGAGAAAATCTGTGCATAGAATAAAAGTGTAACTCCTTCTAAAGTACGTGATGTCTGTGGATCCTTTCTTCACATTTTAAGTATTTCACTAATGCTTGGATCCATATTTGGAGTGTGTGGTGCCAGCTTTCTTGGATTGGTTTTCTTCATTCATATATATATATATATATATATGTATATCATCATCATCAGCGTCAGTCCCTTGCCCGATCTGGGCGTTGGGGGGACTGAAAGGCAGCAGCAACAGACAGTGCTCTCCACTGAGTTCTATTTTGGGCGGTGGCAAGCAAGTCTGGCATCTCGAGTTCGGTCCATTCTTTTATGTTTGCGACCCAACTCTTTCTCTGACGACCTCGCCGGCGACTTCCTTCGAGAGTGCCTTGGAGGATAGTCTTGGACAGGGTGATGTGTCGGGTCACGTGGCCAAACCAAGCAAGCTTGCGCCGTTTCACGGTTGCCAGAACGGATTCATGTGGGCCCACCAGGGAAGTGACGATGCTCCGTACATATTCGTTGGTCTTGTGCTCGCGGTACGAGATGCGGAGCAACTTCCTCAGGCACTTGTTCTCAAAACCCTTGATTTTCTTTTCTGAGTCTGCAAGCAATGTCCAAGTCTCACAGCCGTAGAGTAGAATAGACACTACGAGGGACTTGTAAAGCCTGTACTTGATGGTGAAACTGATGGAGTTACATCGCCAGATCCTGTCCAGCCTGGCCATTGCGGATGTTGCTGTACCTATCCTGGATACGGATCTCTGCTATGCAACTACCGTCTTTGGACAAGGTGGCTCCCAAGTACTTGAAGCTGTTGACCAATTCTAGCTTCTGGCCGTTCATGTGGATGTTGCTGCTACTGTCGCTTGTGGTGTTGATCATCACTTTGCTTTTATCCGTACTGATCTCCATGCCATAAGACCCTACTTGAAAGTTTGTCTGTCAGATTTTGAAGCTCACTATTGCTGCCTGCCATGAGGTCAATGTCGTCTGCGACATATATATATATATATATATATATATATATATATATATATATATATATATATATATATATATATATATATATATATATATATATATATATATATATATATATATATACATATACATATATATATATATATATATATATATATATATATATATATATATATATATATATATATATATATATATATATAATAAGTTATTGGTCGGAGGGGTATGCTACACGGACCCTTGTAGGCCTGAGGGAGGTCAAAGGAAACATTGTACCCCGAAGGTCGAAGGCCTGAGGGGTACAATGCTTCCTTTTTCCTTTGACCTCCCGAAGGCCTACAAGGGTTCGTGCAGCGAACCCTTCCGACCAATAACGTATTTGTTTTCATTCCTCCACTATTTTCGTAAAAGAAATCAAGAAGACATCTTGCGACCTAGATCACGCCGGACATGACTGACGTCAAAGGAATATACCTTTATACATAATAGACTTATGACGTAATTTAACATATGTCATGACGTTGCCGTCTCCAGTACTGAGTGTGCTTGTTGTTTCGAACGACACTAAGTAACTTTTGTACTTTAGAACGTTTGGCGATCTTTTATAGAACAAAACTGGCATCTAAGATGCGTCATCGAAAGGGCTGCAAAACGTCCGCCATTTTTCGCTACAGGGGTTTTTATATCACGGTCACATGGTACGGTTTGCGCTAAAGTGACTGGTCGTGTGACGTAGGGAGGAAAACAAATATATATATATATATATATATATATATATATATATATATATATATATATATATATATATATATATATATATATATATATATATATATATATATATATCAAACTGAGAATCTCACTCAAGTGGTTTTGAAACCTTATCCTACGAGCGAAAGCGAGTAGGATATTGTTTTAAGACCACAAGAGTAAGATTATTAGTATCACCTAAACACCGATGTAAGACTTTATTTCTTACTCACCTTTTTCTTTGCATAAATCAGATGTGAGTTGGTGTTAGGCACACGCCTAGTCACATCACAACCGCCATTGTGTCTTGGCATAGATCTTGACGTAATTTACTTTATAATGTGACGTGAATATTTTGGATGCCAGACAAATTTCCTACATCATGATGTAATAGAGCAATACCTGACGCCAAAGTGCCAGTCGTCACTATGAAATAATGTCATTACGCGTGAGCTGAAAGTAGGTCAAATTTCAATATCGCGAGTGCCGGTATCTTTTTGTTTACCAAATTGTGTACAAGACATATAGTCTTACATCGATGTTTAGGTGATACTGAGAATATCATCGAGTGGTCTTAAAACCTTATCCTACGAGGGAAAGCAATGTAAGAATCTATTTTTTTACTCACCTTTTTCTTGGCATAAATCAGATGTGAGTTGGTTTTCGGCACACACATAACCACAACGCAGCCGCCATTGTGTCTTTGGCAAAACACATGACGTGAACATTTTGGATGTCAGACAAATGTTCCTACATGATGACGTAATAGCGCAGTACATGACGCCAGAGTCACCAGTTCGTCGCTATAAAATGGCGTCATTGCACGTGAGCTGAAAGTAGGTCAAGTTGCAATATCGTGTGTGCCCATACCCAGATCTTATACAAGACAATATTGTGCACACGTGTCCGTTTACGCATCAGGGCTGTATCACACACGTGTGATACAGCTTTTCCGCTCAAAGGTAGCAAAGAAGGAGGAGTGTAAGAAATCTGTGTGCACATTTGGCCGTTCACGCAGTAGGGCTGTATCACACACGTGTGATACAGCCAAGCGGTATCAAACGTGTGTGATACAGTTTTTCCGCTCAAAGGCAGCAAAAAAGGAGGTGCGTAAGAATAATAGAACAGCAGGGGAGGGGGAGGGGGAGGATGCATGGGGAGGGGGGGTGAGGAGGGGGGGGGGAACCTCCTTTTGACATGATTGATCTTCTTGGCCCTGTCTGTATTAAAGGTATGCATGAGCCATATCCAGTGCGCAAAGGCCATCGGGCCGACGTCACCCGCCGTTGGCCCGAGCACAACTGTGCCCGGGACAACGGCGGCCGATGTCGGCCCGATGGCCTTTTGCGCATTGGGTATCTCCTTCAGGCCCAGCTGTCAACTTAATCATCAGAGCGCCATTTTCAGTGTTCCGAAAATGCACGTGTTTGATTTTCTCGATGATGTAAGTAAAGCTCTATCAAATCTGAACACCCTCAGTGATATGATGCGCCTCTTCCAAAATGTGATAGGATTATGAAAGTGAAAATATTGCTTCAGCATGTAAAACTCATCCTTATATAATAAACATAATGTTTATCATTTCTATCTCAGATAGTATCAGATGACTCTAATGCATCACCATATCTACACTATACAAAGTGCAAATATGGCATACAATGGTGGGCGTCTCCCGCGCATGTGTGTGTGTGATAGTGTGATAGTGTGTGTGTGTGTGTGTGTGTGTGTGTGTGTGTGTGTGTGTGTGTGTGTGTGTGTGTGTGTGTTTGTGTGTGTGTGTGTGTGTGTGTTTGCGTGCGTGTGTGTGTGTGTGTGTGTGTGTGTGTGTGTGTGTGTGTGTGTGTGTGTGTGTGTGTGCGTGCGTGCCCGTGCATACATTTTTCAGGAAGTGACTCGTCATATACTTTCAGTTATATCAATGCGCAAAGGACACTTGATTGTGTCATATTTCTTTCACCCAGCAGAGGCTCTGCCGTCAAATGCAACCGTTGTAGAATGGGGTCGTCACAACAGAAGAGGTTTTATACATTTTTGTCTTTCGTCTTTATCTTACACGATCGATCAAACGCACTTAAGTCTGAAAAGAGAAGAATAAGTAAAGATATAAGTAAATAAATTAAATAAGTAAAACGGTATATTTATATTTGTTTTATCTCCTTCTTTTATGTTGCACAGCACAGATGATTTCCTAATGTATTTTTGGCTCACGTGCGAAGCATAAGTGGGTCTATGTTCTGGGCCAGTGGTCGGTCCGTCGTCCGTCGTCCGTGGTAAAAACGTTAACGTTGGCATTTTCTCGGAGACAATCAAGCCACAGTCTTCAAACTTGGCTCAAAGGTACATTGTAGCAAGACCTTTCTAAACATACCAATTTCAGTCACCTCTCAATAAGGTCGAGGTCACAAGGGATCAGGAAATCCACAAAATAGCTGTATTTTGACGTAATTATTTTTTCTCAAATACCATTCACAACTTCAAAACCAAACTTGGTATGAAGATACCTGATGGTAAGACCTTGTTATGCACACAAATATGGTTGATCCCTCGGAAAGGTCAAGGGTCACGAGCTCAGGAAATAGGTTTAAAAAAAAGCCATCTTTTGACAAAAGATGTTTTATCTCAATTGCCATTTACAACTTCAAACCCAAACTTGCTACACAGATACCTGATGGCAAGACCTTTCTATGAATACTAAGTTAGATGACCCCGCAGAAAAGTTCATGGGTCACAAGAGGTCGACAAATGTGTATAAAATGCCAATGTTTGATAGAATTGTAGTTATTATCAACATTTTTGCAAACTTTTCAATCTAATTTGGCACAAAGGATGATAAGACCTTCCTAGGTATGTTAATTTAGTCGACTCATCGTAAAGGTCAAGGGTCACGGGGTTTTCACAGATGTGTGAAACTGATTAAATTTTGAGAAAACATGGATTTTGTTGGTGTAGAAGCCATTCTTTTACTGTCACACACATGTGGATCGGTCATACACGTGAGCCATAATTGATTTGCCGTTCTTGTTACGTATGGCAATAAAATTCTATCTTATCTTATCTTACAAACTACACGACACAACATCTGATTCACAGGAATGCTAGATAGTGCTTTGAATATCTGTATCTTCAATGCTTGTAACGATGCTACACAGTATTGTTAGCATTTTAACTTTTGGACTGACGTGCTGGGGGAGAAATTTATGTAACAGAGACCAAGATCGTCTTAACAAAGAAATCCGGAAAGGGGGTGGGGTGATTGGTAGGGCACAGGATAATTTGGACACACTGTACAACAGACGGATTACGAACAAATTGGCTGATATTCTTGATGACAAAACACATCCACTTAGATATGAATTTGACAGCAGACGTATCGAACGAAGTGGCAGACTCCGAGTACCCAAAAGTCGTACATCACGTTATGCCAACTCTTTTGTCCCTCAGGCTGTTACCCTTTTCAACAGTAATATCAGTAGATAGTGTTGGTCAACATTCTTCCGTCCTTAGTACTAGCCCTCTCAGTATTATTACTAGTATTATTATTATTATTATTCAAAGGTAACAATATGTCTGTTACAGTTCATTTCTTTAATTGAGTGTTATGGGTTATTTGATTTTTTTTTTTTTTTTTTAATGAGTGATTGATGATGCCATGTGTTGTATGGGCAGACAGTGAATTTCCCCGTGAGGGATTAATAAAGTATTATTGTATTGTATTGTATTGTATTGTATTGTTACAGTGTTCTCATACTGCACTATAAGTGTTATAATTGTAGTAAAGTGTAACCCCTTCCCTACCAATGTACGTACATTTTTGTTTCTGAAATCTTTGTTCTATCAACGACAAAAAAATCGAAACCGTATAAGAAACATGAACGCAAATTAGTCTCAGCAAGAGTCGCGGGGGCTCATGAGGATCTATGTCTCTTGGAGTTGAATCGTGTTCACTTATTCTCGGTATTGAAGGGGTTAATAGTGCTCCACATTAGCTACACTAGTCGATGTTTCATCTTTGTAAGAATGATGATCATCTCTACTGGTCGGAGGAAACAAATAACTTACTAAGGTGTGCTTCTGCACTTTGTTCATAAAAATATAGCTTAAAATATAGCAATCTCGGTGTGCTATTTTTCTTGTCGCAGTCAGTGTGTGTATGTGTGTGTGTGTGTGTGTGTGTGTGTGTGTGTGTGTGTGTGTGTGTGTGTGTGTGTGTGTGTGTGTGTGCGCGTGTGTATGTGTTTGTGCTCGTGCATGTATTATATTGTGTCAATGGTGTGTTTCGTGTCATAGCAGCTCACGTGATGCGAAGGCCGACGACAGCCAAAAAAGGCCAACACATAAATCAGGTATCTTATTATTTATGACCTCTCTCTCTCTCTCTCTCTCTCTCTCTCTCTCTCTCTCTCTCTCTCTCTCTCTCTCTCTCTCTCTCTCTCTCTCTCTCTCTCTCTCTCTCTCTGGAAAAAACATAACTTGTTTTACCCACTACAGTTAGTAGACCTCCCGACTCATGCCACAAGGCCCTAACTCACCTAACCAATACTTGCCTCACGTCCAGGAACAAAACTGAAATGACCTGTGCTGTATTTCTAGATTTCTGTAAAGCCTTTGATCTAGTAAATCATGAACTGTTGCTACTAAAGCTGTTGGCGTACAACTTAAACAGAGCATCCTTGGATTTGTTTTCAAATCCTACTTGAACGGAAATCCATGGTGTTATGCCTGTGTCGAGCAGTTTTCTGTCAAACACTTTTAGCTGTCTTGTACCGATCTAATTGACACGAGATATAAGCACTTCACAGCAGACTCCTTAAAGGTTTTGTTCCAGGATGTTCCCCCGAACAAAGAAAAATATTTTTAGCAAGATCTGAGCATTTATAAACTATGTACATTTTATTATTGTGACCTTTTTGAGAGTCTGTCGACTTTTCTTTTAAAGACTCGTGCGACATTTTAGCACGAAATATTTTTAAGATATATTTACATCTTTTCTTAAGACTTTTTTTTTACAATACAATACAATACAATACAATACAATACAATACAACTTTATTGTCTGTTCGAGTCAAAGCACGACAGACATTTGCCTTTTAGTCTGGTTGGTAACACTTTTACCCATCCAGCAATGAGATGGCCTTAGTCGCTTGCCCCGAGTTAAACCCAAATAACTTACTAACCATTTGAACGGAAGACGTCAATACGTGTTTGTTAACGACAAACATTCCGCTGAAGGTGCAATAAAGCTCAGGGCTCGATTTTATGGTCCCTCTTATTTTCCATTAACATCCATGATTATGATGCCATAGCATATCTCAGATTAAAACATACTCTGTTCCTGTTTGCTGATGATGCGACTCTCGACGTATCGTCGGCGAAAATCTCTACAATCAATTCCTCACTTCAGCAGGGCTTTGCTGATGTGTCAAAATGGTGTCACAATAATTATATTATACCGAATCCGTCTAAAACAGATGGCATGCTAATAACTACAGGACAGAAGCAGCAGCTACATCCACCTCCAATTAGCCTTTCTCTCAACTCTGAGCCGATTGGACAGGTTAAAGCGCAACGCTTGTTAGTCGTCATTATCGACGCCCAACTCACATGGCAGCGCATGTGATGATAGAACTTTATTGAAATATGTAATAATACATTAGGAAATCGTTGCGGTGCTGCGCAACTTAAAAAGAAGAACATTAAACACATCAAAATATAATTAAGCTACTTACGTGCACACACACACACACACACACACACACACACACACACACACACACACACACACGTATGCCTTAGTAACTATTGTGGTCTAAACATAAAGGCAATAAACACGATTTTACAGTAACACAAATCACATAGGATGGTTGTACATTGCTTAACGTCCCGACAGCAACAAGACTTTCTTAGGACGTGCCTGCACTGCTTGTGAAAAAATATATATATTGAATGTATGTCGCCAGCCGGTCGAATATGCTAAATAAACCTAAGGCCATTTAGCAACACACATCCAATATCAAGAGCTACAGACAGTAAGGAGAGTTTTAAAAAGGAAAATACAGGTGAATGGACCAAGGGTAGACAGGAACACATGCCCCAGAATAAAGAGGAAAACCCACCCTGTGGGGCCGACCAGGGTGACCCTGGGAACTAAAAAGTAGTTAACCCCACCCAAGTCCCCCAGGACAGACCCGGGTGGGGGGATCACATAGGACATAAAATTATCGTAATATAAAAACACGTCACTTGCATCATAGACGCAGCTGGGCAGTTAGCCCTATTTCCTACTCATTAGTGTGGCCAGCCACCTCAGTGCTGCTGTGGTATGCAGCCACTTCCCGTTGCGAGTAGGCTATCTAGGTCACTGTCTGGCATCAACTATTCTTTCTATAATCTCTGTTACGGACTACTGATGTGTGGTGTGTTATGCCTGTGTTTAATGTTCTCTATCTCTTCTCCCCAGTTTTCTACATACCCTGCGGGATGTTTGACAGCAGATACACACAGTAGTAGGATAATGGAAGAGCATTCCCTTCTAGCACGATGAACAGTTCTTCCATTCTGTCTGAGTAGGCTCGCGCTAATGATTAATTGCCTCCACGCCCGGCTACTGCCACCGATGGCTTATCTTGCGCTCATAGTGGCACCCGTCCGCTCCTAACTAAAAGTGTGTCCTGCACAGCCGTGTAGAGGAAGTATTATGCTGATAGCCGGTGAACAATACTGTATACATATCAGTAAATAGTGGGACGGATGGGTCATGTTTGGCGTTTGTTTGCATCATTAAAAGTCTGGACAGCAGTTGGGTAAAAACTGTTTTTAAAAAGACTCGTGCGTGTTCCGATCGCTCTATAACGGCACCCTATATAATGCCGGTATTATTATTATTATTATTATTATTATTATTATTATTATTATTATTATTATTATTATTATTATTATTATTATTATTATTATTATTATTATTATGGCAACATCTCAAACAACTCATGGGCTGGGTGGGAATCATCTCGGAGGATGGGTGAGTGAGTGAGTATAAATTGCTTTACGTCCCGAAAGCGACAAAGGACTTCTCAGGACGTGCCTGCGCTAAATGAAGTAAAGAACTGCAAGAAGCGCAGACAGGACGGAGAATTTCAAAAGAAAAATACAGATGAATGGACCAGAAAGACAGACATACAAACCCCCAAAAGAGTAGAACCCACCTTGCAGGGGTTAGACAAGGTGACCCTAGGAACTAAAAAGTAGACAACCCCACCAAGGTCCACTAGGGCAGACCCGGTGGGGTTCGGAGGATGGATCTAGCCATTTTTAGCATTCTTTCGTCGTAGACGGACTCTATTTAATGCAAATCGATACCTATGATTTTAGATGCAGTTTTTACTACTCTGTTTAATTTGGATCGCTCTTACTGTGTGGTGCTGACAAACCAAACGATCAGGGAGAAGGTCAAAATACTTTCAATAACTTCCCGGTAGAAGTTGGTCAAAATTTGTCTGCTGACGCCAAACGTTTTAAGACGTCTGAAAAAATACAGTCGTTGCTGTGATTTTGTCACTAAAGAATCAACTCACAAACCAGATAGGTGAGGCTAGCGCTGGCAGAATTGTACACAAACCAAGGGGAATCACTCAGCGCTGGACAGACAAACAGTTAGATCCAAATCAAAGAATCAGCGTTTTTCTCCCAGTTAAGATCGTTTGAGATGTGGGTGCCGAGAAACTTGAAACAATCAACAATTTCAACATGCCTACCATGAATAGTGAGGGGAACACTGTCACTTTTGATTTTCCTGAAGTCCATGACCATTTCTTTGGTTTTCGGCACATTCAGGTCAAGGTTATTGTCAGAACACCAGCCAACAAGTATATCTACTCTCACTCTGTATGCTGTTTCATTGTTGTTTAAAATAGAACCTTCAACAGTGGTGTCGTCAGCAAATTTAACTGTAAGAGAGTTATCATCCGTTGATGTACAATCATGGGTAAAAAGATAGTATAACATAGGGGACAAAACACAACTTCTTTTTCCAGTTGGCAAATGGAGCCTGGGATGGATCTGAGAGTGCAAGCACATCGCAATACAAGGACAGTGATGACGAGGTGTTTGTTCCTGGCTGGATCTCACAGGAATCAGACGGTGTGTCGCCATCAATCTCTGGGATCTCTGACACAGCCAGTATTGTATTGAATATGTTAGATTTCAAAGTGGCAGGTTCAGGGTGGGCAGGTGTCAGTGAAGCAAGTACCAGCAAGGTGCAGTGTGCGTTAGGGGGTGAATTAGGGGGTGGCAATGAGAATGTGGATAGGCAGAAGAAACATGACGTTGGGGGTGGGGAAAGAGCGCTTGCAGAAGAAACAGGTGTGCACGTGTCACAGAAAGGGGAAGGAAAGTACAAATGGGACAAGAAACATGCATGCAAATTGTGTAGCAAGCTTGTCTTGAAAATGAGCACGCACATACAAGATGTCCATACAGATGAGGCAGACGTTGCTAAAATTTTGTTGATGAAAAAAGGGACAAAGCAAAGACGTCAAGCATGGATCAGACTACAAGATGAGGGTGATTACATGCATAATGTTGCCGTTCTTGAAAAGAAATCAGGATGTTTGATTCCTACAGTTGTAACGTTGAAGACCTTCTCGCCTGTAGCCATTTCAAAAGGCTCTATCGAAGAAAGCTGATCTCTGTACACTCAAAACATTGCTGTCAGAAACCAGGAGAGTTTCAGTTCGCTAAACGAGGTGACGCGGCACGACGTGGGAAGCTAATGCTTCCAATACCTTTAGACGTTGACTCTTCCCTCTATCATAAGGTATTAGCCAGACAGAGAGATGATGAGATAAGTCGTCTCATCACAACTGACCCCTTGCTTCTGGAGTATGGAAAGAGATTATTTGACCGCAGGGACATTGAAGAATACACGGCTGGACAAATCAGCTCCAGGATGCGGGAGTTAGGGAGACTATTAAAGATTCTCAGAGTGAGGTCAGAAATGAAAATCACAAGTTTAAATGCTGTGATCAATTCAGCTAGCTTTGATCATGTTGTACAGGCTGTAAAAGAGCTAGCAGAATTTGATGAGGACACACATCAGTTCAAAAAAAGACAATCACGCAATGCGCATAGGCCATGTCTTGATAAAATGTTCACAGATCAAACAGTCACAGGCATCCAAACAGCTTGGGCGTGGTTCAGATGACAGGTGGCGACAGGAGCTCTCTGAAGCACAGCGGTTTGACTCTGTTTTCACCGGGAACTGGTATGATTGTGTGTCAGCTACAGCAGCCCAGTCGGTCGGTAAAATGACCATGAACAAAGCCAAGCTGATCCCATCATGTGAAGATGTGAGGAAGGTCCAACAACTTCTTGAGACAAGGATGGTCTTGGAAGATTATCCGACAGTGGTTAAATCAACTCTTTGCACTGTATCACTTTTCAATCGAAAACGAGGGGGAGAAGTTCAGAGAATGAAGGTATCAGACTTCCAGAATGCTAAGATTGGATCGATCACCAATCAAGATATCTTGAAAGGTCTAACAGAGGTTGTGAAAAAAATGGTGAATCGTTTTCAGCGAGTGGAAATCAGAGGCAAGTTTAATAGGAGTGTTCCCATTTTGCTGACGAAGAAGATGATGACAACTGTGGACAGAATCCTTCAAATGAGGCAATCAGTGCCAGCTCTCGCTGGTTCCCAGTACATCTTTGCCACACCTTCTGGTCAGAGGCCTTACAGAAGCCATGATGTTCTGAAGGCACACGGACTGCAAACAAACGTGTCAAACCCAGCCATATTCACATTTACTCAGTTACGGAAGCAGGTTGCAACTTTGGCTCAGTCAATGGCCATCTCGGAGTTAGACCAGGATCAGCTGGCAGACTTCCTTGGTCATGATATTCGGATACATCGCCATATCTACCGCCAACCTCAAGACGTATTTCAAAAGGCAAAAGTAGCAAAGATTCTTCTGTCAGTTAACAATGGGATGAGAGATTTTGAGAGTTGCATTAGAGCTGAGCTGGGCGATGATGAAGAGAATGACTTTGACAATGAAGACACATCAGAAACTGGCAGAGAGGTCTGGGGGGAAACAGCACCTGTGAATGTAGCAAGTAGCAAGTCAACAACACAGGCATCAATGAGCATGACAGAGAAAAGACATCCAGAGCCTGATGACAATATAGATAGTTTGATGATGACAGTACTGCGTCAGCTCCTGTTCCAAAGAAAGCTAGATTTTCAAAGGAAACCATGGGGGAAAGCTGAAGAGTAAACTCGTTTCAAGACACACCTCGTCGTGAACAAACTTCCTGGATAGGCTGAGATACAGCAGGCAATCGCAGAAGAGCCCGCACTTAGACATAGGCGCTGGACAAACATTAAGGATTACATCTGCAATAGACTGAAAAAGTTACAAAAGTTACAAAAGAAATGAATTGAGATTCTCCGACACTCGCGGCATTTTCGTTTTCATACAGATTTATTACAAGAGTGTTATCATTGGGTTGGTTTCAGCATGTACAGCTTGTTTTTATCTGATGGATGCCTGGATCATTTTGTATACTGTATAACCTTTGAATTTGCAAAACGAAACAGCTGGCTGGGGACGAAAGACAATAATAAGATAAGAAAACCATTGACAACGTAAAGATTTATTACAAGAGTGTTACTATGGGGTTGGTCTGCCTGGATCATTTTGTATACTGTATAACATTTAAAACTTTGCAAACGGAACAGCGGTTGGGGATGAAAGACAATAATAAGGTAAGAAAACCATTGTCAACATAAAGATTTATTACAAGAGTGCTACTATGGGGTTGGTCCACCTGGATCATTTTCTATAATGTATAACATTTAAAACATTGCAAACGGAACAGCGGTTGGGGACGAAAGACAATAATAAGATAAGAAAACCATTGTCAACATAAAGATTTATTACAAGAGCGTTATTATTCAGTTGTTTTCAGCGTGTATAGCTCTGTTTTTATCTGATGTACACCTGGATCATTTTGTATACTGTGTAACATTAACCTTACTTTGCAACTAAACAGTGGCCCCCACCCGGGTCTGCCCTGGGGGACTTGGGTGGGGTTAACTGCTTTTTAGTTCCTAGGGTCACCCTGGTCAGCCCCACAGGGTGGGTTTTCCTCTCAATTCTGGGACATGTGTTTCTGACTACCCTTGGTCCATTAACTTGTATTTTTCTTTTTTAAGCTCTCCCTACTGTCTGCACTGCCTGTATCTCTTGAAAAAAAGTACCCAACGGAGAAAGAAACACTTAGAAAAGGCGTGTTTCTTTCTCCGTTGGGTACTTCTTTGCATTTTACACGATTGGCAGCCACTTGTTTGGTCTGAATAAAAAAAATGTATCTCTCTTGATTTTGGATGTGTTTTGCTAAATGGTCTTAGGTTTATTTAGCGTATTAGACCGGCAGGTGACATACATTCAATATTCTGTTCATTTTTTTTTTTTTTTCACAAGCAGTGCTGGCACGTCCTGAAAAAGTCGGGAAGTTCAGCAATGTACAACCAATCGGGACGAAAGACAATAATATAATAAGAAAACCATTGTCAACATAAAGATTTATTACAAGAGTGTTATTATTTCAGTGTGTATAGCTTGTTTTTATCTGATGTACGCCTGGATCATTTTGGAAATCTCTGTAACTTTTTTGTTACTATAAAGTACACTTTGCATACTGTGCATTGTTTCAAAAGTCAAAGGAAGCATAAACCTTAGCTGAGTTGGTATACCTCGCCCTCTACCTAGGTTAAACGCACCAGCGGCGCCCATTGTTGCTATTTTCATGTGCACCAGAACTGCGCGCGCAGGTTGGCTTCTGCACTTGTAGTGTGGTCTCGTACGTTCACGCGGAAGATTGTGATCGCAGTCGAAAAAAAGGTTTGTTTTCGGTTTTAACTTTTAGCCGCACCTTTTACCTCCCCTAACACGCCAGTTTTGTGTTGAGATGGCGGAGGCTTGTGTCATGCCCCACACCACTGAATCAAGTCCATTGTACATGTAGTGCGCTCATTTCTCGAACGTCAACTATGATGGTGCTTTCTGCCGCAAACGACGCAGATGTCGCAAAATCACATACATTGAGGATTTAAAAAAAAGCTATTTTTCAAATCTGCCAAATTGCTAGCATAAGGATGGATGCATTATTGCCAGATTGCATATATGGGAAAGGGTTTATTCTTTATTCATGTTATTTTGCAGCAATCAAACGACGGTCACGTGATTCTTTCTCCAAGGTTGCCCATTACAGGTGCAGAAAGCACACGCTCTAAACCGATCGGGTGCACCAGACCATTCCGAGCGACCGGTCTGGCGCCAAAATAGCAACATTGGCACTGTTGGTGCGTTTAACCTAGGCACTGGACGAGGTATACCAACTCGGCTAAACTTTATTGTCGCACTTGCTAGAACTCAGTATATTTCTCTCTCCATTTTATGAATAGAGGCACATACGTCGCGGAAACCCTTTACATGCCGAAGGCAAAAACTAGTTTTCCTCATCACGAAGTTGCCAGAAAAAGGTTCGACTGCTCTTGATTGTTTGATTTGAAGTGTTTACAAACAATTACTGTGTTTTTAAATGCATTCACCTTTGATGTGATTAATAAAGGCTGAAGTTTCAAGTGATTTCTTATGATGTCAGTTAATTAATTAATGTCAGTTTTCTGTTTTGTAACTTTAACTCATTCTGCTCCAAGACCTAAATCCCCAAATTTTGAAGTCGTCCTCTTTAGACTGCGTTGCAGTGCAGGACACAGATCGACCATGATAGTTCAAGGGTGATGCCAGAATAGCTTGGCGCCCATAGACGCCAAGCTATTCTGACATCACCCTTGAACTAGCATGGTCGATCTTTATCTTGCTGTGGTGTGTCTGGGGTAGAATAAGTTAAGTGTTAATTTCTTTGTCTGGGTCTTTTTCTATCTTTCATATTTTTCAACACTTTTTAACCCGCATCATACTGAGGCTAAAAGCTTCAAATTTGTACACTGCTATACATGTTAGCTACATTACAGTATTTACAGATGAGGACATTGACCAATGGCTTTAGTTCAAGGGTGGTGCCACAATAGCTTGGCATCTAGAGGCGCCAAGCTATTCTGGCACTACCCTTGGACTATTTTAGTCATACTTGTTGCACACACTGGTGTATTCCGAATGATAAGGGTTAATGTTAAAAATGCTCTGTTGCTGTTTGTCTCAAACTCCAGAGTACGTAACTAAAAGTCCTTTAATTTCCAGAATACATTATGTTGATTCTCACATAAATGCCATGATAAACTGTTTTGCATCAGAAGGACTAGCAATGTTTAAAAGATTTCCTCTGTAAAAATCATAATCTAAAGGTTACGGGCCAGTGTTCATTCAATTTTGCACAATACAATGTTAAAAATGTTAATGCATACATACACATTAAGTTGAAAAAACAAAAAATATTAATGTGAAAAAGAAGTATTCCATGAACTTGACCTTATTACATACGCCTAATGTTGTGAAGACACCCATTTTCACTGTACTGCCAGTTTTTGTGTGAGAGGCACCCACTTTATTGGTAGAAACCATTTTTTTCTCCATCTAGTGGTTCTGTTTCTAGAAAATGTCTATTTTATTTTAAGTTATAGAGCTTAGTTATGAGTTCTAAACATTCGCATCAATTCCAGAGCCCTAGAATAAATAGAAATATTGGAAGCCATTTTCATATAAAATGGTAGGTAACCCACTCTTTCACTCTCGAATGAATGAATGAATTTTATTTAATGTCTTTTCATGTTTAATGTCTCCTAATCTTAGCTTAAGTGTAATTTGGTACTATTACAATTATTACCCTGTGTTTGTAGAGTAGCAACGGCAAGTATTTAAAATGGCACATGTGCTCATTACTTCACCCGTTGAGAAATAAAAATTTCATTTTATTTCATTTCTCTCTCACTTATTCACTCCTTCCCTGATAAGCACTTTAAGCCCCCAGCTCTAACGCTATTCATCAAAGTCACCCACCCACCCACCCAACTACCCACCCACCCCCATCCCCCCCCCACTCCCCCCCCCCCCCCAAAGTCTATATCCTCCCGTTGTGGATAAGTTCTCTTTCTGCTGTACTAATTCACAACTGAATACTTACTTACTTACGCCTGTCACCCCTTCCCGGGTATAGGCCGTCGACGAGAGACCTTCAGCGACTCCTGTCCTGTGCTTTTCCTTCGATTTTACTCCAGGTGGTTCCCAGTCTCTTGGTGTCTGCTTGGAGGTCTCGACGCCAGGAGTTTCTCGGCCTACCTCTTTTCCTCTTTCCCTGGGGGTTTCATGACAATGCCTGCCTAGTGATACTGGAAGCTGGCTTTCTCAGACTGTGACCAATCCATCCCATCTTCTTCGCCCAATTTCATTTTCTGCTGTTATCTCCTCTTTTCTCTCCCAGAGTCTGACGTTGCTGATTTTCTCTGGCCAGTGGATTTTCAAAATTCTTCTAAGGCAACTGTTTATGAAGATCTGTATTCTGTTGACTGTGGTTTTTGTCAATCTCCAAGTCTCTGCTCCACATAGGAGAACTGCTTTTACGTTGGAGTTGAAAATCCGGACTTTGGTGTGTTGTGACAGCTCTCTGGAACTCCACACTTTTTTCAACTGGAGAAAGGCTGCTCTGGCTTTACCGATTCATGCTCTGACATCTGCATCAGTGCCGCCTTTTTTGTCTATGATGCTCCCGAGATAGGTGAAGGACTCCACCTCCTCCAACGGGGTGCCAGCAAGCAAGACTGGTTTTTCCCTGGTTGCGTTCAGCCTCATTGTCATTGTTTTCTGTTTGTGGATTGTGAGGCCCACTTGGGACGAGATGTCAGCAAGCCTCGTGGTCTTGTCCTGCATTTGTTGATGAGCGTGGGACAGTAATGCCAAGTCGTCTGCAAAATCGAGGTCGTCAAGCTGTGTCCACAGTGTCCACTGTATTCCACTTCGTCTGTGCTCTGTGGTCCTCTTCTTGACCCAGTCTATGGCCAGTAGGAAGAGGAACGGAGACAGCAGACACCCCTGCCTGACACCGGTTCTGACCTGGAGCTCCCTGGTGAACTGCCCTTCGTGGATCACGCGACATGTCATGCTCTTGATCAGGTGGACGAGCTTTGTGGGTACACCATAGTGTCGTAGGAGTTTCCACAGAGTCTCTCGGTCAACGCTGTCAAATGCTTTCTCGTAATCCACAAAGTTGACGTACAGCGGGGAGCTCCATTCCAGAGACTGTTCCACGATGATGCGGAGAGTGGCGATCTGGTCTGTATATGATCGGTTTTTCCTGAATCCTGCTTGCTGGTCTCTCAGCTGGGGGTCAACGGAGCTCTTCGTTCTCTCCAGGATGATCCTGTTGAAGACCTTTCCTGGTACTGACAGCAAGGTGATTCCTCTGTAGTTGGAACACTTGCTGAGGACGCCTTTCTTGGGAAGCTTGATTAGGTACCCCTCCTTCCAGTCAGCCGGCTTCACTTCCTCTTTCCAGATCTTTCCAAACAGTGGGTACAGCATCTCTACCGTTGTCTCTAGGTCTGCTTTCAGAGACTCCGCTGGGATGCCATCTGACCCTTCTGCTTTGCCGTTCTTCAAAAATGCCACTGCTCTTCTGATCTCTTCCTGGCTGGGTCTGTCACAGCTGATGGGTAGGTCGGTCTTCTCTGGCTGGATGTCTGGGGGGTCGGGTGGGCTGGGTCTGTTCAGTAACTCTTCAAAATACTCGGCCCATCTGTCAAGTTGGTCTGCTCTGTCTGCAATAGTCTTGCCTTCTTTGTCTTTTACTGGTCTTTCTGTATGGCCATACTTGCCCGACAATCTTCTGGTAATGTCGTAGAGCTGTTCCATGTTGCCGCTGCCTGCTGCCTTTTCTGCCTCTGCTGCCAGGCTGTCTGTGTAGGCCCTCTTGTCTGCCCTGATACTCCTCTTCACCTCGCGGTTGGCTTCCGAGTATTCCTCCTGTGCCCTTGCTTTGGCTGCTCTCGTGCGACTGTTGTTGACAACTGCTTTCTTCTGCTTCCTCACTTCTATCTTCTTCAAGGTCTGTGCCGACAGCCAGTCCTTGTGATGGTGTTTCCTGAACCCTACAGTGTCTTTGCAGGTTGAGTTCAGCGCCTCTCTGACTGCCTTCCACTGCTGCTGTGTGGTGACCGCCTCCTCTTCATTTACTAGCTCCTGTAGCGCTTGAAACTGGTTGGACAGCACCAGTTTGAACTCTTCTCTCACTCCAGTCTCTCTCAGGAGGCTTACATTATAGCGCTGTCTTCTTGTTGTCTCTGTGCGGCTTTTCTTTAACTTGAGCTTTATTTTTAAGGTAAGCAGATGGTGGTCTGAGGCGACATCTGCTCCCCTCCTCACTCGAACATCTTGAAGGGATCTTCTAAATTTCTTGCTAATGTAGATATGGTCTATTTGGTTCTCTGTAGTATGGTCAGGTGAGACCCCAGTTGCTTTGTGGATTCTTCTGTGTGGGATGATGCTGCCTCCAATGACAAGTCTGTTTAGAGCACAAAAGTCTACAAACCTCTCCCCGTTCTCACTCATCTCCCCTAGTCCCTGTCTCCCCATCACCTCTTCGTATCCGGTGTTGTCCTCCCCTATTTTGGCATTGAAATCGCCCATGACGATGGTGATGTCTCGCTCCGCACATTTGTCCACGGCACTCTGGAGTCGGTCGTAGAACTCTTGTTTCTCTTTCTCGTCACTGTCATTAGTGGGCGCATAACACTGGATGACGTTCAGCTTGAGCTTTTTCTTGGTTCTAAAGGCTGCTGTGATAATTCTTGGCCCAAGAGGTTCCCAGCCCATCAGCGCTCTCTGTGCCACTGGTGACAGCATGAATGCTAGTCCTTCTGTATGGGGGGGCATTCTCCTCTTCATGACCTGAATACAGAATCATCTCCCCACTTAACAGCCTTTTCTGCGTCCATCTGGCTTCACTGATACCTAGCAGGGAAAGGTTGTACCTTTCCATTTCTGCTGCTATCTGGGCGGCTTTGCCGCTCTGGTACATGGTCTTGACATTTCATGTGCCCATGGTTGTGTCACTGGATAGAGAGAGGCGGCTGGGTCCTGTGGCTTCCGAATACTTCCGGCTTTCACCACAGGATCTCATAAATCTTCTGGTAGAAGAACAGTCCTCCTCCAGGAAAGGAATTACTGTTTGTCTTTTCGTCGGCGTTTTTGTAGCTATTTCCTTTTTTGCAGGGTGGGGAAGCTACCCCCACGCCCAACCCCCTTACTAGGAGGACCAGGGGTTTTCTGTCGGGGTCACCTTCCCTTAGACCATGTTGGTTCACGGCACCTTATTTCATTCGGTGCACCCCTCTCGCGAGGGACCCCCTATCCACCACCCAGGGACGCGCCTCAACGCCATATGGTCCCAGCGCGAGGTCACCACTGAATGATTACCGACAATTTTGCAGTACGCATGTCAATTCCGTCTGGACATGACCTCCGCCTGGTGCTCCTAGGCAAGACAGGTGCTGGTAAAAGTGCTACTGGGAACTGCATCATTGGCTACAAGGTCTTTGACGAGATGAAGGCCTGGAAATCGGCAACACAGGTTTGCAGGCTTCGAAAGACCGTTATCAATGGCACGAGAATTCAGGTAAGCTAATACTTGCCACACACTGTCATTGAACCGTCTGTGTTGGATTACTTCTTCGGCTGCATCGTGGTTTGTATTCTTCTGAAGCTGATTGTCAGATCTCCGTGCCTATTGGATTATTTCTCTGGCTTCATCGTGGTGTGTAGTCCTCTGAAGCTGATTGTCAGATCTCCGTGCCTGTTGGATTACTTCTCGGGTTTCATAGTGGTGTGTAGTACTCTGAAGCTGATTGTCAGACCTCTGCGCCGAAAGTCTGATAATCAGCTTCAGAGGACTACAAACCACGATGTAATTGGAAAAGAAGCAGCCCAGCACAGACCGATCCATGCCATTATCGGGCTGTCCCAAGTACGTACTATTCAAACAGCGAAGTTGTGTTTGACGTCATGAGTAACACGCCAAATGTTTCTGACATCGGGCTGAATCACTTATATGTGATACACAGGGGACGCGACTCTTATGCATGGGCTATCATACCTGGTCGTTAAAATGTGCTTGTTTTTTTCCGGTATAATTTGAAACGTTAACCACGCTTAAACGGTGCTGTTTCTGGAGTAGCCAGATACAATTCAGAATCTGTAGCAAGGAAGAGTGACAGAACTTCTAGGTTTTGAGCGCTGGGCTGATTGGCAAACGACCGGATACTGTAAGTCTGATTTCGTAGATAAAGCATTTATTGTTGGCATCTTTCACTACTGAGTTCACACATGCATTCAACAATGAATCGATCTTTTCATCAAAATGAAGTGTCATAGATCTGTCACATTATATATATATATATATATATATATATATATATATATATATATATATATATATATATATATATATATATATATATATATATATATATATATATATATATATATATATATATATATATATTCTTTACTTTTAACAAAGGCGTCGCCCAAAGCCAAAAAATGCACTCGATCAGAGTAGCTCCAAGGGACATAATTTTTCAATAAATTCTGAGAATGCTGTGCTAATGCCATGGAAATCCAGGCTGGTAAGCTTGGGGGTAGTCCCTATTACTTTATGTAGTAGGTGTTCAGTGGAAGGCTCAAAAGATCTAATAAGCGATGCAGTCACAAAAGGACAGCTGATGTCCTGATGACACAATGCAAGCTTACCAGCCTGGATTTCCATGGCATTAGCACAGCATTCTCAGAATTTATTGAAAAATTATATATATATATATATATATATATATATATATATATATATATATATATATATATATATATATATATATATATATATATATATATATATATATATATATATATATATATATATATATATATATATATATATATATATATACATAAATTGTTGTTTTCGGGAACATATGCCCACAACAGCTTTTTGAGAACATGCCTTTCCACTTCATGCAGAAATCTGGTATTTTGCAATTTCACCAAAAGACACATGCTGATGCCAAATATGACTTGAAATGTGAGAAAAATAATTTGTATATATATACGAGTAGATGTTAAGATTCCCAAATGCAACGTTCCCGAAAACTTTACCGTTATATATATATATTAAAGTTGTGTACATGTTTTTGGGATCCTGGCTATGTTTAGTAGGTTTGGCCATTGCCCATGATTTGCAACTTCAAATGTCAGCAAAAATATGACAAAAAAGCAAGTCTGTTAATCATTAATTTGCTTGCACCTTATTGGCAGTGTTGTAATTTATTAGTTATTCATCTTCTGCATTGTGAAGTGTGGAATGTATGGATGCTTACATTTGAGTTCATCTACAGTACTGAGCACCAAAAGGGGTCAGTGTGGTGCTATTCAGATTTCGATCAAAATAAGGCATGTAGTGACATTTCTGTTGTTGCAATGCATTAAGATAATGTTAATGTATAAATTTGTATATTTTGGGCTATCTGCTTGATGAATTTAATTGTGAACTGATAATAAAATGTTGAAAAAGTGGCCCAAAATGGCTTCCAAAAAGAGGAACGGTATCAGTGGGTGAACTCAGATGAAGATTGTGACTACATCGGTGCATCATTACAATAAATTATTTTTTTAATTTAGGCTTCATACATTGAAAAATCCGTGCTAAACTTTTTTTTTTCACTTTAGAACTGGATATTGACACACTTATGGACGAAAATTGGCGTTTCGGACACATAACGAAGTGTCCCACTGCAACGTAATTTTTCACTTTTCAGAAAGTCGGCAACAAGATAAGATCCGCTTGTCCACTATGTGCATCAACAAACTATACCCAAAATACTTCATTTTGCACTATAATAGTTTACAAATATTCGAAGGATTTGGATGCTGAGAATTTTTTTTATATCGCGGTGTCCCAAATGTCACGTCTGAAACGCAACCCAAAACAATCGCAGAAACTCATTCAAAATTCGCTTTCCGACCGGTTTGCTTGTGTTGTGGGAATTCCGACCACCATGTGTCTGAAACGCGTGCGCCTCATATGGTTTGAATCTCCAACTGTTACCAAGTATCTTGGACCATCTGCATTACAGGTTGGCATTTTATATTCTTTTATGTTCCATGCATCAATCTAAAGCATTATTATTTGCATGTTTGTATTTTTATAGGAGATAACAGTTTTTATAGACTGTACTTACGTTTACTCTCTGTGTCTCGTGGAACATCGGTAATGAATTTTGTGACATTTTCATCATTTTCAAACAAATCTGACACAGCACCAAAATTAATCTTGTTTGCAAGGACTATTATTATGCATTGTGTTCATCAATCGTGTAGTGATTTTTTTTCTAAATGCCTTAAAACCTAAAAAAAATTCTAAGTTAGGTGAAGTTTGTTTTGGATGTTTCATGGGACGTCACGATTGCATCGGAAACATGAACATGCAGACTTTTAGGATTGTGAAAAGACTAAATCATAACAAAACTTTTTGTTTATATTTGACCAAACTTTTTCTTTCCTTCTTTAAATGATTGTTTTGATTTGAGGCCTGACTTGGCAGTTTTTAATGATACTTCTGTTCTTTATGTGTGCAGGAGTGGTTACAGAATATATTGACAAGGACACGCACCACATCAGATTTTTACATCCCCACACGACAAAGAAGACATTCTTTGTGTAGCCAGCAGTTGCTGATGAGCAGCTCATGTCCATGGACATGATAATAGCTAGAGTTGGTTCTGTTCCAACTTGCAACAGTATAAGGGAATGGAGGGTGGAGGGTTACGATTTTTGATGAGCTGTGTTTCTGCCAAAGCTTTTTTGAGTGCTTTTTTTCTTTAAATTTCTTATCTGGTTTTATTTTCTCTGATATTTACAATAAATGATGAACTGTATTCATTGGATCATTTTCATGTCAGTATGTATGTGTGAGACTGTTCATATTTACAGACACACCCAAAATCTTTTTTTGTTGTTTTTTTGTTTTGTTTTATTGTAATTCAATTTTCTAACACGTTCACTTATTTTATAAAAAGTTCAACTAAAGCATTCATTAATGCACACAAAACTGAACAAGTACATTGCAAATAAACATTCATCTTGTGTACACAAGCCTTGTACCTCTGCTCCACACCCTCAGACCCACACTTTCACAGTGCTCTCTAGTAAGCTGGTAAATATAGAAGCCAATCCTGATCAAACTGCCTACCATTACCATTAGTATTTGCAATATTTATCTGTATATAATTCGAGGGTTGCCCGGATAAACCTCGTATCTCACTTTTTTCCGAAAATGACTTTTTTACGTCATTCAACTCAGTTTCACTTCGAGATTGTGTTTGTGAAAGCAGACATAGAATAATGATTAAAATTAATTAGTTATTAATGAATAATTAAACCAAGTATAAAATTTCAATCAAAGTGGTGCCCGTATAACAACCGTAATTAGATATACATTGTTCGACGGCGGCAGATTCCCTGAAAAGTTGGCTGTATGAACATCGTATCTGGCACTGCTGGCTTTACGCGGGCCCGGCGGTTTATCACACTGCACTGAGCAGCAGTGCCTGTATGAAAGCCGTAATTGCTGTTGCTTTGTTTACATCGGCACAGGAAAGGGCCCGACTGCTGCTGTCTGCGCGTTTAATCACAGTACGACAGTCTACGAGTTTTATGTAGAATGAAAATCACCATTTCTTGGTCTCAATCACAGTTAGAAGAAAGTATTTTGAAACTTGTAGGAGATGGGGAACGCTTTGAATCAGTCTGAAATTAAGAAATCCGTCTGTACTTGCAAATCTCTCCAACTCCTAACCCCCGCCCCCCCCCCACTCTCTCTCATGCTGTGTGTGTGTGAGTGTGTGTGTGTGTGTGTGTGTGTGTGTGTGTGTGTGTGTGTGTGTGTGTGTCTGTGTGTGTGTATGTGTGATCTAAGTTTTTCATTCAAAAAGCAGCTTTTTTGTTGAATAGAAAATAACATTATCAGTAATACTTAGAGATCTTTAGGTTCTGTGATTATTTGCTAGGTATGCAGGCACCCTAAACATGTTAACAGACACATCCCGAACAAATACCAGGGTAAAAAAAACTAATGGGAATCTGGACTGTGTAGGAGATAAGACACTTGTCAACACATGTCACTCCTAACAGGACTTCAGTGCAGCTGTGGTCGCTTACTTATCACAGCGGAACTTTTCCCACCAGGAATTCTAGAAATATCCCAAGTATAACACAAGCACATAAAATTAAAACTGCCCATTTCATTGACTTTTCTCCCTCCCGAAAGATCGGCTTGCGTTGGCTACACCTTTTACCTTTTGTACTCGCCAAGATTCAGCAGATCTTCTTCTGGAAGGTAAGCAACCATTAGTGAAAATTATTCAGCAGTCTCTCTCTCTCTCTTTTCTTTCTTTCTCTCTCTCTTTTCTTTCTTTCTCTCTCTCTTTCTCTCTCTCTCTCTCTCTCTCTCTCTCTCTCTCTCTCTCTCTCTCTCTCTCTCTCTCTCTCTCTCTCTCTCTCTCTCTCTCACACACACACACACACACACACACACACACACACACACACACACACACACACACACACACACACACACACACACACGATTAGTTTATAAGCTTTCTAAAAAAAATATGCGTTTGAGAAATTGATATTAGTATCTGTTACGTGAGCCTCGTCAGCTCAGTCATGAGCGCCGCTGCTGAGTAGAGGAGGGCGAGAGGGTAATGGGTTCGAACCCCACCCTGGTAGCTTGTTCAAATTGTCGGGTCATTACCTCGTTGTGGATAATGATAACTTAAGCCTGACTGGCAAACAATACTATCTGTTGCAACAATGCGTATAATGGATAGCAGTATCTTTAAAAACAAAACCATTCAAATGTGTCTTCATTTTCATAATGTAACTGTATCTGATCGGAATCAATATCATTTCTCTTGTAGATCAGTACCCGGTGTGAACATCATGGACCCGAGCAGTGCTGAAGACAGCGTATATCTCAATCTGGCGACATCTTTTGTCGCAGCAGCTGAGAGATCAGCGGATTACTTCAGCTCAACCGACAACGAGCAGCTGAGCAGCGTGATGGATGCATTTAATGAGTCTGATGATGAACCTCTGATTCGTGAACAAAAAAACCGCTTTCAATACGTCTGATGATGAACCCTTCATTAAGAAACTGGCTTCACATTCAGACTTCAGCACATCAGATGACGAGCCCCTCATTTCGAAGCAAGTGCCTGATGCTGCCGATGATTCTGCAGACCCAACATTTCTGCCATCAGAAGAATCCGAGACATCACAACATGAATCTGACACCGTCGACAGCAGCTTCTCAGTCGAAGAAGCCCAACGGACCAGCAGAAAACGACGTCGAAAGACCAAACGACAGAGTGATATGATGAGGGCGCAAGCTGCAAGTTTAGCACACACAAAAGAAAGAGAGAAAAATGTTGCAGTACACCAAGCCCACCTGAACAACCTCTTATCAGCCAATGGATTGATTCAAACAGAAATATATCCTGATGGAAACTGTTTTTTCGAAGCCTCCGCCTTCCATTTAGATGAGATATCAGGGGAGGAACTGCGGAACTGTCTGTGTGAATACCTTGAGGACAATTATGGAACTTGCGTTCCCTTCATTGCTCCAGTAGACAGAGATGATGAAAATGACATATTCATGAGGTTCCTCTCGAATGTCAGTGAACTGCGACAGCCTGGGAAGTGGAGCAATGATGCCGCAGATCTTCTGCCACGGGTGTTGGCTGACTGGTCCCAGAGAGTTGTCCGTATCTACACAAGCAATTTGTTCAAATCTGTCCTAGACTTTATGCCGTCCTGCGGTAGCACCGCTGCCATAGCTTGTCAACAGGCGGAACCAATCACACTGGCCTTTATTGCTCACGAGCCGTCTCACTACGACACTTGCCACAGACCAGCCAGAAAGCAGACGCCAGGGCCTCAGGATGACGTCTGTATTCACTCTGACTGATAGTGAGGCTGAGGACTTCCAACCCACTCACCAGTCGACGCCAGACAGCAGACGCCAGGGCCTCAGGGTGACGTCTGTATTCATTCTGACTCTGATGGTGAGACTTCACTCCAACTCTAATGGTGAGACTGAGGACGTCCAACCCACTCACCAGTCGACGCCAGACAGCAGACGCCAGGGCCTCAGGGTGACGTCTGTATTCACTCTGACTCTGATAGTGAGGCTGAGGATTTCCAACCCACTCACCAGTCGACGCCAGACAGCAGACACCAGGGCCTCAGGGTGACGTCTGTATTCACTCTGACTCTGATGGTGAGGCTGAGGACTTCCAACCCACTCACCAGTCGACGCCAAATGAAGACCACAATCTGACCGATGGGGAAAGCCTGGGGGAAGGGCTGAGTTTTCCTACCATGGACGACAGTGTGAACACCACCCCAACAAAACAGCAGTCAAAGGACAAAACAAATATCACACCCAGGAAACAAGGGTTCTTCCAAACGCCTCCTAAGAAAAATCTTTCCAGGAAGAAAAAATCTAAACCAGAAGCATGGAAACAAAACGTAAGAAAATCATTGCATTTGCAAGGGAAAGAGTATATATCTCAGGCTGGCAAGACTGTTCCTCCCAAACGTGTCCAGCAGACCGACTGTAGCAAGTGCAGATACGACTGCAATAATCGTATCTCAGAGGAGTATCGGCAAGACTTCTTTCAGACATTTTATGCCTTAGACACTTACGAACGCCAAAAAGACTTTGTTTGTGCTCATGTTAGAGAAAGAGAGACTGTCCGTATTTTGGGTGCAGACAATAAGCCAGTGCCCAAGAAACGCCAGAGATGCCGCACCTTGTTTTTTTTATTGTTGATGGTCAAGAGCGACGTGTCTGCAAGATGTTCTTTTTGGCGACACTGGCACTTGGTGAAGCCTATGTTGACCATGCTTTAAAGAATAGCACGAACGGAGCTTTCACTGGCAAGGAACGCCGAGGAAGTGGCAAGCCATACAACAAGGCCAGTGAAGAAGCTTTTGAAGGGGTAAGAAAACACATCGAGTCCTTCCCCGCTGTAGAGTCACATTATACCAGGAAAGACTCTCAACGCAAGTATCTACAGCCCGGATTGACGGTGAAAAAGATGCACGACCTGTACATACAGCAGTGCAAAGAGGAGGGCCGCCCGTCAACCAGTGTCAACAAAGAAATACAGACAGGTTTTTAACACTGAATATAACTTATCTTTTCATGCCCCCATAAAGGACCAGTGTGCGCTGTGTGCTGCTTTTTGCCATGAGGAAGACGAAAGAGCTGGTCATGGAAGATGACAAGAAGGCGTTTGAAAAACACCAGGAGAGAAAGAAGCAGGCACGCCTTGAGAAAGAGAATGACAAGGCAGAAGCCAAAGAAAATCGCCGAAAGCATGTGGTCACTGTGGATCTCCAGGCGGTCCTGCAAGCTCCTTGTGGCCTCGTCAGCCACTTATACTATAAAAGGAAACTCTCCGTGTATAACTTTACCATCTATTTACTAGCTGACGGGGAAGCCAAATGCTACACATGGGATGAGTCGGAAGGTAAAAGGGAAGCGTATGAGATCGCAACCTGCCTCTACTTTTACCTCAGCTCACTCCCAGACAGCGTTGAGGAGGTTACAATCTATTCAGACTGCTGTCCAGGCCAAAATCGGAATCAATACCTGGCAGCCGGTTTATCCCATGCTGTACAAAACATCGAAAGCATAAAGATCATAACCCACAAATACCTGGAAAGTGGGCATACGCAGATGGAATGCGACTCCATGCATGCAGCCATTACATTTGCAAAGAAAAGCACACCCATCTATATGCCCAGCGGCTGGGACATCATCCTAAGAATGGCCAGAAGGACGCGACCATATTCTGTTGTCCCAATCAAATACACAGAGATCCTTGACTTCAAAACACTAGCCGCCTCAACACTACGCAACACCAAGACTGACATCACTGGACAAAAAGTGAACTGGCTTAAAATAAAAGCATTTCACTTTGAGAAAGGCAAAGGAGATGAGATATTTTTCAAGACCTCCTTTGATCAGGTCGACTACCAGACCATCAAGGTCGCTTGAGGAAGGAAGAGAGGCCGTGCTGCCCCTATCAAAACTATACCACACCTGTACAGCCACAAACTTCCCATCTCCCAGGCCAAGAAATCTGACCTCTTGTCCCTGTGCTCGTCTGGGATCATTCCTGAGGAGCACCATGCGTTCTACAGAAGCCTTCCGGCCTCTTCAGCTACAGTAGATCGGCTCCCAAAGCCTGACGTCGATGAAGTGGACACCGACTCAGAGTGAACACAAGGCCAGGACAATCAACACTTCTGGAAGATGCGAACTGCGATCATACTCTTTTTTGGCAGAGGCTCTAAGGAACCGATCCGGCGTTATCCTTGAAAAAAATGATTATCAGAACCCCTGCAAAGCGCACAGAGTTTTGCCACTTTGTTGACGTCAGGCTGTTCTGATACAACAGCAGCTCCTGAACAATAATTAACATCTCGTGGATGACTCAGTGAAACTGGTGTGCTGAAATATCGGTGTCTCTTACTGGAAAATACATGTAGTATTTTTTTTTAAATCAGGAAATGCATCAATCGAAAATCAAACATCAAATTACGCACTTGATATAGGCAAGGGATACCATGTTAGCATAGTATTTGAGTCCCACCTGGGTCCAGGTCAGACCCTGGTGAGACCCACATGGAACGCGTTGATCCCAACCTGTCCCCATATTTGGTCCAAGTGAGATCCATACGGATCCCACTGACTTTGTTGACCGAGTACCGAAAAGAGATTTTAAGTGTGAAATGTTTCGTGGTTGCTACTAGAAAACAAAAGCCATTTTGTGACTTATTGATACATTGATGTGTAACTTGAATAGATTGACATGTGCGACTTGGATACCGTCATGCTGCATACACGAAGACACATCAGATTGCGGCACTGGCTTTCGGTCATGGTGATGACCAAGTGAGTTTTCCTCTTTTTTTGTACTTTGTATGGAGCGTTAAATTAAAAGAACTTAACTTTTCACTTGTCACAACAACCCATACTTAAGGACTGTAATATTCGGCAACCATTCTGTCGTGTCTTTTTCTCCGCCTCTCTCTTTGTTTCCTTTCCACACTATCATTTCGTGTGTGTCATTATCATTAATTCATAACGAAACACTCAACATTGCAAAGAGACCACTCTATAATTAAGTTATTGGAATACGAAGTAGAGGAAGAGCTTTTACGCCCGAACTTTATTAGCAGAGTTGAAAATAAATTTTAAAATGCGACTTTCAGACTCTACTAAGAGGTGATTCAGTCACTTTTTGTGACTTTTAAAAAAGACGTTACTGGTTGTACTTGCTTTCATTAGGTGTTGTTGGAAATTCTAGGCATGCACAGGCCTGTCTTAAGACCGCATATCCATATAATTGCTTTGCGCTGGCTGTTTATTCCAAAAAGTGCCGCCGCGACGAAACCATAGTTCTAGTTACGAGTTTTATTTAGGAACTAGAGCTGGCCACCTGCTAACCATTCCTGCTAGCGTCTCGAGTTACGACTGAAAGGCAGCCCTGTTCTGTGATGACATGCCATGTATTTGGCCTGTATAAACAGCGGAAATGCATTTACGAGGTTTATACGGACACTGTTCATTTAGAGTTTACAGTTCCTAGTACTACATAAATCCCGCATTTGCTACATATGTAATAAAGCATCAAATTATTTATAACATTAATGCTTGTGCAGTTAAACATTTACATGAAGATGCAGAGAAGAGAACAAAGTTTTGGTAGACACTAAATTTTTTGGCAATAAGAAAAAGAAAATATTTAATTTTAGATGTCAAACTTTCAAAAGGCTCTCCTGTAAAGTTAGCTGAAATGGAGATACGAGGTTTATCCGGGCAACCCTCGAATCTATATTTTATGAGGTATCTTATGCTATCAATGACTGCATGTCCCCCAGAACGGAACAACCGGAAATGACGCCTAATAAGAAGTCAAAACAAGTGTTCTTTCATTCATGGTGTCCCGCGACATGTCTGAAACGTCATAACTAACAATTGTAATATTTAGGAGATGCAACTATTATAATTTTATTGTTTTTGGTTCCCATATTGTTTCACTTGTTTTATACCTTGCTTGTGCTCAACTACTGGAAAACACCTGTTCTTGCTTTTGTGGTGAAATGATTTGGTACGACGTTTCAGATGCTACGGTTGTCCCAAGTTTTGACGCAGCTCTAACCTTTCGTTTAGGTGATTTATTTTCTAAAATCACCTCAAAAAGTATATTTACTCTTTGATTGAACATTACATGTTCACAAAATGGTGCATATTACATTTAATTAGAGTGGGTGCATTGCAGGTGTCCCTATGGTGCATCTGAAACGGGTATCATACCCCCCTCAGTCGATCCTCAATTGTGTCAACACAAAACAGATTATTTATTTTGTTTTTTCAATTTGTATTTAGACTTTTGTCAGACATGTCTAAAACAGGCATTGTTTCATCTGTAGCATTTTTTTTAATTTTTCATCCTATTTTCCCACTTTTGGTGCTCAGTACTGTAGATGAACTCATTTGCAATACAGTTAGCACTTGTAGTTATTGTTTTAGAATAATGACATGTACTATGTACATTAAATTTTATTGTTTTTAAGCATGCACTCAAAACTAGCTGTGCTGTTTGTGTGATGAGTTTGAGTGTATAAAGAATATGGAAAACAAACTTTGTTTACTCTTGAACATCCTTTATTGCACAATAATCCAACAATACACGGTCAAAACTGATATACAATACAACACGTACACTGAGCTATCTCGTACACAACACTTAACGCTGCGTTTGGCAGGGCACCGCGAGCGGCGCACGTCATAGCTAGCAGTCGACACGAGTGAAATCCGAGAAGCAATGGTCATAAGTGCTATCGGCCTATGTACACAGAGGAACATCTGGTTCACTCTGTTACATTTTCCCATCGGCCTTAACAATACAGTGACCTCGCTGTTTAAATACCAAAACCATCAATCCCAAAACACAAATACAAGAACACATTGGGCCCAATGATGACGTAACATCAAAACACTTTATCAAACAGTACCATCCACATGGTAAACCACAAATATAGCACTATTGACCAAGGCTCTCTTGTCTACACTATTATACTGTAGACTTGGACTCACACAGTCATTTTCAAACTAAGTTATGCATAGCAGAAAACTGACATAGGATATTATCATTTGGAAAAATACCTATGCAGCAGACAAAGTTTGAAAATGAAATCAACTGCACAGCTGTTGTGTACTAGAAAGACACAGATGTACAGATGCCTTGATTTCCAATATTCATCTAAGACATCAAAATTCAAAGCATTGTACTACTCGAAAACACAGTACCGGTGCCTTGGATTCCAATCCATGACAAATCAAAATCTGATGCACTGTACTGACTAAAAATCCAATAATTTTAAATTAACCTATCACCTTAAGCAATCCTTCACCTAAGACAGTCTCTTTAAATAAAAAACAATAAGCCCAAAACAATTTACTCAATATTAATTTGTCCTATTTTCCTAACACTATTAAAGCATCCGATGCACTTGGAGGAATATTGAAGCTTGAATGTCTTGTGGGCATTTAAAGTTGCAGAGGCATACCTTTAAAGGCCCACTGGTCACACTCAAGCTGTCAAGGTTACTAAAAGTTTTAATGGTTTCTGCCGCAAGCGTGCAGACCGACGCAGAGGTGTAGGCGTTGCAGCGTGCACCTTGTTTGGTCTGACACTCTTGGGCTTAGCACGGCATGCAGTGTCACAAGTACTGGTACTGTGAGTCTTGCACGTTTGGTAAAAAAAAAAAGTCTGCCACGCGAGCAGCTGTACTTATAGAGGCAAGCTGCCGTCTCCGCGTCAGTACAAAGTCCACGCGTCGGTGCAGAGTGCCACAGAAAATCAAAAAGGCTGCTAAATCGCAAATATCACTCTGATAGGTTATAGTTAACCGAAAGACATATGCATTACAAAAACTATTACCTGGGCCAAATCTAACCATGTTAAATACTAAGCAATGGTGTTGTATTTTGGTTACAATACACGGTCAAAACTGATATACAATACAACACGTACACTGAGCTATCGCGTACACAACACTTAACGCTGCGTTTGGCAGGGCACCGCGAGCGGCGCACGTCATAGCTAGCAGTCGACACGAGTGAAATCCGAGAAGCAATGGTCATAAGTGCTATCGGCCTATGTACACAGAGGAACATCTGGTTCACTCTGTTACATTTTCCCATCGGCCTTAACAATACAGTGACCTCGCTGTTTAAATACCAAAACCATCAATCCCAAAACACAAATACAAGAACACATTGGGCCCAATGATGATGTAACATCAAAACACTTTATCAAACAGTACCATCCACATGGTAAACCACAAATATAGCACTATTGACCAAGGCTCTCTTGTCTACACTATTATACTGTAGACTTGGACTCACACAGTCATTTTCAAACTAAGTTATGCATAGCAGAAAACTGACATAGGATATTATCATTTGGAAAAATACCTATGCAGCAGACAAAGTTTGAAAATGAAATCAACTGCACAGCTGTTGTGTACTAGAAAGACACAGATGTACAGATGCCTTGATTTCCAATATTCATCTAAGACATCAAAATTCAAAGCATTGTACTACTCGAAAACACAGTACCGGTGCCTTGGATTCCAATCCATGACAAATCAAAATCTGATGCACTGTACTGACTAAAAATCCAATAATTTTAAATTAACCTATCACCTTAAGCAATCCTTCACCTAAGACAGTCTCTTTAAATAAAAAACAATAAGCCCAAAACAATTTACTCAATATTAATTTGTCCTATTTTCCTAACACTATTAAAGCATCCGATGCACTTGGAGGAATATTGAAGCTTGAATGTCTTGTGGGCATTTAAAGTTGCAGAGGCATACCTTTAAAGGCCCACTGGTCACACTCAAGCTGTCAAGGTTACTAAAAGTTTTAATGGTTTCTGCCGCAAGCGTGCAGACCGACGCAGAGGTGTAGGCGTTGCAGCGTGCACCTTGTTTGGTCTGACACTCTTGGGCTTAGCACGGCATGCAGTGTCACAAGTACTGGTACTGTGAGTCTTGCACGTTTGGTAAAAAAAAAAGTCTGCCACGCGAGCAGCTGTACTTATAGAGGCAAGCTGCCGTCTCCGCGTCAGTACAAAGTCCACGCGTCGGTGCAGAGTGCCACAGAAAATCAAAAAGGCTGCTAAATCGCAAATATCACTCTGATAGGTTATAGTTAACCGAAAGACATATGCATTACAAAAACTATTACCTGGGCCAAATCTAACCATGTTAAATACTAAGCAATGGTGTTGTATTTTGGTTACAATACACGGTCAAAACTGATATACAATACAACACGTACACTGAGCTATCGCGTACACAACACTTAACGCTGCGTTTGGCAGGGCACCGCGAGCGGCGCACGTCATAGCTAGCAGTCGACACGAGTGAAATCCGAGAAGCAATGGTCATAAGTGCTATCGGCCTATGTACACAGAGGAACATCTGGTTCACTCTGTTACATTTTCCCATCGGCCTTAACAATACAGTGACCTCGCTGTTTAAATACCAAAACCATCGCGTACACAACACTTAACGCTGCGTTTGGCAGGGCACCGCGAGCGGCGCACGTCATAGCTAGCAGTCGACACGAGTGAAATCCGAGAAGCAATGGTCATAAGTGCTATCGGCCTATGTACACAGAGGAACATCGGGTTCACTCTGTTACACATGCACCAACACATGAGCAGAATTTGGAAAACTATGATAAATGTATAACAAATTTTAATTTGTGTCACCGTAAAGTGCGGATTCTTAGTAACTGTTTCAAAAACCAAAATTAACCTGGTATACGCAATCTGACTTCCATTCCAAATTCTGTATACTGACTAAAGTTTCAGGTTAGTGCTGAAAAAGTAAGACAAGAGCAGAGGCTTTTCAGTGCAAGATACCAACATGCCAAAAAACAAAAGACAACTTCATTTACTCTTTAGCACCCAGCTGCTTAACAAATATTCATAAAATATAGTAGTTATAATGATTTAACACCAAGCAGGTGACAGAAGCTACACCATGGCAGTATTATGTCCATTATCACAGTTGTTGCTTGTTTACACGCAGGACTTGTGAAACCAGAAACATAAACAGTTCATCAGCCAGTGGCATGACCCTTGATCTGTTCGTCACTGCTACATCCTCTGTAACATATTTATAATATGGCTGCCTCATACTTGCTGCACTTGTCTCAATGTAGTCAAAGAGTACTTTAAAAGTTGTGTATCAAATAGGTAGTCATCACTGGAAAATCGACTGATCCCCAAACCGCTCCAACTGTAGTCGCGTCACCTGGGCCTGGGCTGCAAGAAGCTGCTGCTGTAGCTCCGTGATGCAGTCATTTAGGAGGCTCAAATCTTTCTCCGCAGGAAGCACGCAAAGATCAGCTGGTAGTGGTTGAACATTCATCCTGTGGTGCAGATGCAGCTGCTACTGGGCGAGTGCTGTGGTCTTCAAGTACATCACTGCTGCTGGATCCACTGTTATCCTCGAAATCTGGTCTTGCCTTCAGCTTCCTGGAAAAAAGGGTGCATAATAATAAATCACGGCTGTTTCAGTCTGGCCACTTAGTTTTTTCCAGGCAAGCCGAGAAACTGGGTCACAAGTCGTGCGCACGGGCTGCAAGTGGCCACTTCTAGCGCTGGGCCAAACAGCCGTGAAATATATAGTGCAAAATACCTGCAGTGCAGGCTTTTAAGCCCTGTACAGTCTGAGACAAAATGACCAAACTGGACAAAACTCATCAGACAGCAGCAAAAAAATCTACACATGACAAAATACAGATTCAAAATTGACAGCACCTGAACACATCCAATCCTCGAAAAACCAGCCATCGTGACCATATGAACGGGCAGGGGGATCTTCATACTGTTACAGTGAGACAGTTAAGAGACTGGAATGTGGCGAAACAGAGTGGTATGACTGGAAAAGATGTGTTTTTGAGCTGATGTAGCACCATTAGTGCTGCATACCCACAACCCCCTTCTCTCCATGCCAGTAAAGCAACTTTGCCTGGACTGCAGCTTATGATAGTAAAATAGTATTGGAAGACATTTTAACTGTAAACCACACAGTTTCCTGACATCAACATATTCCTGTATTTATGTGAAGACTGCGCTACTGAATCATGAAATGTGAACTGTCAGTCTGAAACATGTACTTACTTATTGGCACGTTTTAGCGGCGACAGAACTGGATGCTTCACTGGTGGTTTTCGGGTTTGAGTCTGTTTCCAGGTAAACACGCTTGGAACGGCATCAGGTTTTAACTTTCTTTTAAGCAGTGTCCACACATAATCAGTTGGAACTGGAAGAAAATGGAGACAACACACAACTGTGTGCTGTGTGATCTGGGGAAGAAAAATTTCATAGTTATAAATACTACCACTCAAAGTTCAACGCTGGACACTAGCCTCTGAATTCTCTTGTACAAAACGAAAGACTCGTTCCAGCGTGTTTTGAACCCATTGTACGTACTCTATGGGACATTCAGACGCATCTCTACTAGGGAACACACCAAGTTCGACTGTCAATGGGAGATTGACTTCTCTACCAAAAACAATTAAATTGGGCGTACACCCGGTTGAATGGTGGACAGAAGCTCTATATGCCATCATGATCAGGTCGAGGTGATCGCTCCAATCATCACGGTTCTCGTTTACATATGCTGAGAGCATCTGTTGGATGGTATATATATAGAGCTTCTGTCCACCATTCAGTTCAGTTTTAGTTCAGTTCTAATTCACCTAAATAGGGCTTAGGCTGTGTTAGGACGACGCGTAGGTTTTATTGGTAAGTGCGTATAGGTGTTAGGCCTAGGAGCTAGGTTCGCTAGGAATCGTATTCATCGTTGTAGGTGTCAGGCATAGGAGATAGGTTTGCTAGGTATCGTGTCGGAAGGTATAGGTGTTAGGCCTAAGGTGTTTAAGGTTATTAGCACTTGCACTGGTTTGACTAATTTTGATTATGTTGTTTGTTTTATTATGAATGCTTTTCTGGTACAAATAAATCTTGGAACTTTACTTCTATTTTATGATGCTCAGCGGCTAGAGTGAGAGCGAGACTGAGACTGTGCGTGTGTACGTGCGAGAAGTTTGTGTGTGTGTACGTCCGTGCATGTATGACGGTGTGACTGATTGTGCGAGCGCACGTTACTAGCAGCTCAGTAGGAACGATAACAACAAGTCCAGTCAAAATAGGGTTTTTCTGGATACTGTGGTCGGTCCATTGCGCAAGCAACTTTGGCTTTTTGAACACAACGCGAGGCAAGAGTAAACACTGACAGATTTTGTGCGCATGCGGGACCAGAGTAGACTTATAGTCTATTCTCCACAGCAATCTCCAGTCCTTCCCTAGACCACAAAAGAAATTCAGACTTAAACTCTGTAGGCACTTGAGTACTGTATCAGATGGGCAGTTTTTGTCTATCTGATAAACTATTTAAGTCGTCTACACCCAGTCACTGAGTCCGGTTACACCTATTCAAACCACATGGAACGATTGAGTAGTTTGTGCAGGAGTTGCCGTGCAGAGCGAGCAAAAGGCAAAGGAAAGACGGACTATAACACTTTAAACTGTGTGTTGATTATGTAGACGATCTTTCTGCTTTTCATGGCATTGACAGAGCTGAGCGCAATCTGTTACGGCTGTGCAACTATAGTCGCACTATTCTTGTCACTGTTTTACGCGAGCACGCTCTCTGTGTAGACGCTCAGCACTGACAGTGTGCCACGCGGGATACATTTTAATGGTACCAGTCATTTACGGCGTGTTGTTTAAGCTGTACTGAACGTATCTTGTATTTAAGACATACACTTAAAAGCTAAGAAAATAAGCTTTCTGTAGACACTAGACATGCTTAGGAAAATGAAGATGAGCAATGCATGCAACGGACTAGAAGACAGGCAACCGGCGCCCAGTTTACCGTGAAGACAACGTAAATCGGTTGCAAATGACACGTCTTTCAACTGTTCTAACTCATGCAAAGTACTTTTGCAAAAATTATGGTTCAGGCCAGCGATCATCGTATACAGCCACTACGCTATGCACTACTCAAAATGTCAGATAGATTTACCTTGCGATCTCAGTGGGTCCTGAAATGGGATGATGCGTCATTGGTAAAATCCAGTGTTATACCTGTAGCCATTGTATACATAGCCTCGCTTTCGATGCGTGACATTCAGTCCAATATTAAACAGAGCTGGGCACGGAGTTTAGTATTTGGCATCATTTATAACACTTTAAACTGTGTGTTGATTATGTAGACGATCTTTCTGCTTTTCATGGCATTGACAGAGCTGAGCGCAATCTGTTACGGCTGTGCAACTATAGTCACGCTATTCTTGTCACTGTTTTACGCGAGCACGCTCTCTGTGTAGTGTACACGCTCAGGACTGACAGTGTGCCACGCGGGATACATTTTAATGGTACCGGTCATTTACGGCGTGTTGTTTAAGCTGTACTGAACGTATCTTGTATTTAAGACATACACTTAAAAGCTAAGAAAATAAGCTTTCTGTAGACACTAGACATGCTTAGGAAAATGAAGATGAGCAATGCATGCAACAGACTAGAAGACAGGCAACCGGCGCCCAGTTTACCGTGAAGACAACGTAAATCGGTTGCAAATGAAACGTCTTTCAACTGTTCTAACTCATGCAAAGTACTTTTGCGAAAATTATGGTTCAGGCCAGCGATCATCGTATACAGCCACTACGCTATGCACTACTCAAAATGTCAGATAGATTTACCTTGCGATCTCAGTGGGTCCTGAAATGGGATGATGCGTCATTGGTAAAATCCAGTGTTATACCTGTAGCCATTGTATACATAGCCTCGCTTAAACAGAGCTGGGCACGGAGTTTAGTATTTGGCATCATTTATATTTGTTTCTCTTCTTCTTTTAATTTTGTACTGTGGTAATTGTGTAAAAAGTGATAAATTAGAATCAAGAGCTGCACTGAGCATGGATGAGACTTAGTCGCACTTTTAGTTTCGTATCAAGACGAAAGCTCCTCTGCTACACCGAAGCCATACAGTATAGGTCAGTGGTTGTAGACCAGGGGAAGTAACCTGTCGAAAAATTTTTGGTATCTGGGAACATTGTTTTTTTCCCTTTATTTTCATCGCCTGAATCAGATTGAGTGAAAAAAACCTTGGGTTGGATAAGGGAACTTTTCAATGTCCCCATATCCAGAGCATGTTCCCAGATTCACGCTCATAGGCATGCGATTGTCCCCAGATACCATACATTATAAGAGTATATATATATATATATATATATATATATATATATATATATATATATATATATATATATATATATATATATATATATATATATATATATATATATATATATATATATTCTCTTTCTCTGTTGCTGCAAGCGTGTAGCTTTCTAAACAGCGTACGTGTTGACATGCACAATGGAAACCGAGCTGACTGCAGTCAGGGTTTGAATTGCAACGTATCCGTGTAGCACGTGTTTAGTGTGCTCCCCGCCTGAATCATGTAGGCATACATTGCATTTCTTTCATTTCCATATCGTGTACCACCTTGTGATCTTTGTCTTTTCCGTTTGTTAATGATGGAAGGTACCGGATAGCCCTGATATTAGTGTTCAGACGAAAGATCTACTTTAGAGACTCGTGCGGATTAGCTAGTTGAATAAAAATTACAGGTACGGCAATGGTTTTAGGAGGTAGGCAATGGAGCATTTAACTTAACCTCCTGCAATCTTTATGTGTTGACCAATCACAGTGTCGGAAAATGGACTGACTGCACGACAATGATTTTAGTATACCTTTACAATTTTGACACACTATTAACAATTAGAAAGTTTATATTAAAGTAAACTGAAGCATTGAAAATTCTTAAGGTATCCATCTCTCAGACGACTCTCTAGCGCCTCCCAAAAAGTCGCCTTTCAGCCCGCCCTACATATTTTCTTACATCTCTGATGCTGAAAATGTGGGACGCTTTCTGCCGTAGAGGTTGTGTCTGTATTTTAAAAAAGTGGGAGCTAGCCGCTTATTCGATGGAGCATGCGTGGTTTTGAATGGAAACCTTCAGTATTCTCTTTGCCTTTCTTTTAGTAAAACATGGACCATATGTTTACTGCTAACAGCCCTAGCCATACAGTTCTAACTTTTAGGCAGCTAATCTAAATGAAACAGACAAAAGCCACATCTTAGATGTCTCTGGTCCTCGAAAATATAGCCCGACAGAAAAGTATTACCTTGCCGAATAGTATAGTATACAGGCACATTTTAAAAGTGTTCACGGAACACGTCAGGATACCATTGTGTTACTCAAAACGAAGAGCAATCTTTAATCAAACACAATATTTTGCACATGGGAGGCTAATACAGTTTGACAGTACGGTCCTTTATTTTAAACATTTTTAGAAACTGTCGAGTAATTTAGCAAATTTAGTCCAAAAGTACCCCAATGAGCCAGTTAGAAAAGACTCGCAATTTATTTTCCTTCTTCTACTGTCCGAGCTGCCGTGACTAGCAAATATTAATTGTCACTGTCGGGTTTCAGGGTCCATCCTTTAGCAGGTGTCTACTTTGCACATGGAAGGTCAGAGACGCTGATGCAAAGTGTCCATGTACTTTGGAGAGTCTATATTTCATTTGACAAAAGCCAATGGTTGGTGTGTCACACTAAAATAGGAGAAACAGTCGTAGACCGAAAAAATTGAAAGTGCTCTTTTCCAAGCAACCGAATTTCAGCCTCTCTTGAAGGCCTTTCACTTCGGAGATAAATAACTACCGATCTAGTGCCTGTAGTTCACTGTAGTTCTTTCTCCGGGTACTCCGGCTCTTTCCTCCCTCACGAATTCGGTATTAATTTCAGTCCACTTAATCAAATTTCAAAAATATAAAAAACGATTAAAATTTCCAAACTTTCAGTAGCTCGCTTGAGCTTGCCCTTAGCACCACGTGAATGTTCTGTGTTTAGGTACATTTTTTGAGGGAATGCGCGTGATTCACGTGAGCGTGATTGTTGGGCTCAGTTCGCGGCTATGCCCTGCGCATTGAGTTATATTATAAATATGAGAAATGCGCCATATAAATACTATGTATTATTATTATTATTATTATTATTATTATTAGAAACTTGAAAATAATGATCTGTCCTCTTTCCCATACTTTTGCTATCTCTTCAGTATGATGGCAATACGCCATTACCATTATATATATATATATATATATATATATATATATATATATATATATATATATATATATATATATATATATATTGTAACAGTTTTAGTACATGACAGGCCACGGAACACAGTGCCGTTTCCGTACTGTCCAGTCTCTTAGCCATAGTCAGTCCCAGGCATCCCCTAATATTTCAATCCCATAAAAAAAAAACACTACCGCCCACCAGCTGCACATTTGCCATGCACAAAATAACAAAAAAAAAACCAGCACATTGACAGTATCATTTCTTGGCTATGAACCTGATTCCTTACCAACCCCACACCCAAGCACAGCTGAAATCAGCGTGCCCCTCAAATCACTACGTCAACGGCAACTCAACATAGGCCACATTTGTCAACTGGATAAGCTCAGGATGGTATGAATCAAAGCACCAAACATGTCACCTCTCATCTAACCAGACATTTCCAGCAAATTCCAACATTCAGCCCTACTACAAATTTTCAAACAAGGCAAAAATTATTTTTAAAAACACCGGACCTCTTACTGCCTGAACTGCCCAATTTAAATATATAACATGACCTGTAAGAGAAACTCTCCCACCTGAACACCATTCAATCTGCCATCAGTGCAACCCTTAGACACTAGCTAGGTCATACCCAAAGTGACACCATTGAATGTTACTGCATCTTTATGTTATGGCCCATTATGTGAAGGTCGTTGTTGTGGCGTTCACTGTGCTGTTGATTTTTTGGATCATGCATATCTGATGCCCTGAAAAACAGACTAGATATGGTCAGAATGCCTACAAAACTGGCATGTGCATCAAGTAATATATCTGATCTTTAGACATGTTACATTTGAGACACAGGCACATGAAATTTATTTCATATTTTTCCACTATCCACCCCCCCCCCCCCCCCCTACTTTTTGTTTTTCCAAGTTTACACACGCATGCAATACAGTCAAACTGACTTCTGGTGGGCTGGACAACTGAAAAAGGTTACCATGACACTGACATTGATGAAAAATGAGCTTTCAGACCCAAGGCCATTTCCTTGTGTATCTCAGGGCAGCCAAAATGTCAATGCCCAGGCATCCTCATTGACCCTGTTGTCTTGTGACAACAAGCAGGAAGAGGCCTGTAACCAGCTGCCATGCCCTATATGCTGCTTGCAATCTTTTCCACAGTCAAAAGAGTCATGAAACAGCTGTGCAATTTAAACATTAAGTCTACTGAACTAACCCACAGACAAAAGACTACACAAAACAGCCAAAACTATGCTACGTGGGACACACTGCATACCCAAACAAGTGTCTAGAGTGCTTATTTAGGAGGTAGCAGGGGAAAATGATTATGTACAGTTCATTTTTATATAAAACACACTTGTCAGAGTCTCAAATAGTCTAGCAGCTTACGCAATTTCTGCAGAGGTAAGTACTTTGTCAAAAGAGTAACAATGGTTTGCAGGTACGAAACGAAAGTACTAATGCCATATGGTTTATGCATGGCAACAATAATTGTCCTTAGGATGGAGACATTTTTGTAGAAGTGTTTTTCGAAAGCTATTTTTCGATGTGAGGGTACCAGTCCTCGTACACGGCCCGGATAAGGTGCAAGACATTTTTTGTGCATAACATTGAAAATTTCAAGCGTACAAGTTAGAAGTTTATTCCAGTGAGTAATTAAAATCATGAGCAAGTAAACATACATACATATTTACAATAAAATAATTTTAAAAGTAATATTTTTAATGCGGTAAGCATACTCTCGTCGCTAGTTTCAAAATGGCGGTCAGCGAGATGCCTTCGAAAGAAGTCAATCAGACTCGCACGGTTGATGCAGCTTTACTTTCCTCTTGAAGTGAAACAGAGATTATTTTCGATTTGAACTTTGATGTACATATTATCAACGTCAAATACGTTATTTTCCTGGTCTTGAAAACAGCCTTTCCCATAGAACTCGGTCTTTTGTGGGAGGAAAGCGTATCGAAAGTAAACTCCCTTTGTGCATGTTGTGCATTGTGTCTGCCGACCATCTTCAACATTCTGAAGACTTTTTGTCCGGATACAACATGCATGTTGTTCGTCTGTTTTTCAGCCTAACGGCTCTAAGTGTGGGTCTGCTCTTTTTTTTTATTAGTGGAGATGGGATTTTTAACTTGTCAAGCACACTCTTATCCGACTGGTCTTAAGCACAAGCCAGGTAGAGTGAAATCCATCTCCAAACCGTGTCCATCTAAATCACCATGTTCAGCTAAACACCTAAATATAAATATTTTAGTTTTTGCAACCCATTCAACAAATCCGCACTCAAGTACTCACAAGGACTCTTATGATCAAGCTTTATCGGGACTGCGTGAGACACAATACAGATAGTAGCCCTCTCCATTATATTATATTATTTATTTATTATTGATTCATTTATGTATTCATTCACATATTTATTTATTATTAATCCTTTTAATTATGGATGGAAGGAATTCCTTCATGCACATGATCACTAGTGGTATGGTAGTGGCCACCAAGGAGAGGAAATTCGTTTTCAACATGCATACATCTGTGCATGTTCATAATCTATCCTTTACTTAGCATGCGTATTCATAGGTCCCAGGTATCTCCGACATTTTATTTATTAATTTATTATTATTATTATTTTAATTTGTTTGTTTGTGATGTATGTTTGCACATACACATCATCATAAAATGATTCATTGTACATTGCTTAACATCCCAACAGCAACAAGACTTTCTCAAGACGTGCCTGCACTGCTTGTAAAAAAAAATATTAAAAACACTAAACAGAATATTGAATGTATGTCGCCAGCCGGACTAACACGCTAAATAAACCTAACTAGACCATTTAGCAACACACATCCAATATCAAGAGCTATAGGCAGTGCAGACAGTAGGGAGAGTTTAAACAAGGAAAATACAGGTGAATGTACCAAGGGTAGACAGAAACACATGCCCCAGAACAGAGGGAAAACCCACCCTGTGGGGCTGACCAGGGTGACCCTGGAAACTAAAAAGTAGTTAACCCCACCCAAGTCCCCCAGGGCAGACCCGGGTGGGGGACATCAGCATAAAAGATGAGAACATACATGTACACATATATGGTAATATATGTGAACATAACATGTACACATATATGGTAATAGGTGTATACCACCCGCTCCCCACCCCTCATACAAAACCACAGAACACCCATTAAAAGATATGCACGTCTGTGCATGTTCATAATATATCCTTTACTTGGTATTCATATGCCCTAGTTATTTAAATTATTATTTATTTGTATTTGTTTGAAGAGTAGGTTTTGTACATATGCTGATGTTCTCATACACATACATGGTAATACTGCCCACTCCACAACCACAGAACACCCACCAAAAGACAAGTACATCTGTGCATGTTCATAATCTATCCTTTACTTAGCATTCATATGCCAGATATCTTGACTTATTTATCTTATTTATTTAACTGCCGTGAGATGGCATTAGTCGCCTGCTTGGCATTAAACCAAATAATTATTTATTTAAATTATTTATTTATTTTGTTTGTTTTTAATGCAGGGTTTGTACATACACATCAGCATACAAGAAGAAAATATACACATACATAGATGGTAATAGGTGCCATACCGTCTGCTCCCAACCCTTACCTAAATACACACATAAAACCGCAGAACACCTACCAAAGAACATGCACATCTGTGTATGTTCATAATTTTAATCTATCTTTTACCTAGCATGCATATGTCCCAGGTACCTTAGACTTACTTTATCTTATTTATTTAAATTATTTATTTATTTATTTATTTTGTTTGTACTGTAGGTTTTCTACAGACACATCAGCATACAGCTTAAGAACCTACACCATGGTGCCCCTGTGCATGTGGCCACCAGTACAATTCTGTCAGATCTGTCACACCCAACCAATCATCTCTTTGAGCTTCTGCCCTCTGGCCGGCGGTTACGTACTTTTAAAGCCAGAACCTCTCGATTCAGATGCAGTTTCTTTCCAGAAGCTCTCATCAGTACATCACCATCCATGGAACAACGTGATTCCATGATTTTTGACATATGACTGATTTGTGTTTAATATTGTGTTTATCTGTCTTTTAGTGCTGTATATAGGATGATCGCCAACTGCGTGTATGACATGATGAATGCCCTACAAGTGAGGATGTATTTTACTGTCGCCATACCACACAAAAATCCTTGTAACGTTTTACTTGGTGAATAAATGTCTTATGTCTTATACACTTACATGGTAATAGGTGCCGTACAGTTCGCTCCCAACCCCAATCCAGTTACACACACAAAACCGCAGAACACCCACCAAAAGAATGTACATCTGTGCATGTTCATAACCTATACTTTACTTAGCATTCATATGTCCCAGGTACCTTTGACTTACTTTATCTTATTTATTTAACTGCCGTGAGATGACCGTAGACGCCCGCGCGGCATTAAACCCAAATAACTATTTATTTAAATTTATGTTTGTTTGTAATGTAGGTTTTGTACATACACATACACAGTAATAGGTGCCATACCACCCCTCTTTCAACCCCACCCCACATACACACACAAAACTGAAGAACACCCACCAAAGACGTGCACAATTGTATACTGATGGGCATTAGTGGACTGTAAAACCTATATATTGAGACTTGAGGTTAAGAAAGTGGCTTGTATTGACTGCCTGTATTTTAGCTGCCCACCTACAAATTTCATGTGTACAGTTAACCACACTGCACATGCAGCCATCAGTTCTGTGAAAAGTACTATTGGCCTCATGCACAGGGGCACCAAAACTTAGAGATAAGGCCACACCTGATAACAATAACAGAACTAATATGCATACTCAGCCACTAGTTCTGTAAACAGCATCTTTATAAACAGTACCAGTGGCCAAATGCACACATACATTATGGATGGTACCACCACTGATCACTTCAAACAATAGGCTGCCCAGTTCACATTGATAAGTGATACCGTGAACTAGCCTGCACGTGCAGCCACCAGTTCTGTAAATAGTACTGGTGGCCACATGCACAGGGGGCACCAAACTTAAAGGTGAGGCCACAACTGCCACCTCAAACAAAACGCTACCTACACACACATATCAATGATACAGTCAACCTCCATGGGCGTTAGGCGGAACAGGCTAAAGTATGGGACTGTAAATCTTACAGCGAAATGTCAAAACCAGTAAGAAGATAATGTAACAGCAGCAAGTACATGTATTTTGTAAACCATCCAAAACATGAGAACTCATCGAGCCTAATGGTGTTATGAGTGGGTGATGGAAACACTGAAAGAAATAGTATGTGTACATTATAAAGTATGTGCCTCCTCCTCCCCCCCCCCCCACCCCCCCACCCCCCCCCCCACCCCTTAACTAGCTGTTCATCATAAAACATAAATAATTATCTCATTCATTTGATCACTTGACTGATTTATTAAATCATCTCTGTGTCACATTTCTCCGTTTTCTTTCTCGTTTTAATGCCAATATACATGTCAGTGCTAATGTCAGCTGCCAAGAATCCTTGCAGCGAAATGCAAATGTCTATATGCAGACAAACTGCAAATAACACAGCAGCAAAATAAGTTCCTCTTTTGTGCAGTAGGCTATTGCTAACAAGATAGGGTTTAATTTTAAACAAAGCATTGCATGAGCTTCCAAGCGTGTTCACATTGTGCTGTGTATTTTTTTCAGTGTGAAGTGTACTGTGCCATCAGTGATCACTGAGACTGCATAATTGGCACTGGCAGTGATCGCACATGACAACATAGCTTGTCAGTGCAACTGATTAAAATAAATGTTACTGCATAAAATAATTAATCAAGTTCCGAAACTTTGCTCAGCCATGACAGTTAAAACCAAGTGGTGTGGCACTCTTTCTCTTTTACAGTATGCAGCATGTTGCACTCCGGACATAGGTTTCGAAGATAGCGTTTGTGTTGTGGGTTGCGTTATTTCTTTTGGTGCTGTGGTGTCGAAATGAAACGGGCAAAGCGATGGTAAAATGAATGGAAATAAACGTGACAAACTTTATCAAGACGTAAAAATGCACACAGCAACTTTACACGTTTGCTTTTTTTGGGGAAACAAACAAGCTTATGTAGAACAAATCAAAAAGAACCCGTCGGCACACCGAAATTCACAGCAAGAAATCCGCGTGTAGGTTGTAGCATGTTTTGATCACGTGATTTGGGATACCTTATTGTTGAGTAACGATATTTGAGTTCAAGGCAAGCTTTTTCGTAACTGTTTCTTCTCTTAATATATCTAAGTTTGAAAAAAAATTAATTAAAAAATAAAATGAAATCATTTTAAGTGACAAGTCATATAGTGCATACTACCACTGAATAAAGGAACAATGAGACCCGTGTATACTACTGATCCCCTGTGAACATGGCTGCGACAGTCCTGGTTTCGTCTGCAGCCATACTGGAAGCAAAATGTGCTACAGAAAAATGTCTCTATCCTCCGGCGGTTTAAAACGAGTGCGCACTGCTTTTATTCAAACTAGACTTCATTTTGATATACCCAAACCTTTGTTACTCTCTAGAAAATCACTATCTCGTAAACGGCTGATCGTCTATGAAGGGCAGCTGCTAGACTAAAAAGACCTCAACTCATGTTGCAAATGCAACAGGCATGTGTGTGCCAAACCTGTGAACCCTCTTGTAAAAGCCTGTACTGGTGGCCGCAACTGCTGGTCCCATGACAATGCACTCAAATGAGCTTTACGCAGTGTAATAGTGCTTGTGTTTGGATCAGAATAGATACCAGAGACATCCTTAATGACAATTACAGCAGAATGACACCTCAGACGCAGCCAGTGTAGCTGGATCATGCAAAATAACACTTCTGCGTGTCACACTATTTTGGCGGCTTATTTCACTCTGAGGTCAGCTGTCTGATGAAATGAACATGCTGACACTGTTTCATTGTAGTTTTGATCTTAACCTTTGACCTTAAGCCCCCCCCCCCCACCTCCAACCTCCCCCCCCCACCCCCCGACCCCCACACTCAAACCCCCACCCCACCCCACCCCACCCCACCCCACTCCACCTCACCCCACAACTTCAATAGCTCAAAGAGTGCATTTTTTTACGCATTTATCAAACTGAACGCCCCAAACCCCACCCCTTTCAAGGTCAAGGTCAAAGGTCAGACTCATGACTACCTGTAAGACAAAAAATAAATGAACAAACACACTAACCATAGCTCACAGCGCATGTAAACAGAGTGTTGCGACGCAAAACGTGCAAAAACGCCTATAAAACTGCAATCGCAGCGATTTTTGGGCCAAAGTGAAATTTTTCATGATTTTCTCAGTTTTCCAACTGCAAAAGTCCAAACTCAATGATATGGTTACATTAAACCAGCTTCTGATTTATGTCACATATGGCATGTGGTGCCCTGACATGCCACGGAACACAGTGCCGTTTCCGTACTGTCCAGTCTCTTAGCCATAGTCAGTCCCAGGCATCCCATAATTATCTCAATCCCCTAAAACACACTACCGCCCACCAGCTGCACATTTGCCATGCACAAAATAACAAAAAAAAACAGCACATTGACAGTATCATTTCTTGGCTATGAACCTGATTCTTTACCAACCGCACACCCAAGCACAGCTGAAATCAGCGTGCCCCTCAAATCACTACGTCAACGGCAACTCAACATAGGCCCACAATTGTCCACTGGATAAGCTCAGGATGGTATGAATCAAAGCACCAAACATGTCTCCTCTCATCTAACCAGACATTTCCAACAAATTCCAACATTCAGCCCTACTACAAATTTTCAAACAAGGCAAAAAGTATTTTTAAAAACATCGGTCCTCTTACTGCCTGAACTGCCCAATTTAAATATATAACATGACCATAACATCCTGGTCAAGGCTACCAAAATGTAACAGTTATTCACGGCACCAAATGTACCAGTTATGCTACTGCTAGGTCAATACTTCAAAACTATAAGAGTTCTCTTCAGTCGCGGCGCTAAACAGGTACTGGTCCTGTTACTTAATCGTAATATGTAGCTCTACCCCAATAGATCAGTGGTACTGGTAGTGCACGTTTTCCTTTCCTAGTGCATGTCTAACATACGAAAATGTGATAGTCTAGTGGTAATTTACACGTTTCACACGCACATTTACTCTTGCTAACACTACTAGCAAGACTCAAAGAAAGGTCAACGGTTAACGATACGATTTATTTCCTAAAACTTTACACGTTTCTTGTTTCTGTCTAGTTTCAAATGTCTCAACGTATCTAATACAAAATACAACTCGCATACCACACACACGCGTTTTTATTACTTTCATACGACAAACATGAAGCTATGACGAGACGAACATCATCACATTCACACGACAGCAAAGGAGAGAGAGAGAGAGAGAGAGAGAGAGAGAGAGAGAGAGAGAGAGAGAGAGAGAGAGAGAGAGAGAGAGAGAGAGAGAGAGAGAGAGAGAGAGAGAATCCACCCAACAGCCCAATCTAAGATAAGGACCCCTTACTCCCTGGGAGATGGATGGGATGAGGACCCTGGGTAACCACTAAATCCCTACTTCACGACCATACTAACCCCAACGAGTAGGCGGAAATCCGACCTCACTGTAAGCTAACGCTACAGTACCTAAGGGTGACTAAGAGCTAATGGAGCTGCGAAAGTCCGGGCAAACTCAACTAAGCAAGGACTTCGCAGGGTTTATATACCCTCCCATCCTTCTAGAACAATCTAAAATGGCGTCCTTACCTGTTCGCAAGCGCACATGAACTGACCGAATATAGTTCTACACTTTTGGGCCTAAATACTAAGAATGGATGAAGCGCATGCGCTAATACTAAAACAAACGTCATACCTGTTCTGACAACGTAAGAAGCCGCCAACTAATAAATGACGTCAAACCACCTAGGGCGAGTTCACTACATAAGCAGGAATGCGAATAGACGTTATTCACGCGCGGGCACTTCCGGTAGCGAGAACGAGGCGCACCACGCAGACATATGGCTGACGCAACTGTAGTGAACTGAGCGAGCGTCTCATAAATCGGTCGGCAAAGTGCATCAAGAAACAGACACTGCTGTGTTCCTCAGTGTACGAATGACAGCAGATTATTATGATCCTGACGGCCAACTCCCATTTCATTTTGTTCCTAGTGAAAATGCTCCGGAAAACTATGTCTGTAGAAAATTCGAACGGACCGAGGCCCGTATTTCAAAGTAATGTCAGGCGTCCACCTTTGCCCAGAGTGATCTATCGAACAAAACAAAAAAGAGGAAAACTGATAAACAAAGAGTTTACATAAACTTTCAGTATAATTATATGGCCCTTTACTGTGCATATATTCATTTGGAGTCTGCCAAGCGCTGGCCTGCAATGCAGTGATCGGTTAACTGTTTTGGGTTTTTTGTTGTTGTAAGTTTACTGTTAATTCATGTGTGTTCTTTCTGTGGCCTTGGTATGTGCATTGTGCCATAGGTACAAGGGCTGCAATGCACGTGACAAACATTTTCAACATGAAAAGTACTGACACTATGCAGTATAACAGTGGCAGTGAATAGGTAAACATGTTCGCATGCATGATGCATGTTTCCATCAGTCCCAGGACATGGACCTATTTAATCTTGAATGTGTTATTACATATAACCTAATCAGGACCATGGCCTTAATCAAACTGTATCTCAGGTTGTCACAGGTCTTATTCTATTTGCAAAAAACATGGCTGGTTGGAAACTGAAAGTATCTGTCTTTTGCAATGATACAATTTGAAACATGTGCATCCCATGAAGTACAGTTTAGTTTTTTCTGATATTGCAAATAGCATTTGAGAATTTGCAGACTTCTGATCTGTGATAATAAGTACTACAACTCAACCATGTTATTATTACCACTCTGTCTGTCTGTCTGTCTGTCGATCTGTCTGTCTGTCTGTCTGTCTGTCTCTCTCTCTCTCTCTCTCTCTCTCTCTCTCTCTCTCTCTCTCTCTCTCTCTCTCTCTCTCTCTCTCTCTCTCTCTCTCTCTCTCTCTCTCTCTCTCTGTATCCATCAACTTTATTATTAGTATCATATTTTATCTTATCAACACATGATATTTATTGATCGGTGATCATTAATTTGGATTTTGTATCATGCTACTTTGATCTGTTATCATATATTCAACTAGCATCGTATTTGCACGTTCGAATATTAATGTGTGCGTGCGTGTGTGTGTGTGTGTGCGTGATTGTCACAGTAACGCATCACTCAAGTAACAGGCATCATGCGTTATCCTTCGCTCGAATATTAATGTGTGCATATGCGCGTGTGTGTGTGCGTGATTGTCACAGTAACGCATCACTCGAGTAACAGGCATGATCATGCGTTATCCTTGTGTTGCCTTACGTATGACTGAATGTGTGTATGTATGTGTGTGCCGTGTGTATGTGTGTGTGTGTGTGTGTGTGTGTGTGTGTGTGTGTGTGTGTGTGTGTGTGTGTGTGTGTGTGTGTGTGTGTGTGTGTCTGGTGCAACGCATCACTAATGACCGTCTTGCATTACTCTTCCCCTGCATCAGCATCTGGCACACATTAATGCGTGCGTGCGTGATTGTAATGCATAACTCGAAAAACAGTCATCATGCGTTACCTGACTGAATGTGTATGTGTGTGTGTGTGTGTGTGTGTGTGTGTGTGTGTGTGTGTGTGTGTGTGTGTGTATGTGTGTGTGTGCGTGCTTGTAACGTATCGAGCAACGGGTGTCTTATCAGTATACGTTATGTTTGTGCTGCCTTACAACTAGCTCTATGTGTGTGTACTTGTGAGTGACAGTATGTATGTGTGTGTGTGTGTGTGTGTGTGTGTGTGTGTGTGTGTGTGTGTGTATGTGAGTTAATATTCTTTCATATAATCTATGATCACTTTTAAGTTTATTTAAATCTAATGTATGCGCACGCGTGAATATGTGTGCGTGTGTGTGTGCGCGTGCGTGAGTGAGTTGGGACGCATCACTTGAGTAACAGGCACCATGCCGGCCTTACATCTGACTGAATGCCGGCATGTGTGTGTGTGCGTGCGCGCGCCCATCTCTCTATATCGCCTTGCGAAAAACGCGGAACCTCCAATAAACAGACACTTCACTTGGAAGAACTAGTAGCGGTCGCCATCTTCGATGAATCGGCTTGCGTGGCTAGCCTCGTTTGCGATTCAAAATGGCCGCCGCGTGAATAAGGTCTATTACGTAATATTCGCTAACACATATTACTGTAAAACTCTATCCAGCAAGTACACGTGCACAGAGCTGAACGCAACCAAATAAGAGAAGGCATAAAATGCAAGCACTGCAGAAAAAGACATGGTTAAGGTTATTGCCTAACGTAGAAAAAATCTGCATCTTCTGACGACAAAAATACAGTGGCTCCTGCCACAATATATATATATATATATATATATATATATATATATATATATAT
>BTPG01000006.1:86115881-86121535 GCA_036245525.1 Semisulcospira habei | reverse complement strand
GGAAGTGAGTGTGCAATGCACGTTTAAAATGGGTTTTATCGGAAAATGGTTTTAATGTTTAATGGCAATGAGTTCCAGACAGAACTACCAGAAAATAGAAGGCTTGACTTGTAGAGATCTATCCGTGGGCGGGGTAAGTGAAGCAAGTCATTCCTCGTATGTAGTTGATGCCGAGGGCTGAAGTTAAATATCATGCGCAGATATTCCGGGGCTTGATAATGAAATATTTTGTGTGTCACGTAACGGATGTGACATGTTGTTTTATTTTTTCGTCAAGTCGTTTTCTTGTTAATAAATGTAGGTCGCCGACTTCTGTAAATAGCCTTAGTTTAGGGAAGTTAATAAATGTAGTGTGAGCGTAATCGTAAAGCCCGTGCAGCAAGCTTAACGGTGAGCGAGTACAGCGGTTGCACGCTTTAGCCAAGTAGCTTTAACCGAACAGTGTTCAGAAGTAAAGTTAAACTGCAAGGTAGCAGAAGGATATTACAGTCAGTCAGCGGAGTTAGCCAGCGAAGTGAGAGTCTGGGTCAGGGTGCGTCCTCGTTTGGAGCCCTTGACAAGCTGTGTGAGGGTTGTTTTACCCTCCCTGCAAGACCACGGCCAGTGTTCCTGGGTGTGGGTGTCCCGAGAGACTTGTGACCACGGCTGCTACTCACCAGAAGACCCCTCCGGTTCGTCTTCGTCTTGTTTTGTCTCGTCCTGCCGGAGGACTCACCAGTGACAGGTAAATGTTCATGCCATTTTCCTCAGTTAGCTGCTGTGCTCTCGGGTGTTTGAATGTGTACGTAGGTTCGGAAGTGTATGTTCGTCTAGTTTTTTAGTGATGTTTTAATCGAGTCTTTAACCATGTTTTTTAGGTTGGGTTGTAGTGTGGTGGGTGTCGGATTTAGTTTTATGTTCGGCTGTCGCCGAGTATCAGTATATTTAAAGGGCCATGTTGTTAAATTGAATTAAAGTGGGTATCCTTTCAAATATATCTGTATTAAGTCCTAGATGCAATGTAATAAGTTTGTCACGTTGGGTGGTTGCTGGTGATTATTTCATATTGTATGTACATGTGGATATTTTGATAATGTTGGTTTTAGCAGTGGCAATGTTATTATACAAAAGTGGTTGTGCTAGCTTAATGTTAGTGTAATGGAATAGTGCAGACCTGGTGAATGTTGAATGTACATAGGAAGCTTTCATATCCATGATTGTATATTTAATATGGCCAAGGCGGATATTAGGGTGAGACGAGACACGACTCACGTGGTTTGTGAGTAGGTGCGTGTCAAATAGGCCAGAATTAACTGTGTTAGCACTTTGACTGACAATGCGCCCTTTTCCAGTGCACTGGCTTCGAAGACTGGCTTCGATCATTGGCTTCAAAGACTGGCTTCGAAGACTGGCTTCGATCATTGGCTTCGAAGATTGGCTTCGAAGACTGGCTTCGACGATTTCGTCGTTCTTCGATCTCATCCACGACCAACGGTGACGCATCATCGGGAGTCGGAACGCCTTCGCTAGCCGGTCCTGTTGGACAAGTACGTTGGGCTACAGCAGGCTGATTCTACGTTCTGAGCGTCGGTCACAGGCGTGCGTGGGCAAGCGCGGCTACGGTGCTCTGTGGTGTAGGGGTAGTACTCTTACTTTACGAGCCACCCTGTCTAGTGTGGGACAGAGGACACTGTACAGAGACAAAGTTACCCGCCTTGTATAGCCGTTGGCCATATTAGTCATTATCACCTGTTAGTCATATTCACCTGTTAGTCATTTTCGTCTGTTAGTCATATTCACCTGTTAGTCATTTTCGTCTGTTAGTCATATTCACCTGTTAGTCATTTTCACCTGTTAGTCATTTTCACTTGTTAGTCATTTTTTATCTGTTAATCTTTTTTCAGTGTTAATACGTTATGAGTGTATGCGTGGGTATGTGTGAGTGTGTGGGGCGTTAGTGGGTTGGGGTGGGGGTTAGAGTAAGAGTGGGTAATAAAGGATTTGTTATTGTTTATCACTGGCGTTGTGCGTTATTTATTTAGAGTGGGTGGGTTGTCTCGAGTGTCAGCACTCATATTGTCCACGGCGCCCTGACTCCGTCAGGCGTGTCGTGACATTGTGCATGAGGACGCATTTGTTAAATTTGAGTTGTTCCTACAGTGTAAGCAGGCCAAGGGATTTTATTTTCTCGTCCGTGGAAGTAGGGTTAGAAATAATTAACTTAATTGAACGACGATACAGCGAGTTTAGTTTTTTAAAGTGAAGTTCACTGCATTCGTCCCACAACGAGGATGCATAGTCACAGTGGCTTTTAATGTGTGCGTGAAAGAACAATGTACAGCACTTTGTACTAAGAATATGTCTAAGTTTAGATAGCAGAAATACATTCCTGGACAAGGTTTTGCACAAACTGTCGATATGCGGCGACCAATTCAGCTGGTCGTCAATTACAACTCCCAGTAGGCGGTGCCTGGATACTTGTTGGATAGGCTTATTGCCAAGTGACAGTTTCAGAGGGGCAGGATGTAGCTGGCGCTTTTGGCGGGTTGTTATCAACATGTGTTTTGGTTTTAGAAGTACTGATTAGCATGCGATTTTGCGTACACCAATCTGACACTTCATCGATACTTTGCTGGAGGATACAATTTAGCGTCGTTTCACGTTTGTCAGATGTATGCAGCGTTGAATCGTCAGCAAAGAGTTCGCATTTAACCTCAGGATTTGAGATGGAAAGAGGTAGGTCATTGATGAATAAAGAAAATAAAAGAGGCCCTAGGATAGATCCTTGGGGGACTCCGTGCCTGACTATACCTTCTTTCGAATACCTTCCGTTTGAGAACACCTTCTGTCGGCGGTTACTGAGGTAGGAGGAGAAAAAAGCTATAGAGTTCGAATCAAGCTTATAGACTGAAAGTTTCTTTAAAAGAATGTTGTGATCGACTAAATCAAATGCTTTGGTTAGGTCCAGAAAAACTGCACCATTTAATTTGGAATTGTTTATTGATGAGAGCCAAGAGTCAACAATGTGAACGAGGGCAGTATGACATGAGTGTTTAGGTCTAAAACCGGACTGAAGAGATACGAGGAGGCGGTGATTCTCCAAGAATTGGAGTAGGTGCTTATGAACGTGTCTTTCTAGTGGCTTCGATAATAGTGATAACACTGAAATAGGACGGAAATCGTTTGGACTGTTGGGATCTGTACATTTGGGAATGGGGACAACTTTAGCATCTTTCATGGCATCTGGAAAAATACCTTGCTTGATAGAAAGGTTGAATATAAATGTCAAGGTGTCAGCTATGTATGGAAGGGACAATTTCAGTACCATGTTGTTTATTCCATCCAGGCCACACGATTTACTTGTTAGAGTAGAAATATATTTACCTACTTCAAACACTGTCATAAGAGGTATGGAGAATGACGCACCAGTTGCAGACTCACAGTGTGTGTGCGCAGTTTATCAGAACAACTGTAACTATCAGTGCCACTGGAAAAAGACTGTACAAGGGACTCAGCAATATTTAAAAAGTGGGAATTGAAGTCGTCTGGAGTTATGCCTGGAGAGGTAGCAGCATTGATGGAACTCCTCTTCTTTGTAAACAAATTGATTGCATTCCAGACACTTCGGGTATCTTTACCCTCTGCGATAACTTTTTCTGCAAGCGTTTTCTGTGCTTTTCTAACTAAGGATTTTACAAGATTACGTTGTTTCTTAAAATCCGCAAACTTTTTCTGCCGTTTTAAGTCATCTCTTATTTTCATTGCGTGAATGATGTCCTTTGACAACCAAGGCGGAAGGGTAGGGTGTTTAACGCGTTTAGTCCTGAGTGGGGCATGTTTATCGAGGACCCAAAGAAATAGCTTGTACCAAAGCGAGATTGCTTCATTGGGATCAGAAGTGTTATAAATAAGGTGAAAGGGCGTAGTGCCACTGGAAAAAGACTGTACAAGGGACTCAGCAATATTTAAAAAGTGGGAATTGAAGTCGTCTGGAGTTATGCCTGGAGAGGTAGCAGCATTGATGGAACTCCTCTTCTTTGTAAACAAATTGATTGCATTCCAGACACTTCGGGTATCTTTACCCTCTGCGATAACTTTTTCTGCAAGCGTTTTCTGTGCTTTTCTAACTAAGGATTTTACAAGATTACGTTGTTTCTTAAAATCCGCAAACTTTTTCTGCCGTTTTAAGTCATCTCTTATTTTCATTGCGTGAATGATGTCCTTTGACAACCAAGGCGGAAGGGTAGGGTGTTTAACGCGTTTAGTCCTGAGTGGGGCATGTTTATCGAGGACCCAAAGAAATAGCTTGTACCAAAGCGAGATGGCTTCATTGGGATCAGAAGTGTTATAAATAAGGTGAAAGGGCGTGAGTGAGAGGTCATGAAGAAAGTCATCTTTGTTGAACTTTGTGTAAGACCTGTATGTGATGGTAGTGTGGTGTTTGTGCTGGGGTCTATCACGTTTAACTGAAAGATTAAAACAAGTAGGAAAGTGATCACTAATGGCAACATTCGGCACGTGGACGTGTGTGACAGCAGGTGCATTTGTAGTGTAGATGTGGTCAATCAATGTGGCGGATGACAAAGAAACTCTAGTGGGAGACCGAACCATCTGCTGCAGGCCAAATAATGAGGTGGTGCAATTCCACGCCGCATTACCAGTCTTTAGCAGGTCAATATTAAAATCGCCTAGAAGGTGTATATCTCTGTTGTGACGTTGTTGCACCTTATCCATCATGGTGACAAAATCATCATACCATGAGAATGTGGCTGAAGGGGTGCGATAAATAAATCCAATTAGTGTGGGGGAAGATTTGTCACATTTCAATTCAAGAAATAAACTTTCAACGTGACAAGACTCAAAATCCATGCGGCGGGTAACGTACTGGCGGATAGAGTTATGAACGTACACAGCTATACCGGTATGACCGGGGGATGATGCATCTCTACGGAATACAGTATAGTTATAAATGGAGATCGAGGCGTTACTAATATGTTCCCTGAGTCTAGACTCAGTAAATCCAAATGTATGAAAGGGTTGGGGTTGTGAAAGTAAAACAGTGGCGTCGGGCACTTTGTTGTATAAATGATAAACGTTAAGGTGCCCTATCCATAAATCTTGCTTATTCAGCGAACACTGATGTACATGTGGGCTACAGGCAGGCATGATGAAGCAACACGTGGGGGGAAAATGTTTACAAAAGTCAAATAAGAACAAATGACAACTTTTGAACTCTAACAAAGTTAAACAAAACCCAGAAGAAACTACAGTGCTGAAAACTCAGCTCAGTCTATTGCTTTCGCTGCAGACAACGTCACGCCCCACGTAGGGGAAATAATAGGTCGTTACGTGCTGTAGGCGAATGAGTCACTGAACGTATACCGTATCTGCGATATATATAAATATCGAAATTGGCTCCTTAGCGTCACATTCCACGTAGGGGAAATAATGTTTCTGTTACGTTCTGAAAAGCGAAAGAAATGAGTCACTGGTCGGAGACCGTATAATATACGATACACACACTTCGCTATATCAAGAAGTATATATTTCCTCCGTTTTGAAAGAAAGGAAAATGCAGGAAGATAATAATCGTCACCATTCATAGAAGAAAAATTCATGTCACGAATTAAATCCAAAGTGCTATTTGATTAAAAAACTATATATTCAATGTCGGA
>BTPG01000006.1:85915881-86110881 GCA_036245525.1 Semisulcospira habei | reverse complement strand
GTATAATTCATCACATTAAACGAGATATCAAATTTGTATTTTCGTTCAGTTGAACATGACAGTAATAGTGAGACTCGTATCTTTTATTACATGCGTTGATATTTTTTAACTTTGGGAAATACAGAGAGTGCTACTAGAATCTACAGTTAACATTTTTAAACATAATAGGCTGAGACCAAATACTTATTGTTTTCAATTGCTTGAATAGCTTGAATTAGTTTGGTTGCTTGTGTTATTTAACTGAAACATAATGTCATGGTTCTTCTGGATTGTGTGAAATCCACTATTTTCCTCCGTACCTCATTAGGGTGAAATCGCAACAATAAATTCTTTTTGGTTGCTTTTTTGACAATCATATTAAAAAAAATCCTTATGCTACATTACAAGTACAGTGTACAGTACAGTATGCACTCTGAATGATTTCATTCATTTTTATAGTCTAATATGCTTTTATTATCCATAAAACGGAGTAATAAAAGAGCAATATTTTTGCATTTTTCTGTACTTTTGGGTATGGAAGCAAAACCTCACACAAAATCTGCTGCATCAAAAAACTAGGCATACGGCTAATAGTAAATATGAGAATGTTTCGCATTTATGCATACAAAAAGTAATCTCCTTTCAGTGTATTTAATCATATGAACGCTCAAGTTGATGACATCAATCACATTTAAATTGTACCGAAAAACAATTTGCTTATTTTCTGCGTGCACACGGGGCATTATCCGCAAACGGTAAATGCAGATGTAAATAAACGGCTGGATTACAAGTAACAAAGTCCTGTCCGCCCTTTTGTACTGGCTCAGGAGCAGGGGAAGGGTATGCAGGATATGTAGACAGGTCTACGGTATTTGACGCAGCGCGTTTATGGACTACGATCACTGAAACCTTGCATGCTGCAAATTTTGAGTGTATCTGACAAAGCTTAAGTCAATACTGCCTACTTGTAGCATCTGCTAGCTATAAGAAGATTACCACACCTGCTACTATTTGCAGAAGCTCATCGGAGCGCGTTCCGGAGCAATCACATGACCTTTTAGGCGTGCGGGTCCGAAATTCTGGCAAAGAAGTAAACAAAGATGAAAATGACGTCAAGTCTAGCTATACAAACCTTGCTGGAGATTGTACTTTTGGAGGCAACGTCGTATAGCGAGGTGACTTAGCAAGTGGATCGGGGCACGCTGGATAAAAGCACCAAACATTCTGAGGTCATACTCTTTCATTCTGTAGGGGGCGCCCACCCGGTTAGGTCTTCTGGGTCGCGTTACGTGACATTTTCTATATTTAGATGGTAACGTAAAATGGACAGCCCCAATTACTCGATTTGTTCGCATCTTGCTCTGTGACTATCAAACCTAGACTATTTAAACGTGGCAGGTTTATTGCCCAAAGGATGGCCTTTTTGGAAATATCTACTTGGATGACCTTCGATAATGGTCAAGGGCACAAAAGGGCAATACTGGTGCAAACATGTGTATTCTGCTTAACTGTATTCTTGTTTTCATATACTAAAATGTAAGAAATTGTTAACAAATGTTTAAGAATGTGTTTGTATAAGTTTGTTGTTAGCCGTTGTATGTAAGTCAAGGACACAGGAGGCTATAGTAAGGCACAAAACATATCATACTTTTTGAAAAGTTAATCCATGCTTCAAGAAAGTAATTAATTGGGAAAGTGTCTCAGAGGCACGACAATAGGGCTAGTGTATATATTCGTGTTGTTTTAGATTAAGAAATTATCTTTAAGGCAAGGTCACCCCTCCCCACCCCACCACCCCCCCCCCCACCCCACCAAAATAAATTTAAAAAAATCAAAAAATCAAAAAAGAAATCTGAAGGTATCACGTTCCTATATCGGTATCAACCCTATCTGAAAGTATAGTCTGATCTCTTATGGCAGAATCATGCATTATGGGCTGGTTGCTCTGAAATTGTGGCACACAGCAGTAGAAAATCGCTCTAGAAGAAAATTCCACACATGGGCATCGAAGATTTTGCTTAATGTTACCATGGCAACCAATATTAAAATGGACCGTTACCATATCCTATGTATACCGATTTTTATTTTTGGGGTGAGAGAAATAACATTTTGCAATCTTTACCATTTCAGGTCGTCTATCATTTAAATAGAAAACAACATCAAAATTACTGGTGGGCACTCACTTACTGTTGACAGAGAATACGTTCTTGCTATTTGTTTATGGAATAAACTTTAAAATTGCTTGAGTTGTGCTTGTCAAACACAGACCCTTCATTGATAGCAGTATATTTGCGTTACTCGGCAGAAACACAGCTGTTTGAAAGATGAACAAGTTAATTTGTACACACCGTGTTTTTGCTTCATACGGATGCCATGACAACTATATGTAAACTCGAGAAAGATGTGTATATGTATTACTACATTCGAGGGTCATTATTATATGGAAATTGTGATCATGAAAAATCCAAACCATTCTCTAGGCTGAGTTTTACACAAATCATACAGTTCGGTCCTGACCGTTGCCAACTGATGTGTTGCTAGTTTCGTTACACTTCTTGTAACAGGAAAATTTAATTCAATATTTGTTGCTTACTCTTCATGTGAGATGGTCTTAAAGGTCAAATTTGTGAAACTTAACTCAGATATGCATGTGTTACAATGGCACGTGCAAACAAAAACATGCTTTAGCCGTTTAAAATGTAGTTTTCATGGCAACTAGTGTCTTTTTAATTTCCAGAACCAACTGTAATGATGTTTTACATACTGTTTCTAGAATCAATATGCTTGGTCGATTCCAATTGTAGTTGGTAAATAGTCCTTAACCAGATGGACTGTGATATTTAAAAGCTGCATGTCTAACATGAAGGTCAAGGTCGCAGCCTGTCTCAATTAACTATATAGGCTGAATCTGCTTCAAAGCATTTTCTCTAAACCGCTCTTCAAACCTGCTTCCTGGTGGTTCAAGTGATTACCGTTGTAAAAGAAAGAACATGATAAGTCATACCTGTGCCTTTTTACTTTAATGTCAAGATCACAGTGGTTCCTACATTGACTGAATTTGCAGGCAGTTTCCTAAACACTGTTTGACCGATTTAAAACAAACACTTGATATTGATATTCTGGAACAAGAACAAGTTTGCAATAATATTATCAAGTCATTGACATTGATGTCAAGGTCATATCCACTCTGTTTCCCGTTGATTTTCTTAATGATTTCTGTATCACATTTACAGCTTTATTTAAGATTGTACGTGAGTTGACTCATTACTACAAAGTTAAGTTCAACAAATGTTACGCTTTCTGATTCCACGTCAAGGTCATAGGAGAAATTTATTGTCATTTTGTTTATTACATATCTGAATGAAGGTTTATGTCGGTTTTAAATCCAAATTTCATTGATGACGGTGATATGTATTACATAATACATATGTTTTATTTGACAAAGAGCAACGTCACACAAATACGTTTTTGACAATAAGTTTGTGTCTAGCAGCGTGCGTTTCATGCCCACACATACCCTCACATCTTTCTGCCAACAGCCAAAAGAGGACTGTGGGCATGAGGGTGTGTGTGTGTGTGTGTGTGTGTGGGGGGGGGGGGGTTGGGTGGTGGAGGGGTGGGGGGGGGGGGGGGGAAAAGAAATGTACAGACACTCGTACTAACAGTGTATGACGTGAGAGCTGGCTACACAAAGAATCCGACAGTTATAGAAAATATATTTAATAACGATTTCTTTTACAAAAAGGAATGGAAAACGTGCAATACATAATGACTGCAGCGACCATGACCATACATCATAATGATACATTTCTTGCACTAAACACTTAACACCTAAAACAATTATAACCATGCCAGATCTGAATCAAACCGGTCAAAAGGTTTAGATACAACTTTGGTCTAGATGGATCTCTAATTAATATGACTAGTATAGCTGTGATGAAGCTCTATGCTCAGGCATAGTGCTCATCTAGTAGGATTAGTACGGTACGGTTTTTGTTAACGGTTTGTTGCCGAAAGTCCGTGTTGGACTAGACGCACGTGAAATCTGTAAGACATGGTTAGCACGGGTTTTTTTTAGTGAGTTCTGTTTAGTGAGTTCTAGGCGGAAGCTGTGACTGTCAGAGGTCTAGTTTGGTTATTGCGGGCTGTCTTGTCGTATGGAACGGTTGTGTTCGAGTTACCTAGCCCGCATTCCAAGACTCTGAAGCCTAGATTTCAGGTATGTTTCTATAAATGTAGTATTGATAGTTGTTTAGTTAAAGACAGTATGCGTGGTAAGATTAATGTGGTTGTATAGCGGTGTTCCGGTTTGGTTTAGTATAGTATGTTTAGAATTCGGTGAAGTAACCGGTGTTTTTGTATACAGTTGTTTACCGAGTTAGATGACTAAAGGAATATGAAGTGTGTATGTCTAAGCCGCTAGGAAGATAGTACGTGGTTGGTTAAGCATAGTCTTTTCCAGGGTATAGAGTAATGTATAGCAAGAGTGTCAGTTAGGCTATAGTCTGTTTCAAGATAGTGACAGATATGGGGGTGATACGAAAATAGTTTATGAAGCACGTGTGTGTGTGTGAATGAACGTGTGAGTTATTTGTATCAGCCAGGTTACGTGACGTTTCTCATTGATCCAATATGTTGTGTGTTTAGCAAGTGTTACGTTGGGACTTTTGTTGTCTATTTAGAGTTCTTGTAACGAGAGTGGAAGACGGACGCCGAGACGTCGAGTCGCAGGAGTGGACCTACGTGAGGTCATCCCTCCAGCTCTTCTGAGAGTGAGTCTGACTGGGAACCAAGACACCCAAGTCCAAGCGAGAACTGAGTGTACCGTACGAGAACGAGGACGTCCGTGCCCAAAGAGACAGGACGGCAATACGCGTACGACGAAGGACTTTCACGCCTAGACGTGAGAAGGACCAACGTAACCAGGCAACAACATCAAACAGGTTGGAGACATTGAGAGACTAAAACCTAGCCTGGCAAAGATACTGTGATTTGAGTGTGTGATAGAGAGCCTTGTATATATAGTTTGATAGTCTTTAAAGCGTTTTCTTTTCTTTTATAGTGTATAAAGGTTACTTTAGAAAGGGAGCCCGTGTGTTGTGTTTTACCGCATGAATGCGCCCGTCTGAGTCAGTGGCGGTGTATGCGTCTGTTGCGTGAGAGTCTGTGCGTACGACTGTGGGCAAGTCTGCGTGCGTTACAGTGGTGACCCTGTTTTAGCGGTAGGTTAGAAGTATTTGCGGGCGATAGTGAGTAGCAATTTTAGAGTGGGATTTGTTGCTATGTGCATGTTGTTGTGTTAGATTCCCCTCTCCGATTCTAGGGGGTAAGATCCGTTATTTCTGTAGTTTCTGGATCTTACGAGGAGCTAGTTCTTGTTTCTTCCTTTTGTATAGGTAGTGTTCTTTTTCCTTGCTCTTCTTTCTATCGTTCTTATTTTTCGTTCCATCTGGACGTCAAAGTAGGTCACTGTTTTCTGCGTAGGTTGTTGATATTGTTGTGAGTTCTCATTTTAAGTTTTGCCGTTGATTTGGTTGTGGTATTTGTATTTTTACGTGCTCAAGTTTGGGAAGTTGTAGTAAATATGGAGGTAGACCCGGTAGAGGCTTACATTAAACAGGGGGAAAGGTTAGGACTTAGGGATGAGAAGCTTTTTGACTATGTGGAGAAGTGTAGGGATAGAGAAGATAGGAGCGAGAGAGAGAGAGAGAGTAGAGAGCTAAGAAGAGATAGAGCTCAAGAGAGGAAGAGTTAGAGGTTCAGAGAGGTGAGGAAAGACGAGAAAGAGTTAGGAGATTCGTAGACTTAGAGAGGAGAAAGAGTTGGAAATGCAGATACAGAGGGAGGAGAAAGAGCTAGAAATTCAGAGGAGAGAGAAGAGAAAGACAGAATACTTAAGAAGAGGAAATAGAGCTAAAGGAGAAAGAGTTAGAAGCTCAGAGAGAGCGAGAAGAGAAAGAAAGAGTCTTAAAGGAGAAAGAATTAGAAGCTCAGAGAGAGAGAGAGAAAGAGAGAGTCTTAAGGAGAAAGAGTTAGAAGTTCAGAGAGAGAAAGACGAGAAGTCTCTAGCGTTTCAGAGAGAGAAAGACGAGAGGGAACATGCTTTAAGAGAGAAGGAACTAGAGTACCAGAGAGAGAGAGAAGAGGAAGGAAGGATAGGGAGGTACAAATGCAGTTAGCTCGAGATGCGGGATCTAGACCAGATAGTGATTCAGTAGGCCGAGGAATACGCAATTTTCCTAAACTGCCGATGTTTAAAGAGTCCGTGGACTCTATTGACGCTTTTTTGTGCCGTTTTGAGTCTCATGCGCAGGCGTTGAGTTGGCCTCCTGCCAACTGGCCCGTTTTGCTTTCATCTGTGCTTGAGGGACAGGCCTTGAGTCTTTACCATAGTTTGACCGTTTCGGGGACCATAGATTACGAGACTTTGAAGGAGTGTCTCTTGCAGAAGTTCCAGTGTAATGCGGAAGGTTTTAGGGAACGCTTGAGAGCTTGTCGGCCAGAGACAGGGGAATCGTTTATGTCGTTTGGCAAACGATTGTCCCATTTGCTCGTACGTTGGGTCGAACTGTCAAAGATCGACCACACGTACGACGCATTGTTCGATCTCATGTTGGCTGAACAGTTCTTTGGAAGCGTTTCCAAGGATCTAGCGGTATTCTTGAGAGAGCGTAACCTCAAGACTACGGACGAGTTAGTGCAGCACGCGGAGGCTTTTCGGATGGCGCATCCTACGAAAAACCTCGCGCGTAGGACCGAGACACCGACAGTCGGGTTGGTCGCTGCTAACACGTCTGGGGGTTACCGGGGGGTCAATACTTTACGTGGAGGCCAGCGGATTAACGGTAGAGGTACTTTGCGTTTTCGACGCGGTGATCGAGGTAACAGCAATGGCGGTAGCGATCCGTACGCACGTGGAGGGACTTCTTTGCGTGGGTATGGTCGTGGTCGTGTTGCGAGTTCGGACACGCAGTGTTTTTCTTGTAGTGGGTACGGGCACTTCAGTCGGAGCTGTCCGTACTACAGTGCAGGCGCGCAGTATGCTAGTTATCAGGAGCACGGCCATCTGGCTCATCAAGGTCCTAATAATCCTGGTATGGTGGATGGGGCGGTGCAGCCCACTCACGTAGCCAGTTTTGCGGTCCCAGTCGGGGAGGAACCACAGCTGGGCGCAGTGTGTTCAGATGACGGAGGTGGTTGCCTACCGCTGGTAGACGGGGTTGTAAACGGATGTCTCGTTTCTGTTCTCCGTGACTCCGGTACAACGACCGCGGGGGTCAGGCGTAGCCTTGTTAGACCAGATCAGTTCACAGGCGAGTCACAGAAAGTAGTTTCGTTTGGAGGAAAGATAGAAGTTTTTCAGTTAGCTAAGATAGAAGTTGACACAGAGTATTTTACAGGTAGTCTGGTTTCGTGTGTCATCGACGAGCCAGTAGTTGATTTAGTTCTGGGTAACATGCAGGGTGTGCAGCCAGTCATCGCTAAAGTTGGAGCGGTTAAGCGAGCTCAGGGTAATCGCAGTGTAGTCGCATCAGTCGCGACGAGAGCTCAGAGCAAGCGTGCTCGTGGGCAGGAGGGGAACGTGTTACTTTTCCGTCGCAGAGAAACAGGGAATCGGTCAGTGTGTTTTGTGTGTGGGCAGTCGTTGGATCGATTTCTTTTCTGGAGGTTTAGCGCGTTAGTTCTGTTTTGCTGTCGCTGTGCGACCTTAAGTTGTGCGTTGCGGCATAAGGCTGTAATTTTTTTCTTGTATTCTAGGTAGTAAAAGTTAGTCCTTTCCTGTTTTCGGATAATATTACGTCGAGTAGTCTTAAAAAGAAACTCGGTCGTTTCTTTTTTTCCCGAGGAAGGGGGAATTGTGATGAAGCTCTATGCTTGTGCATAGTGCTCGCACAATAGGATTAGTACGGTACGGTTTTTGTTGACGGTTTGTTGCCGAAAGTCCGTGTGGTGTTAGACGCACGTGAAATCTGTAAGACATGGTTAGCACGGGTCTTTGTAGTGAGTTCTGTTTAGTGAGTTCTAGGCGGAAGCTGTGACAGAGGTCTAGTTTGGTTATTGCGGGCTGTTTTGTTGTATGGAACGGTTGTGTTCGAGTTACCTAGCCCGCATTCCAAGACTCTGAAGCCTAGATTTCAGGTATGTTTCTATAAATGTAGTATTGATAGTTGTTTAGTTAAAGACAGTATGCGTGGTAAGATTAATGTGGTTGTATAGCGGTGTTCCGGTTTGGTTTAGTTATAGTATGTTTAGAATTCGGTGAAGTAACCGGTGTTTTGTGTACAAGTTGTTTACCGAGATAGATGACTAAAGGAATATGAAGTGTGTATGTCTAAGCCGCTATGAAGATAGCACGTGGTTGGTTAAGCATAGTCTTTTCCAGGGTATAGAGTAATGTATAGCAAGAGTGTCAGTTAGGCTATAGTGTATTTTAAGACAGTGACAGATATGGGGGTGATATGAAAATAGTTTATGAAGCACGTGTGTGTGTGGGAATGAACGTGTGAGTTATTTGTATCAGCCAGGTTACGTGACGTTTCTCATTGATCCAATATGTTGTGTGTTTAGCAAGTGTTACGTTGGGACTTTTGTTGTCTATTTAGAGTTCTTGTAACGAGAGTGGAAGACGGACGCCGAGACGTCGAGTCGCAGGAGTGGACCTACGTGAGGTCATCCCTCCAGCTCTTCTGAGAGTGAGTCTGACTGGGAACCAAGACACCCAAGTCCAAGCGAGAACTGAGTGTACCGTACGAGAACGAGGACGTCCGTGCCCAAAGAGACAGGACGGCAATACGCGTACGACGAAGGACTTTCACGCCTAGACGTGAGAAGGACCAACGTAACCAGGCAACAACATCAAACAGGTTGGAGACATTGAGAGACTGAAACCTAGCCTGGCAGAGATACTGTGATTTGAGTGTGTGATAGAGAGCCTTGTATATATAGTTTGATAGTCTTTAAAGCGTTTCTTTTCTTTTATAGTGTATAAAGGTTACTTTAGAAAGGGAGCCCGTGTGTTGTGTTTTACCGCATGAATGCGCCCGTCTGAGTCAGTGGCGGTGTATGCGTCTGTTGCGTGAGAGTCTGTGCGTACGACTGTGGGCAAGTCTGCGTGCGTTACAATAGCCTTGGCTTTGCATACAGTAAAATGTTTATCATAACACTACAAGTTACCAAGGACTATCATTTCAGTAACATGTACTATGACTAGGTCATGTTTCAGTCAAAGCCAGTTAACTGTTACATATATGGATGGTCCTAAAAAGAATACACAATGTGAAACAATACAATTGCCACGACCTTGACCTTCACAGAAATGGCGTCACTCATGCAAAAAACAATTGCCATTAGTATAGTGTATTGCTTTTTAAGTTGGGAATAAACTGAACAAACTTTTTCGAAGATCTCGCTTAAAAAGACCCAAAATAACATTGCCGCCGTGATCTCGACCTTGGCTACAATGGCTTGATTTTTTAAAAATTGTGTATTGATGTGTTTCACATCACACACAACACGACGCAATGTACTATTTTTTTCGGCCGGTCGCACACACTCATGCTCACACAAGTCAGTCAGTTTTTGTGTGTTTAAAATCTAAGTGTGTTTCAAGGATGTTTTGCTTTCAAAAGCCGGTACTACTCTCGTCAGCGGACCAACCCGTTTGAGACTTCCATGTTCACAGCAACTCTTGGCTGTGATTGTTTCAGTCTCCTACATTTAGCCCCTCCCCTTAATTATCAGGTCAAATTTTTTTTGCACCTTCATTTTGGGCAGAGTCATTGTTAGGGTAGAGAAAGTAGAAACTGTTTTCCAAAGACTCCACAATCGTTAATGCCGCATTGATTAAAAAATAACGGCTTTTTGACAATGAACTCCCAATGATCCCACCAGCACCTCCAGCTTTCTCAATTACCCTGTTGATTTCAAAATAAAACTTGAGTTTAACAATGCGGCATTAACGATTGTGGATTCTTTGGAAAACGGTTTCTACTTTCTCTCTTTTACTCAGTAAAAATAAAAATTTCAAAAAATCGGTGCCATTCATGACTAAAGCAAAAATTAACACCTAAGTTAATTAATGATAATGTAAGTGTACACACTAAAATGTGTATTTAATATGTTTAATTATAGCTTTAAAAATTAATAAATGTTATTATAAAATGAATCAAGATGAATTACTTCTTCTAAACGATATCAACGTTGTAGAAAACAAAGACTTAGACTCTAAAAAATAGCGTCTTCTTTCTGTGGTTGTATCGGGCAAATCAAAAGCGTTTCTCCGAAAACAATACATGACAGAAGATATAGAATCCCTCATGGCTGATGAACTAATCAAACTTCATTCTAAATATGAAAATCATATCGCTTCACTTATGACTCATGATTTAAGTCGATCTCTTGCCTGTCTATACACAAAAGCAGTGAGTCACTTTCTACCTGTAGACATTGACAGTCTATCACACGACCTTTGAAAGCAACCCTATTGTTTCAAGTTCATTTGGTAAATTAGCATGCGTCATGTTTTACAAGTTTGGGAATTACCTTGCACCTGTGGTAACCTTGCTTGTTACTGGGAGTCATAGATTTTTCAAAATTGAATTTTACTGCAGAAGAAAATGGACGAGGCCCAGACGACTCCACAACCGAACCCCGGTCCGGTCTTGACGCAGGTTCAAACGGTGACTAAGACTAAAAGCCCAGGAAGGGTTGAGGCTGGAAAAAGATTAGCCGAATATAACAGACAAAAAAAATTACAGCTTCAAGCGCAAACAGAAAAGACTCGTGTAACTGACACGCTGTCAGGACCAGTGTCAATACCAACACCAACAGGACTGTCAGGACCATCAGAACCAACACCGTCAGGACCCTCTTCCCCACCACGCCCTCATCAAAGTGAAAGACAAACAACCCAGTATAACCCTGAACCTCAAATAACAAGATATATAGTTGCCGGATTTGTTGTTGGATTTGGTTACGTAGGTTACCAATTATACAAAAAATACAAACCACAGACTCGTACAGTGTCAAAAAAATCAGACACTCCAAAAACAAAACCAGAAGTCGCCACATTACCAGTAACATCCAAAGCCGTTGACCCATTTCATATGCAGTGAATAAAATATTATTTTAATTTTTATTGCCTAAGAAATGAACGACTCAAAGAATTTAATGAACCTTGTGTATCACTCTGCCATAATTAGCGGACTAGCAGTAGCTTACTCTATGCTGGGAAAAGTCTTCTCAAAATGAAATCGGCAGACTTGAGCAGATTAGACTTTGAAGATTCGGCTAAGCTAATTGTAGTTGTTACAGCGTCAATTGCTACGAAAGACTTTCTTGTCAAGCAAGGAATTATTCCAGAAAATGTTTCTATGTCAGTAAAATAAGTATGGTGACTTTAGCAGTAATAATTGGAGGAGCCATGGTTAATGCACTTGCTTTTAGTGGGTCAAATTATCTCTTTTCAAAAGTGGGTAGATTGGTTATTTGGGTTTAACGCCGAGCAGGCGACTAAGGCCATCTCACGGCGGGATGGGTAAAAATCTGGTCAGCCAGACTAAAAGCAAGGTCTTAAGACAAGATGTAAATATAGATTAAAAATCTCAGGCTAAAATGTCGCACATGTCTGGAAAAGAAACGTCTACAGACTCTCAAAAAGGGCAAATAAAAAAATTCACATAGTCTATGAATGCTCAGATCTTGTTAAAAATATTGCATTCTCTCAAAAAATTGAAGATTTTGTCCGGGGGAACATCCCGGAACAAAACCTTCAAGGAGTCTGCTGTGAAGTGTTTATATCTGTCAATTAGGTCATCACAATACAGCAAAAAGTGTCGAACAGAAAACTGCTCATCACAGGCAAAACACCATGGACGCTCATCCTGTTTAAGTAAGTAAGAGTGCGTAACATATGTGTGCCCGATGTGGAGCCGAGCAAGGACAGTCTCCTCACGGCGGCTGCAGCAGCGGAAAGGTAGACTGTCAGACAACTTAGGAAGAGCTTCATGAAGCTTGTTCCCTTCCTCTTTGTCCCACTCGGACTGCCACTCGCGGGCTATGTACGCACTAATAACAGGTTTAAAATCACTATAGACAGTCTGTGTGTCAGGGACAGGGTCACTGCGGGCACTGTTGGCAGCAGAATCTGCGATTCTGTTGCCTTCGATGCCCACATGGCCTGGGACCCAAATAAAAATGATGTCATAATATTCCTTCATCAAGTCCGCGTAGAGCTCTCTAATCTGCACCAGCAGTGGATGGTCTGTTCCCGCGCCCTGAAGGGCCTGCAGGGCAGAAAGAGAGTCAGACAGAATCAGGAAGTTCCTTTCCCGAGACTGATAGGCATGCTTGAGTGCTAGCAGAATGGCCTGCAGTTCTGCACTAAATACAGAGGAATGGTCAGGGAGACGGAGCTTAAATGGGCGTCTAGGATGGCGAGAGGACACTGCAGCCGCAGCCACTCTTCCATCCTCAGACTTGGACCCATCCGTATAAAGACGACAATAGCCAGGAAAAATTGAAAGGAGTTCATTGAGGCTCTGTTGGTATATGGCTGGTGGAGTACAATCCTTCTTGTGGGCAGTCAAGTCCAGCAAGATGTCAGGAACTGGTAGTAGCCAGGGTGGAGTGACGTGTTGCAGAGATTCCGAAACTTTGTCCAGGTCCACTCCGGCCGCCTGCAGATGAGGTCTGACACGGAAGGAAAGTGGACGGACAGCTCCCGGATGGGCATCGTAAATCTCTGCAAACGACGGGTTGAAAACACAATCATAGGCAGGATTTTCTGGATGGGCCTTCAGCTTCAGAACGTAGCTGAGCATGAGGCGGATGCGGCGGAGCCTGAGAGAAGGCTCCCCTGCCTCTGCATACAGACTAGGAACTGGAGATGTCCTGAAGGCTCCCAGACATATGCGCAGACCTTGATGGTGAATTGTGTTCAGACGCTGCAGAACAGACTTGGAAGCCGAGCCATATACCACAGAGCCGTAATCCAGTTTGGACCGAACAAGGGCCCGGTACAGTCGAAGTAAGACGATGCGGTCTGCACCCCAGTCAGTACGACCAACGACACGAAGAATGTCGAGGGCCTTCCGACAAGAGGTTCTAAGGTAGTTAACATGGTTGCAGAAGGTCAATCTTTTGTCAAAGATGACCCCCAAAAACTTAGCCTCTTCAGCCACCTTAATTGGCAGCTCAGGCTAGGTTCTGGAAAAAATTTCGTCTGGTTAGTAAAATGCACACAGACTGTCTTGGAGGGCGAGAATCTGAATCCATTGAGAGACACCCACCCCTGGATGCGATCAACGCACAGCTGCAAGCGCCTCTCAAGGGACGCAAGTCCTCGACCTCGTGCACACAAAGCAAAGTCATCCACAAACAAAGAGCATTCAGAATCATCCTTGACGGCCTTTACAATGTTATTTATTTTAATGCTAAATAAAACAGGAGATAGAATACTGCCCTGCGGGACACCCATCTCCTGTTCAAAGGAGTCGGAGAGGGTGGAGCCCACACGGACATGGAACGACCTGTTGGACAAAAAATTGTGAATAAAAACGGGCAGATGCCCTTTAAAACCCATGTCCGACAAATCAGACATTATACCATGCTTCCAGGTAGTGTCATATGCCTTTTCAAGATCAAAGAAAATTGCATAGACATGCTGCTTGTTGACAAAAGCATCTCGGATAAAAGACTCAAAGCGGACTAGATGGTCAGTTGTACTACGGAAGCGCCGGAAACCGCACTGGAGGTCTGTGATGAGACCCTGTGACTCAAGATGCCACACCAGTCGGGCGTTGACCAAGCGTTCCATAGTTTTACATAAACATGATGTCAAAGCTATTGGCCGGTAGTTGCCCGGGTCGGAAGGATCCTTACCCGGCTTGGGAATTGGCACAACCACAGCCTGGCGCCAAGATGGCGGAAAATGACCGGTTATCCAGATATGGTTAAAGGCCTTGAGAAGTACAAGGAGTGAATCCTCAGGCAGATGTGTTATGAGCTGATAATGGATGGTATCTAATCCAGCAGCAGAGTCAGTACATTTCTGCATGGCTTGCTGCAATTCTGAAAACGTAAAAGGGGCATTATAGTCTTCCAAGTTATCCGATATAAAATCACAAGCACAAGATTCTCGCTTCTCCTTCTCTCTCTGGAAGAAAGGTGAATAATGCTCTGTTGAAGAATTATGGGCAATGGTGGAGGCAAGTAAATTGGCCACAGCCTTTTTATCTGTGACCAAACTGGCACCATCTCTAAGATGGCCGACAGAAGCCGAGCCACCCCTGCCCCTAATTCTTCGAACAGCCTTCCAGACTTTTTGGGACGGAGTCCTAGAAGATAAAGATGAGACGAAGCGTCTCCAGGAAGCACGGCGTTCACGTTTAAAAATATAACGGGCTTTCGCCCGCTGTCTTTTAAAGGTTAAAATATTTGCTTGCGACGGATTACGAAATGCACGTCGCTGAGCAGATTTGCGCATTGTTTGGGCCTTGCGGCACTCTTCATTGAACCATGGTACTCTCGGCTTCCGAGGGAGTGATGTGGAAGTTCTAGGGATGGTTTCACCTGCAACCTCCAACAAAATAGAAGTAAAACAAGAAACAGGTTCTTCAGCTGACATGACCACCTCCTCTGTAAGACGAGACTGACAGAGAGAGGCAAACAGAGACCAGTTAGCTTTCTTGAGATTCCAGCGCCCCACCGGCGAATCCTCCTCACAGCTGACCGATGACAGGACTACTGGGAAGTGGTCACTACCACACAGGTCGTCGTGAACCTTCCAGTCAAAGTCCAGCATGAGAGAAGGATCACACACAGTGAGGTCTAGAACAGAACTAGATCCGGAACCTGAGTTAGAGTATGTAGGTAAGCCATCGTTAAAGACACATAGGTTAAGTTGAGAAAAAACATCTTCTAACATCTGACCTCTGCCATCATAGTGGTCACTACCCCAAAGGTGAGCATGACCGTTAAAATCCCCCATGAGAATAAAGGGAGGGGGCAGTTGATCTACTAAGTGAAAAATATCATTGCTACAGACCCGCAGTGATGGTGGCAGGTAAATACTGCATATGGTTATGGTCTTTTTTAAGGTAACCCGAGCAGCGACAGCCTGAAGACAGGTGTCGATGCTAACGGGGCTACATAAAATTTGGCTACTAATGAGAAGAGCCGCTCCACCCGAGCGCCTCTCCGAATCAGAGCCTTTATGTATAACATTAAAACCATTAAAAGACACAGGGTCAGAAGTCTTCAGGTAAGTCTCCTGAAGAGATATGACTGAGGGGTTATAGAACTTGACTAAAAGACGTAATTCCTCAAAGTTAGCTCGAAAACCACGACAATTCCACTGAAGCAAAGAGTCCATGATTAAGTCTGATCTGGGGGTAAGGAGTTTTTCCCCCCCTTTTTCCTTTACCTTGGAAGGAGTTGAAGAAACAGAAGGGGGGGGGGGGGGGGGCGGCTCCCGGGCCTCCTCTGGTTCTTCGGAGAGGAAGGGGGTGGAGCTGCCGCAGCATCAGCAACAACAACTTCCACTCCCTCCATCCGCTCCTCCAGTGCAGCATATTTGTTTTGAAGGGGCACATCTGTGTTCCCCTTCTGGGCCCGTGCGCACAGCGGTCCCATAGATTTCTTAGACTTCTGGTCCTGGGCAGCGTTCCTGCCACTAGAGTTAGCGGCCTTAGAAGGCTGACCAGAGCCAGAAGCCTTTGGAGTTGACTGACTAACAGGTTTGGGTGGGGGCTGAGGCTTAGGGGCAACAGAAGGCGGCACAACCGGACCGGCAGTGTCCGCCTTCTGCGTTCCCTGGCTCCTTGTCACCACCGGAGGAGGGTTACTCTCCAGGGGCGAGATGAGCCGAGGCTCCGCCCCCAACCAAGAAGTTGGGGTCTGACATGAAAAGTCTTTGGTGGGGCGCTTGCCTGCCACCGCTGCACTAAAAGTATACACTGAGGTGTTAGAGGTTGGGGCAGCCGCAGCTGCACCAGGGCCTTCAACCAGTTTTTTGGCATCCAGAAAGGACAGCCCCTTCTCCACACGCACCTGCTGAATCTTGCACTCGGATATCCAACGAGGGCATTTCTTATCCGAAGCCATATGCGCCCCCTGGCAATTCACACACAGGGGGGTGGCTGTGCAGGACTCAGCAGAGTGTCCGGGCCTAGTGCAACGGGCGCATGAAGCCTCTGCCTGACGGCATGTCTTCTGCCCATGGCCATACTTTTGGCACTTAAAGCACCGGAGGGGAAGAGGGACGTACTTTTTCACTCTCAGGGAGTAGTAACCTCCCCAGATGGTAGTAGGAGGGGTGGGGGTGCCAAACGTCAGGATGATGGTAGGGAGACGGATCTCCCCACCACCTCGCTTGGAAGCGAAGCGCCTGACGCAAGTCACCCCCTGAGACTTAAGGTTCCTTACAAGTTCATCTTCTGACAGTTCTGCCAAAGCTTGATCTTTGATTACGCCTCTTGACGAATTCATAGTTTTGTGGGGTGTGACTTCCACAGGAGTGTCTCCGAAGGAAGAGAGCCCCAGTAGCCCGCTGGAGTGTGCCCGAGTACGGCACTCCACCAGCAAGTCACCAGACCTGAGGCGCTGGGCGTCAGGCCTGCCAACACGGCTCCTGAGGGTCTCCCCCACCAGAAAAGGATGCAGCTTGGTAACTGGTTTCTCCTTCACCTTGCTATGGACAATGAGGAAGCGAGGCCATACGGCCGACGCCTGAGGCGTCGCTTCCTCACAGTCTGAATCACTGTCATGTGCAATGTCGGTGTCTATGCGCCGTTTCTGTGCTAGTTTTGGTTTTTTGGTTTTATCCATATTATATTAGTAGAGATATTCATCCCCCGGGGGTCCCCGCCCGCCACCGAGCCCAACAAGGGAAAGTGCAACTGTCGGCGGGTCTCCAGCCGACGCACAATGGAGACTGCCCGAAAGATATACTCAAGGGGGTAAGCCCGATTGAACCGTTTGAGCCACCGCCTTCTATCACACCATTGAATGCAGGGGAATACTGGCGTAAAGCACCTAATCAGCAGCAGAAGCTATAGCATGGTGCTCCGTATAGCAACCCGCATGTCAACAGTGGGATAGGGCTCAACGTGACAAGAGCCGATTGACTAGGCCGGTACGACTAGCCTCCCGTTTAGGTAGGAGTCAAGGCCGAAGTGGAGTGTTGGCACCAGTGAGCCGCAGCCCAAAGGGAACCTCAGCCACCAGGATCCTCTTCTCCCCCGACACGGGTCTCCAAGCACGGCAAACACTTGGGATCCAAAGGATCAAAAAGTCACGAGTATTTTTAAGGACCAATCCAACATGGTACGACCTAGGTTAGCACAGCTCCTTAAAAACCGGACCAGTGAAAAGGCTGAACAACATATCTGCTGACATCAAGTCCTAATCCTGGACAAAGATGGCACCCGTCCGCTAGCCCACTCAGTCAGGGACTGAGCGGACTACCCACCTACGCCACGTGGAGGCCGGTGCCGGGTAGGCCAAAAGTGGGTAGAGAAGAATCAGCAGAAGAAATGAAATGACACAATGAAGCATCTGAAAAATTAGCACAAGCCCAGCAGGATTATGAAAAGAATAGAATAGAGAAACTTGATTTTATCAATGAAAAACTCAGACTTGAAGGCCACGCACAACATACGTTTTCAAATACAGACGACGCAATCTGTGAGTATTTTTTAGTCACTGGTAATGACATGTCTATCCCTAAACCGAAACTAAGTGACTATTACAAACCAAGCACACAACAAAGAAACGGAGAAATAATCTTTGTTCTAGTGGGAATGACATTTGTATTTTTTACGGGGTTTTATATTGCTAGAAAAAAATTACAGACACTAAACTATCGAAAATATATTACTCCCCAATTGGATATTGGAAAGGACAAACTGCTATTCAGAATTTACACGCGGCCATAGGCAGTGATGTATCACTCAATCAAATAAAACAATGGTTACAGAGACAAGCAATTTGGCAGATATATTTACCTGCGCCAAGAAAAATAACAAGACCTCATTTTGAAAACACTATACCAAAATTTAATGACACCCACCAACTGGACCTCCTGTTCCTACCTTATGACACAATAAGAAAGAAACGATACAAGTATGCATTAACTGTCGTAGACATAGCTTCAAGGTACAAAGACGCTGAACCCATATCTGACAAGACTGCTACCACAGTTGCTACAGCGTTAACAAAAATATATAGTCGAGGCCCTTTAAGATATCCTAGACTTGTGCAAGTTGAGGACAGATCTGAATTTAAAGGTGCCGTTAATCAGTTATTTGCGAAGCATGGCGTACTGGTTAGACGCGGCATTCCAGGCATACACAGATCACAGGCAATTGTTGAAAATTTCAATAAGCAATTATCAGAAAGACTTTTCAGTTACCAGTATTCTAAGGAACTCATGCATGACACGCGTAATACAGAGTGGGTAAACAGATTACCGCATGTGATAAAAGCAATGAATAATGAAGGCCATGTAAAGCCTGCTGACGCTATTAAATTGAAAACAATTCCTATGGCATCAGAAACAGAAATAAAAACAGCAGCACCAGACACAAGTTTATTTACAAAACAGGTGAGATATTTATATCAACCAGGTGAGGCCGAGAACGACGTCAGACGCAGAGCAACTGACACCATCTGGTCTGCGTCTGTACACAATAAAAAAAAAAAAATTCCTGGTGCTGATACATCATTATATTATCTTTTTGACCCTGCCCCACAGAGAGCATTTGTTAGAGAAGAATTACAGATTATTCCCCCAGACACTGTTACTCACTTTTGACCAATTTGTCAATCAGTTCATCAATCAGTTCGTCACAAATATCTTCAGATAACTTGAGCCTGTAGTGTCCAGGCGCATAAGCCTTGTCCTTACTATGAAACACACGTTTTGTGTCCCCAACTGCCAGTGACTTTTTATGTGTTTGGATCATTTCAATATTATGTTTGTTTGATCTCAGTGACTTGCTTGGATAATCAGGCATTAATGCCCCATCTAATACTTCCTTATAATGTTCATGCCGAATGTCTTTATTTTTAATTGCTGTTTTTTTTATACCTTTTGCTTTCGATTGACTTCCCTTTTGGTGCAGTAAAGAATACATTTTTGACCTCAGTCCAACATATTCAACTATTGGCACACCATTCAGTTCGTCTTTAAACTTACCAGGCACTTTCTTGTTTTGTGTGCTATATAATAGATGATCTTTAGGGTAGTCAGACGTGTCATACATGTGTAGTTCTGTTTTCATGTCTTCATAAAAGTCTTCAGTAGGCACATCAATAATCATAGAGTCAGTGTCAGTGTATAGCAGACGACACTCAGGATACTTTGGTTTAAAGTAATCATAATAAAATTCAAGCATCAATAGTTCTTAAAACACACTTGACTACCAGGATCTGGGTACTTAAGTACAGTCTGAATGTTATCAGCTGACCTACAGTGCTGGACGTGTTTGTGCGCAACTGCAATAGAAGAAAATCTTTGTAAACATTTCTTACAAATTTCTTGTTTACTAACATATTTTGAAACAATACTGCGAATTAGTCGTGACATACTCCTGATAATTGTGTAGTGAAAGTTATCTCCATCACCAATTAGCAACATGTCAACATGTTTATCTTCTGACTGACCATAGTTTGGAGCAAGTGGTGATACTCTAATGGGTTGTAACTTGTCAACAGACACATACACATTTACAGATATACCAGGATTTAGTTTTTCAAACAAGTCTATGTCTTCTATTTTAACAGGAAAATCAATACCACTGAAGTTGAGTTCGCTTACAAATTTGGTGTAGTTAGATACACGTTCAAGTTTTTTGATTTTACATAGTGCAGTTTAGCAAGCACACACCACATGAAACAATGGTGGTCATTGTTCTGTATATTAACAACAGCCTTTTTGTTTGCAACCTCTGTTGGTAGTGGCAACCATGATTTACCTAATATAGGATGATACCTTGACTGCTTTAATTGTAGTTCATGTACATGACCTTCATGCCAACCAGACCCCTTCATTCTTGCACTGTCAATTGCTTGGAGAAAGTCAGGCAACAGTCTGTCTCTAAACACGTTCTCTAATTCTCTGCTTGTGTTAACTGTGTGTTGTCTTGTTCATATATACCAGACAATCACTTCACCATCTACTCTAGTAAATTTTATTTTGGCAACAACCTAAATCTTTACACTGTCTGAAAGAAGATTATCTTGTATGACAGAAAAAGAGTTTCCTATCAATTCATAGACATTATTAGTATTAGATATAGGCAAGTCTGTTGTGTGAAACATGTTTCTTAAGCCTGATGAGCTTGATGGGTTTTGAACATTATCCGTCATTTTTATTTGACGGACAAAATAAAAAATAAAAAATATTAACGTTGACTATGCTGGCGCTGCATGTGAAATACCACTTTATTAACTGTAACACTGTTAATATAAACATTTAGTTTGTGCAGTTGTTTAAATATGCTATAACAAAGTTCCTCTAGCCAACCATAGTTGGTATCATTAACTTTAAAAGTAGGTGTCTTTAAATCAATTGTCATGCACTCCACATCTGGAAGCTCATCAACATAATCCAAAGTCACACTATATGTTGCATATATCTCCACTGGTGCTGAAAAGCTTATGTGAGTCTGTTTGGATGATGATATTAAGTCGGTAAAGTGCTCAACATCTTTGAAGCAGTGTGAGATATCAATCACTTGCATGATTTGTCCGTCTGTCATTTTTATTGGACAAACAAAATAATAAATTAATTTACTAACCCATACCCTGTGGGCTGATCTGTCTTTAAAATAAGCTTTAGATGCTTAGTTGATTTCAGTTTATTTTTTACACAGTCGCGTTCATGCTTATTTGGTATGACATCATTTTCTCTGAGACAGTCTTCAAAGCTGTCACGATCCTTACAGTAAAACAAACAGATAAACTTTAACTGTTCATGAAAATCTTTTAGTACAGCATTATATTTTTGAGTGAGAATCCATACACTAACATTTGCATGTTTGCCACTGAAGGCCAGTTCTGCTAAAGTGTTTCTTTTCTTAACAATGTCTTTCTCTGCAGAACAGTCATCAACAATAAACAGGGTTGGCTGTCCTTCAAATTGCTTGTAAAAATACTGCAGGTAGTCATTCAGTTTTTTATTAGGGTCAACTAAGTAAATGTTGCTGTCAGTCCAAATGAATAAACGGTTGTGATAAGCTTTGTTATGTTTGATAGTAGGACAAAATATCACAATATTTTCAAAATGATGGATGTATTTTGTTTGTAATAGATTCAGTACAAATTCAGTTTTTCCACACCCAGTGGCACCACAAAACAATCCACAGTGTGGGTCAAGTGTCATCAAGTTCATTTTAATACAGAATATAATTTAATACAAGTGACCACTTAGTCTGCACTCTTGTATGTTCAGTTGTGTGTCATATATCAGGTACAAATATATATTTATTGCTGCAGCGGTTTCAACCTTTTTTTGTATCTGAATTGTTATTCCGTCACTGCCGTTTTCAACAGTTCGACCTGACCCATGTAGGTAGTCGTCATCCGTACTACGAAGGTCTAGCCAAAGAGCATAATTATTCGTAAGGTATTGTCCGATCCTAATGTCATACAGATGTAAATCTTTACACGCAATGCTTGCTGGTTTATCTCTAATCCCTCCACCCGCAAAATATTTTGTGATCTCATCGTAGTGCTGGTATGGTCGCATTCCAGATGCGTACACTTGATTAGGGCGGCCTTCGATTGTACAAGACAAATGTGTAATCTTTGGATTGTAGAATTTTTCTGAATCCCTTTTGTATGGAGCTGCTGGTTCAACAAACAACATAAGAATGCCTTTCAGTGACCTGGCAGGTGTGTTCAAGTTTATATTCCACATCGGGTCGCTCTTGTCTTTGTGCATTAAACTATGTCTAATCACCTGGTCATAATAAATCGGCAGTCTTGACTGGTACTGATTTTGAATGAGTCTAGCTAGTTCAGTATGTGTGACAGTTTCGTATTCCAAGGAAATGTTAGAGATCTTATATGTCGCATTGAGATCAAATGATTTTATAATTTTGGAGTAGTCATTGAAAGTTAGTTCAAAGCTCAGATGGTCATTCAGTGCTCCTTGGTAATAAGGTAAATGTGCTGTTAGGATTTCAAACTCAAGTGGAATGTAAAACCTGGTTCCATATGTTTCTGCTAATATAATGTCCTTGGCCACCCCAGTAGTTACTTTATCTCCGGCATCGATTTGAAGTTTACCAACATTATCAGACTGTATGCCTTGGTAAATACGATCTTCTCTCTCTTCTCGTGTAAGCCAAAGATCTTTGTAACAGTAAAACACATCAGCGTCATCAAGACTAAACACTTCCTGTCCTTCAAGTTTTACTTAAATAGTCCTAACAATTGCTCTGCCTAGGTTGTTAACTAGTGTTTTGTTTACGTCTGCGTCTGATGAAAGTTCAATATTAAATGCTAGGCGTGCAGTACCAGGAACAATAACATCACTGGGACCTAGGTTTGGAAACTTGACTGTGAGAGTTTGGTTTTGGTCTATGGTACTTGGATTGTTTGTGATGACGATTGATTGTCTAATGCCCTTAACACCGAGAGGCTCACGTAGTTTTCTATATGGGTCTAACTTTGATCCGTAAGACTGTGTCATTTTTATTATGCACAATAAAAATATTAAATTAATAAAAACAATGGCCATGGGAGGATTTAATCATGAAGATTTTGAAATGGATGACATGTATGATTTTGGTAATACAACAGATACAACAGATATGACAGATATGACTCGTACAAGAAATACTTACAGTTTACGTCACAAACTTTTATAAAGCAAAGTGAACTCGTTTTATGATCATGTTGGTGATCGCCCAGACAACATAGATCCTAATCAGTTTGAACTTGATGGCAAGGGTCATTTATATTTAAATACTGTTGACAAAGGAAAAGTACTATTGACTAACAAAAAAGACCCTGGTAAGTTTAGGGCTTTAAGTACAATCATAAATGAAGGTGGTGTTGGCACCTTGCAACAACTTGGTTTTGGAGGGTCTCCTGTCACGCCGCTTGTGCCTTGACTTGCTAGTGCCCTTCACGACACACAAACAAGGTTACCAACAGGACGAGAAATTGAAATGGCAGCAGTAACAAGACTGCCAGAAATAGCAAACACAGTGATACAAGAAACTTCATTTACTGAAGGACAAATAAATGAAGTAATGAAAACAATAGAAGACCCGCCTTTGTCAATGAGGGAGATTATAGGGTTGGATAAATCTCTACAGTCAATAAGAGGCGAGATGGTAAATAATGTTGCCAAACTAGGTGAGCTTGATAAACACATAGAACGTGAAAAAGAAAAACTGGCTACCGCAGACAATGGGAATCTTGACACAGAAATGAAAGAAAGAATACAACACAGATTAAATGATTTGCAGATAGAAAGATCTGGGTGATTAGAAACAATTAGTATTGGAAGAGAAAAACTGAAAACACAGGTCAACAGGATTAGGGAAACTATTCAAAAAATACTTCACGAAGATACAACTTTGGCTGAGAGACTTAAAACACTTTTCAGAGAACAGGGTATCACAATTGCAAGTTTAATTACTGCTCTTGGATTTATTATCAGTACTGTTGTGTTGGCTGTCTCTGGGGGACCTGGTGGTGGCGGTGGTTCTCTTACACCAAGTCCACCTGGTCCACCAACCCCGGCCCCCAATGACCCAAAAGATGTACAGTCGTGGGTAAAGAAACAGTTGTCACATATATCAGACTTGCTTAAAAAATTGGCACTGAAAGCAATGGATGCTTTGCCTAGCATAATTGGCACAGTTGTCAGTTGGCTTATTAGTACAGCAGCGAAAGTAGTTGGCTTTATGGCAGAACATGTGTGGGTCTTTTTGGTTACAGTAGGAGGGTTAATTACAGCATATTTAATGAAACAGGTAAAGACGTAATACCCCTAATCCAGTAAGACCAATTACCAATGCAGTTCTTTCTGACTCATGTGTGCCAGGGGTTGGTGATGGTGTTACATCTGGCATTACTGTTGGGGCTGGGGCTGGGGCTGGTGCAGGGGCAGGGGCAGGGGAAGTAACCGTCTGTAATGATTTTAATGACTGTACATATGTGGTTGTTGCTCCTAAGTTCACAGTCTGATTGAGACCGAGTTTTTGACCAACACCTGCAACTATTATTTCATTATTATAATTTGTTATTGTCCCCATTTGGAGTTGAAGGTCAGACGGCAACATGTATAACCCGATGCCAACTACAAAGTCAACTTTTGATCTGGCATATCTGAGAACGTCTTGATAGCGTTGTATGCTTGATGGGAGATCAACCCCTGAATTTACTGAATCTTCAAGATTTGCCAGAAACTGTTTTTGTGAATCGAACTTTCCACTTCCATTCAAAATATTTGATTTTGTTAATGATTGTGCTCCTAGTATACACCACACATATGTTCTGATAGACTCATTTACGCGCTCAACTCCCGCTTGAGTAAACCCGTCACTCCTGTCAAAAATAAATGTGGTCCAGGCATTAGACTGCTTCTGTTCTATTGAGCCTAACCAGGGTGAGTATAGATTGAGTATAGATTGCTTTACGTCCCGCAAGCAACAAAGGCCTTCTCAGGACGTGCCTGCGCTAAATGAAGAAAAGAACTGCAAGAAGCGCAGACAGGAGGGAGAATTTCAAAAGAAAAATACAGATGAATGGACCAGAAAGACAGAAATACAAACCCCCAAAAGAGTAAAACCCACCTTGCAGGTGTTAGACAAGGTGACCCTAGGAACTAAAAAGTAGACAACCCCACCAAGGTCCCCTAGGGCAGACCCGGTGGGGTATTGAGCCTAACCAGACTTGTGATTTTGATGAGAATGAAGTGTAACCAGGGTAGTAATCTTGAGGGTATTGTCTGTGACTCATAGCATAATACAATGTACCCATGCCATTGTGATCATCAAGTTTTTGTGCAAAGTCATACCCGGGGCTTATGTTAAATTCATTACATATCCGTTCAAACGCTTTCATATCCATGGGGTTGTTAAACCTGTTGAAACTGGATTCAGTTGGTAGTGGTGTATGAAGTTCTGACAGTATACGTCTCAGCTGGTAATACGTGTGGAAACGATACACAGACCTAATCAGTTTGTTTGAGTGATTCAAATGGTCTGTAAATGAAACACCACAGCCTGTAGTTGAACACAATATAGCAAAGTTAAGTTGGTTTTGAAACATCTGTAGTGGGTTTGAGGACCACTTTCTTGCTGTTGAATCATCTGTTATTGGAGGGTTTAGGTAATGATCAAAGGGGTTGGGTACTTTCACTTGGATTAGATCTTGTTCCAACACAGCTATATCAAGCTGATTTAGTTGAATTGTTTTCTGTTCATAAGTAGGTGCGACATTGTATTTGGCATCCACGTTAAATTGAAATGTGTTTGTTGTGGTAATGGTTGGTGATTTAAATTCTATCCTTCTTTTTTATGAGATAATAAAAATGTTTATTACCTTAACAAATGTTGACACAAGCAAACCAGTGTGGTTAACTAATGGGATTGATAATCGTGATGGTAGCAAGGCTGTAGCTATCCATGAAATGTTTTACATTGTAAAGTGGTTTAATGTAACAGATGACGGTGAATATTCTGTACATGGAACTATAGGTTGTACAAGTTGGGGCGCTAATCACTTACAGCCTGGGTATTATGACTTTTGTACTATAGCTGAATTTTTACAAGATATGTATAAAATTAAAGCAACTTTAAATCCGGCTAACTTGCTTGTTACATTGGAATTTCCAAAAGATAGTCAACTTATATTAACAGACAAACTTTTAATACTATTTGTTTTTTGTTTTTTTTTTCAAAATTTGATCTTGGTATTTTAACTGTTAGTGGTGATGAAGATTGGGCTTATGAAACAGGATTAAAATTTAAGCCCAAAAAAGAAAAAAATAATTGGAAGATATCCTGTTCATTTGGCAGTACACACAGTGCTAAATGTTTATTTGAAAGAACTGAACATGACTTAAAATGTACACAGTGGTAAGCCTTCAACTTTGTTGAGATGCTTGCTGACTGGAACTGCTTCCTATTGCGAACGTGTGGTTGCTAGATTTCTTAATTTGCAGTTTAAGAAATTAGGTTCTAGTTTTTTTGAGTCACTATGTATATCTGTAATTAGTGTTGTGTTAGAAGTTAAATAATTTTATTTTTGTTTATAAAAATGAGTGTTGGTCCAAAGTAAAAAATTATTCCAGTTGCGTGTCCAGTAACAGAGTTGAAAGATTTGGGTGACGTACAGGATTTTGAGAAAGAGGGGGAGGTGGGGAAGTGTATGGTTTTGAACTTGATTCGACTGGCATGTACAGGCGGAAAGTAATCGATGACATGAAGGATGGAACAGAGAGACCGATACCTAAACTTGGTCAGCTGCATGATGTTACTGTTCCTACTCCACCTGTAAATAATGCGCCCTACAACTTAATACATGTGGGAAATAAGTGGGTAGTTTCACCTGTGCCTGTGCCGCCACCGCTTGTGCCAACAATTGACTGGGATATAAAGTTGGAATTTATTAGTCCTTATGCATACACTGATGATGAAGGCGCCTTAGTGTTTAGGAAAGTTGTTAACTCTGGACCTTTGATTGTAAGCCTTGTCCCAAGTTTTGCACAAGACAACAATAGCAGAGAAAAACTAAAGGTACAAGAGTATGAGAGACGTCAGTATCTTCTTACGCATAGAAAAGGCAGATCAGATGCGAAGGTCGTGTTTGCACCAGCAAACTTTCCCATCGCAAGAGAAGCGACAATAGTATTTGAAATTATCATGAGATCTGTATCTTCTGTGAAAGAGGCAGATATAGCACAGGGAATAAAACTTACGTGGGATGAAACATTGACAGAGTCAACACAAGTTTTTATTGCTATTAGGAAAAAATTAGATGTTTTTGAGGTTTCGAGCAGTGTTCCAGTTGTCAAGATATTAGTCGACAAAATAACTGTTGTTTTTCTAAATTTCATAAAGCTAGAACACATTTATCTTGTTTCGTTTTATTACGCCAGCAAATTGTATACTTTTGATGAGTTGCAAAATGTAATTGCTGATTAAATAAAAATATTTGTGAATAAAAAAATGATAAACTTCTATCCACAACTACCGACGCTTGAGTCTGTGTCGACGCTTGCGCTTGATTCGCATATGCCAATTGCATCAGATAAAACATTACAGGTAGACACATTCAGATTAAATAATATTACAGAAGCAATTAAATATTTGGAAAGTGAAGAGGCGAGGTACTCCAGATGTAAAAGGAGGTATCAGACAGTTTTCAATTCTGTTCAAAACACATCTATGGCTGTGGGTGCAGTTTCAGCTGGATGTTCTGTAGGGGGTATTGTTCTGTTTGCCACAGGAATTGGAAGTTTAATTGGAATTGCAGTTGAGGGTGTTAGCATTGCTACATTCCTGGCTTGCTTTGGTTTGGAAGCCTTAAACAAGAGGTTTCACACGAAATTACAAAAACATGAAGCGTTGAGTACGCTTGCTGGTGCAAAGCTGAGCAGTATGAAACTTATTATCAGTAAGGCATTGGACGATAATTTTATTGACGATATTGAATTTAAGAGAGTGCAGGATGATTCGAAGCCTGAGTTCGTCCTGAATGGGTGCATTTCTTCGGTTTTGTTCGGTTCTGAGAATTGGTATTTGCATCTCATTTTCCGGGCCATTTCCAGAAAATCGGTGATTATTTCCCTTGGGGTGTGTTGTTTCCTTGGGGTGGGGATGAACTTTATCCCTTTTGAGAGTAGGAGGTATTGTTGGTCTGTGAGTTTGGTGTCGGATAGGTTTATTACATACTCTCTTGCCATTCCGATTTTAAGGCTTTTGTTCTGGGATTTTTGTTTTCTCCAGTGTTTCTGGTTTCGTGTTCTGTCCCATAACATTTTCCCTTTCTTGTTCCGCGTCATAGCGTTTGCTGTTTGGTTTTCGTATTGTTTCTGAAGGCGGCGCTTGTGGTGTTGAGCGCTAGTCTGCCTTTTGCGCTTGCTTGCTTGCTTCTTTGACAGGGACTGGGGCTTCCAAGTTCCAACTTCCGTTGATTTCGCCCTGGGGGGGGGGGGGTCCAGGGGGGTGAGGGGGGGAGGTGAGGGGTGTCACTGTCCGTTTGTCGCCCCGTCGCGAAGTGGCTGATGGTGTTGCCAGGGCCGGGTGGTTGGTGGTGGTGGGGGCGGGTGGTGTGGCCGGTAGACCGTTGCTTTAGTGCCAGGCTGGGGGATGTCGGTAGGCCAGCCACTCCAGGAATTCTCGAATGAGTGGTGGCGGGGGTGGTGGTGGCCGGAGGTACCGTCGCTGGCTGTGGAGGGGTCCGGGGAGTTGGGGTGGTGGTGGTGGTGACCAGTGGAGTCTGGGTTTTGGGGTCGGTCGTTGGAATGGGCATGGTGGGTGGCGGTGTTGAGGTGGCAGTCGGAGGTGTGGAGGCGGCGTGGGGAGTAGTGGCGGGCGTTTTTGTTCTCGGAAGCGCTTGGGTGGTCTGTGGCGTTTCCGGGGGGTGGTGGTCGGCTTGGTGTCTGGCGGTCGTGGGGTGGTGTCGGCCTCTTGTGGTGCCGGGTCGGTCATGGTGCTTTTGATCTCTCTGGTCGGGACTTGGGTCGCGTCTGTGCCTATCTCTTGGGTGGGCGGGGCGGTGTTACCGCATCCTCTGTTTTGGGTGGCGGCGGGTGTGGTACCGGTCTTCTTTGTAGCTGTTTGGGGGGCGGCAGTGGTTGCCTGGCATTCCCCGTTGCTTGTTGCTACTGTCGCTTGGGTGGCTGTGCTCCATGTCTTGGGGGGTTTCAGGTTATTGAGCGCACCTGTGTACACTAGCCACCTGGATGTGACTAGTGCCCGGTGGTAGGTGTCTCCGTCTGTTGATAGGATAGCCGGGATGGCGTCTTGAAGAAGGAGCACCAGGTCGTCAAAGTCCATTCCCCCGGAGCCGAGTCCCCGCCTCCTCCGACGATGCCGGCCGCTCCCGAGTTAGTGTTTCGGGAACGGTGACCGGCGGTGGGGAGGGCGGGAAGTCCGGCCCCGACGATGGCTCCGACGAATCCCCGGGCTCCTCATCTTGTGGGGGCGGTGGCTGGGGGCTGTCGGGGACTGCCTCCTCGTCTCTTTCTTGGTGGTAGGGTGGCCTGAGTGAGTTGAGTTCACTTTGAAATAGTTGGCTTAGTTCAGGCGGTGGCGGAAACCTTCTGAGGATTTCTTCAAGTGTAGCCGCCGGGTGGGCCGGCTGCGCAGTTGGCTATGGGGGCGATTGATCCCACATTGCCCATTCTTGGCGCTGAATAGGTGCCGGTTGGGGTTCGTAGACTGTTTGATGTGGGGGCGAGGGCACCCACGTTGGCTGTTCCTGACGCCGTACCGGTGGGGACAAAGGGGGCCGGTAGCTCCTTGTCTCTCTCCTCACCGCAGGCTGTGGTCGGAGCGCTTGGGGGAGGTTGGAGGTGTAAACCTCCACCTGTTGGCGGTTGGTCTGCTTTCTATTTTTTCGTGAGGCCATCTGTTCTTGTCGTGGCTTGGGGCAGGGTTTTTGCTCGGCTGACTGATTTCTTGTCTTTGTCTTTGCCGCTCCTCTGCTTGAGCGACTGTCTGGCTTAGGGCAAAGCTCGGTCTCCGCTGACTGTTTCCTTGTGGCTTGCCTGAGCGAAGCGCGGGTGACCGTCCGCTTCGTTCGGCTGCTGTCTATGTGGCCTGGTTCGCTGTAGTGTAAGAGGTGCAGAGGTCGACCTCTCTCTCCGGCTGCTGTGAGTCAAATGATGCCTTTTGCGCGCGGCCGATAGCTGTTTTAAAGCCCGGTGTGAGTCATCCACGATGACCGTTGGTGCGCGTTTGGTCTCATTGCATGATTGGTCGGTTTGCTCTGATTGGTGCCGCGCTTTCGCTGTTTCGCGCTGGCGAGCGTGTGTGTTTTGATGCTCTTGCGGTCAAGGCCGCGTGAGTCACCAGCGATGACTGTTTGTTAATGCGCGTTCGGCGTTTTTGTTCGGTGACTCATAGAGCAGGAGAGTTAGATTCCATTCCCCCATTGTCCTGTGTTAGTGGGTTCATTTTAACCCTATTTCATGTTTGGCAGTGCTCTTGGGAGTTTATTTATATTAAAATTGTTTTTTTTCCCGAGCGTGCCGTTGTTCTTTTTCCTTCCCCCCCCCCCCCCCCCCCCCCCAGTTATTTCGGTTTGTTGGGATTTGGTTCATTGCGTGTGTTTGTTACCTCATTGCCTTGAGATAGTTTTTATTCCTTAAATCTTTTTTTACTCTTTTTTGTTTAACCCCGTGCTCAGTTCTGGAGGACCAGTTTGTCCTTTCTTGGGAAGGTGTGTAGGCCTCAACGAGAATAAAAATTCGGGGTTTGGTTCATTGCGTGTGTTTGTCATCTCATTATTTTGAGATCGTTTTAAATCCTTACGTCTTTTTATTCTTATTGGTTATCCCATGCTCAATTTTGGAGGATTAGTTTGTCCTTTCTTGGGAAAGTGTGCGGTCCTGAAAAGGACCTGTTCGTAGCCCTGAGAAGGACTGTTTTTTTACAACTTTCGCTTTTTGGCGAAGGGGGCCCAGGTTCGGATTGTCTCCGGCTTGTGGAGCTTGTCCACAAAGCGTTGTTTTCTCACGCCCTCGTCTGTTACTGCTGCTAGCATCTTCTCTTCTAGCCGCTTGAGCGCCTCGTTGGTTAGTGCCTTGGCCGCCTCTTTGTGAACTACGTTTAGTTCGTTGGTCCGGTCATCGATTTTCTGCTTGGCAAAAGCGAGCAGGGTGGCCACGGATGAGTCTTTTAACTCCTTTAACTTGTTCTGCAGACAAGTTTGATCTTGTTCAGATCTTTTTCGGTCCCCGTTGAAGTTGGCCCTTGATTTGAAGGTTATTTCGATTGCCGTTGCTGGGCGTCCGAACATTCTTTTGTATTCCAGTCCGCTGTGGACTGTGACCCAGCTGAGGCGGTTCTGGTATACGGGGCGTAGGCGGTCCCAGAACCTGATGATTGGGTCTGGTTCTGTTGGTGCCGGAGCGGTAACCGGTTGCAGTGTGGTTGGCTGCACGGTCAGGTCCGGGGCGGCTGTGAGTGAGGCTTGTCTGATGGGTTCCTCGTTCTCTCCCATCGAGTCGTTAAGTTGTTCCAGGATTTCTGCCTCGTTCATTCCTGGTACTTGATTCTGCACGGCGTAGGGGTCGTTTAAAGCTGAGAAACAGTCAAAAAACTCCGCCCCGCACGTGTTTTAAAAAAACTTTGCAGGACCCAACGAGGGCCCTTTCTTCGTGAACGTTCGGCTAACTTCGGCAAACCGGTTTGCAACTCAGTTGACTGAGTTTTCAACTGCGTTTGTCGTGCTGGCAAAACTCCCGTGAAAAAGACAGGCCACTTCCTGTTTGCAGCGAGTGGGAACCGCGATCACTGATCTAAACCAGCGATATTTTTACTGATATCAACAGTAGCAGACGACACTCGACCACCCGACGGACAGAGCAGGCCATTTGTGTCTTGCCTGGACGCACACTGGATATGGACCAGGCCGAGCTATCCGTAAGTTACACAGTACAGCCTGAAGCTTTATTTGATATCGGAAGGGTGAGGAAGGAGGGGTTATTTGTCGTTTTGTGTTTGTTGTTATACTCTCTCTCTCTCTCTCTCTCTCTCTCTCTCTCTCTCTCTCTCTCTCTCTCTCTCTCTCTCTCTCTCTCTCTCTCACACTTCCAATTTACTGTGTTGGATGTACATCACAATGCTTCTTTATTTATTTATATTATCATATATTGGACTGGATGTACGTGTTGACAAAATTCGTTCACAACTACAAAGTGTCAGGAGTCATACTTACAGCATGTACAGCCGTACATTCTGCCATCATAGTCCCCAGCGCGTAAAATCCGTGGCTGTCGGTCAGTTTCAAAGTGTCACAGAATCGTCTGCTGTTGTCCGATCTGCTAATTGCGATGATTTCCGTGCAACAGGAAGTGGTCTGTCGTTTTCCGAGAGTTTTGCAAGCTCGGGATACGCAGTTGCCAACTCCGTCAACTGAGTTACGAACCGATTTGACCCACTTAGGGGCAGGGCCCAAGCTGGGTCCTGTAGAGTCTTTTTAAAACACGCGCTGGGCAGGTTTTTCTCATTGCACCTCAGCTTTAAGAAAACCATTGTATCGGTGATCAGTTGAATGCTCATCTCCTGGTTTTTAGCCGTGGGCGTTTGTATATTATTGGGATCGTTACGTAATCGTTAATTTGGTTGGTACCTGTGCTCTGATTGGTGTCGCGCGTTTGTTGTTCTCGCGCTGGCGAGCGGATGTGTGACAGAGCTTCTGATTGGTGCCGCGCGTTTGTTGTTGCGCGCTAGCAAGCCGGAGTGTTTTTGGGCTCCTACGGTATGGCTCGCGCGGCCCACCGAGAATGAGTGTTCGTTCAGCCACTTTGTTCAGGCCCTGTGTGCTCCGTTACGTTTGAGTGATCAAGGGATGATAATTTAATCATAACATCATCCATCAATCGAGAGCCAGCAAGCACAGCGAACGGACCTCCGCGCTGTGTTATACCCAGCCTTCAGCTAACGAGACTACAAGCGAGCAAGCAAGACAGCCGCAAGCGTCGCCGCCACGCCTCATCAATCACAAGCACAGACCACAGATGGCGTCAAAGCAGAAACAGTCCGCCCTCCTCAGGGCGAATCGCCGCACGACAAACCTCCAGCAGGCCGAAGAATTGGCGGCCAACCTCCAAACAGATCAGCCTGCCCCCAGGCCAAAGAGAGAGACAAGGCAGAACAGACCACCATTGTCTCCCCCGATCCAGCGACAAAGCCAACCAAGGGATCAATCAAAGGATCAAGCAACGCGGCCGTACTGGGAACAGGTGGGGGACTCACCCCCTCCCCCCCAGGCGCCGCCAAAGCACGACAAGACAAGGGACTACCAGCCCTATTTTTCACCGCCGATCCAGCTCAATGAACAACCAACATGGGTGCCCTCGCCCCCACAACAGACGATATACTACCAACAAGAGGCCCCCCCCCCCCGCCAAACTTCATGGAAACAATATTGCAACGGTTTCCCCCACCACCGGAGCTAATGAAGTACTTCGCAAAAAACAGAGAACAGGCCACCAACCCCTACTCACCCCAAGAAGAGGAGACCCAAGACTCGTCACTGCAGTCATCGGAGCTGGACTTGTCACCCTCCCCACGGCCGGTCGACATTCCCGAATCACTCACTCGGGAGCGACCGGCCACATTTGAGGAGGAGGGAGTCAGGCTCAGGGAAATCGGTTTCGAAGACTTGGTGCTCCTGCTACAGGATGCCCTACCAGCCCTACTTGTCACAACAGGAGACAAGTATCACCGGTCACTGGTTGCCGCCCGGTGGCTAGTCCACACTGGAGCAATCGGAGACCTCCAATCCCCCACGACCGAAGAAACAGCTACCCAAGCGACGAAACCAACAGCGAACGGGGAATGCCAGACCACATCGGCCTCCCCCAGCACAGCTACGAAGAAGACCGGCACCGCCCCGACAACCACGGAGAGCAGAGGCTGCGGCGACACAGCGCCACCGAAACAGGAGACCGGCACCGACGCACCTCCGGCCCCAACCTATGAAACGAAAGGCACGACAACCGACCTGCCACAACAAGAAGATAACGCCACCACACGTCCACCAGCCAGCAAACCTGCCACTCAAGACGCTGGCACCGACCCGGCACCACAACAGCCGCCACCACCTCCAGTCAACCAACCAGCCACCACCCAACCAAACCGCCGACGCCACCGACCACCCAAGCGGTTCAGAGACCAGCGCCCGTCACTCCTCCCCACGCCGCCACCACACCTCCGACTACCACCCCAACACCGCCACCCACCACGCCCGTTCCAGCGCCCGACCCCCAAGCCGAGGCTCCACTGGCCACCACCACCACCACACCAACTCCCCAGGCCACACCTCAGCCAGCAACGGTACTTCCGGCCACCACCACCCCCGCCACCACTCATCCAACAGCTGCTAAAGTGGTTGGCGTACCAACACCCCCCAGCCTGGCACTAAGCAACGGTCCCCCGGCCGCACCACCCGCCTCCTCCACCACCAACCACCCGGCCCCGGCAGTACCACCAGCCAGCTGCGCGACGGAGCGGCAGACAGACAGCGACACCCCCCTTCACCCCCCTGGCCCACCCCCCCTGGACGAAATCAGCGAGAGCTGGAAGTCCATGTCCTTTCAAATATCATCATCATCATCATGATAATTTAATTCATTCATTTGAGTGATTTTCCTCTTCTCGTTCCGAGGAGGGAGGAAGAGCGAAGGCTTGTTTCTTGCCTTGTGTTGGTTTTTGTTTTGTTTGTTTTATTTGTTTTTGAGGGAGTATTTGTTGCATGACTAGACCTGTGCCACTGTAACAGTGTATGACCAAGCCAGGCAGTCTTTTTGTTGTGTAGTTGTGGTGGATCAGCCTATAGCCAATCTGAAAGCGGATAAGCACGGCGAGGGTAGTCCCCAATCATCGTGTGTGTATAAATGGTGCCAAACATCGCACACCAACAACACGTTCTTTAAGCCTGTTTGTTCTGGCTTGGCCGTATACACAAGGTTTCATGACACAGGTCTAGATTTTGTTACGTCATTTCATTCCCTTAATGTATTTCGAGCACATTTTTGCTTACAATAAGCTAGGTACTGCTCTCGTCAGCGGACCCACCTAACCACAATGGTAATTGACACCGAACTTTTCTTTTTTTGTTGTGACTGTTCTGTGGATTTTTATCTGTTGGTGTCACTCTTTTTGTTTTTCGGTTCATTGCGTTATCGGGGGGGGGGGGGGGGGGGGGGGGGGGGGTGCGGGTAGCACTGTTGTTTGTTGTTCGTTTTTTTTGTTATTACGGTGTGTTTAACCGTGTGGAGCCCTTATTGCTTGTGTTTGACTCTGGTTGGGTTTGTACGTTTTTGTTATAGTACATTTTTCGGTTTTGGTTCATTGCGTTGTTTCATCGCAGGTGTTTTTCTGATCCTCCTTTTTCCCATTTGTTGTTATGAATGTGTTTTCCGGCCATTTTGGCGCGTTGGGAGGGTCATGCTGTTCAGTCCAGGCATTAAGGATTTTCTCCTGTTGTTGTATCTGGTTCTGGAATTTGTGCGTCGTTTGTCTGGTGTGTCTGGGTTAATTGTATACCATGCCTTGGTTCAGGTCCCCGCGCTTCCAGTTTGTTTAGCCTGTGTCTACCATCTAGGCTTCATACGTTTGTTTCTCGCTGGTGTGACAGGCTGCTGTTTACTCATTTGGTTGGGTAGTCAGTTGTTTGTGACTTATTTTCCCCCGGTTTGGTTTGATTGAAACCGCCTTACTGAGACTTACGTTTGACGTTAGTGGCACTTTCGTTCGGTCGCCCGTCGTTGGTGAGTCAGTGTTTGTTTTGGTCTGAGTCATCTGCTGCTCAGATCCGTGCGCGTTACGTATTCGCATGTGTTATTATGCGTTAGATCGGATCCCACATACGTTTGACAAACCAGTGACGCGTATGCACTGCGCGCGCCCCTTATAGAGTTCACTATGACGTATTGTCACATCTACGAGGCTTTTTCAAAAGGAGGTATTTCAACATCAGAATCAAGTCAAAGACAAAAGGTAGAGACCCTTGACAGCGAAGACAGCTCTCATATAGAAGGGACTTTGTGGGTTATGGTGTATCCCATCTTGTTTGTTTTAAGTGGCCGTCCATTTTGACGCAAGGCAAGCTTAGTTCGCTTCGCTGAGTGAAGACTCTTGCCTCAGGTAGAGTGAATTTTCTCATTGTATTTTTTTTAATTTTTATTTTTTTTTAAAGGAGGGAAAATTCAATCTACCCGAGGCAAGACACCTCACTCAGCGAAGCGAACTAAGCTTCCCTAGGTAAAAATAGACGACCACTTAAAACAAAACAAAAAAACTAACAATGACTGCCCAAAATAGGTGCAAAAAATATTTGACCCGATAATTATTCGGGGCTAAATGTAAGAGACTGAAACAATCACAGGCAAGAGTTGCTGTGAACGTGGAAGTCGCGAACGGTCTGGTCCGCTGACAAGAGGAGTACCGGCTTTTGAAAGCAAAACGTTGTCGAAACACTCTTCGATTTTAAACACAAACAAGATGGGATGAACCATAACCAACAAAGTCCCTTCTATATACTAGCTGCCCTCGCGGTCAAGGGTCTCTACCTTTCGTCTTTGGCCTAATTCTGATGTTGAAATATCTCCTTTTGAAAAAGCCTAACATCTGCCAATGTGCCACAGTGAATTCTAAAAGGGGCGCTGTGCATACGCGTCATTGGTTTGTCAAACGTTATTTATCATGACGTATTTTTGGTTTTTACGTAATTTTATATTTATCATGATATGAGTTTCACTTTCGCTTCAAGACTTGAAAAATTGTGACAAAACTAAAATTTCCCATTACGATTTCAGTCTTGCTATGTAATTTGTATGAAATCAAGTTGACTTTATCTAGCTACATGATACACTAAGTACACTCGCATGCTCTTTTAAAAGCGCCTCGATGTGTGTATGTCTGTGTGCGTGCGTGAGCTCGCGCTCCAAACATCTCCAAGAGGCATATATCCTCATACGCTTTCCGGAGGATCTATGCCCCTTAGAGATGCGCGCATGTGTATGAGAGAGAGAGAGAGAGAGAGAGAGAGAGAGAGAGAGAGAGAGAGAGAGAGAGAGAGAGAGAGAGAGAGAGAGAGAGAGAGAGAGAGAGAGAGAGAGAGAGAGAGAGAGAGAGAGATGATGATGATGAAATAGACATTGAAATAACTTTGTTCACTATAATACATAGTAACAAAAATCACTGTAATAGGACACCAATAACTAACTTAATGTATATAAATCATGCAAAAGTACTACAAAGTATTATTAAAAAAAAAAAAAAAAAAAGAAAGAAAGAAAAGAAAAGAAGGTTCGGTTAAAGATTGCAAGTAACATTGAGGTGGCCTATTCTAAGCAAATGATCGCTGACACTAGTAGACATGTCAGGTAACTTCGCAACCAAATACTAGTTTCAAATATAATAACAAACTAAATGACAGTTTAAACAACAATAAGAAAGTGTCACTATGTGGCATGCAGATCAGTGGTCAAAACACAGCACTGACACATGCGCGAAAGATAAAAAAAGAAGAAAAAGCAAGCGGATCATAGATGTAAATGCGAAAAGTCTGCAGGTATATAGGTCTCTGCGTACGCAACGTACCGTTGCTAAAAACAAAACGCGATGAAGCGTACTAGAGTAATGTTATTCTATTTGCTACCAACACAGTCAGTGATAAGAATCACTTTAATAGCGACTAAGTTGTGCACTCCTGTTCAATACACAGGCTAACACAGTTTGTAAAGTCACAGAGCGCTGCAATTGTCATATACACACAATCCGATGAGAATTGCACGCGGGTGTGTCTATCCACACTGACCACTAAGCCAGTCACCACACACTGATCAGTCACCAGGAGTCAAGTGCAGAGATATAACAATATACAATCAAAAGAAAACAGAAACGAATATTGCCGCATGATCACAAAATCACGGCATTTTTGATAATAAACCCCCATTGTCTCCGCTGCCACCCTGCCTTCCTCAATTCACCTTGTTGATTTCAAATAAAACGCAAGTTTGTCAATGCGGCAATATCGATATTGTTTTCTTTGAATTGTATATTATTATACTATCTCTCTAACCATTGTCTCTATCAGCACCCTGTTGATGTTTAAAGCAAAGTTAGCACCTGAGCTAATTAGTCTATCAATGATATAAACATTTACACACTAAAATGCGCATTTTAAAAGTTTAATTATAGCTTCAAAACAATTTTTTTAAATTATAAAATGAACCAAGATGAATTACTTCTTCTAAGTGATATCAGCACTGTAGAGAACAAAGACTTAGACTCTAAAAAACAGCGTCTTCTCTCTGTAGTTGTTTCAGGTAAATCCAAAGCTTATCTCGGAAAACAATACACAACAGAAGATATAGAATCTCTTTCCATTGAGAAACTAATTAAACTACATGCCAAATATGAAAATCACATTGCTTCACTAATGACTCATGATCTAAGTTGGTCTCTAATGTCTCTTTATACAAAGGCTGTTAGTCACTTTTTCCAGTCAATACTGACAGCCTGTCACACTACCTCGAAGGCAATAAAATAGTTTCAAGTGCAACAGGCAAATTAGCATGCATCATGTTTTACAATTTTGGGAATTACCTTGTGTTACGATTGTGGTTGTGTTGTCCTGTGAGGGCATACATGTGTTAATCGTAGGAAACGATCCGAAATTATTTGAGCTATCATGGTTACGTATCACGTACCTTTTCAGTGAGATTCTTTATCGTTCGTGCATGATAGCGGATTTGGCTTTGCTATGATACGCTAATTTTAGTCCGGAAGCTTCTAGAAAAGTCCCACGGAGAAGAACGGTCGATTTTTGTTTCGCGTAGATTAGCTGAGAATGAACCAGAACGTTCGAATCAGGGTCGCGCTGTCTAGTGACCTCGTACATGTGACGGTCAAAAGAGTAAGGAACATTTTTGTAACACAGTAGCAAAGTTGCAAGTCATAGTTGTCTACTGTGCGCGTGAAATTAGCAGCCGTTCTTTGTGTGTTGTGAAAAGTTGTAAACGGTTGGCCATATTTTTGTGTGATATCGTCATATTGGGATTTGGGGCTGAAATGAGCAGTCAAATTTTGTAGAACAGTTTAGTTAGTCTAGAAAGTTCATTTTTTAAATTATATTTATGAGTTTCAGTAACGTGTTCCGTTCTGATTGGTTGCGTTGTGTAAATTCATTAGATTTTTCTGGAAAGTAGTTTTATTATAAAAGTTGTTGCTAGTAAGCCACGTGTGTACATTGTCATGCATTGTCAGTTGTAGGGACACACAGTTTATCGTAGGTACGTGGCCCGTATAGGGTGTACATTGTGAGAGACGCAGCGTAACGGTGGTGTATGATGTGTGAGGAACTTTGTGTCGCCAGTGTTGACATTTGCAGAAGAGAAGACATTGTATCAGTGTAGGTGCATTTGGAAATGTATTGTGCGCAGATCACATCGATGAATTAAAATATTGTTGGAACTGTTACTCCAGTATTGTCTACATCCTTAAGCCACGTGTGACGGGTTGCAGCTGAATGAAGTTTATTTAAAAGAACCTTATGTGCATGCGTCTGGTGTGTTTATCATACTACGACTACGACTCCACCACGTAAAATATTGGCACCTCCGACGGGACTTCTTCAGTTGGCTCTGTGGAAAGGGTCGCAGGAGAAAACAGACAGCAGTGAAACGCAGAGATAGCGACATCGGAAATGGAGACATTCCTGAAAATCGGAAAGGAATGTGGACTCAAGGAGCTCAACTCCTCGAGTTTGTAGAGGAGAGAGAGAGGAGAAAGAAGAAAAGAAACGAGAGAGAGAGAAGAAAAGGAGAGACTGGAGAGAGAGAGGAGAAAGAAGAAAAGAAACGAGAGAGAGAAGAAAAGGAGAGACTGGAGAGAGAGGAGAAAGAAGAAAAGAAAGGAGAGAGAGAAGAAAACGAGAGACTGGAGAGAGAAAGAGAAAAGAGACTTGAAGAACAAAAGAGACTGGAGAGAGAAGTAAGAAACAAAGAGCGTGAAATCAGGAAATTCGAAATTCAATGAGAAGAGGCGGAGAGGCTACCACCTTTCGTTGAAAATTCAGATAAGATGGACGCTTATCTGGAACGATTCGAGCGCTTCGCAGGCAGCAACAACTGGAGACAAGAGACTTGGGCTATCAAACTGAGCGCACTTCTAACTGGCAAAGCGCTTCAATTTTACACTCGCTTGCCAAGAGAAGAAGCCGAAGATTATACGCAGTTGAAAGCCGCCCTGCTGAGACAGTACAACTTCACTGAAGAGGGTTACAGGCGACGATTTCGGAACTGCAAGCCTGAAGAAGGAGAAACACCTGGCCTATTCATTGAAAGAATCAGGAGCTACCTGGAGAAATGGATAGAGCTGGCTGGTTTAAACAAAGAGTACCAGGACCTATGTGACCTTATTATCAAAGAACAAGTCTTCAACGCATGTTCTAAGGACCTGGCTGCTCACCTCAGGCAGCAAAAAGACCAGTCCCTAAAGACCCTGGCCGACTTCGCTCAAAGATACCTTGACGCCCACAACATGAAGTTCGGGTCCATTAAGCCGCAGCGTGTGTCTGCACCAGCAGAGGAAATCCACAATGTCAGAGACACCCCAAAATACAAGCCGATGGAGAACCTGACATGTTTTCTCTGTGGGAAGAAAGGTCACAAGGCGATACGGTGTCCTTCTAAAGATATTTCCCGAGGCGACAACATCAGAAGATCCAATCAAGATCGCGGGATAGCAGGCAGAAGCAGTATCACGTCTCAACACAGAGCCGCCGCTGTATTAGCCAATGATGTGACGTCATCCAGTGACTTTGAATCTGGAGAAAGGCGAGTGACACCGGAGCTGATTGAATCTTTCAAAAAGAATGGACGCATCCCAGTAGGAGATGGGGCTACATTCTTACCAGTCTCAAACATCGCGCTACCTGAGAGTGAAGTGCCGAACATGCCGGTGGTGTCAGGATTTGTCGGAAACACACCAGTGAGAGTGCTGAGAGACACCGGTTGTAGTTGCATCATCGTGAGAGAGGACATACTAAATGAAGACCAGAAGCTACAGGAGTGGACCACCCTCATGTTGGCCGACGGAACTGTGAGGATTATCCCCCTTGCCAATGTCAGTGTTGACACCCCGTATCTGAGAGGAGAGATGAAGGTGCTATGCGTAAAGACCACAGTCTACGATCTTATCATCGGAAACATTGATGGTGCCAGAAACGCAGACGATCCAGATCCAGAGAGGAGACCCGAAACATGTGCTGTCACCACAAGAAGTCAAGCAAAGAAGAGTCACCAGAGCATCCATCTAAAAGTGGCGGACAACACGGAAGCAGCTGTGGTGAATAGGGACAGGCTGGTGGAGCTGCAGAAAGCCGACCCTACGCTTGACAAGTTGCGAGGTCAGACCGAGCCCGTGACGCAAAAGGGAGAAGAGATAACCTTCGAGACCAGAAGAGATGTCCTGTACCGGATATTCGACAGCAATGGAGATAAACCTGTACGTCAAGTAGTAGTCCCTGAACCTTTGAGGATGCAGGTGATGAAATTGGTCCTTTGATTCCATATTGGGCGGACACTTGGGAATTAACAAGACCCTCGATAGGATCCGAGCCGTCTTCTACTGGCCTGATATGGGAGGCGACGTCACCCGATTCTGCAGGTCATGCGACATATGCCAGAAAACAATCTCCAAAGGAAAGGTACCCAAGGTTTCTCTAGAGAAAATGCCTCTGATCGATATGCCTTTCAAGCGGGTAGCTGTGGACCTGGTGGGGCCAATATCCCCTCCAAGTGAAGATGGTCATCGCTACATTTTGACCCTGGTGGACTACGCTACACCTTATCCTGAGGCCATACCACTGAAGAAGATCGACACTCCAACAGTGGCAGAGGTGCTCGTCGACATGTTCAGTCGTTTGGGGATTCCTGAGTAGATCCTGAGTGACCTAGGAACTCAGTTTGTCTCCGACTGCATGGAGGAAGTCAACCGACTATTGAGCATCCGACACCTTACTACCACCCCTTATTATCCCATACGTAACGGGTTGGTTGAAAAGTTTAACGGAACATTGAAGGCTATGCTGAAGAAGCTGTGTGCTGAACAGCCAAGGTTGTGGCATAGATATATCAATGCCTTGCTCTTCGCATACCGTGAAGTTCCTCAGGATTCAACAGGGTTTTCCCCTTTTGAATTACTGTACGGCAGGACTGTAAGGGGACCCATGCTCATCCTGAAGGAGCTGTGGACCAAGGATATCGACGCGCCTGAGGTGAAGATCAGTTACCAGTACATTTTCGACTTGAGAGAAAAGCTGGAAGATACCCTCAGGATGGCTCGAGAAGAACTAGGGAAGGCGCAGAACAAGGGGAAGCATTACTATGATCGTTAGGCGAAACATCGACGATTCCAGCCAGGTGACCAGGTGTTGGTACTTCTTCCTACTGACAACAACAAACTCTTCATGCAATGGAAGGGACCCTACGTTGTCGACACGGTGGTTGGCATCAACGACTACAGAGTCAAGGTCAACAACAAGGTGAAGACTTATCATGCTAATCTGCTGAAGAAGTATATTGAGAGAGGTCGTCAAGACAAAACACAACTGGCCGCATCGGTGCGTCTTGCTGATGACGAAAGACTAGACGACGAGAACCTGTTTGACCTTAATGAACTCCGACACAAGGAGGATGTAGAAGACATGCAGTTCGGTCAGAATCTGACCCAGACTCAACAAGAAGAACTGCACGTCCTGACTCAAGAATTCAAGCATCGGTTTACACCTGATGCAGGGACAACAGACACCGTCCAGCATGAGGTTGGTCTGACATCGAGCGAGCTGGATCGCGACGAGTCATGTCGTCTGCTTCACAACATGAGAGAAGGACTGAGGGAAAATGTTGGGGAGACGCCGGACGTGGGAGTCGTCAGAGATTCCAGATCGCCAGTGGTCATCATGAAGAAACCAGAGATATCCAATTTGGAGTGTATGGACTTTCATACTTTCCGTACGCCGACAGTGTTCGACCCAGGACCAGTAACCTTTGAACTGTGTGAACTGTGAACTGTACCCCGTGATTTGGAGATGTTCCAGAAGTGAACTTTGACATTAATTTTTAGTTTATCTAAGGGTTCGCAGAATTTTGGAGCAGATTACCCGAGCAGAGCAGTTTAGAAGAACATTTCTGTGTCCAGAACAGTTTAAAGAAACATTTAGATGTCCAGGACTGTTTAAAGGGACATGTCACGTATTTGCTCAGGACAATTTAAAGGAACTGTGAGACGATTTTGTTTTGATTTTGATGTGAAATTCTTATTATTTGTGGTTTTGTTTAGGTTAATACAACCACAACCGTATTTTCAGATTTGAGAAATTTTTTGGGTGAAATTTCATTCTAAAGAGGGGGGTAATGTTACGATTGTGGTTGTGTTGTCCTGTGAGAGCATACATGTGTTAATCATAGGAAATGATCCGATATTTATTTGAGCTATCATGTTTGCGTATCACATACCTTTTCAGTGAGATTCTTTATCGTTGCACGATAGTGGCTTTGGCTTTGTTATGATATGCTAATTTTAGTCCGGAAGCTTTTAGAAAAGTCGCACGGAGAAAAGCGGTCGATTTTTGTTTTGCGTAGATTAGCTGAGAATGAACCAGAACATTCGAATCAGGGTCGCGCTGTCTAGTGACCTCGTACATGTGACGTCAAAAGAGTAAGGAACATTTTTGTAACACAGTAGCAAAGTTGCTAGTCATAGTTTTTTACTGTGTGAGTGAAATTAGCAGCCGTTCTTTGTGTGTTGTGAAAAGTCGTAAACGGTTGGCCATAATTATTTTTGTGTGATATCATTATATATTGGGATTTGGGGCTGAAATGAGCAGTTGAATTTTGTAGACCAGTTTAGTTATTCTAGAAAGTTCATTTTTTAAATTATTATTTATGAGTTTCAGTAACGTGTTTCATTCTGATTGGTTGCGTTGTGTAAATTCATTAGATTTTTCTGGAAAGTAGTTTTACTATAAAAGTTGTTTCTAGTAAGCCACGTTTGTACATTGTCATGCATTGTCAGTTGTAGAGACACACAGTTTATCGTAGGTATTTGGCCTGTATAGAGTGTACATTGTGAGAGATGCAGGGTAATGGTGGTGTATGTTGTGTGAGGAACTTTGTGTCACCTGTGTTGACACTTGCAAAAGAGAAGACAATGTATCAGTGTAGATGCATTTGGAAATGCATTGTGTGCATTTCACATCGCTGAATTAAAATATTGTTGGAACTGTTACTCCAGTATTGTCTACATTCTTAAGCCACGTGTGACGGGTTGCAGCTGAATGAAGTTTATTTAAAAGAACCTTATGTGCGTGCATCTGGTGTGTTTATCATACTACGACTATGACTCCACCACGTAGCACCTTGCACCTGTGGTAACTTTAATTGTTAATGGGAGTCATATTGATTTTTCAAAAATTAATTTTACTGCAGAAAAATATGGACCCAATGGACCAAATGGACGACACCCAGACAACCCCACAACCGGGCCCTGTCTCGACACAGGTTCAAATGATGACTAAGGCTAAAAGCCCATGAAGGGTAGAGGCTGGAAAAAAATTGGCCAAATGGAACAGACAAAAAAGTTACAGCTTCAGCCATTAATACAAAAGGCTCATGTAACTGACCTGCCGTCAACAGCTCTGACCCCGACATCGGTACCAATACCGTCAGGACCGTCAGGACCAACACCCCAGTCACCCCCACAACAAAGTGAGAGACTAACAACTGAGTGTAAACCCGAATTAACAAAATATATAGTTGCTAGATTTGTTGTCGGATTTGGTTACATAGATTACTAATTATACAAGAAATACAAACCACACATTCAAACAGTGTCCAAAAAAATCAGACACTCCAAAAACAAAATCAAAAGTCGCCACATTACCAGCAGCACCCAAACCCGTCAACCCATTTTACATGCAGTGAATAAAATTATTATTTTAATTTTTATTGCATAAGAAAATGAGTGACACAAAAAACATAATCAACCTTGTCTATCACTCTGCCGTTATAAGTGGACTAGCAGTTGCTTACACTATGCTAGGAAAAAGTCTCCTCAAAATGAGATCGGCAGACTTGAGTAAACTAGATTTTGAAGACGGTGCTAAACTAGTAGCAGTTGTCACAGTGTCAATTGCAACAAAAGACTTTCTCGTCAAGCAAGGAATTATTCCCGAAAATGTTTTTATTTAAATAAAAAAAGTATGGCGACTTTAGCTGTTATCCTGGGAGGGGCTGTTGTCAACGCCCTGGCATTTAGCGGATCAAACTATATCTTTTTAATAGTGAGTAGAGAAGAATCTGCAGAAGAAATGAGATGTCACAATGAGGCATCTGAAAAATTAGCACAAGCCCGGCAGGAGTATGAGAAGCAAAGAATAGAGAAACTTGATTTCATCAATGAAAAACTCAGACTGGAAGGTCACGCACAGCATACATTTTCAAATGTCGATGACGCAATCAGAGAATATTTTCTTGTTACTGGTGAAGACATGTCTACCTCACAACCAAAACTTAGCAACTACTACCAACCCAGTCCAAAACAAAGAAACGGAAAAATAATCTTTGTTCTAGTGGGAATGACATTTGTATATTTTACAGGAGTTTTTATTTCTAGGAAAAATGAACGAAGCAGACGCCAGGGCTAAACTATCAAAAACATATTACTCTCTGATTGGCTACAGGAAAGGAAAAACTGCAATAGAGAAATTACATGCTGCTGTGGGCGGCAATGTCACACATGACCAAATAAAACTTTGGTTACAAAAACAGGCTATTTCACAAATTTGGCAATACAAGATTCTGTCTCTCTGCTACAAATCCCTGAACAACTGCGCTCCCGCCTATCTCTCAAACTTACTTCACCCCTACACTCCTCCTTGCTCCCTCCACTCTGCCTCCAACCCTCTCCGCCTCCACATCCCCCGCACCAAACTCAGCACTTTTGGCCCTCGCTCCTTCTCTGTATACGGTCCATCCACCAGGAACACTCTTCCACTCTCTCTCCGTCAGAAACACTCTCTCTCCTCCTTCCAGTCTGCCCTCAAAACTCACTCTTTCAACAGTTCTAGCACTATATCACCACACCCCCACCTCAATCTGACTGTCGTAATGTATGTCACTATTTGTGGTACGTGAGTCGTCTAAAGCGTGAGCATGCGTGTGCGAGTTGTGAGTGCATGCTTAGAGTTATTATTATTATAAGATAAGCACATTATAAATACCGTAATTATTATTACTAATTATTATTATTATTATTAAATTTATCTCCCTGCTCCAAGAACCCCACCCGGGTCTGCCCTGGGGGACTTGGGTGGGGTTAGGTATTTTTTAGTTCCCAGGGTCACCCTGGTCAGCCCCACAGGGTGGGTTTTTCTCTCTATTCTGGGGCATGTGTTTCTGTCTACCCTTTGTCCATTCACCTGTATTTGCCCTTTTAAAACTCTCCCTACTGTCTGCACTGCCTGTAGCTCTTGATATTGGATGTGTGTTGCTAAATGGTCTTAGCTTTATTTAGCCCCATGTGTTAGGTTTATTTAATGTATTTGACCGGCTGGCGACATACATTCAATGTTCTGTTTTGGTTTTTTTCACAAGCAGTGCAGGCACGTCCTGAGAAAGCCTTGTTGCTGTCGGGACGTTAAGCAATGTACAATCAATTCCTGCTCCAAGAAAAATATCAAGACCTCATTTTATGAACACTACCCCTAATGACACCCATCAAATGGATCTATTGTTCCTCCTGCATGATACAATAAGAAAGAAACGATACAAGTATGCATTAACTGTTGTCAACATAGCTTCAAGGTACAAGGACGCCGAACCCATAACTGACAAAAATGCTGCCGCGGTAGCCACTGCATTAACAAAAATATATAGTCAAGGCCCTTTAAAATTCCCCAGACTTGTTCAAGTTGATGACGGATCTGAATTCAAGGGTGCAGTTAATCAATTATTTGAGAAGCATGGAGTGCTAGTATGACGGGGTATACCAGGCGTGCACAGATCTCAGGCAATTGTTGAGAACTTTAACAAACAATTGTCAGAGAGACTTTTCAGTTACCAGTATTCTAAGGAACTCATGCATGATGCACGTAACACTGAGTGGGTTAAGAGATTACTGTCTGTGATAAAAGCAATGAATAATGAGGGCCAGCCTAAGCCTGCTGATGCTATTAAATTAAAAACAATAAATTCACTGTCAGGATCCGGGCTAAAAACACCGCCTCCTGACATAAACTTGTTTACAAAGCAGGTAAGATATTTATATCAACCTAGAGAGGTCGAGAATGACATCAGGCGCAGAGCAACTGATCCCATTTGGTCTACGTCTGTTCACAATATAAAAAAAAAAGTTCCAAAGGGTTGTGTTCTTCATTATGTAATCTTTCTTTATGTAATCTTTCATCAAAGCACACTGGTCAAAGCTTATACCTCCGTGAACCTTTTTTAGTACTAATCCATGCCTGATGTAAAACTGGGGTAAGCGATAGTGACAAACGTAATTGCATTTGTCATTAAAATTTGGCACAAGCTTAGTGTCTTCTTCTTTTAATGTCATACTCATTTTCCCAACAACTAATGGATAATCATTGTGGTAATCATGTAGATGGTGTGGGTACTCTCGATTTACTTTAAAGATCTAGCCTTTTGCATTGTTTCGGTCATGAGTCATAATACAGTTTGTTAACTCTGTTACAAATCATGCAGACAAAAATTTTTCAAGGGCAATAACTCACACAAATCCCCGTTCCACCATTTCACCCATTGTGCGATCAGACAGCAGGTCTATAGATATCTTACTTGATTTTAAAAATGCGTCCCATGTCATTCCAGGACTAGTTATGTAGCTCGCAGGGTCAAGACCAAAGTGCAATAGACCCTTTTCATGATAACTCTGTCTGCTAGCAAACAAACGTCAGCTTTTCAGTACTGGTCATAGTAGTTGCCAATCCTTTCACACCCTAGTTTATCCCATGCATCAAGTGCATGCTGGTATTCAGAGTCAGAAATACCTTTGCTATTTAAGGTAGAATAAAATGCCTCTTTTGGAAGCAGTCTCCTTTTCTCAAACACAACCCAGTGATCAATGTACTTGTAGGGGTAGACTCCTTTCTTGATCAACTCTGGCTCAAAATATTTAGATGTCAGTCCTTCTGCCAGACTAGCAAGCCCTTAAGACAAATGTTGCATGGAGTCATAAAACACTAATTTGTTGTCGAGCCTAAAAGTCAAATATTTTTCAGTTGTCTGGGCAATACAACTAATTTTTTTGTAAGACTCATCTACAGGACACATTATAATGTGTGAATCATATCCTTTGAGATTGTGAAAAAATAGGCAGTTTATATGTCTTAGGATCTTTTTTTAGTTTCAAGTTACAATTGTTATGTGCAGCACCTCTGTAACGTCCAGTTATGTGGTCATGGTTGCAAACTTTATCATCGTCCATGAGTTGTTCACAAATCCAACATGTATCAAAATTTAGTTTGTCTTCTTCTGTCATCATTAAAGACATAAGACACTTTTCCAGATATTGTACTACACTACTATGTAGTTGTCTCATTTCTGTTAAAAACACACCTCTGCAGCATTCTCACCCTTGTAAATAACAGGTTCGGTATGCTGACCGTCCGACCTAACAAGAATGTAGCCAAAGGAGCATACCACTTGATCACTTAGTTTTATAGTCTTTGGTAATGATTCTGGTACAGGACCCTCATATGGTACAACCAGTGATTTAAAATCAGCATACAATACAAATGAAAGCTTTTGTTGATTTTTATGGTTCTTGAAATATACGTGACTACCAGGATCTGGATACTTAAGTATTGTTTGAATGTCTTCAGCCATCCTACAGTGTTGGACGTGTTTGTGTGCTACTTTAATAGAAGAAAACCTTTGTAAACATCTCTTACAAATTTCCTGTTTACTAACATATTTTGAAACAATACTGTGAATTAGATGTGGCATATTTCTGATAATTGTGTAGTGAAAGTTATCACTGGTGCTTATTAACAAAAGGTCAACATGTTTATCTTCTGACTGTCCGTAGGTGGGTTGAAAGTGGTGATACTCTAATTGGTTGTAATTTGTTAGGAGAGTCATTATCCCATACATACACATTCACAGAAATACCAGGATTTAGTGCTTCAAACAAGTCTATGTCTTCTACCTTAACAGGGAAATCTATACCACTGAAGTTGAGTTCGTTTACAAGTTTTTTTTTTATAGTTAGATACATGCTCAGAGTGTGTTTTTACAAAGTGTAGTTTGGCAAGCACACACCACATGAAACAAAAATTATCTTTGTTCTGAATATTGGCAACAGCCTTTTTGTTTGCAACCTCAGTTGGCAGTGGCATCCATGATTTGCCTAATATAGGATGATATCTTGACTGCTTCAGTTGTAGTTTATGAACATATCCTTCATGCCAACCAGACCCTTTCATTCTTACTCTGTCAATTGCTTCTAAGAAGTCAGGCAAAAGTCTTTCTCTAAACACTTCTCCAATTCCCTGTTCGAATTAACTGTGTGTTGTCTTGTTGATATATATGATACAATCACTTCACCATCTACTCTGTTAAATCTATTTTAGCAACAACCTGAATCTTTACACTTCTTGAAAGAAGATTATCTTGTATTACAATAAAGATCTTTCTATTGATTCATAAACATTGTAACTATTGGATATAGGCAAATCTGTTGTGTGAAACACGTTTCTTAAGCTTTGCAATCCTGATGGGCTTTGTGCATTGTCCGCCATTTTTATTTGTTGGCTTGCTTGCTTGCTTAATTCCTTGGATTCCTTGTGGAACAAAAGGCCTCCTTCTGTTGCTTTGGTTTCTGTAGCTTTAGGGTTTTTAAGGGTGGGGTTGCTGGCCCCATGCCCAACCCTCCTCCTTTCTCACCCGGGCTTGGGACCTGCCAAGGCGGAGTTTTTATTTGTTGGACAAATAATAAATAGAAAAATATTACAGTAAGCTCTGCATGTGTATTTCCATTTTATTAACTGTAACACTAGTAAACTACAAATTTAGTTGATTTAGTTCTTTTACTATATCACACACACTGCCTTAAACCAACCACTGTAATATTCATTAACACTAAAAGTTTGTGTCTTAATATCAACAGTTATTTTTTTTGTATTATTGATGGTTTAAATGGAGGATTGGCACCCAAAGTTATATTACCTGTCATGTACAGTGTTGCAGGTGTCATAAATAAATTTCCAGGTGTCTCTTTTTTAAGCTGGTTTACATATTGAACGTCTTTAAATTAGTATGTAATATCAATGATTTGACCAATAGGCCAATTTTGCATGGTCTGTCATTTTTATTGGCAAAAACACAAATATAAATTAATTAACTAATCCATACCATGTGGGCTGATCTGTCTTTAAGATAAGCTTTATATGCTTAGTCGATTTTAGTTTGTTTTTTACAATGTCACGTTCATGTTTATTGGGTATAACATCGTTCTCTCTGAGACAGTCTTCAAAGCTGTCACGATCCTTGCAGTAAAACAAACATATAAACTTTAGTTGCTCTCAAAAATCTTTTAGTGCAGCATTATATTTTTGAGTGAGAATCCAGACACTGACATTTGCCTGTCTGCCACTAAAGGCAAGTTCTGCCAATGTGTTTCTCCTTTTGACAATATCTTTCTCTGCTGAGCAGTCATCAACAATGAACAAAGTTGGCTGTCCTTCAAATTGCTTGTAAAAATACTGTAGGTAGTCTTTCAGTTTTTCCTCAGGGTCAACTAAATTGGTGTTGTCAGTCCAAATAAATAAGCGGTTGTGATAAGCTTTGTTGTGTTTGATCGTAGGACAGAATATCACAATGTTTTTGAAATGATAGATGTATCTTGTTTGTAAGAGATCAAGTACAAATTCAGTTTTTTCCACAGCCTGTGGTGCCACAAAACAAACCACAGTGTGGGTCAAGTGTCAGCAAGTTCATTTTAATACTAATAATAATTTTAATACAAGACACGCTTTAGTCTGCTTTCTTCAATATGTAGTTGAGCATCATAAATCAGATACAAATATATATTTAAGGCGCCTCCTGTTTCAGTCTTATTTTGTATTTGAATTGTAATTCCGTCACTGCCATTTTCAAATTTACGACCTGACCCATGTAGGTGGTCATCGTCTGTTCTACACAGGTCTAGCCACAGTGCATATTTTTCTGTCAGGTATTGGCCGATTCTTACGTCATACAGATGTAGATGTTTGCATGCCTTGTTTGCCGGTTTTTCTCTAAGTCTTCCACCTGCAAAATATTTTGTGATCTCGTCATAGTGTTGATAAGGTAATGTTCCTGATGCATAGACCTGATTTGGATGGCCTTCAATAGTACAGGACAAATGTGTAATCTTTGAATTGTAAGTTGTAAGATTTTTCAGACTCTCTTTTGAATAGATTTTTTTTGGTTTAACAAACAACATAAGAATTCCTTTTAGTGACCTGGCAGGTGTATTTAAATTTATATTTCACATTGTATCACCTTTGTCTTTGTGCATTAAACTGTGTCTTATTACATGGTCATAATAAATCGGCAGTTTTGTCTCATACTGATTTTGTATGAGTCTGGCTAGTTCAGTGTGTGTGGCAATTTCATATTCCAAAGAAATGTTAGAGATCGTGTATGCTGCGTCTGTGTCAGTTGTTCTAATAACTTTGGAGTAGTCATTAAAAGTTAGTTCAAAGCTTAAATGGTCATTTAGTGCTCCTTGATAATACAGCAAATGTGCTGTGTGGATTTCGAATTCAAGTGGAATGTAAAATCTGGTTCCATATGTTTCTGTTAATATAACGTCCTCATTTGCTGTTGTTGTTTTATCTCCCACATCGATTCTAAGTTTGGCAACATTAGCAGACTGTATACCTTGATAAATACGATCTTCTCTCTCTTCTCGAGTGAGCCAAAGATCTTTATAGCAGTAGAATACGTCAGCATTATCTAGACTAAACACTTCTTGGCCTTCAAGTTTAACTTTAATAGTTCTAACAATTGCTCTGCCAAGATTGTCAACTAGTGTTCTGTTTGCATCAGATTCTGATGAAAGTTCGATATTAAATGCAAGACGAGCAGTAAAAAGGAACGATAACATCATTGGGACCTAGGTTTGGAAACTTTACAGTAAGAGTTTGGTTTTGATCTATGGTACTCGGGTTGTTAGTTATAACAATAGATTGCCTGATACCCTTAACACCTAGAGGTTCACGTAGCTTTAGTACGGGTCTAACTCTGATCTGTATGACATTTTATTATGCAAAAATATTAAAAAAAAATAATAAAAGCAATGGCAGTATGAATATTTTATCATGATGATTTTGAAATGGATGTCATAGATGACTTTGATAATAGTACAACAGATTTGGTTGGAATGAGAAATACTTACAGTTTATGCCATGAACTTTTAGAAAGCAAAGGGAACTCGTTTTATGATCATGTTGGTGACCGCCCAGACAACATAGATCCTAATCAGTTTGAACTTGAAGGTAAGGGTCATTTATATTTAAATACTGTTGATAAAAGAAAAATACAATTGACTAACAAAAGAGACCATGGTAAGTTTAGAGCTTTAAGTACAATTAAAGGTGAAGGTGGTGTTGGCACCTTGCATCAACTTGGTATTGGAGATAAAAAGTTACCACCTCGACTTGTTAGTGCTCTTCATGATGTGCAAACAAGGTTGCCAACAGGACAAGAAATTGAAATGACAGAAGTGAAAAGCCTGCCAGAAATAGCAAACAATGTGATACAAGAAACCTCATTTTCAGAAGGTCAAATAAATGAGGCTATGAAAACAATAGAAGAATCTCCTTTGTCAATGCAGGAGATTATGGGCTTGGATAAATCACTGCAGACAATCAGAGGTGAGATGGTAAATAATGTAACCAAACTAGGTGAGCTTGATAGTCAAATAGAAATGAAAAAAAAAAAAACTGGATAAAGCAGACGAGGAGAATTATGACACAGAAATAAAGAAAGAATACAACACAGATTAAATGATTTGCAGATAGAAAGATCAGGACAGCTAGAAATAATTAGTATTGGAAAAGAAAAACTGAAAACACAGGTCAACAGAATTAGAGAAACTATTCAGAAAATACTTTACGAAGACACAACTTTGGCTGAGAGGTTGAGAACACTTTTCAGAGAACAGGGTATCACAATTGCAAGTTTAATTACTGCTCTTGGATTTATTATCAGTACTGTTGTAATGGCTGTAATGGGTGGGGGTGGTGGTTCAGCACCTCCAGCTCCGTCTGACCCAAAAGATTTACAGTTGTGGTTAAAGAAAGAGTTGTCACATATTTCAGACTTGCTTAAGAAGTTGGCTGTGAAAGCAATGGATGCTTTGCCTGGCATAATAGGCAGTGTTGTCAGTTGGTTGATCAATACAGCAGCAAAGGTAGTCAGGTTTATGGCAGAGCATGTGTGGGTCTTTTTGGTGAGAGTAGCAGGATTAATAGCTGGGTATTTAATGAAACAGGTAAAGAAGTAATATCCCTAATCCAGTAAGGCCTATTACCAATGCAGTTCTCTCTGACTCATGTGTGTTTGTAGCTGGCTGTACCGGGGCCGGGGCTGGTTTTGGGGATAATAATGTTACTGGAGCCGGGGCTGGCATTATTAATGGTTTTAATGACTATAGGCGCAAGCGATGTGTGGTTGTTGGGCCCAAGTTTACTGATTATTATTATTATTTATTATTACATGGTATTTATATGGCGCATTTCTCATATTTATAATATAACTCGATGCGCAGAATGTAGCAGCGAACTGAACCCAACAAGCACTCTCACGTGAATCACGCGCATTCACTCACACACTGTACATAAACACAGAACATTCACGTGGTGCTAAGGGCAAGCTCAAGCGAGCTACTGAAGTGACGGTATTTGGAAATCATTTTGTATTTGAATTTTTTTTTTATTAAGTTGGCTGAAACTGACACCAAAGTGATTGATTGAGTTCTACTTTCTGATCATGCCCTGCAACAATTATTTTACTATTATAATTTGTTATTGTCCCCATTTGGAGTTGAAGGTCAGATGGTAACATGTGTAGCCCGATGCCAACTACAAAGTCAGCTTTTGATCTGGCATATATGAGAACGTCTTGGTAGTGTTGTATGCTTGATGGGAGATCTACTGCTGAGTTGATCGAGTCTTCCAGGTTTGCAAGAAATTGTTTTTGTGCTTCAAATTTTCCACTCCCGTTTAAAATGTTTGATTTTGTTAGCGATTGTGCACCTAGTATACACCACACATACATTCTGATAGACTCATTTATGCGTTCAACTCCTGCTTGAGTAAACCCGTCACTCCTGTGGGTTAGGTACTTTTTAGTTCCCAGGGTCACCCTGGTCAGCCCTACAGGGTGGGTTTCTCTCTATTCTGGGGCATGTGTTTCTGTCTACCCTTGGTCCATTCACCTGTATTTGTCTTTTTAAAACTCTCCCAACTGTCTGCACTGCCTGTAGCTCTTGATATTGGATGTGTGTTGCTAAATGGTCTTAGCTTTATTTAGGCCCCATGTTGTAGGTTTATTTAACGTATTTGACAGGCTGGTGACATACATTCAATTTTCTGTTTAGTTTTTTTTTCACAAGCAGTGCAGGCACGTCCTGAGAAAGCCTTGTTGCTGTCGGGATGTTAAGCAATGTACAATCAATCAATCAAAACTCCTGTCTAAGACAAATGTAGTCCAGGCATTAGACTGTTTCTGTTCTATTGAGCCTAACCAGACTTCAGATTTTGATGAAAATGAGGTGTAACTGGGGTAGTAATCTTGAGGGTATTGCCTGTGACTCATAGCATAATACAATGTTTGCATGCCGTGGTGATCATCAAGTTTTTGTGCAAAGTCATACTTGGAGCTGATGTTAAACTCATTACAGATGCGTTCAAATGCTTTCATATCCATGAGGTTGTTATACCTGTTAAAACAGTGGGCAGTGGGACTTGGAGTTCTGACAGTATTCTTCTAAGCTGGTAATACATGTGAAAACGATAGACAGATCTAATCAGTTTGTTTGTGTGATTCAAATGGTGTGTAAAAGAAACACCACAGCCTGTAGTTGAACATAGTATAGCAAAGTTAAGCTGGTTTTGAAACATCTGTAATGGTCTTGAGGACCACTTTCTTGCAGTTAAATCATCTGTAATTGGAGGGTTTAGGTAATGGTCATAAGGATTTGGAACTTTTACTTGGAATAAATCTTGTTCAGACACTTCTATATTGAGCTGATTTAGTTGAATTATTTTTTGTTCATAAGTTGGAGCGACACTGTACTTGGCATCTACATTAAATTGAAATGTGTTTTTAGTGGTAATTGTTGGTGATTTAAATTCCATTGTGCTTTTTATATGAGATAAAAAAATGTTTATTACCTTAACAAATCTTGATACAAGCAAACCAGTGTGGTTAACTAATGGGATTGATAATCGAGATGCTAACAAGGTTGTAGCTATCCATGAAATGTTTTACACTGTAAAGTGGTTTAATGTTGAAGATGATGATAATTATTATGTACATGGAACTATAAATGGTATAGGTATTGGTTATGGTCATTTACAGCGTGGGTATTATGCCTTTTGTACTTTAGCTGAATATTTACAAAATGGATATAAAATTAAAGCAACTTTAAATCTGGCTAACTTGCTTGTTACATTGGAATTTCCGGAAGGTAGTCAGTGTATATTATCAAACAGATTTATAATGCTACTTGGTTTTTTAAACCAAGACGACATAGAAGTTTTAGATACATTTAAAGAGGAAATTGGTCATTAAATAATGAAGGAAATATAGGGCCAAATAGACTTAAAGTAACTGGAAGATATCCTGTTCATTTGGCAGTACACATAGTACTAAATGTTCATTTGAAAAAAAAAAAAACATGACAGAGAATGTACACAATGGAAAGCCATCACCTTTGTTGAGATGCTTGCCAACTGGAAATGCTCCCTATTGTGAAAGTGTGGTTGTTAGATTTCCTAATTTGCAGTTTAAAAAATTAGGTTCCAGTTTCTTTGAATCATTGTGTATATCTGTAACTAATCAAGATGGTAAACCAGTTCTGATGCATGATTTTAGTGTTGTGTTAGAAGTTAAATAATTTTATTAAAAAAAAAAAAAAATGGGTGTTGGTTCAAAGCTGAAAATTATACCAGTTGCCTGTCCGGTAACAGAGTTGAAAGATTTGGCTGATGTGCAGGATTTTGATAAAGAATGTGAGATTGGTGAAGTGTATGGTTTTGAACTTGATTCTTTTGGAATGTACAAGCGGAAAGTAATTGATGACATGAAAGATGGCACAGAAAGACCATTTCCTAAACTTAATCAGCTGCGTGATGTCACTGTGCCTATTCTGCCTAGTCTTGTAAATAATGTGCCCTACATCTTAAAACATGTGGGTAATAAGTGGGTAGTTGCTCTTGCACCTAAACCGCCTGCTACTGCGTCTACAATTGACTGGGACATAAAGTTTGAATTTATTAGTCCTTATGTATATACTGATGATGAAGGTGCCTTAATATTTAGAAAAGTTGTTAACTCTGGGCCGTTGATTGTGAGCCTTGTTCTGAGCTTTGCTTCAGACAACAATAGCAGAGAAAAACTAAAAGTGCAAGAGTATGAGAAACGACGGTATCTTCTTACACATAGAAAGGGCAGATCAGATACTTCTGTTGTGTTTATGCCAGCAAACTTTACCATAGCAAGAGAAGTGACAATAGTATTTGAAATTATCTTGAGATCTGTGGCTGATGCCAAAGAAGCAGATGTTGCACAGGGAATTAAACTTACGTGGGATGACACAGTAGCAAAGTCATCAAAGGTCTTTATTGCTATTAGAAAAGGCGTTGATGTTGTTGAAGTTTTGAGCAGTATCCCAGCTGTTAAGGTGGTAATAGATAAAACAACTTTTGTTCGTCTAAGTTTTATAAAACTGGAACACATAGATCTTGTTTCATTTTATTACGCTGGCAAATTGTATACTTTTGACGAGTTGCAAAATGTAATCGCTGATTAAATAAAAAATATTTGTCATAAAAAATGGTAAACTTGTATACACAAATAACACCTGTGCCGACTGAGACACTTCTTCTTCTTCTTCTTCTCGAACGCCGTCACACTTGGAGTTTGGCTCTCAAAATGAAATCTGTGGTCTTCTGTAGCGCCTCCACAGGCCCTGAGACACTTGCGACGACTGAGCCAATTGTGCCCGATGAACGATTACAGGTAGACAGTGCAAGTGTCTCATTCAGATTAACAAATATTGCAGACGCGTTAAAGTATTTGGAAAGTGAAGAGGCCAAATACTCCAGATGCAAAAGATGGTATAAGACGGTTTTCAATTCTGTACAAAACAATCTATGGCTGTGGGTGTGGTTTCGGATGAATGTTCTGTGGGGGTATTGTTTTGATAACAACTGGGATTGGTAGTATAATTGGAGTTGGTGTTGATGGAGTTAGCATTGCCACAGGTCTGGCATGCTTTGGTTTGGAAGGCCTTAACAAAAGATTTCATACAAAGTTGCAGAAGCATGAAGCATTGAGCACTCTTGCTGGTGCAAAGTTGAGTAGTATGAAACTTATTATCAGTAAAGCATTGAAAGACAATTTTATTGACGACCATGAATTTAAGAAAGTGCAGAATGATTTGAGCAATTACAAACAACAGAAGTCTGAAATTCAGAATAAGATGCATAGTCAATCTCCCGTGAATGTTGAAGAACTAAAGGCATCTTTTTTAGAAAAAGGAAAGAAGATCGGAATAAAAGAGACAAAGAAAAACTTCAAGGACTTTTAAGCAAATAAAAATCAGTTTTGGTAATCGTTTATTATTTCTGTCATACACTTCACAAAGAGATGTCACACCACTGATGCCCGTCTATTTAACACCTTCAGCTCCACAGCCAGAGTACTATTGAGAAAAAAGTTATTTTGTTGTCCTTGTAACTTGACAAAATTGTCCGAGTATCTTGTTGACTTGAGTCAAGAACTTACAAGTTGTTATGTTTAGGTTCTTATAGAACTTATAAGTTCTTATTTTAAGACACTGTTAAGTTCTTATGACAACTAACTTATAAGAACTTATGTCAACTAATTTATAAGAACTAAAAAAGTTACCTGTAATGTTAGTTGGCAGTTGTAGGTGTCTTTGAAAATTGTTATCAAGTATCTGTAGGTAACTTTAAAATTTGTTATTAAGTGCATGTAGGTAATTAATAACAATGTTTTTGTATGTGTGTGTTGTTATTATTATTTTTGCATATTGGCTCAGAGATATTGGTATAAATGGTCTTAAAATGTCTTTTTCATATCTCTAACCCACATATACACAAATTGATCCATATACACACACACATGCATGCACGCACACACACACGCATACGCATGCACATGCATATACAAACACACAGACAAACACACAGACAAACACACAGACAAACACACATACAACATGCACACATACAGACAAACACACATACAGACACACAGACATACAACATGCACGCACATACACGCACACACACAAGCACACACACGCAATCTTTATTCAGCATGCATAAATATTTATTGTAGATTCCAGGCTGCAAAACACATTGCTACTCTTTAGTTTCAGAGTTAGCATGTAACACGCTGAGGCTGAAAAACCACCAAGACCACACGCATGCAATCAGTATGGTTGTCACCGACAGTCTCTGTTGTTTACGATAGAAACGGCGTTCCAACCAAGAACGCCATTGTCATGGGCAGTCTTTTTGTTTACCACACTGGCAACGTTAGAGCATGGTGTTAACAGATAATTAAAGACTTTGTGTTATGAACCATTAAACCCTGTGTTTTGTTTAACATTTCTTAGTTAACCACAGCATGAAAATGTTAGCAAATGACTATGTTTTGAGAAGGCTCAATCTTCTGTTTACACCCTGGCGCTCAGTCAGCGTGGTTGCTACAAACACTCTCTTTTGTTTAGGATAGAAACGGCGTTCCAACCAAGAACGCCGTTGTCATGGGCAGTCTTTTGTTTACCACACTGACAACGCTTTTAGAACATGGTGTTAAGAGATAATTGAAGATTTGTATTAAGAGACATTTAACTCTGTAGACTGTTTCACATTTCGTAGTTTGTCCATGACACGAACTGAAGTGTTAGCAAATGACTATGTTTTGAGAAGGCTCAATCTTTTGTTTACACCTTTCAACAGGCCTTGAAGTATTACAGGCCTTTTTTAGCAACCGCGTTTCTTAGTTGTCCACGGCACGGAAGTGATAGCAAATGACTCTGTTCGAAAAGGCTCAATCTTCTGTTCACACCCTCAACACATGGTGTCCTTACTGCGAAGCGAATTCGGTAGACTTAGTGGCCCCAGCGCGACGCAGCGGTCTAGCTAATTGAACAACTAGAATAACTGGCCATCCTGGACAGAGGCCGGCAGGTTTTTTCGTTCCAACGGTATCTTGTTATAACATGTAGAAGGTCGCTTTTATGTTTTAAACGTAGTCAATGTTAGTGTAGGCAAATCACACTCGGCTAGCTAACGATCCATCAGTAAGATTTTTTCTCTCCGCGCACCACAGGCTAACCTTTTTGTTGTTTCAAAATACCACAAATGTTAACAGACAAACTATCGATCTCACCGTAGTATATATTCCACACGATTTAATGATAACACTGAATATAAAGACCGTCATTTAGTGGCACCTTCAAGAAAATGAAAAATACAACCTTCTCACACACTGTCGCATTATAAACTGAAGCCCATCGGCGCGTGTTGATAAAATGTCACATGACTGTTGCTCGGTGATACTGACGTCAGCGCTAGCGCTCTTGTGCCGTGTGTGTGACTCAGTGTTGCCGGCAGTTTATAATGATTTTTTTCTGGTCTATCGGGAATTTCACAATACCATAAGCGCACAGCAGCTAGGCAAGTGGTCGCTAATTTGTATGCAGTTGGGAATGTACAGACTTACATCATTGATAGACTAATTAGCTCAGGTGCTAATTTTGCTTTAGTCATCAATGGAATTGATTTTGGAAATCTTTATTTTTACCGAGTGCAATAAGGGGGATTTGGGATATGTCGGCGGAGTGCTGATAGAGACAATGGTTAGAGAGATATAACAATATACAATCCGAACAATATCGATATTGGCGCATTGACAAACTTGCGTTTTATTTGAAATCAACAGTAGAGGGAGGCAGGGTGGCAGCGGAGACAATGGGGGTTTATTATCAAAAATGCCGTGATTTTGTGATCGATGCGGCAATATCGATATTGTTTTCTTTGGATTGTATATTGTTATATCTCTAGTGCTAATCCTGAACCTTTTAGTAACAGGATTATGTTGTGTGATTGGACCGCGACTAATCGACGCACAAAGAGTCGCACGCACTGGGTGTCACTGATCCGTTACGGTCTATCACACAACAAAATACGAACTAAACGTAGTTGAGACTCCGTCGTGACGTCACACATTAGACACGTTAACTATGTCAGAAAAACGTACATGAATCTGTATCGTGCAGTAAGTCACCGATTTCTCAGGCACAGATTGAGTTTAAAAACCACTTTGAGTATAGCGTCAATTTTGAAGGATATAGATTTAATAGTGGTTCTACGTCGCAATCAAAACTACACACGTTTCACAGTTACGACAGGAATAGAGTTCTGCAGTATTAATCAATTGATAATTATGAATTTGAGCATTTGGATGACATCAGTCCTATATGAATAATCTCATTCGGGTTGAGATATAACAGGAACAACAATCCGACCCGGAGCCAGGACAGCCCGTACCGGCGCAACCCGAGCGTCTCCCACAACCCTCCCCGGTCAGTGCCAAAGAAAGTTGTGGAAAACAATCAAAATCCGCACACCGACAAGAATCATCCAGGCAACGGGTCGGAATGTGGCACCAATCAGACATCAATCGTCTTTCATATAATGAGAATTAACTGTTTGTTTGCACGCGGTGTACACTGTCTAGCAGTGAAAAGAAGTTGCGCAATTTGCATCACTAAATCAATGGGAATCTGGTTGTCACGACTAGCAGCGGGGGCCCAGATATTAGCAGCTGAGGTTTGGGCCGTTCCGTCAGATGAAGTCACAAGAGGCGGCAAGTCAGTTGTCTGGAACATCGGTGACTGCTGTTCCGCCTGGCCTCGTGGGTTCGGGGACGAAGGGTCGAGAGACTGCTGGTCGAGTTTCAGCGGCACTGGCTGACTGGGCCGAGTCAACGCTGAGTTGTTAACCTGAGCCGTTCGCATCCCGTGGCCCTGACATGCCAGGCGGGCTGGACGCCCGTCAGTCATGTCAGAGCTATGGGGTTTGCGTGCCTGGAGTTGAAGTTGGCATGATCTCGTGGAGCTACGTAGGGCCGGTATTCACCGTGTCTTAAAGATTCCAAGTGGACCACGGGCCTCACGGACTATCGGCACAAAACAAACCGCTAATAAAACTGTACCGTATTTAACCTACTGTGTGAACCCTATGCGTGAGTTTCATCACACACATAATTATCATGATGTTGAGTGTGCAGAGGGCTAGCAGACTGGCGAGAATCAGGGTCTGGGGTGTTCACTGAGTGATTGGTGGCGAGGGACGGGGTGGACGGGGGAGGGGGAGGGGCGACATAAAGGCTAGGGCTGGTTTCACTGTTTCTTGGGAAGTTGTTGCCTGGCCAAGTGCTCCTACTTGTTTTTTTCAGGGTACCGATCACGGCGCTCTGTGTGTCTCTGGCAGCAGCAAGTTTTGAAACCTGTTTGGTGATGGCTTCCTGCACCACTGTAAGTTTCTGTATATCAGCGCACGTTGACTGTTCAACCCTGGTCAGGTCTTTTTCCACAACAGAAAGTCCATGTTTCCTCTTAACCTCGTTGTCTTGCACTTGGGCTTCAAGAGCGCTTTGTTGTTTTTGCAAGGTGACACAGTGCGCCTTGACACTTGCCAGTTCGGTCTTCACTGAAGAGAGTTCCGACTGGAGTTCTTTGATGTTAGCCGCCGAAGCCTCCGATTTTTGCTGAAACTGACACAGGAGAGCTGGCAGGGTGGCTAACTGGGCGAGGGGGAGGGGTTGTTGGGGAGGTAGCGAGTTAACGGCAAATGGTGGGAAGGCAGACGGGTCACTTGCGAAGATTTTCTCGTCGTCTGAATGGGTCGAAAGCAGGTAGTGGGCGAGTGGTGGTCAGGTCGGAAGGACGGAGAGTGACAGGTGGGCGTGGCCTGATCCTGCCCAGTAGAGTTGTCACTGTTAGCAGCGGTTGTCACTGTTAGCAGCGGTGGCTGCACCAAACTCTGAGCAGCTATGCGTGAGGGGCGGATCATGCTGGGCGGGGTCAGCCGGGTCGGCTGGGTGGAGATGTGGTCACGTCCAAGGGTGGTGTGGCGCTGGTTACATCACTGTTAAGTGGAGCTGAGGGATTAGTGTCCTGAAGAGACTCGTCAGCTGTGCCGGGGAAGGGAGGTGGCAGCGCCAGCTGGCCGACAAGGGGTGGTAGGGATGAAGGGATGCAAGAGAGAGAGAGAGAGAGAGAGAGAGAGAGAGAGAGAGAGAGAGAGAGAGAGAGAGAGAGAGAGAGAGAGAGAGAGAGAGAGAGAGAGAGAGAGACAGACAGACAGAGAGACAGAGAGAGCGTGCGAGAGAGAGAATTACGTCATATTTAGAGTACTGCGTCAATGTCTGCGTGGTGACGGAGTTGCTTTTTTTTTTTACGTCACCGCCATTGTCTGACTTTCTTCAGAAGTCAAGGTTTTATACTGGTTTTTTTTCCTGAAAAGAATTAATTTTTACTGAATAAGTTGAAAAGATACAAAGCTGGCTAACGAACGCATCCAATGTTTTTCTCCAAACTAGCTATATGCAAAATTTGAAGTAAATATGACAAACATTACGGACTCTAATCTGGGTCAACCGACTTTCAATAAACTGTCTTTTATGTCTTCAAGGAGTCATCCGTTACAAAAGGCTCGGAGGCTCTCTTAACCACCCTTTATAGAAATATTTCGCCAAGTTTCAAGCTTGTGTGTACAGCAATATCGGGGATTCTCGTGTTTACGTATGTATACGTACACACATACGCACATACGGCGCTTCGCGCCAAATGTACGTTCAGCAGCGAGGTTGGCGTAACTAGACATGACATAATTTTTATCTTGTTACTTCAGTTGTCAGATGATTAGGCCTGCCCGTCTTTGACATCATGGACATGCTATTAAATTCGCCCCACCGCGACCCGCCCTAAAAAGTCCCTTCTATAAATAGACGGGATTTAAAAACTAACTCACTTGTGTGAGAAGCAGTGTGGCCGAAAAAAACCCCAGGCCATTGCATCGTGTAGTGTGCGATGTGTAACACATCTAAACACACGGCGGCCGGCCGAAAAACAGGCCATTGCATCGTGTATGTACAATGTTGGTTAGTTCGGGGTTTAACGTCCATGGCACCGAAGTGATAATGGACGGCCCTGACGGGCGGGTTATGGATGGACGTGGAAATCTATTGCCCATGGAGTACGACCTGAACACTGATCAATTCAGGCGCACTGCAACTGTGCCACTTTAATTTATTATGACTTTCAACGGACAAGCTATTGAACGAGCCCGTCTTTTCCCCCTGGATTAATTGTGCGAAGTGAAACAACTCAATATACATAAGTACATTTTCGTTGATGAAAGACTATCGTATATTATGTGACCTTGACCTTTATTAGAGGTCATTCAGATAGTATTTCCGAAATGTTCATCTAACTGGCAATGACCCTGCCAATTTTAAAGAATCTATGTTTCAATGTCGCGGAACAAGATGCGATCAACGCGAGTCAGTGGAATTGTCTTTTTAACCCTGTCATCTACAAATAGAAAAATGTCACGTGACCTCTTCCAGAAACTCAGACATGAGGGCGCCCCCTCTAAAATGAAAGAGAATACCTCAGAAAGTTTGGTGCTTTTATTCAGCGTGCCCCGATCTTGTGAGGATACGGCCATAAGGAACCTTACTAGTGTGTGTGTGTGTGTGTGTGTGTGTGTGTGTGTGTGTGTGTGTGTGTGTGTGTGTGTGTGTGTGTGTGTGTGTGTTTGTTTTGTGCGTGCGCGCGTGTGTACATTTCTCAGGAAGTGACTCGCCATATACTTTCATCTATATCCATAATAATAATATATAACTCTTCTATAGAGCAATATCCGCACAAAAAAGGCTCAAAGCGCTTTACATCTAGATAATCTAACTAAATGAAATTACTAACTAAAGTCCGACAACGTACAAAAACACATTCATTCATAGGTCCAAATGCACGCTGACACAATACTAAAATAATAAACATAACATTTTAAGAACCTGATCAGATATATACATGTTGAAGGGGAAACGTAGGGTTTATCAATCCCTTTCAAAGGCCAAATTGAAAAAAAAAAAAAATGTTTTCAATCTAGCCCTGAAAAATGGCCAAAGATGGTGCCTGGTGAATATCATGGGGAAGACCATTCCACACTTTGGGAACTTGAAAAGAAAAGAACCGCTGTCCAAAGGTTTTTAAGGACACTCTGGGGATATCGTCAGTGCTGGAGCGCAATACTCTGCCTGGTGTATAGACAGGGAGACTGGAGGACAAGTATGCCGGGAGTGTTTTATCAAAGGCCTGAAAAAAGAGGGAAGCAATTTTGTATTCAATTTTGAACTTCACAGGAAGCCAGTGTAACTGCTTAAGCAAGGGGGTGATGTGGTCACGCTTTGATTTTTTTTCAGTACAATTCTTGCTGCCTGGTTTTGAATCTTCTGGAGCCTGTAGAGCAGATCGTTCGGACATACCTGACATCAGTTACAGAATTACGCAAAGGACACTTGATTGTGTCATATTGCTTCACCCAGCAGAGGCTCTGCCGTCAAATACAACCGTTGTAGCATGGGGTTGTCACAACAGAAGAGGTTTTATACATTTTTGTCTTTCGTCTTTCATCTTACAAGATCGATCAAATGCACTTAAGTCTTAACTCATTCTACCCCAACACCGAAATCCCCAAATTTCGCCTTTGTCCTCTGAAGACTGCATTGCAGTGCAGAACACAGATCGACCATGATAGTTCAAGGGTGATGCCAGAATAGCTTGGCGCCTATAGGCGCCAAGCTATTCTGGCATCACCCTTGAACTATCTTGGTCGATCCTTATCTTGCTGCCTGGTGTGTCTGGGGTAGAATGAGTTAAAAGAGAAGAATAAGTAAATAAGTAAAGAAATAAGTAAAGAAATAAATGAGTAAAACGGTATATTTATATATGTTTTATATCCTTTTTGTGTTGCACAGCACAGAGATGATTTCCTAATGTATTTTTGGCCTACGTGCGAAGCATAAGTGAGTCTATGTTTGGGCCAGAGGTCGTCCGTCCGTCGTCCGTGGTAAAAACGTTAATGTTGGCATTTTCTCGGAGACTATTCAAGCCACAGTCTTCAAACTTGGCCCAAGAATACTTTGTGGCAAGAGCTTTTAAACATACCAATTTCAGTGACCTCTCAATAAGGTCGAGGTCACAGGGGAATCAGGAAATTCACAAAATAGCTATATTTTGACATAATTTATTTTTTCTCAGATACCATTCAGAACTTCAAAACCAAACTTGGTATAAAGATACCTGATGGTAAGACCTTTTTATGCATACTAATATGGTTGATCCCTCGGAAAGGTCAAGGGTCACGAGCTCAGTAAATAGGTAAAAAAAATAGCCATATTTTGACAAAAGATGTTTGTTTTTAGTTTTCGCAATTACTGTTTACAACTTCAAACCCAAACTTGCTACAAAGATACCTGATGGTAAGACCTTTCTGTGCATACTAACTTAGATGACCCCCTCATAAAATGTGTATAAAATGCCAATTTTTGATAGAATTGTAGTTATTATCAACATTTTTGCAAACTTTTCAATCGAATTTGGCACAAAGGATGATAAGACCTTCTTATGTATGCTACTTTAGTCGACTCATCGCAAAGGTCAAGGTCACGGGGGTTTCACAGATGTGTGAAACTGATTAAATTTTGAAAAAACATGGATTTTGTTGGTGCAGACGCCATCCGTTTACTTATTGTCACAAATGTGTGGATCGGTCATACAAGTGAGCCATAAGGGCTTTGCCTTTTTTTGTGTTACGTATGGCAATAAAGTTCAATCTTATCTTACAACAAACTACAAGACACAACATCTGATTCACAGGAATGCTAGATACTGCATTGAATATCTGTTTTCTTCAATGCTTGTAACGATGCTACACATTGTTACATTTTGCAGTGCAAACAGCATTCTCATACTGCAATTGTGTGTGTGTGTGTGTGTGTGTGTGTGTGTGTGTGTGTGTGTGTGTGTGTGTGTGTGTGTGTGTGTGTGCTCGTGCATGTATTGTATTGTGTCGTGTGGTGTGTTTCGTGTCTTGTGTCATGGCAGCTCACGAGATGCGAAGGCCGACGACAGCCAAAGCAGGCCAACACGTAATACAGTTATCTTCTTATTCATGACGTCTCTCTCTCTCTCTCTCTCTCTCTCTCTCTCTCTCTCTCTCTCTCTGGGGGGAGGGGGGGGGGGAGGGGGAGGGAGGGAGGGGGCGGGTCTGAGAGTCTATGAGTATGTCTGCCTATGTGAACAGTGTTGAGAGTCCGAAATAGCTCAGGCGGTTAAACGTCCGCGTAGCAGGAGAGCGAAGGGAATCGCCGGATCGTGGGTTCGAATCCCGCCCCGGTCCCGGTAGCTGGACTCACAATCCAGGGGGGGGGGGGGGACGGATTTGTTCAATAGCATTTCCTTTGAAAGGTCCTGGTAAATCAAAGTGGCACAGTTGGAGTGCGCCTGAGTTGATCGGCAGTGTTCAGGTCGTACTCCATAGGCAATAGATTTCCCTGTCCCCCATAACCCGCCCGTCAGGGTCGTCCATGATCACCCCGGTGCTGTGGACGTTAAACCCGAACGAACTAACTAACTGAACAGTGTTGTCAATTGTCTACAAGTATTATGTTTTACTTATAATATATGTATGTGCATGTTTAGATAGTCTTGTAGTTGTTAGCAACGGCAGCTTTGTAAAATGGCCGTGTCAATGACGATGTCAATGCCGCCTTAACCGTTGTAAAATAAAGTTTCATTGATTCATTGATTCTCTCTCTCTCTCTCTCTCTCTCTCTCTCTCTCTCTCTCTCTCCCTCTCCTTGGCGCGCGCGGTTAAGCTCCGCGCACGGCCGTTTACATCGTGGGCATTAGTTTACCCTATTTCCATATATTCACAAAAGTATGTTCAGTGATATTTGGTGTGTGACTTTATGAGTGAACGAGGATTTTGGTGGTGTGTTTTTTGTGAAAATCGGACAGACTGAACGTGAGTAATTTTGAACTATATTTTCTCAACACGGGTCGGCATATTTGTGAACTGTGAAAAACTGTGATGGCGGCCATGGCGTGGTCGTGTAGCCCCCACCCCCTCCTCGCCCACTAGTACAGCCTGTACCCACCCCCTCTCCCCGGCTCACTCGGGGCTGCACTGTTTACCACCTACTGATTGCACCCCCTCATCCCCCACGGCTGTTCAACTCCAAGGCATCCTATTTAGTTTTGAGGCGCGCGCGCGTGCGGGCCGAAAGATAAAGAGCCGCGCGTGTAGCCTCTAGATCCTTCCATACCGCCCACTGACAGCACATTCTGTTACGGCTGTACTGTTTTACGCGAGCACAGGATGTGTGTACACGCTCAGCCGCCGGCTGCCCCGGCGTGTACACGACGGGATACATTTTAATGGCGCCGGTCATTTACGACATTTTGTCTTAGCTGTACTGAATGTATGTTGTATTATTTTGTGACATACACTTAAAAGCCAAGAAATTGAGTTATCTGAAGACACTAGACATGATTAAGAAAATGTCTTCATTTTGCCATTTCAAGTTACTGAGTCGCTCTGCACGAACTACTGACTCGGCAATCGTGACATGTGGTTTGAATAGCTTAGGAATGTTGTGTGTCAGACTCCATTTTAAACGTCAGCGAACTACACTCATGTGCTGATCTATAAAACTTTCTGAGTATTAAAAAAAAAAAAAAAAAAAAAAAAAAAAAAAAAAAATCACAGCCGGGTAAACAGAATCTATCCAGTTAAAGAAAAGTACTTGTAGCACTATGTTACACTACACGTATATCACTCGTTGAAAATCCGGCCAAACAGAAGTAATTTGAAAACATAGTAGACCTTTAAAGACAACACAAATTTAGCACTCTGCCCACATTAAAAAAAAAAAAAAAAAATATATATATATATAGTAAGCGTTAAGAAGGTTTGCTATCGGCAGGCGGTCAGTACCAGGTGCCCATAGGAATGCACTGGAACGAGGTCAGCTCGTCATCTGATCCCATACGCCGCCGCATCATCATCATCTTCTTCATTTTTATGTCCCATTGGCACTAAAAGTGATCAGGGACTAGCCATTGTAACTTTAATTTGAGCGCTATATAGAGATTAATTAGAGTTAAAAATTACGAGATAAAAATATAAGATTCATATACATAGCTGGAGTTTTGGTCTCTGACCCAGAACAGAGACAACGGTCATTTGTACATTAATTTATTTCAAAGAAAATTTCTAAAATTAGGTTAAAATTCAGGACCATCCGTTAAGAATTATAGAATAAAATCTAGAAAATAAATCTATACACTTTACATTTAATTTGACGGTCAGAAAAAAAAAATTCAAGACAGACCTGGGATAGGGCCACCTATGTACCCACTAACTTATATGGTAAATGTACTATATTAAATTAACTCAGAAAAAACAGGAAGTTTCAATATATCTGTAATTAAAGCAATAGTATGCTTATTAGCGTTTTCTAGAATTGTATGGAGAGACGAGGCTACCGGATAAGCTGTTCTCAGTTCAGCACACTCTGCGTCGAAAGCCACACACTCCAAGACCGCATGGTCTGGGGTGAAGTCCTCGCCGCAGAGACATGCAGGGCGAGTCAATCTGGCACGCCAACCACCAGTGCAAATCCTATTGATTGCCCCGTCTACCATAGGCAGTTTATAAATCGAATGATTTTTTCATAATTCTGTAGGCAAGGATGCTTGGATACTCCCTAGCCAATATTAAATTATTTTCATTACTAATTTCAACTATAACTTTATTAATTTTATTTTTAACTTCTTGAAAAGAATAAGTGAGCCGCACGGGCTGGGCTCCCGGCGAACCGGTCGCACCAGCCCGAGCGGCCCGATCAGCAGCCTCGTTACCTAGGATTCCGACATGAGAAGGGACCCACTGGAGAGCGACACTGACCCCCCTAAGACTGAGTTTATTAATCAGTAAATTTATTTCTAGTACTATATCAGATCTGCCAGAATATTCAATACATTTTAGACTCTGCAAAGCAGATTTGGAGTCTGTACAAATAAGAAACTGATACATCTGCAGGGGCAGGGTCAGTACGTGATCAAGGGCCATAAGTATGGCCACAAGTTCTACCGTACAAATAGCCCAGCCCCTACCCAAACTATAGCTAATAGTTTTATTTAGAGACGGGATAAACACCCCGCCCCCCGCATCTCCGGCATCATTAATCGATCCATCGGTATATGCAGTGAGCGAGTGTGGATACCGAGTCTCCAAATAATCCAATGTTGCTATTCTTTGTAAATTTAAATCACTTTTTTTAGTAATATTTGGTATATCCGTACTTATTGAGGCCGCCAGGAGGGTCCAAGGCGGATAAGGAGAAAGCGGAATCGGATTTATAGTCTGGGGAACCACCTCAGCCCTAACTTGGATCTCGTGAACCAGAGCGGTTAAGGATGGTTGAATCCTACGTTTTTGGATCGCATGGATGGCTAATTCCATACGATCCATGTTGACTTCACTATGAAATATATCCTGGGCGTTATTAGAAGTTTTGAACATACGATTTAAATAGTTTGCACAAAATTTTCAGCGGAACTGTTCCAGGGGAAGTATCTTGGTGAGGGCATATACTGCTTTGTTTGAAGTGAACTCTGGCACCCCCAAAATGCACTTCAGCGATCTCATCTCAGCGGCTTCTAGCATTTTAAGAACTCGCTTAGATGCTGAGAGAAAACATTCCGCTCCATAATTGAGATTAGAACGCACAAGCGCATGATGGAGGTGCAACAGCAGCTTAGTATTTCTGCCCCACACTTCATATTTTAAGAGTCTAATTATGTTAACCGCTTTATTCGCCCTACAAATAAGGCTGTTTATATGGGGTGTCCAGTTTAATGTGGACGTAAAGATCACGCCCAGGAATTTGATTTGAGTTAGCAAAGTCAGCGAATATTTCATATCAAAATTACTGACAGTTAATGGAATACTAAATTTAGCTTTCATAGTACTGAAAATAATTAACTGCGTTTTTTCAGGTGCCAACTCAAAACCATTATTTTCCAAGTACTTTTGTACGAGGTCAATAACCTTTTGAAATTTCATAGCTTTTTCTCTAGATATCTCCCTTTCACGGGAATTAGTTTTAACTGGTTTCCATATGGCTATGTCATCGGCATACTGTGATATTTGTACAGTATTATTAGTGTATTTGTCTAGCTTAGTTTTTAGGTACACCGGGAGATCCGCCATCATAATATTAAATAGAGTAGGAGCAAGACAGGTACCTTGCGGTACTCCACAATCAGTACTATGTGTTCTGGAGAGGGCCTGTCCGTGTTTGACCTGGAAAGTTCGTTTTAAAAAATTTTCAAAGTATTTGAAAATATTTCCAGTTAAGCCAAGTGCATAAATCTTATATAACAGTTTTTTTATGCCATACGACATCAAACGCTCGTTTGACGTCGAAGAAACAGGCCATAACTTTTTGATTCTTTTTAAAAGCTTGCTTAATTGAAGATGATAAGGCATACAGCTGGTCGGAAACAGATCTAAATTTCCGAAAACCAGCCTGAACTTTAGGAATAATATTGTTTTTTTCCAAAAAATATTCTAATCTGTTCTTAACCAACCGCTCAAATACTTTACTAATATGCGGTGTTAGGGTTATAGGTCTATATGAAGAAACAAGGTTTCGAGGTTTTTTCGTTTTAGGAATCGGAATCACTAGACCATGCTGCCAGGCCAAAGGAAAATGACCCTCTTCAAAACATTTATTATATTATTATAGATCTAATAACAGTTTACTTCCTTCAATTGGAAGATTTTTCAGCATAATATAAGTTATTTGATCATGTCCCGGAGAAATTTTTCTAGATTTGAGTTGGGACAAAACAGAATTAAGTTCCTCCATAGTATATGGAAGGTTAATCAAAGCAGTATCTCCCGGTTCCGGAATTAGCAAACCTTCAAGTACCAACTTATCTTCTTCAGCAACACGAAAATTTTTAGCAACAGGGTTAAATTTTTCAGTGGTACTAACATTAGCGAAGGTTTCTGCCAGGATATCTGCTTTATCCTGGTCAGTAGAATACATTAAGTTATTTATAACTATTGGAACAGGAGAGGGATTTTTAATATTTTTAAACTTTTAAACTATTTTCCATGCCTTTGTCAAATCTGTCGGATCATTAATTTCATTAGTTAAAACATTGTCTAGACATTTAAGTTTAGCCAATGCAATAGTTTTATTACACTGAATATTAGCCAATTTCATAGCCACATGGTCATCAGGGTTCCTATTTTTTTTCCATTTATTATAGAATTTCTTTTTTTCCTTCACAGCCCTATCACATTCCTCATTCCACCAAGCATTGGAAGGTTTATCCGGTGGAATTCCCTTGCTCCGTGGAATAGCTACTTCAGCAGCATTAAAAATCACTCTACTTAGAGAATCATTAAATGTATCCACATTAGTAGTATCTATAGTGTTTTTACGTTGATTAAAATTTTCCTGAAATAAAAACCAATTAGCTTTATCATATTGAAATTTCCTATTAGATTCGGGGAGATTATTAACCAACTGAGTTTTAAGTATTAGTTCCAAGGATATCGGTAGATGATCACTCCCCATCGGATCATCGCCCAACACCCAAGAAACATCCAAAAAGATATTATTGGAGGCTAAGGTCAAGTCAACCGCCGATGGGTGTTGTTGTATACTATCAGGGATTCTGGTAAGTTCACCACTATTTAAAATAAAAAAGTTAGATTTAGATATATCATCAGCCTGTTTATGTGCTATATTACGAGAGTCAGGAATCTTTGCGTACCAAAGCGGATGGTGGATGTTAAGGTCACCCATGACCAACCATCCACCACCCGGAAGGGCACACAACCATTCCAAACCTGTTGGAGAAACCGACTTAGGTGCATATAGGTTAAGTATATTAATAACCTTATGCGTACTAGTTCTAATTTGAATATAACTACTATAAATAGGTTGTGTTTCATGTATAGGAACCGGTGACTGCATTACTACATGATCAATCCCTGTTCTAACATATATTGCTGTATAAATTTTATCAGTAATTTTAGTAGGAGATTCAACTATCGGTGGATAATGATATCCCCTAATAATAGGTAATTTAACTTTAGTCCTAGCCAGGGATTGCAAACAAATTACATGGAAATCATTTTTATCCAAGTAATTAATTAAATAGTGGATAGTAGACCCTATCGCCCGACAGTTCCACTGTAGGACTTTTAATTTGTCACTATTCAGTACTCCCATGACGGTGGAAAAAACCTATCACCACTGTCTTGAATTTTACTATTATCTATTTTAATCAGTCAGCTAATGTTGGGATTTGTAAGCATGGGGACCAGGATGGACATGATGAGCTGATTGAACTGCAACATGGCCATCACAATCCCCTGCACATTTCCCCCAGTAACTGCTGAAATCAACATTTGAGTTTGCTGGGCGATGTCCCTGAGCATGAACTCTTTCAACCCAGGGCCATCGTCAGTTTGTCGGACCTCTCCGAATCTCAAAGTTCTTCGAGGAGGTAATTCCTGTCTCTGTTCCTCCATCCCTTCCATCAACGATGGGGGGGGGGGGGGGGGGGGGGGGGGAGGAGGCAAAGGAGGAGATTTATCATTCTCCTCCCTATCTACTACTTTAGCCTGTGAAGTACTTTGAACTAATATATCTCTGTACGTCATTGACTGTTTACTTTTTTGTTGCGAAGCGGGCTGTTTGCGAACGGGCTGTGAACGAATTGCAGGAGGTCTGGTCCACGCTGTGGTATCCAGACCTACCGGTAATGGAGCTTTATTAACATTCTCATCCTTCTTTTTAGTAGTGTTGATTTGGGCCCTCCTTACAGCCTCCTTGTACGGGATATAATTTTCATTTCTGATTTTATTGGCTTCTCTGTGGAGAATTATCTGGGGACATTTATGGTAGGCCGCACTATGTGCGCCACCACAATTAACACATTTAGGTGCTGTGGTGTCAGGGCAGGCATCCCGGACATGGTCACGGCCGCCGCATCTGACACACACTGCCTGTTTAGCTCTACACACTCGAGCCGTATGTCCCAACTTGCTGCATCTAGAACAACGCAGCACAGGAGGGGCATACGTCTCAATCGAGAGAAAGTGAACTCCTATTTTGATTCTAGGAGGAAGCTTTGTCAGTTCATAGAAGTCGATCTTTATCGCTCTCGAGGGGACCCCATCTCTATTGGTGAGCCTAGTCACTTCTGTCCGGTATCCTTGTTTGGCGAGTGAATCTTTAATATATTTAATGTCCTCAGCGAGGGGGATTCCGTGGGCCACCCCCACAACCCTAGGTGTGGGGATGGTACACTCAACCTCAGCCCCACCGAGGTTCTTTTTAGCAGCTAACAGTTTTTGAGATCTGGTGTTAGGACAAGAGACTATCCAAACATCCCTACCTATCTGTCTTAAGGTGATCTCAGATGGGGCGACCCCAGCACCACCGCAGAGGTGGGGCTGAAGCGTGCCATGATCCCGGAGTCTGGAAGATCCAGTCCCAAGATCATGAACCCTAACTGGATAGGTGCACCACACCTCAGCAGCGGGACCAGGGCAGCCACCATCCGAGTCCACTATTTTTTGTTTAGATCGAAGCTTATTTACTTTCTTATTGACAACTGTCCTGAAAGGGGTTCTAGATGAGGGATCACCGTCCCCACTCCCACCGGCGGCAGACAAACCATCGCCAGCAGAGGGAGGCGGGTCACCCTCAACATTGCCAGATTTTAGTGTGGAATTCACCGCAACACTCTCACCGTCTTCGATATTTTCGTTGACAATGAGAGGGAGCGGGAGTCCATCCATACTGTAACTTTCGGGTGAATTTTGACGGACAAGAGGGGCCAACCGGTGCTGTGTAGAGTCTTCCACAACAGCTCCGCTAGGTCCCTCCTCTCCAATATCCAAAGAAGTTTGTGGATGGGAGATGCTAGCCCTAAGCTCTCCCGGGACTGTGTCAGAGACACGTGCAATGTCCGGGGAGTGGGGAGGGGAAGAGAATACCCTAAGCTCTCCTCCGACCGAGCCTCCTAATGAGGCCCGGCCAGGGGATAACACAGGCAGACTACCTCCACCTTCAAAGCTAGCAGCAGGCGTCGGTGCATGCAAATTGGTGACACCGCTGGCCCTAGCCCTAGTCCGTCTTCGTTTATCTTTATCTTTCTTTTTTCTCTTACCCCCAACGGGGGTTTTCTGACCGTCATCTAAGACCGACGAGGAGCCAGATCCATCGTCGGTCTCAGCAGAAGAAGACATAGACCCGAACAGAAAGTCCTCATAGGTGTACCTCTGTCGGGCCAGCTTCCCCTAAAAATTTCCAATCTAAAATCAGTTTAAGAATCACTATCAGAATCACAATAAAAATTATTTATAAAAAAAGATTAAACCAAGTTTTCTTGACCGAAGAGACAACCACAGCCACCTAGGTGAGTCCTTAACAAGGCGGTCCTGAAAAGGACTTAACAGAATAATATGCCAGCTGTCTAAGTGTGCGTAGAGGCAGTGACAAGCGTAGATCGGTGAAGCGACGTTGAAGAAAGCAGGGAGGAAGCGCAGCGTAGTGTAGCGTAGCCCAACGGCAAAGCGGCGCAGCAGGTAGGCAGGTAGGAGCAAGGCTCAAGCAGCGTGTCTGAAGTGGCTGTGTGAAGAAGTGATGTGACGCCGCCGCGACTGCTGTACTCAATTTCTAACTACCCTTACGTCCGGTGACTAACCAACCCCTGTCATCCCTCTAAATTTAACTCCCCTACAAAATAAATAAATAAATAAATAAATTTAAAAAAGAAAATAGGAAAATGAAAAACCCGTGTCGTAACACATCTCCCCTAACAATTTCGATTCGAATGGGTGGGTTTGCAGAAGAACTGAACAGCCGTGCCCCCGCCCTCTCTTCTTGATCCCACACGCCGCCGCGGCGGACTGCTGCGTACTCTATTCTAACTCTACAACTTATCAGTCCCTCCAACCACTTCACTCCCACCCCTCCCCCAACTCTCAGCCACAGTATTCACCATGGCGTACTCATCCCCCATCATGTTACGTCAGCCCTACCCTCCAGTCGCAAGCCCCTTCTCAATCCCCTAATCCCAACGACCCCATTGTGAAGGACACTCTCGATGACAAACAGAAAGTGTTCAGTGACACAAATATCGATGTCCTGAAACGATGGAGGAAAGCCTTGTCTTTTCGCTATGTCCACCTGCTAGAGGCAACTAACAACGGTTACGAGGTGGTGTGGAAGGACGTCGACTTTGACAACAGAACCATCAACCGCACAGACATCAACTTGCGTACCCGCGCAGCCGGAATCCCAGACACCCTGGCCAAGACCTTTGTGCAAGTGAAGAAGGGTGGCGTGAACTGTATCACGGTAACTCTATATTACAAACTGAAGCGTACTCTTGGCGGAACCTGTCTGATTCAAGGAGTTAGAGCTGAGGAGTGGGTGCAGACGGAGTTCTGCCAGTTGTGTGCCCTGGTCAGGTCACTACAAAATCTCGACTTTGACGAAGGCAATGTACCCCCGCCCACATTCAGTCATTTACCCCTGTGTTCTACCGACCAGCCACCCAATTCCCCATCCGTTCAGCCCCCGTCCTCTACTCCTGCTTGTAATGAGGTCTCATTACTTGACTCTGGCGATAAGTGGATTAGTGGCCAGTCCACGACCCATCGCCCATCTCGTCTACTCCTCCCAGCCTCCGAGCCCTGCACGCCGCACCTTGCTAATCCTGCCTCTGGGGCTGTGGGAGGGGCCACAGCCACTAGGGAGACAACACCAGCGACCATCCTGAGGGCAACTTCCACACCATCTCCACCCGACAGCCAAGCTGTCAGTTTTCCTGGGGAGTTTGGTGGTGGTGATGTAATCAACTTGACCTTCGCCACGCCCACCACACACCGCGCTCATCTGGAGTCAGTTATCCATACAACAGCTGATACTGTCAGTACGCCTACACCTGGATTAAGTAACCACGTCATCGTGCCGGTTACCGACGCATCTACTGCTTCTGTGGCAGAATCACAGCGGCCGGCAGCTGCTCCTCCTGAGGACACGATGACGCCAGGCAGCCGGCGAATTTCTTCAGTCTTTCGGCTGCCCCTTCGAAAGTTGGCAGCGGTACCAGCATTGCGGGCGTCTGCTTGCCTACGGGCTGACCTCCGTTCCGCCCAGTTCACTATCCGAGGCCTGCGGAAGGAGATTGGCATCTTAAAAAAAAGGCCTGACGTATGCCTTCACTAAAATTGACCAATTGGACAGTCGGATCAGAGATGAGGCGGTCAAAACGAAGAAAACCCTACAAGTGTCCGACAGAACTGCATGTGCCGATCTCGCAGCGCTCAACGGGCAACTACGGAGTCTGAGCGACACCCGGCACAGCGTACACTGCAGGGCACCGTGAACCACCTGTCGTCTGCTAAAGATAAGCAAACTAATCACATGCGTGACTTGAATAAAAAGTTGACCATGACCATCACAGGAAGTTGCCCCGAGTGGGATCAGCACCACAATGACCCCACGTATCCCCGCCGGCAGGGACAGCCCTCCATGTGGCGACCGTATCCCAGTGCTGATCACCTCCGATGCTCGGTGTCTCGACAATAGCTCAGGACAAAGTGGAGCCATGGAAACTGAGCCCAGTAATCAGAATAATCCAGCCCTGACTTCCACAGGTCCCGCCAGTCAGGATAATCGCCGCCCTGCACCCGACCCTAGCAGTGGCCCCGATACCAACCCCCGTGGAAGCCTCGCCCAAGGGCCGCACGATGCACAGCATTACGGCCTTGACCCCCGTCGCCGTAACAACCGTCAAGGACCAGCGGTAGTAATGCTGCAACAGCGTGTCCTCCCTGATACAACCACTCTGCTTGTGGGAGATTCCATCCTGCAGCACGTGAGGGGAGACAGGATGGCGACCGGCCCCCAGGACAAAGTGCAGGTAGTTTCTGTGTCCGGCCTCAACACCCAGCAGATTACAGACTGGCTGGCACAGATACCTCCTTCTCCAGGCGTGCACCTCGTAACTTTCCATGTCGGCATAAACGACTGCAAGCTAGGCCGTGCTATTACCCCCCAGGTATGGATGGACATTGCCAACCTGTGTAGACGCGCCTTTCCACACGCCCAACTACAGGCCTCGGGTATCATCCCTGCTAGAGGACACTGTACCATCAACAGTAATATACACCTGTCTAATGCTAATCTCCGACAGGTCTGTGATGGTGTGGAAATGGTGTTCATTGACAATTATGCTATTTTTACCACACCAACAGGCGCCCCCAAGAAAACCCTACACAGACAAACCAAAGACAGGATTCACCCCAGCCGGCAGGGCGTGGTTAGCCTCGCTCTAAACATCAAGCTTAATGGACGCCTCGACTCCAGTCGCTCTAAACCTGCCGCAGGGAGTACAGATTATCGAGACCGCTCTGACATAACAGTGCCCAAACAAGTTTACTCCACTGTCGCCACTACTAGGCAACAGGGGCAGGCTCAACTTCAGAACTGATCAGCGGATCAGAGTTGGACCCTGCCTCAGCTGCTGGCCAGTCACATAGGTCTCTCAGTCGACAGACCGTGTTGCCTCCCTTAGCACAGACGGCATCCCAGCAACCAGCTTGGCAGTACCTACCAGCGGTCATCGGTGACATGTCCCGCTACAATCAGCGTGGCCTCCAGGACAGTGGCTCTTGGTTCAAACCCCTGAACGTGATGATGCCGCAATACACACAGTACCCACACGCGGCACCGTATTACGGCTATCAACACCTTCAGTGGGCTCAGTCTCAAAACCACGCCACAGTGTGCTAAGTATCTACATATAGCCTAGCCACGTGACATTATTGTGACAAGTCCTATATATGAACGGCTTCCTTCTACATAGCTTTCCTTCATATGTCTTATGATGGTGTTATGACTAACATTATTCATTTTCTTTCAAGTGGTTGCTGAGTGGTTTTCTTTCCTAATTTCTCAATGTTGGAAGTAGCGATAAAGCTATGCAAGGTTTTTGACTAAGCTGTAATGCGCGACATTAATTGCTGTGCTGACGCCGTATAGTGTTTTGACTGTGCCATTTCCGCCGTAATTGTTGCAAGCGGTGGGCATTCAACTGTGACCGTGAAGCGAGTTCTTTTACTGTGGCAGTGAAGCGAGTTGTTTACTGACTGGACTGTCTTGTATAGCCCAGTGAACTATTGACGCTAAAAGCCGATTAGCTCCCCAGGGCAGCGGCATCTAGTGTTTATCTGTTTTAAGTATTTTTTCTGTTTGTAACTGTTATTAATTAGTTACATTATTAAATTTAGCCTTTTATATTAATTTCTTTCATTTCATTAGTCTCGTGAGCAATTTTGCTGTTTCATCTGAAACGTTATAAACATGATATCAGATCAGCATTTAAATATTGGTCACTTAAACATGTATCATTTGTATAACAAAATCCCTGATCTATGTGTGCTCTTGACTCAACCCAGTCCTTTTCATTTGTTTGGTGTCACTGAATCGCGCCTCAATCCTAACATTAGTGATGAGGCCGTTTCTATCCAGGACTTTGCTGTCTTGCGCCGCGATGCTGAACACTCGGGACAGACAGGTATAGCAGTGTATATACACAATTCAATCAGCGGTATCACCCGCAGGCGTAAAGAACTGGAATCACCAAATGTGGAATGTGTCTGGATTGAGTTGAGGGCAGACAAATCTAGTCCCGTGCTCGTCGGATACATTTATAGAAACCCAGCATCAACATTTCAATGGTATGACGAATTTACAGTTATGATGGATAAGGTCAGAAAGGCCACATCAGAAATGTTGATTTTGGGCGACTTTAATATCAATTTGCTCCTGAATAACCCTGCCTGGGAATGTACCATTTCTATGTTTGGACTGAAGCAATTAGTAACTGCTGCTACCCGTGTTAGTTCTACTTCCTCCACCCTTATTGACCACATCTACACAACTAATAAGTCAAGGGTAGTGGGAGTAGAGGTGCCCCAAATAGGGATTAGTGACCATTACCCTGTGTGTTGTGGCTGGGTATTGAAAGTAAATACTACTTTTCGTAAACACCAGCATACAACTATTAGATATAGATCTTTGAAGCGCTTCAACAAAGACATATTTCTGCACGACCTAAGTCAAGTATCTTTCCACACAGTTTACAACCAAGGTGACCCAAACGAGGCTCTGTCTGAATGGTACAGATTGTTTCTTGGTGTTCTTGATAAACATGCTCCTTTCAGAGAGAAACGAGTAAAAAATCCTCAACTTCCCGCGTGGTTGAACAACGAAATTAAAGATGCCATGCAGCTCCGAGATGATTATAAAAGGAGCAATAATTTTGTAGCTTACCGAAAACAAAGAAACCTTATAAAATATTTAGTTAGAAATGCTCAGAGGTCTCACTTTCACCATCTCATGAACGGCAAAAAAGATATCGTTTCTGTTTGGCGTGCAATAAACGCCTTTACGAGGTCCAGAAATACCGCACAGTGCACTAAAATATCAGCTGCTACGTTTAATCAGCATTTTCTCTCTACCGCCACTACACTGCTACAGAATCTTACGTCGCCCGGTCAACCGTCTGATGTTTCAGAAAAGCTAAAAAGGTTTTGTGCTGAAAGATTAACACCTAACACGTCTTGCAACATTCCGCTCTTAACAGTTTATGAAGTGGGAAAATCCATTTCTTCATTAAAGAGTAAACGTACATCTGGCCATGATGGAATTAGCAGCACTGTTCTTAAAATGGCTATTCCATACGTCGTCGAGTCACTAACATACATCTACAACCTTTGCATACAACATGGACAATTTCCGTCTGGTCTGAAAACGGCAAAGGTAATACCGCTACCTAAAACAAAAGATTTAAATGACCCCAACCATTTCAGACCCATTTCTCTGTTGACAACTCTGTCAAAACCGATTGAAAGACATATCCACACACATTTACAACATTTCTTAGATAAATACAAACTCATCCATCCACTACAGTCTGGTTTTCGTAAAAGACATTCTTGTCACACAGCTTTGGTTCACCTGGTTGACAGATGGTTAACTGCTATGAATAATGGGCAAATGACTGGAGCGGTATTTTTGGACCTTTCTAAAGCTTTTGATCTTGTCAACCATGATCTTTTAATTAAAAAGCTTGCTACCTATCAGCTGAGTAATGACACCCTTGCCTTCATTACATCATATCTAAATAGGCGCACACAGTACGTCTGTGTGAATGGTACAAACTCACATGAGGGGGTGATAGAGCACGGAGTACCACAAGGATCCGTCCTCGGTCCATTATTATTTTCAGTTTTTATAAACGATCTTCCCTTACATATATCCGACCCCCGTTTAATCTGTAGTCTCTTTGCTGATGATGGAACTCTTGACGTGTCATCGTCGGATGCATCCTGTATAACCCAGTCCCTACAAAGCGGCTTGAATGATGTTTCCACATGGTGTCAAAACAATCATATGATTCCGAATCCTACTAAGACCAAATGTATGTTAATTACTACTAGACAAAAGCAGCAGCTGAACCTGCCTCCCCTACAGCTATATTTGAATGGGCAGTCTGTTGAGCAAGTCAAGGAACAGCGGGTGCTTGGAATCATCATTGATGACAAACTGTGTTGGCAAAGCCATATTACCAAAGTGTGTAAAACAATATCAAAAAACTTATTCTTACTGTCAAAATTAAGATTTTTTACTAACGAACCAACAAGGAAACTTTTTTACTCTGCCCATATTCAGCCACATTTGGATTATGCCTCCTCAGTTTGGGATGGAAGCAGTGATGCTAATCTCAAAAGGATGAATTCGCTTCACAGGCGGGCAATCAAATTAATCATTGACAGACCCGTGCAAGTCATTAGCACGGATTACAAGTTCAAGCTGCTGGATATCCTACCACTTGACAAGCAGTTCATTTATAATAAGTTGGTTCTTATGCGCAAAATCACCCTCTCAGACTCACCAGCCTATCTCTCTAATTTGTTCGCACTTGCCCACAGAGCTAGTCGAACATCAGGGAACAATCTGGTAGTACCAAGGCCCCGCTTAGATATTTACAAGACGTCCCTCTCCTACTCTGGTGCAAAATTATGGAACACAGTTCCTGCAGACATTAAAGCAACACCTTCTTTACGAATGTTCAAGTACCAACTGCTTAAATTTATTAAGAACATGTGAAAACATTTTTTTTTTTCATACCGTCATTGATGCAGAAACATTTCCTTATTCATATTCATGTATCATAATAATACTTTAGACTTGCTGAGGTGTTCTTTGTTATTTCTTTTGCAGCATAACATCATAATTTTTTTAAAAAATGTTTAATGTTCGATGTTTTGCTTGATGTCAGTGTGTGTCTGTGTGTGTGTGTGTGTGTGTGTGTGTGTGTGTGTGTGTGTGTGTGTGTGTGTGTGTGTGCGGATTGCTATATATCAGTGTGAATGTGTGTGTGTGCGTGTGTGTGTGTGTGTGTGTGTGTGTGTGTGTGTGTGTGTGTGTGTCTGTGTGTGTGTGTGTGTCTGTGTGTGTGTGTGTGTGTGGCGTGTAATGTGAGCATTGATTATTTGAAATGGAAGTATTGTTGCCTGTCAGTATTTTTACTATTATGTATACTTTTAGATAAAACATTATGTGTATGTGTGTTTATGTGCATGCTATAGCTTAGCAAGGACATGATTGAAAAAAGGTCATTGAAGGTACCTAATCATTTATCCTTGAAAAATAAAGTTTCATTTCATTTCATTTCATTTCATTTCATTTCTCTCTCTCTCTCTCTCTCTCTCTCTCTCTCTCTCTCTCTCTCTCTCTCTCTCTCTCTCTCTCTCTCTCTCTCTCTCTCTCTCTCTCTGCTGATGACACTTCCATTCATATGACTAACAAAGATATACAAGTAATTTCTTACAACTTGCAGCATAGTCTTGATGAAGTGTCTGAGTGGTGTCACAGGAATTCTATGATTGTTCATCCAATTAAAACCAAATCTATGATAATCGCCACTCGTCAAAAACACCAGTTAGCTCCCCTGTTACTTAACCTTTTATTAAAGGGCAGGCAAATAGAACACGTTAATGAACACCGCCTAATAGGGATTACAATTGACAGTCAGCTTAAGTGGAAGGTTCATACGGACACTTTATGCAGAACGGTAGCGAAAAATCTTTTCATGTTGTCCAAACTGAAATATTACACCGACTCGGACACGCGCAAACTATTCTATAATGCTCACATACGTTCTCATATTGATTACGCGTCAACGGTGTGGGATGGATGCAGTGAAGTCCACTTGAAGAGACTCAACTCGTTACACAGAAGGGCAGCAAAGTTAATCCTTCCTGACCCACGACTCACAACAGAAGAAAAACTCGCCAAAATAGGATTTCTGCCGCTGCAAGACCACTTCAAATACAATAAGGCTATTTTTATGTTCAAAGTGTGGAAACAGAAAATACCAGAATATATCACAACTCTTTTCTCTAAGTCGGAATCTAGGCTTGGTAATATTAGGCAACTTTTCTTAGTCCCCAAAACAAGAATTGATATATACAAATCTAGTTTGTCATTCGCGGGAACGCAGACTTGGAACACGCTTCCTGATTATGTAAAATCCGCTTCCTCTCTAGCCCGTTTCAAAATCAGTCTCTTCAAGTACTTCTCGAAGCAGTCGTAATCATTACGTTGTGAAATATATACTGCCCTGTACATCTGATTATGTATGATCCCAATTACAAACTCTGTGTGTGCGTGTGTGATGGTGTGTGTGTGTGTGTGTGTGTGTGTGTGTGTGTGTGTGTGTGTGTGTGTGTGTGTGTGTGTGTGTCTAGGTGTGTGAGATTGTCATGGGACTTTCTTTCCCTAAACTAGCAATATTTTTGTTTCATTTACATTTAACTATATCCTTAGTTTTTTTGTATTTTGTCTCGTAGTTTTGTAGCAACGGCAGGTTTGAAAAATGGCTATGTCTGTGACGATGTCAATGCCTCAACCGTTGATAAATAAAGCTTCATTGAATCATTGAATCTCTCTCTCTCTCTCTCTCTCTCTCTCTCTCTCTCTCTCTCTCTCTCTCTCTCTCTCTCTCTCTCTCTCACTCACTCACTCACTCACTCACTCACTCTCTCTCTCTCTCTCTCTCTCTCTCTCTCTCTCTCTCTCTCTCTCTCTCTCTCTCTCTCTCTCTCTCTCTCTCTGGAAAAAAACAATTTGTTTTACCCACTACAGTTAGGCTTTAGACCTCGCCACTCATGCCACAAGGCCCAAGATAACCTAACCAATACATAGCTCACGTCCACGAACAAAACTAAAATGACCTGTGCTGTATTATCTAGATTTCTCTAAAGCCTTTGATCTAGTAAATCATGAACTGTTGCTACTAAAGCTGTTGGCGTAACTCGTGAACAGAGCATCCTTGAATTTCTTTTCTCTAATCCTACTTGGACGGGCGTCCACGGTGTTATGCCTGTGTCGAGCAGTTTTCTGTCAAACACTTGTAGCTGTCTTGTGCCGATCTAATTGACACGAGATATAAGCACTTCACAGCAAATTCCTTAAAGGTTTTGTTCCAGAATGTTCCCCCGACAAAATCTTTAGTTTTCTGAAAGAATCGAATATTTTTAGCACGATCTGAGCATTTATCAACTATGTAAATGGTATTATTTTGACCTTTGGGAGATTCTGTAGACTTTTCTTTTAAAGACTGCAACATTTTAGCATGAAATAATTTTAAGATATATTTACATCTTTTCTTAAGACCTTTCTTTTAGTCTGGCTGGTCAGACTTTTACCCATCCCGCAGTGAGATGGCCTTTGTCCCCTGCTAGGAGTTAAACCCAAATAACTTATTAACTACCTCGCGCTGGAACCATATGGCGTTGAGGCGCGTCCCCTGGGTGGTGGATAGGGGTCCCTCGCCAGAGGGGTGCACCGAATGAAATAAGGTGCTGTGAACCAACATGGTCTAAGGGAAGGTGACCCCGACAGAAAACCCCTGGTCCTCCTAGTAAGGGGGTCGGGCGTGGGGGTAGCTTCCCCACCCTGCAAATAAAGAAATAGGTACAAAAACGCCGACGAAAAGACAAACAGCAATTCCTTTCCTGGAGGAGAAAGGTTCTTCTACCAGAAGATTTATGACGTCCTGTGGTGAAAGCCGGAAGTCTTCGGAAGCCACAGGACCGAGCCGCCTCTCTCTATCCAGGGACACAACCATCGGCACATGGAATGTCAAGACCATGTACCAGAGCGGCAAGGCCGCCCAGACAGCAGCGGAAATGCAAAAGTACAACCTTTCCCTGCTAGGTATCAGTGAAGCAAGATGGACGCAGTCTGGCCAGAAAAGGCTGTTAAGTGGGGATATGATTTTGTATTCAGGCCATGAAGAGGAGAATGCCCCCCATACAGAAGGAGTAGCACTCATGCTGTCACCAGTGGCACAGAGAGCGCTGATGGGCTGGGAACCTCTTGGGCCAAGAATTATCACAGCAGCCTTTAGAACCAAGAAAAAGATCAAGTTGAACGTCATCCAGTGTTATGCGCCCACTAATGACAGTGACGAGGAAGAGAAACAAGAGTTCTACGACCGACTCCAGAGTGCCGTGGACAAATGTGCGGAGCGAGACATCACCATCGTCATGGGCAATTTTAATGCCAAACGAGGGGAGGACAACACCGGATACGAAGAGGTGATGGGGAGAAAGGGACTAGGGGAGATGAGTGAGAACGGGGAGAGGTTTGTAGACTTTTGTGCTCTAAACAGACTTGTCATTGGAGGCAGCATCTTCCCACACAGAAGAATACACAAAGCAACTTGGGTCTCACCTGACCATACTACAGAGAACCAAATAGACCATATCTGCATTAGCAAGAAATTTAGAAGATCCCTTCAAGATGTTCGAGTGAGGAGGGGAGCAGATGTCGCCTCAGACCACCATCTGCTTACCTTAAGAATAAAGCTCAAGTTAAAGAAAAGCCGCACAGAGACAACAAGAAGACAGCGCTATAATATAGGCCTCCTGAGAGAGACTGGAGTAAAGGCCCCGCCACACATGCCCGATTTTGAGGCCGATTCTTGAGCAGTTTCGAATCGGAGTGTGATCGGACCGGACTGCAAAAACGTGTGCACTGCCACACATTCCTCGACTTTATTTAGCCGACCGGTTTGAATCGAAGATCAAGGTCGTACCTGTTCAGCGAAAGCAGTTTTACATCATATTCGGGAAGACTGGGGCGGGCGAAACATCGGCAACGAAGGTGGTTGACTGATCTTCCGCCATTTGCAAACTGAAACGACGTGCTTTGCGAGACGCGCTCTGATTGGTTGAAGCTTACAATCGGGGCCAATTCGGATCGGAAAAATAGAGCAGTTTCTAAACACCCGATTCCCAGCCGATTGCGATCGGATCGGATATATGACGTCATCCGATCGCAATCGGATCGGAATCGGCTTCAAAATCGGGGCACAACCGGCAAGTGTAGCGGGCCCTTAAGAGAAGAGTTCAAACTGGTGCTGTCCAACCGGTTTCAAGCGCTACTGTCTCCACAGAGCAGCAGTGGAAGGCAGTTAGAGAGGCGCTGAACTCAACCTGCAAAGACACTGTAGGGTTCAGGAAACACCACCACAACGACTGGCTGTCGGCACAGTCCTTGAAGAAGATAGAAGGGAGGAAGCAGAAGAAAGCAAATGTCAACAGTCGCACGAGAGTAGCCAAAGCAAGGGCACAGGAGGAATACTTGGAATCCAACCGCTGGGTGAGGAGGAGTTTCAGGGCAGACAAGAGGGCCTACACAGACAGCCTGGCAGCAGAGGCAGAAAAGGCAGCAGGCAGCGGCAACATAAAACAGCTCTACGACATTACCAGAAGATTGTCGGGCAAGTATGGCCATACAGAAAGACCAGTAAAAGACAAAGAAGGCAAGCCTATTGTGCAGACAGAGCAGACCAACTCGACAGATGGGCCGAGTATTTTGAGGAGTTACTGAACAGACCCAGCCCACCCGACCCCCCCCCCCCCCCAGACATCCAGCCAGCAGAGACCGACCTACCCATCAGCTGTGACAGATCCAGCCAGGAAGAGATCAGAAGAGCAGTGGCATGTTTGAAGAACGGCAAAGCAGCAGGACTAGATGGCATCCAGTGGAGTCTCTGAAAGCAGACCTAGAGACAACAGTAGAGATGCTGTACCCACTGTTTCGAAAGATCTGGGAAGAGGAGGTGATGCCGCCTGACTGGAAGGAGGGGTACCTAATCAAGCTTCCCAAGAAAGGCGACCTCAGCAAGCGTTCCAACTACAGAGGAATCACCTTGCTTTCAGTACCAGGAAAGGTCTTCAACAGGATCATCCTGGAGAGAATGAAGAGCTCCGTTGACCCCAAGCTGAGAGACCAGCAAGCAGGATTCAGGAAATACCGATCATGTACAGACCAGATCGCCACTCTCCGCATCATCGTGGAAGTCTCTGGAGTGGAGCTCCCCGCTGTACGTCAACTTTGTGGATTACGAGAAAGCATTTGACAGCGTGGACCGAGAGACTCTGTGGAAACTCCTACGACACTACGGTGTACCTACAAAGCTCGTCCGCCTGATCAAGAGCAGCTACGATGGCATGACATGTCGCGTGATCCACGAAGGGCAGTTCACCAGAGAGCTCCTGGTCAGAACTGGTGTCAGGCAGGGGTGTTTGCTGTCTCCGTTCCTGTTACGATTATGGTTGTGTTGTTTTGTGAGGGCGTGCGTGCGTGGGTCGTGGGTGGCGATCCGACGTTTTGTTTAAGCTATCGCGATGCCTAGTCGCGTGCCTTTTCGGTGAGTTTCACTTTCGTTTGCAAGTGGTGCGGTCTTGAGTGTCTGTTGCCGCACGGAGTTGAGTCAGGAAAGATCTAGATGATACTTCAATATTCTTTTGTTTACCGCGCGCGTGTGTTAGCGGTTAGTATCCGTGCACTTATAGCTTGTTTACCAGACTGTACGGTCAAGGTCGCGACCTGTTTCGTGTACGCATGCGTGAAGTTAGGATGAGTGGGGATTCACCTATATTTTTAGCTAGTAAATAATAGCCAGACTTTTACAGAATATTCCAGTCTGAATGTACCTTTGAGTTTTAGTTACGCAGTTTGTTTCGATTGGTTGTGTTGTACGATTTTGTTCGATTGTGCTAGAAAACATACCACTATAAAAGATCGTGCTGGGAAGCTCATGTGTACATTGTCCAGTCGTAGGCCGGATTGCGATGTAACAGAGTCTGTACATTGTTCAGTCGTAGGATTGCGATGTAACAGCATCGATACAGTGTTCAGTTGTATAATTGCAGTGTATCGAAAAAGACATTGACGTTGAGAGAGCTACGCAAGATATCGTGCTTCATTTGTCAGAGAGGGAGTTGTGCAGTGAGTGGTGATGTACATTGTATGAGAGACGCATTGTGTCAAAGTGTGAACTTTTGGAAGAGAAGATATTGTTGGTGAAATTGTGAACGCTTTTCGTGGAAATCGCATCGCTGTAATAAAATATTGTTGGAACTGTTACTCCAGTATTGTCTACATCCTTAAGCCACGTGTGACGGATTGCAGCTGAACGAAGGTTATTTGAAAAGAACTCTACGTGCGTGTGTCTGGTGTGTTTACATACGACTACGATTCAACCACGTAACAGTTCCTCTTCCTACTGGCCATAGACTGGGTCATGAAGAGGACCACAGAGAACAGACGAAGTGGAAGACAGTGGACACTGTGGACACAGCTTGACGACCTCGATTTTGCAGACGACTTGGCTTTACTGTACCACACTCATCAACAAATGCAGGACAAGACCACGAGGCTTGCTGACATCTCGTCCCAAGTGGGCCTCACCATCCACAAACAGAAAACAAAGACAATGAGGCTGAACGCAACCAGGGAAGAACCAGTCTTGCTTGCTGGCAACCCATTGGAGGAGATGGAGTCCTTTAACTATCTCGGGAGCATCATAGACAAAAAAGGTGACACTGATGCAGATGTCAGAGCACGAATCGGTAAAGCCAGAGCAGCCTTTCTCCAGTTGAAAAAAGTGTGGAGTTCCAGAGAGCTGTCACAACACACCAAAGTCCGGATTTTCAACTCCAACGTAAAAGCAGTTCTCCTATATGGAGCAGAGACTTGGAGATTGACAAAAACCACAGTCAACAGAGTACAGATCTTCATAAACAGTTGCCTTAGAAGAATTTTGAAAATCCACTGGCAGAGAAGATCAGCAACGTCAGACTCTGGGAGAGAACAGAGCAGATAACAGCAGAGAATGAAATTGGGCGATGAAGATGGGGATGGATTGGTCACAATCTGAGAAAGCCAGCTTCCAGTATCACTAGGCAGGCATTGTCATGGAACCCCCAGGGAAAGAGGAAAAGAGGCAGGCCGAGAAACACCTGGCGTCGAGACCTCCAAGCAGACATCAAGAGACTGGGGAACCACCTGGAGTAAAATCGAAGGAGAAGCACAGGACAGGAGTCGCTGGAGGTCTCTCGTCGACGGCCTATACCCGGGGAGGGGCGACAGGCGTAAGTAAGTAAGTAAGTAAGTAAGTAACTTACTAAATAACTATTTGGACGGAAAACGTCAATACGTGTTTGTTAACGACAGACTTTCCGTTGAAGGTGCAATAAAGCGTGGACTGCCTTAGGGCTCGATTTTATGGCCCCTCTTATTTTCCATTAACATCAATGCTAATGATGCCATTGCATATCTCAGATTAAAACGTACTCTGTTCCTGTTTGCTGATGATGCGACTCTCGACGTGTCATCGGCGAAAATCTTTGCAATCAGCAGGGCTTAGCTGATGTGTCAGAATGGTGTCACAATAATAATTATATGATACTAAAACCGTCTAAAACAGAAGGCATGCTAATAACTACAAGAAAGAAGCAGCAGCTACATCAACCCCCTCTTAGCCTTTCTCTCAACTCTGAGCCGATTGGACAGTTTAGAGAGATACGATTGTTAGGCGTCATTATCGACGACAAACTCACACGACAGCGCATGTCAGCAGCGTATGTCGAACAGTGTCCAGAAATTTATGTCTTTTTTTCAAATCTACGCTATTTTTCAGATACACCGAAAGGAAAATATTTTATAACACACATTTCCGGTCTCATATAGATTACGCATCAACAGTTTGGGACGGATGTAGAGATGCGTGCATAACATGGCTTAATGCGTTTCACCGTAGGGCAGCCAGATTAATCCACCACAATAGTAAAGAAAGCACTGATGACCGACTAAAAGCCCTGGACATGCTGTCTCTGCCTAAGTTACTTATGTACAAGAAAGGCGTGCAAATGTTTATAATTGTTACCTGGTAGTCGTTGTCGTAGTATGATGCAATCACACCAGACACACTCAGGTAGGGTTCTTGTAAAGAAACCTCACTCAGCTGCAACTCGTCAGACGTTGCACAAGGTTGTAGACTACACTGGAGTAACAGTTCCAACAGTACTTCATTCTCACGATACACTCTCAGCACAATGCCTCCACAAATGCATCCACACTTTGATACACCGTCTCATACAATGCATCCCGATCACACACATATTTTAAACACACTCTCTTATACTATTACAGATTTCCAGAACAATCCGGCAAGTTACACACCTCAACCAATCAAAAAAAAAAAAAGAAAAAAAAAGTAACCATAAATCATTAATATTCATTAAAAAGAACACTCTAGATCTATCTACAGTCTTCAACTAACATCTAGGCGCATTCCGTAAACTAACATTTAGGCGCATTCCGTAAATGTTGCGAAATGTAGCCAACATGTGTACTACAAAACTTTGACGTCATATTTGAGGTCACTAGACCGTACGCGCCTTTTCCGGAACCTTCCAGGATAATAGGTCGGACTTTAGCAACAATGTAGCGAGATATGCAAAATTCTATCTACACAACACAACATCGTTCGCCATTCTCCATGCAAAAAAAAAAAAAAAAAAAAAAAAAGGATAAAAAAAAAAAAAAAGGATTCATATTAAAAAGGTACGTGATTCTTATCTAGAATAACTCAACAGAACATAGGATCTTTTCTATGATCAACACACACATGTCCTAAGAAGAACAACACAAACACAAACGTAATAACTCTACCACTCTAAAACTCCTAGTTATCTAACAGATCTATTTAGCCCTGCTCATACGCGATATAAAACTGCGTTTAACAATCTATTCATATCAAGGCCGCATCTCGATATATTCGGCAAAACTAGTTTGTCTTACACAGGAGCCAAGCTATGGAATTTGTTGACTTTACTGAAACTCCGTATCTGTCCACATTCAGGGCCCGCTTATTTCGGCAGCTAAAATTAACTTAATAACAGACAAATTTATCTAGCACTTCGTTTCGCTGTGCTGAATGTCGGCATGATCAATTTGAATTTGAATCTCTCAGTCCTGATTTGGCGTGGGATAGTGGCGAAATTTTCGTGTGGGGGAGGACCTACATTGTATTATTGTTATGCATTTCGGCGGGTCTTGTGTGTGTGTGTGTGTGTGTGTGTGTGTGTGTGTGTGTGTGTGTGTGTGTGTGTGTGTGTGTGTGTGTCTGCGTGCGTGCGTGCATGGATGCGTGCTTCTGTGCGTGAGGGTGTGCGTGCCTGTGTTTATTTACTGTAGGTTGTAGCAAGGACAAGATTGAAAAAAGGTCTATGACCTAATCTTTTATCCTTGTAAAATAAAGTTTCATCTCTCTCTCTCTCTCTCTCTCTCTCTCTCTCTCTCTCTCTCTCTCTCTCTCTCTCTCTCTCTCTCTCTCTATGGCGCCTCTCTCGAGTAAGTCGCACGTCAACATCGCTCCGTGTTTCAGAGACATTTGCGTTATCAGTTCTTGTCTGTGATGTGTGATTTTTGGCAGAGTGTTTTGTGATGGTGTTTTCTCACGGAAGTTGATTTTACAGTGATGTGGATCTCATAATCTGTGAGTTACAAACATTTTAATTTTCACAATATTTTCCCCCATAGGATGCTTGAATCGTATACGATGTACAGCCTCTTTGTGTGACGCTTGGCGCCAGCCTGGCGTTCCTACAACAGTGGCCACCTGTGTTTGGTTTTAACATTAACATCGCTCATTCTCCCTGACTGTAGCCTTCGCTCAAGATCTATGTGATGCTTCCCAGCCCTTGACACTCGCTCTCGTCACGCTTGAGCGCGCCGGCTGGTAATCGACGCAGAGTAAACAAGATGGCGAGAACAGTTGGCCCTCGCTACGAGACAGCATCACCGCAGCGTGGAACTGTCCAGCTGCTACAGAATGCAGGCCCCTCCCGTCTAATTCACTATCCCACCACTGATCTTCCCTCCACCACCACACCCTCCTCTCAGCCCTTCCTTTCACCATGGGCCCTGTCACCTGAGCTGCACAAGCTAAATATGCCGCATCGACGCGTCAATAGAGCGCATACGGCACACGCTGGACCCTATCCAAAAGACGTTCCAGAGTGCAAACTGAGCTGCCGTTGTGGAGATATGTTCTCTACACACGGTACATTACTGAATGCCCGACTGCAATCAACACCGACTGGTTTGATTATGAGCAAACAAACAACCAGTCCGCCATCATTTCAGTCCCCACTCCAATAGTTGGCCCCTCTCCTCCCAATCTCTTCAAGACATTCCTTCAATTGTACCTTGAGTCGCGCAAGCTAATTACCATCACCCTCTACCATACAACAGGTACCGTGCTTGTACGGCAGGGGATCGCTTGTCGGTAGTGGGTGGACGAAGAGTTTGACAAAATGAAAAGAATAGTCGCCATTATGTCTGATGAAGATATTGCTTCACCCATTTAACCCGCCTTTACCTCCCAGTCATCCCTCCTACCTATTATTCCCCCATCTCAAGATGTACCCCACCCAGCTGAAAACCCTGAGGCCTACAACATCTGTAAGTCTAAACAAACTGGCCCCTCCTACAGCCCTCCCCTCCCTGGCGATCCATCCAATGGCCAGCGCCCAACTGAAGAGACCCCCTCGACTGACACCGTCACGTCAAACGTCACTATTCCCATCACGGCGGTGGATTTAACGGATGAACGACGCGTGTCGAGTGAGGGCAGCTAAGAGCAACCCATCCCTCCGGGCACTGATATCATCAGTGTGCAACCAGCCTCCGGGTTGACCCCGCCCACTGACCACTCAACTGTTGACTGTGGAAATAATCACCCACAGCTCCGCCCACCAACGGGTACACCCATGGCTATTGAAATCACCGATATCCCGGACAAGGTCAACGCAGCTACTTTAACACCATGCGCCCTGGTTCCTCTGACTGAGAGTACGGCACTGAGACTCATCATCGCCCTGCAACATCAACTGGCCGAGTCTACAGCCGCCATCACCACTCTCCAGTCAGAGCTGCGTCAGTGCCGTGCCGAGCTGCAGGGTGTTAGGAAGGAGTGTGCTGACCTCAGACAGGGGCACGACAACTTGGCATTCCTTGTCCTCGACAGCGAGGTAAAGGCCAAAAAGGAAATCAAGGCTACTGATACAGGGCTGCGAGAGTTGACGAACACAACTACAGCAGGGAAGAAAAACGACCACGCTATATTCGCCAAAAAGATGAGCAACCTCGTTTCCTCCAGAGACTGTCATGCAGGAAAGCTAGACGAAATGAACAAACGCCGGACACTTTCGTTAGCTAGTCCATTGCGATAAAAAAAAACCTCATGATCGACAACCTTCCCCAGCACCCTCCACTTCTGCACCCTCCTTTCAGCACAATCATGCTGACATTGTCAGCGTTGAATTCCTAGCCAAGGTGTCAACATCAAGCAGGTTCCAGGGGTTGGGCCAGGATGATAATCAGTCTGCTGTCCTCCAGCCCCAAAATACCGGCGTGAAAAAGGGACAGCAAACTTACAAGCAGCAGGACAGCAATATGACACCACTGGACAGACTCCGCAGAATGAAAATCCGCCCTGAGATAAACACTCTTCTCATTTGAGGTTCTGTCACCAAATTCATCGATGAGAAGAGGATGACGACTGCTGACTCTGTCGTGCAGAATCTGTCAGTGTCAGGCCTCAGGGTGGATCACTTGGGTCAGTGCACAACCCCTAAACCCTAATATACGGAGTGTCACCATCCACGTCAGCATCAACAGCTGCTGGGATGGGGCTGTCAGCCAACAGACCTGGCTCAAACTTTGTGGCCTGCTGTCAGCAAAGTTCCCCAAAGCCAGACTACAAAATGTCTTCCCTTCTCCCGACACGTGGCAGCCATCATCCCCTACACCGACCTGCACACGACTCAAACAAAGCCCTCAAAACTGTGTGCAAACAGGAAAAGGTCACTTTTATCGACCACACATCAACTTTACTGTCAAGCAGAGGTGCACCCAAGCAGGTCATGTATTATGATAAGCTGCACCCCAGCGACCACGGTGTTAGTGCACTGGCCCGGAACATACGACGCGCTGACCTGCCGTCGACGTCCCCGGGTGAGGACAGACGGGCCGCACAGAGCTGTGGCCACTCATCCGATCCGCGTCCTCTCCCCGGGTCACAGTACACTGGTGAGGACAAGCGTATTACGCAACACCACCAGCAGCCCGGGCCGGCCCCCGCCGCTCTTGAGCCAGCCCCTGGTCAGGTCGCTGATAGGCGTGAGTCTTCTGCGACCAACAGCATTGGCCTGGAGGCTTCTCGCTGGTCTCGGGCACACACCACCACCCCTCTGTGTCAGGAACAGAGGCATAGTCGGCCGCTACAACTGTCCGCTGCTACGGAGTACCCTCCCTTACCATCTACTATGACAGCGAGCGATCTTTCAGCGCCTAATACCAGAGGATGGGAGAAGATTAGCCGGCCTCACTGCCTCCCCTCTTGATTCACATCAAGTTCAGGCGCTAAGTGTTAGCATTGCACAAGCCATATTGCAATTCTACTCACAGCAGTAACCCGCACCCCACCCCATTACCCTCCACCTCGCCGCACGCCCCCCTCCGCACTCCCCTCCCTCTTTCCGCCCCTTCCCCCCTCCCCCGGTGTAATTAGGGAAGTTAGGGATGTTTGTTTGTTGTAGCGCAGACTGCATTATTTTGTTGGTTCGCGTTGTAGGACACTGCAAGCCGAACGTGGACACTCGTGTGTATTCAGTGTCAAGTGCCGTTCACATATATATGAATATATAAAACTGTCGTTTGAAACAGTGTTCGTGACTGCTCGGTGGACAGAGTTTCTGCGTCATTTGAATTTTCTTTTCTTTTAGGTTGTGTGCTATTTGTCTCATTTGCATTCTCTATCAGGAAATAATAAGATTATGTGTCATTTTCTTTCGTAACACAAAGACGTCAGTGACTTGACCTTCATTGTTGATGAGAAAAAACAACAACCAAACATTACATCGTGTGTTTAGAGCGAGTGCTTACGACGTCCAGTGTAGTTCTTCACCATACAGATTAATTACACTGCATACGGAGTCGCTTGAAGGACTTTCTCTAGCGAGCTCTGCAGTCTCATTGACGATATTTCCGTCAAAAGTGTGGACTATAGTTTTCAATGCCGTAATGTCTGTCTGTGTTAATATTCATTAGTTGCACGAATCGCAGCCACACAGACTCTCACTGTTACTTGTGACAATTGCTGAAAACTAATTTTCTCCGGATTTTAATCTTTTGTTGATTCGGGGTGTGAGACATTGAAGAGTACCTGGGATATTTTAGTCCCAACGGACGTGTGTAAGCCTTCTGAAGGCCTATTCCCCTGCGTCCAGCGATTACGCCTCTAGTCTTTGTTTATTGTGTTTATTGCATTTAGAATAGTTTAGTTAGTGATTTTATACTTTTTATTTGTATTATTATTATTATTATTTTCTATTTTGGCACGTGTTACGGATACATTCTGTTGATTTTCTTCTTCTTTTTTCCCCACAACTGAACACATTGACTTTGCGTGAAATGAGTGGCGTAAACTCAAGACGAAAGATCTCCGCATTTATCATCTCAATATTTACCATCTTTGCAATAAGTTGCCTGACATATGCGTTTATCTAAATGGAGCAGACCCGTTTCATATTTTGGACTGTCCGAAACACGTCTCAATTCAAATGTATCAGATATATCCATCCAAGTTCCTGGATTTACTGTCATGAGACGTGATCCTACGGCCCATGGACAGACAGGATTAGCTGCTTATGTTCACTTGTCTATTCAAGATTTTATACGTAGACGACATGAGTTAGAAACCAAAGATGTTGAGTGTATGTGGCTTGAGCTGAAGGCCCCCCCAATCTCCATCATTTCTTATCGGCCTTCTGTACCGCAACCCTGCTGCGAACTTTGAGTGGTATGATGATTTCCTTAGTATGTGTGATAAAGCTTGTAATCCCAACTCCAATGTCATCCTCATGGGAGACTTTAACATAAAGCCTCACCATGCGTGGGACTCTACGTTAACGTTGTTGGGTCTGCAACAGTTAATCACTTCACCCACACGGATCACACAAACAACATCCACACTCATAGATCATATATACACAACCAAGCCAGAATCTGTTCATAATGTGTCTGTCGGTAACCTTAGTATCAGCGACCACCTTCCCATCCGCTGTACGTGGTCTACTAAACTTCTTAAAGCAAAGAAAGGATGCCATACGTATAGTATCACCTATCGCTCCTTTAAAAGTTTTTAATGAAAGCAAGTTTCTGTTTGATCTTAACAGCGCACCTTTTGATGAAGTATTTAGTAAATCTGACCCTGACAGCTCTCTGTCTGTTTGGTATACCATCTTTCTTAAGATCTTAAATAAACATGCGCCCCTGCGGAGGAGATGCGTCAAACACGCATCACTCCCGCCGTGGCTTACTCAAGACATCATTCAAGCCATGAGGGTGAGAGATAATCTGAGACAGCAGAAGCGCTTCACTGAATTTAAGCGTGAGCGTAATCGCGTAAAATCTCTTGTGCGACAGGCTAAAAAATCTTTCATTGATCGCTTGATTAAACAAGACAAAGACATGTCCACGCTATGGCGCGCTATGGCCGTAGTGACTGGAGGCAAGTGTAACAAATCAGTCTCCTTTTAATCCCTTCTGATCTGACTGCAGACATGTTTAACGACCATTTTCTCTCAGTTGCCGAATCTCTTGTCCCTTCAGAAAAGCAAGTTCTCAGCCCTACTCTTGCTCAGACAGACTAGTTGACTTTTGTAGAACGCGAACTGCAAGATCTGATCCTTTCGTGATTCTACCACTGGCAGTGCACGAAGTCGGTAGGGCAATTAGTTCAATGAAGAATAAGAAATCGTCCGGGCCAGATGAAATCAGCCCCCAAATACTTAAATTAGCTATTCCTTATGTTATTAAAACAATAACCTATAATTATGACTTGTGCATTCAAACGAATATTTTCCCAAAGGAACTTAAAAAAAGCCAAGGTTATACCCCTCCCGAAAACAAGAGATATGACTGATGTTAATAACTATCACCCCATCTCACTATTGTCCATCCTTAGTAAACCACTTGAACGGAATAGCCATAAACATCTCTTGGAATATTTAGAAAATCATACATTAATCCATCCCCTTCAGTCGGGATGCAGACCAAAGCACAGCTGTCACACGGCCCTAGCACGTCTAACTGATGTGTGGCTACGCTCAATAAATCAGGGCGAATTTACTGGCGCTGTATTTATTGACTTATGAAAAGCCTTGGATCTTGTGGACCATAAACTTCTACTTTCCAAGCTAAATGTGTACTTCGGTAGTTCGTTTGGCAATAAATGGATTTCTTCCTCAAATAACTACAGCCAGAAATCTCTTTACCACCATGGCACAACTCCACTTTTCGCCTCATATCTTAGCGACAGACAATCCAGACCAAAAAGGTGAGTGCTAAGCGTGTAATATGCATTGACATCGTCATCAAACCAGCCGATAAAGGTGGCGCCGTCGTTGTATGGGACAGAGATCTGTACATCAAAGAGGCCTACAGACAGTTAGAGAACCCAGAACACTACCAACACCTTGACGAATGCTCCCTCCAAGCTGATCAAAAGCGCATCTCAAAGACAGTCAAAGAGATGATTCTTAAAGGAGAGCTTCCTTCCACAGCTAATCTCCTCATAAAAAAGCGGCCTAAGCAACCTAACTTTTACCTTCTCCCAAAAATTCACAAAGTCAACAATCCCGGCCGCCCCATAGTGTCAGCTTGCAGCTGTCCCACTGAACACATCTCCGAATACCTGGACATCATCTTCCAACCCTTTGTCCAGTCTCTACCTACCTACATTAAAGACACCAACCATGCTCTAGAGATCATAGACCAAGTCAACCAGAAACAACTTTTCAAACCTGAACTGTTGTTTTCTCTTGAAGTCACTTCACTTTATACTGTTTTACCGCACAATGACGGCCTCAATGCACTTGCATACTTCCTCAACCAAAGAAGTCATAAACAACCTCCTACTCATACACTTCTACGTCCACGTCCTGAGAAAGCCTTGTTGCTGTCGGGACGTTAAGCAATGTACAATCAATCAATCACTTCTACGTCTGGCTGAATTGGTTCTCTCTCTTAACAGTTTCACCTTTGATGGCATCACCTTCGCTCAGTGCAGTGGCGTAGCGATGGGCACAAAAATGGGACCCAGCTATGCTTGCCTTTTCATGGGTTTCCTTGAGCAACAGATTCTTCAGCAATACACCGGGCCTGTCCCTGAGATGTATAAACGCTACATCGATGACGGTTTAGGAGCTACACACATGACCCAAGCTGCACTTTTAGACTTCATTCACTTCGTGCAGGACTTCCACCCATCCATCAAGTTCACATACACTATATCAGCTACTTCAGTCGACTTTCTGGACATGAACATCAGGATTGACTGCGGAATGTTGAAAACTTCAATACATTACAAACCTACCGACTCACATTCCAACCTCGACTACCGATCTTCTCACAACCCCAAAACTAAAAACAGCATCCCATATTCCCAGTTTCTTCGGCTAAAATGAATATGTTCCGAAGAATCAGATTTTGATGTTCAATCCAAAGAAATGGCTGGATTTTTCATCGACAGACATTACCCACATACTGTTGTTCAAGGATCTCTCCAAACGGTACAAAAACTTAGTCGCGCGAGTACACTGCAGACTAAACCTACAGCTGGTAGTGACAGGCCTATCGTAACCATGATCTACCATCCCCACACCAATCCGGTTCGTAAAATCCTTCTTTCTAACTGGGGTCTTTTGTCATCCAGTCAAGAATCTGCTGCTATCTTTTCTGAACCTCCGTTGGTAGCTTTCAAGAGGGATATTAATTTGCGGGACATGCTTGTTCGCTCTACTCTCAAGCCTCGTCATACCACCAGACCCTCCGGCTCCACTCCGTGCAATGTTCCTAATTGCAAGACGTGCCCTTCCACCGTGGTGAATGGTCCACGTTACAAATTCAACATAGACAGATACTTCACGTGTCAAACCACCAACGTGATTTATGTCATCTCCTGTGTGAAATGCGGCCAACTCTATGTTGGAGAGACGGAAAGAACCATCAACGACCGTTTCAAAGAACATCTTCAGTCTGTCAAGTACCAATACAACAGACCGACCGGACGACATTTCAATCAGGCCGACCACTCCGTCTCGGACATTCGGGTTAAAGGCCTCTGGCTTATGCAAGCCAGTAATGTCTGGGCCAGGAAAGACCGTGAAAATTTCTGATTAATAAACTGGGCACTGTGGCGCCACTCGGGATGAATATGAAAGATTAACATTTTTTACCTTGCTTGTGTCTGCTAACTGTACCTTTACCTCACTGTATCGCTTCTGTTTTACTACTCACTAACCAGATAGGTGAGGTTGGCGCTGGTAGATATGTACATTTCCCTTGGGGACTTTCTCAGCGCTGGCCGTACGTTTAGTTGGATCCCTTGCCCTTCCCTGTCGGGCACCCGGTCTCCGGCTCACGGAGTGATACGCGGTTTTGGGGCGGGGCGATCGTGTGCATCCCTTGGGGATGTATGCGGTCGTCTTGTTGCGTGCCTGTGTGTTTTTCTGTGGGCTGGTGGGTGCCTGTTGGGTGGGGTTGGTGGCTCTGGCTGGTTGTCTTCCGCCCCCACCCCACCCCCCCTTTTTCCCCCCTTCTTCCCCTTCCTCCTTCCCCCCTCCCCCGCCTCCGTCTCTCTTTCTCTGTCTCTGTCTCTCTCTGTCTCTCTCTGTCTCTCTCTCTCTCTCTCTCTCTCTCTCTCTCTCTCTCTCTCTCTCTCCCCTCCCCCCCCCCCCCCTTTATTTTTTGAGTTACCCTTGAAGACGGTTTCACAACTACCTACTCTCCACTTATACCAATATTCTCTTACTGACTTTGATTATTTGCTTTCTTTCAATGACTTATTGCTTGTTGTGTACCGTGCTAAATGCTGGGTTTTTCCCCCGGGGTCCTCCCGTTTTTCCCCGAGGTAGTCCTCAACTTGAAGGTGATATAAAGTTTGCCTTCGGATTGGTGTTTAGCAGGCTTTGTGTATTAGATACTCAGCCTACTTCGTGCCCAAGGGTACTCCCCGTCTGTTCTCTCTCTCTTTCTCTCTCTCCGTCTCTCTCTCTCTCTCTCTCTCTCTCTCTCTCTCTCTCTCTCTCTCTCTCTCTCTCTCTCTCTCTCTCTCTCTCTCTCTCTCTCTCTCTCTGGCCTCACTTACACGCCTTTTCTTTTGCTTGCTTCTGCACGTGCTTGCACACACTCTTGTCTCTCGTGTCCAGGTTCTTTCCGAGTCTCTCTCTTACGATTTTTCGTTGACGTCATTTTTACTTTTTCCGCACTTTTGTTCTTCCTTTTCTTTTATTTTACGTCACCTCCTTCAGTTGCCACATTCCTTCTGCCAATGAAGATAAGTAGCGGCTAATCTCTCTGTTTGTTTGTTTGTCTATTTTGACAAAGGGTATTTACCCGAAATATTAATAAATTGTGTTGTACCCGTCTTTTCTAAGCGTGTTTCTTTCTCCGTTGGGTACTTCTTAGCGACAGACAGCAGCGCGTCATGGTCAATAGATCATACTCCTCAAGCGGATTAGTAACACGGGGAGTTCCCCAGGGTTCAGTCCTAGGGCCTCTTCTGTTTTGCCTCTTTATAAATGACCTGCCGCTACATTTGACTAGCGACAAAATTTCATCTGATTTATTCGCTGATGACGCCACAATTCACACCCCGGACAAGAGTATTGATTCTTTAAATGGCCGTTTGCAGCAGGGTTTGAGCGAAATTTCCACTTGGTGCGCAAACAATGAAATGATTTTAAATCCTTCCAAAACGGAATGCATGACGATAGCAACACATCAGAAGCACCAGCTCAAGCCATTTACACTCAGCCTGACTATCCATAACGACATCGTTACTCAGGTCACAGAACACCGATTACTTGGTGTAATTGTTGATGACCAGATGAAGTGGCAATCGCACATAAATGCTGTATGTAAAACTGTTGCCAGAAATGTTTTTATGCTTTCAAAGTTGAAGTACTTTATCGATGTTTATCAGTGCCCGCAAGTTATTTTACAATGCACATGTCAAATCCCACATCGATTATGCGTCCACGATATGGGATGGCAGCGGTGACATACACTTGAAGAGGCTTAACTCCCTGCATCGGAGAGCAGCGAAACATATCCTGCCTGATGACAACTGAAAATGCTACCTCTTAGCAAGCATCACCTCTTAAACAAGGGTGTGGTTATGTATAAAATCTGGAATGAGATTCACCCAGAATATCTTTGTAAGCTCTTTACCAAGGCAAGTTCAGGTTATTCTACTTCAAGACGAAACTTTATTACACCTCGCCCCAGGATAGATCTATTTAAAACCAGTGTATCTTTCTCAGGCGCATCTTTCTGGAACAAACTGCCTACATGTATAACACACGCTAGCTCCCTATCCTCTTTCAAGGAATGCCTCCTCAAGTACTTGTCTGCTGATACATAATCTACCACAAGTATCCGTATCAAACATGTGCTTATCGTATAATCAGTGCATGCTGCCGTATGGTTTGTCCATACTAATAATAATCGCCTAATTACATAATTCAAGTTTCTATTATAATCCATATAATTTTTGCTGTCTGAAGTGAATTTTCACTATGATCCAAATGATTTGCTTCGTATATAGGTCAAGTTATCATTAGCGCGTGTCTGTGGGTGCGCGCGAACGTGTATGTGTGTGCGTGCGTTGCGTGTACTTTCTGTTTTTCGTTTGTTTTTGTATGACCGAATGAATGAATGAATTTTGTTTAATGTCTCTTCAAGTTTAATGTCTCCTAATTTTTCTTTGTGTAATTTGGTACTATTAGTATTACAATTATTATTCTGTGTTTGTAGAGTAGCAATGGCAAGTATGAAAAATGGCACACGTGCTAATTACTTCATCCGTTGAGAAATAAAGTTTCATTTCATTTCATTTCATTTCTTTCTTTCTCTCTCTCTCTCTCTCTCTCTCTCTCTCTCTCTCTCTCTCTCTCTCTCTCTCTCTCTCTCTCGTCTCTCTCTCTCTCTCTCTCTCTGTCTCTCTCTCTCTCTCCTTCCCTTATAAGCACTTTAAGCCCGTACCTCTAACGCTATTGATCAATTCACCCACCCATCCATCCAACTACCCACCCACCCTCATCCCACCCCGCTCCCCCCAAAATTGTCTATATCCTCCCGTGGTGGATAAGTTCTCATTCTGCTGTACTAATTCACCACTTAGTAAATGATTACCGACAATTTTGCAGTACGCGTGTCAATTCCGTCCGGACACGACCTCCGCCTGGTGCTCATAGGCAAGACAGGTGCTGGCAAAAGTGCTACTGGGAACAACATCATTGGCTCAAAGGTCTTTGACGAGATGAAGGCTTGGGGATCGGCAACACAGGTTTGCAGGCTTCGAAAGACCGTTATCAATGGCACGAAAATTCAGGTAAGCTAATACTTGCCACACACTGTGGCATTGAACCGTTTGTGTTGGGTTACTTCTTCGGCTGCATCATGGTTTGTGTTCTTCTGAAGCTGATTGTCATATCTCCGTGCCTGTTGGGTTACTTCTCGGGTTTCGTCTTGGTGTGTAGTACTCTGAAGCTGATGGTCAGACCTCCGCGCCGAAGGTCTGGTAATCAGCTTCAGAAGGTTGCAAACCACGATGTAATCGGAGAGGTAGCCCAGCACAGAGCGTTCGATGCCATTGTCGTGCTGTCCCAAGTACGTACTATTCAAACAGCGAAGTTGTGTTTGACGTCATGAATAACACGCCAAATGTTTCTGATATCGGACTGAATCACTTCTATGTGATACACAGGGGACGCGACTCTTATTCATGGGCTCTCATACCTGGTCGTGCAAATGTGCTTGTTTTTTTACCGGTAGAATTTCAAACGTTTACCACGTTTAAACGGTGCTGTTTCTGGAGTAGTCAGATACAATTCAGAATCTGTAGCAAGGAAGTGCGAACTTTTCTCACTGGATTTAAAGTGACAGAACTTCTAAGTTGTGAGCGCTGGGCTGATTGGCAAACGATCGGATACGGTATGTCTGATTTCGTAGATGAAGCATTTATTGTTGGCATCTTTCGCCAACTACTACTGAGTTCACACACGCATTCAACAATGAATCGATCTTTTCATCAAAATGAATTGTCATAGATCTGTCACATTTTCTAAATATATTCTCTTTCTCTCTTGCTGCACGCATGTAGCTTTCTAAACAACGTACGTGTTGACACGCACAATAGAAAGTTGCGAGCTGTCTGAAGTCAGGGCTTGAATTGCGACGTATCTGCGTAGCAGTGCTATGTGTAGTGTGCTCCCCGCATGAGTCATGTAGACATACGGTGCATTTCTTTTATTTTCTCTATTATGGACCACCTTGTGATATTTGTCTTTTCCGTTTGTTAATGATGGAAGGTGCCGGATAACCCTGATATTAGTGTTCAGACGAAAGATCTACGTTAGAGACTCGTGCGGATTAGCTAGTTGATTAAAAATTACAGGTACGGCAATGGTTTTAGGAGGTAGGCAATGGGGCATTGAACCTCCTGCAATCTTTATGTGCTGACCAATCACAGTGTCGGAAAATGGACTGACTGCACGACAATGGTTTTAGTATATCTTTACTGTCTTGACACACTATTAACAATTAGAAAGTTTATATTAAGGTAATCTGAAGCTTTGACAATTTTTAAGGTATCCGTCTCCTCAGACGACTCTCTAGCCCCTCCCCAAAAGTCGCCTGTCAGCCGGCCCTACATATTTTTTTTTTACAGCTCTGATGCTGAAAATTTGGGACGCTTTCTGCCGTAGGAGTTGTGTCTTATTTTTAAAATGTGGGCGCTAGCCGCTTATTCGACGAAGCATGCGTGGTTTTGAATGGAAACCTTCAGTATTCTCTCTGTCTTTCTTTTTGTAACACATGGACTATATGTTTACAGCTAATAGCTCTAGCCATACAGTTCTAACTTTCAGGCAGCTAATCTAAATGAAGCAGACAAAAGCCACATCTTAGATGTCTCTGGTCCTCGAAAATACTGCGACAGAAAAGGAGCACCCGAAATGAATACATTCAAGAAGATAGAAAGGAACTTAGTATTACGCTTGCAGTATAGTATAGTATAGTATAGTATAGTATAGTATAGTATAGTATAGTATAGTATAGTATAGTATAGTATACAGGCACATTCGAATTATGTTGACCGAACACGTAAGGATATCATTGTATTATCAAAACGAAGTGCAATTTTTATAAAACACAATATTTTGCACATGGGAGGCTAATACAGGTCGGCAGTACGGTCCTTTATTTTAAACATTTTTAAAAACTGTCGAGGAATTTAGCAAATTTAGTCCAAAGGTGTCCCAATGAGCTCCACTGTGCCAGTCAGGAAAGACTCGCAATTTATCCTCCTTCTACTGTTCGAGCTGCCGCCACTAGCGAATATTAATTGTCACTGTCCGGTTTCAGGGTCCGTCCTTTCGCATCTGTCTACTTTGCACATTGAAGGTCAGAGACGCAGATGCAAAGTGTCCATGTACTTTGGAGAGCCTATATTTCATTTGACAAAAGCCAATGATTAATGTGTCACACTAAACTAGGAGAAACGGTCGTAGACCGACAAATTGAAAGTGTTCTTTTCCAAGCAGCCGAATTTCAGCCTCTTTTGAAGGCCTTTCACTTCGGAGATAAATAACTACCGATCTAGTGCCTGAAGTTCACAATAGAAACCTAAAAATAATGATCAGTCCTCTTTCCCATACTTTTGCTATCTCCTACGTATGATGGAAATACGCCATTACTATATATATATATATATATATATATATATATATATATATATATATATATATATATATATATATATATATATATATATATATATATATATATATATATATATATACTATATATATATATATATATATATATATATATATATATAGTATATATATATATATATATATATATATATATATATATATATATATATATATAGTATATATATATACTGACTTCCATTAAAAACGCGAAAAGTGTCTGTAAGTGTACCCCCAAACAAAGAGCCACCCTGACAGCAAAACAAGAAAATTTTATTTGTTGCTTACTTCAGATGTTCAGCCTACTGTCCGAGCTACCTTCACACAAACATTGGATGAGTTATCGCCAATGGCTACCTTGGAGGACACAGGCTTTCATTAGTGGTGAAAATAAGCTAAACTGGACACACTCTGTGAAGCAAGTTTCCTGTGATATGTTTTAACACACAAGTTGTGTGGATTACTTATGATGTTATTAACTGTCTCAAACGAACTTTGACTTGAAAAATTTATTAGAGAACCAGAACTTCTAGTGCACATCATTTTCTTAATAAATCTTATTTGATTTAATGTGAATTACTTTCAAACCATTTTTTTATGCTCCAGTGACTGACACAGAGATAAAGAACACACACATATCCATTTGATCAAGTAAATATGGCCGATAATCTAAAAATAAAGAACGTTTTGATTTCATGTTTGTAGGTCATGTTGATTATTTAGGTGCCTTTGACAAACGAAAAGTAGGCCAAGACCAAACAGGCCGGATGTTCATGCACACGGACACTAGTGACACGGCACATTGGTTGGCTATCAGCTGTGTCCTTTCAGATGATCTCCATTTCACTTTCAATATCCTGTGATGGTAGTGTCACTGATGATGTCATAAGTCATCGATGTGCGACTAAACATTCTATTTGCACACGACATAACACACTCTTCAACATTTTCTAATAATATGACGTCAAAATAACCCAGATTAAAGCATATTTACGAAGAAAATGGCCATGGTGAAAAATTCGCGTTTCTTTTGTTGACCAGTATATATATATATGTATATATACCGTTACCATGATGTTCTCCTTCAAACGACGAATCCAAGTATTTCACCATGTCCACAGATAGGCACAGATCTAACTTTCCAAGATACAAAACTATTGTCTGCTTTGTTTTCGCCTCTGCATTGGATTTACTTCCCTTTGATGAACGTCAGTTTTTACTGTAACACACTTCAGCTTTTGTGTGTTCAAACCGAAAGTGCGTCGTGTCTTCGTACACTCAGTCGCTATTGAAAAACTTGACTTAATTATTGCTTGGGGCTGTAAATTCGCAGTCTAACATGACATATCAAGGTAATCTTCAACAGCATCTCGCCGCCATCTACAAGGCGAAGACGGCGCGATGCTGTTGAAAGTTACCTATGTAAATCAAGCTAGATTCCGAGTCTACTGTGCTACTTTCACGCGATTTTATATGTGCCATTATTTCAGGTTGTTGACACGCCTGGTGTTGTGGACACAGACAGGACTGATGATGTGGTACGAGAGGAGATCACCAAGTGCATAGTTATGAGCCATCCTGGACCCAATGCGGTCATCATGGTAATCAGAGGGGATGTCAGGTTTACTGAAGAGGAATATCACGCATATAAACTTCTGAAGGAGATGTTCGGGGAAGACGTGGTAAACTACATGATCATAGTATTTACCCATTCAGATCCAACAGATAGGGCAAATGAAGATATGCTAAAAAATGTTCCCCAAAACTTACAACATGTCCTGGAAGAAGTGGGCAACAGGCATGTATTTTTCGAAAATGAAACCAAAGATAACATGGTTTTCAACAAACAGGTTTCACAACTTATTGAAATGGTTGTGGCTCTAAAGTCCCGCCCGAGAAAACCATTTTTTACAAACGAAGCCATTAAGGAAGCTGATGACAGGGTCGACAAAGAGATTCAAAACGTTATGGCAAAGTTTAAAGTTGAGAAGAAAGAAGCTGAAGAAAAACTATTCGTGGAAATTGAAAACGATGACGACGAAATACGTCGTGTCTTGGCGGAAGTCCAGGCCCGCATTTTCATGATTGCCATGATGTCAAAAGTGTTCGCACAGATTGAGGAAGATGAAAAACGTGCGAAGGGCATATGCTCTGTTATGTAGACGATATGCGGCCAGTGATTGAAATTTTGGGATAATACACACATAACAACCCAACAGTAATACCCCCAGTAGCAAAAGGTCTTAGGGGCGAAGACGGCTTCAGTTCTCCCGCGCACGGCAGCGCGCGGGCCAACTGCGGCCGTGGTTGGCCCTAGAACATTTGCGCACTGGGACAAACCCGCATATGTTTACTTTGCAGAAAAAAAATAATTCCTGCTGAATGTAAATGCCTTATGCCTGTCTTACATTTTTTGGGGGGAACAATTTCGATCCGCACGACTGACTCGTCAATAAGGACGTTTATTCTTGTTGATGAAGATGACTGCGGGGGCCAACGAGGAACTACTATGTATCTTGCAGGTGGCTGTGTGTGTTTTTTTGTGTGTGTATGCGCGCGTGCGTGCGTGCGCGCAGAGTGTATTAATTAAAACCGGGAAAGAAGCAAATACTTCTGACTTCGATTGATGCCACACACGGAACGAGAAATGGAACAACTGACTTTGCTCAGGCTGACAAGACCACTTTTTCAAGTATAGATGTTGATCAAATCTCTGCCTGCACAAAGTTGACGTATGCAGGGAACTGCGTACGCCTGAAAAGGGTAGTCATTGAACACATTGTACCCCAGGACCGAAATCCCCAAATTTTGAAGTTGTTCTCTGAAGGAATGCATGCCATTCTAGAGACAGATCGAGCATGATAGTTCAAGGGTGGTGCCAGAATAGCTTGGCGCCTATGGGCGCCAAGCTATTATATCACCACCCTTGAACTTTCATGCTCGATCCATGCCTTGCTGTGGTGTGTCGGGGCTGAAAGAGTTAAAGACAGGACGGTGTCGACGTATGATGAATCAACAGTGGACAGAGTGCGATCAAAACAGAGGTTAATTATTCCTACATAAAAATCAGGTCAATGACATTAGATTGCACCCCGTAATAGTAAGGACGTCGAGGCTGTATGATGCATTCTGTAACAGTAAAGATGTCCAGGCAGTAGGTTGCACCACGTAATAGTAAGGTCGTTCAGGCAGTGAAAAGGAGACCATCATCCTGGGACACACCGACCACTGCTACGTGTGTCCTTGGCGCCGCAGTCACACCTTTAACACCGTGCATGTCTATGTGGTGAATTCTTGCGAGCAAGAGGCATAGATCCACTTCAGCCCCTGCGGCTGAAGTGGCTCCTGAGAATCACACGCCTCTTGCACCTAGAGCAGACGATCTGGATGGATCTACTGAACGTTTGAAGCCCGTGCATCTCTGATTTACTTCAAATTTAGGCATAACCTCAGTTGTGCTGCTGCGCATCGGCTCTTTCAATAGCTGCAGACTTAACCAGGCCAATTCTCACAGCCTGAGGAAACCTTGACCTATCTGACACCGAGGCCGCATTGCCAAAATTTCAGAGGTGACATTTAACGGCTGCAGGAGATGGATCGACCATGATAATTCAAGGGTAGTGCCAGCTAGATTAGCTTGACGCCATTAGGCGCCAAGCTAATCTAGCTGGCACTACCCTTAAATTAGCATGGTCGATCCATCTCCTGCTATGATGATAATAGGTCGAGGCCAAATGGGTTAACTCAGCCTGGCCCTGCAGCGCGCGTGGCTCGTGAAAATCCACAACTCTTGCGGAGAGACCGGGCTGAATGAGCGACTGTCAAGGGATACTATCTACTTACTGTGTCGTTCTTTTATTTGATTCTTCTTCAGGAATAGCTTAGCTGCACAACCTTGCCGCACATTTTGTATTTGTTTCCTTGCACTCGGATGCGTTTGATTTGATTGTATGTGCACTAGCCATATTTGTTTTCTTTTTTTTCCAATATTCAAATAAAGCTATGTCAATGCTGATACCTGATTTTTGTGTTTAGTACATAATAAGCTATAATAGCGGCCTTCAATTTTTATCACTAGTAACACCAATAATACAATCTTTGTAGAACCGATGATGGTCTTCAATCAAATAAATATGAGCCTATTTGATTCTATGTATACCAAGGGGAACAACTCAGCGCTGGGCAGACAAACAGTTAGATCCCCTGCCCCCACCTATAAGGCACCCAATCGCCAGCCCACAGAGAAATACGCAGGTATAAGACAAGACGATCATCTGCATCCTCCAAAGGGTGCATCAGGTCTCGCTTATAACCCATGTCTTTCTCCGGAACTTAGGAAGTAGGCAGGAGAAACATGATACATACACAAACACGTAGGTGCACTACTAAATGTGGTCGGGAAATACCCTGATTTCCCACAGTAGATGCACAGAACATTACACAACAATGTAACGATACACTTTTGGTTTTATAAAGCTGCTGAATGCTCTCTTATGAATGAAAGATTTTCATTATCCGTGGAATCAGGTCAATTCAGAGGCGCGCACCGAGTTGCACGTCGAACCACTCACAAATACACATTTGGAGTGCACCAGATGGATCCAGTTGGCCAAGTCCCACATTCCACACTATAGGACAGCTAAGACTGAGAAGCAATCGCAGCGTTTATGGCGCGGTACAAGGTTTAAAGCTAAGAAACTGTTGTTTTTAGAAGCGTGTCGGGCAACAGTTTTTATTAAAACTGTTTTAAAACCTCTTTTAACTCAACTTTTGTTAATGTTAAGTGTTTTAATTTACATGCGAGTCGTTACTGTTATGCATCTATTCCAACGTAATAGTGCTGGATATTTTTCCCATTGTCGCCTTCTCTCTTCGCTCAGCACTCGACTTTCCAGTCCTTCCCTCAAACGGGCAGCATTCACGCAAACAATACTTTACTATTACACCTTTTGGCAACATTAGGTTTTTTTTCTCTGACCTAGCATTACTTCGGAAAATGGTCCATCCAAGTCTGCACTCTTCCTACTGCACTAAACGACCAACTGCAGCAGACGACGCACCTAACGACACTGACTGTGTGACGTCATTTGCATTCAATCAATTTGTGCATACAATCCGAGAGGAGTTGCAGTCGAAACGAAAGCATAGCACCAACAAACCCACAAACAAAGCAACAGGTTGAACCAAAAGATCGGGCAGGACACAAGACAACAGCAGCCTCACCCAAAGTCTATACGTCCTCTCTCACACTGCGCACTATAATAATAATAATAATAATAATAATAATAATAATAATAATAATAATAATAATAATAATAATAATAATTACGGTATTTATAATGCGCTTATCTTATAATAATTATAACTCTAAGCGCGCACTCACAACTCGCACACTCATGCGCACGCTTTAGACAGTGACGCACGTACCACAAATAGTGAAAATACATTATGAGGGTCAGCCTATGGTGGGGAGTGTGGTGATATAGTGCTAGAACTGTTGAAAGAGGTAAGTTTTTAGGGCGGACTGGAAGGAGGAGAGAGAGTGTTTCTGACGGAGAGAGAGTGGGAGAGTGTTCCAGGTGGATGGACCGTAGACGGAGAAGGAGCGGGGGGCCGAAAGTGCTGAGTTTGGTGCGGGGGATGAGGAGGCGGAGAGGGTCGGAGGCGGAGCGGAGGGAGCGGGAAGGAGTGTAGGGGTGAAGTAAGTTGGAGAGATAGGTAGGAGCGTGGTTGTTCAGGGATTTGTAGCAGAGAGACAGAATCTTGTATTGGATGCGTTGGGGAATGGGGAGCCAGTGAAGGAGCTTGAGCAGGGGAGTGATGTGGTCGGATTTTTTCTTTCTGAGGACCAGGCGGGCAGCACTCATGAATACAACCACTTCACTTCAGAGCAACTGGTGCAATAATACATAGGTTAAGTCGCTGGCGAACGAATACATGGCTCTAAAATTTGCCACTGGACATCCCACCACATGACCCCGGAAACACAACACAACTCAACACTTTTATTTTTACAAAACAACCACACCCTCAAATAACAAACCTCATTTTGCAGCAACATAAACAATTTACTCCCTGATACAACTACAATACCCCCCCCCCCCCCATTCCCGCCTACCTTTCGTATCTCTCCATTTTACTTCGGCTCACCGACGTAGTCGACCAATCAGGTATTAAGTTATTTGCAGCTGAGAAGGGTGATGTCGAACACACACACCCATTTTAGGGGTTTTGTGCACACACACACACACACACACACGCACACACACACACACACACACACACACACACACACACACACACACACACACACACACACACACACACACTGCTAGGACAAGTTCAAACACACTAGCGGCTTGTCTTTCAAACACAAAAGTGAATGTAAAAACCCCGAAACGGGAAAAACTGACTTTTTTTTTTTTTACTTTTTATAACTTCTTATCGCAAGACAATGCAGAAACAACCCTCAGAAAAAATGGGTGTATGACTTGGGCACCCAGAATTTTACACACACCCATTTTCCATAAGGATGGTAAAGACAGTCACCCATTTTAGGGCTTTTGTGCACACACACACACACACACACACACACACACACACACACACACACACACACACACACACACACACACACACACACATACACACACACACACACACACACACACACAAACACACACACACACGCACACACACACACATGAATTTAATTTTTCGGCTCCGTATCCCCATAAACTGAGGTCGACCAACACATGTATTTGAAAAGATATTTCTGATCACGAGCATTGCAAAATAGTTCCAGAATTTCCCTCAAACGCATTTGTCACAAGCAAAAAGTTTTTTTTAGACAACATTTGTGTCACCAGAATACCATTCAGTGGCGTAGGAAGATCTTTAGGGGAGGTATGGCTCAACTGTTGAAAAACAACAAACTATCGGTCTGAACGGAAGGCTAAGTATTATTAAGTGTGTCGTTTGAATGGGCTGCATGTGACCATTTTGCTTAAATGTACGGGTCATATCTTGTCCTCCGCCTCCTACCTGAGATGTTCGGAGTGTTTTCTATGCTCCTCCTGGGGTCGTGAGGATCTATGCCTTTCGGAGATGTTGTCTATGCTTCTTGTAGAAGTTGATTATCTGCTCTGACTCTTCTCTCGTTCGTTGTTGTGAGTCTTTCGGCGCAAACGTGACCTCACTAATAAGTGTCCAATGACGACTGACTAAGTCGTTTTGCGGATCTCTACAGGTCAGCATCATTATATCACGGTACCCGGGAGCCATACTGGTCAGACCGCGTTATTCACGATCGTGTAATAGCAGTGCTAAATTTACATGGACTTGTGAAGAAGAACCACTTGGCAAGCAAAGGGTCCTCCGGCCGATTTCGGCTTTAGATGGCCCGCGCACGGCAGAAAGGGTTACACCATGTCTTTTTCCGCAACTTATAGAAAGTAGGCAGGTGAAAGACTATTTGGTTTGTGAGCAGATAACAAACATTGTAATTCGATTCTGTGACCCATGATAGTTTACCGCTCAGAGAAGACTGCGTCCCTTTGTGCTGAAAGAGGGTGGGGGTGCGCAGCCGTCAGTTTCTTGTACTGCGTCATCAGATTGTTGAAATACAAGTAAATGTAGTCCCCGGGCTGTTCTTGGTAGATCATTAGCAGAACCTGCGCTCGGCGCTCGAGATCTTCTGACTTGTACAGTTTCCATGTTCGGGAAAAAACAACAAACAAAAGTAAAACGCTGCTAGTGCTATGTATACACACATCGATCTTCAACGTAGGATGATTTGTCTGGGAGGTATGACCTAAAACTCTAAGAAAGTCAAAGACTTGGAACGCGGTGGGGTAGAGGAGATGGAGAGGGGGGGAGGGGGACAAGAGGAGATGTGGCCCATGTACAAATAGAGGTATCGCCAAAGGGCACCAAGAAAGCAAAAGGTCATTAGGCCCACGTCGGCCGCAGTTGGCCCGCACACAGTCGTGTACGGGACCAATTGTTGCCGACGTCGGCCCGACAGAATTTTGCTTACAAGGAACTAGACGAATGTACCACGTTTAAAAGACGTTGTTCTTTAACGTTTAATGTCTCTCGGGGCATATTAGGCCATTATTATTATTATTTATTTTGAACCAAAATAACATTTAAGGAGGCATGGCCAAACCATATTATACGGTAATACCTGCCCCCTTTCGCCCACCTTCCACTCTCAGACCACCCACCCACCCACAGTCACCCCGGGTTCCTAAGCCGCCTGTCTTCTTGGAGGAAGGTGTATTGGATATATCAAGGACGCCCACGAATTTTGATATTGGCAAAATAAAACTGTTGATTGTAAATGTGTGGTAATGCCGATTACCCTTTGGCTGTCGATAGCGATTTTGGTCGAGCTGATTACTGTAGGAGTTACCTCGACCAAGAGAGCTACCGACAGCCAGAGTGTTAACAAAATCTTCGGACGTCTAAACTTGCATGTCATGGTGTCGTGTCCGTGCGTGCGTGTGTGTATGTGCGTGCGTGCGCGCGCGCGCGCGCCGCGCGTGTGTGTGTGTGTGATTGTGTGTGTGTGTGTGTGTGTTTGTGCTTGTGTGTGTGTCTGTGTGTGAGCGCGCGTGCATACGCGCGTGCTTGCGTTGCTTTTTGTTTGTTTTCGTTTTTTGTTTGTTTGGTGTTGTATGTGTTTGTTTGTTTGTGTGTGCGTGTGTGTGTGTGTGTGTGTGTGTGTGTGTGTGTGTGTGTGTGTGTGTGTGCGCGCGCGCGCGCTCGATGCTGGTTGTTGGATCATTTCTTTTCACGTTGATTTTGTTAACTCATTCGAGACGTGCCGCCACAGGATGCGCGGCTTATGCCGCGTATCCGGAGGCGGCACGTCTCGAATGAGTTAATTGGAAGAGACCGTTCAGTAGATATAGGTTTCAATTTAGTGTTTTATTCTTGTTCAAATACAAGAAGCGAGACATAATAAAAAATAATTATAATACATAGTTTTTTAATAGCGCCTTTTCCCACACACAGCAAGTTCGGAACGCTTTACAGCACATACAAATAAATTAAAAAGAAGAAAAATTAGAACAAAATAAACACTCACTCACTCGCACCATGTAGGCATATTCCTAACACGAAAGCCACACACGCACATACACAAACAAACACACACGCGCGCGTGCACACACACACACACACACACACACACACACACACACACACACACACACACACACACACACACACACACACACACACACACACACACACACACACACACACACACACACACACACTACATACATGGGCCACACATATAAGACAACAGCCAACATTTTCCAGGCAGCACATCCAGACTATGTTAATCCTGATATCCCACGAGGAAAAGATGGGTCTTCAAATTTGTTTTGAAAGTCAGCAGGATAGGGGATAGACATGTCTTAGTACCTCTGTCTTTAGTCCTTTTCATCGCACTGTTTCCGCCTCTGTCTGTCTGTCTTTATGTTTCTTTCTGTCTGTGTCTCTCTAGTGTATACATAGAAAAGTAGTTGACCAGATACATGTATCTGTTCAACTACTTTTCTTTGCGTTGGGTTAAACACCAGGGACAGACTGTAAGACATGTTTTTTATAAACCTAAATCTATATCTTTGTGTAATAAAGTTTCATCATCATTAACATAATCATCATCTTCATTATCATCATCATCATCATCTCTCTCTCTCTCTCTCTCTCTCTCTCTCTCTCTCTCTCTCTCTCTCTCTCTCTCTCTCTCTCTCTCTCTCTCTCTCTCTCTCTCTCTCTCTATCTCTCTTTCATTTCAATTCTGAGAATGCTCTGCTGTGCTAATGCCATGGAATTCCAGGCTGGTAAGCTTGTATTGTGTCATCAGGACATCAGCTGCCCTTTTTGTCCCTGCATCGCTCACTAGATCTAGAAAGAGAGGGTAGTGGGAGAGAAGGAATGACAGACCTATCATAGTAATATGTGACAATGGGACTCCCGTTGCCTTGAGAACGGACGACCAGGGGAAAAAATCAAATAGAGCCAGGCCAATGAGAAAAAGTGTAAAGAGACTGAAAGAAGAAAAAGACGATTATCCGTGGTTTCGGTGTAAAGGCGGCGTGGTTTTCAGTACTCGACAACAAATCTCAACAATTTTAAATAGTTTACCATGAAGGGGCGTGATGCCTCCCTTTAGCGCCGCTATATGGAAACACTGACACAAAGCGATTTTCCGCTAGCCGCTGCTCAACTACATTTTTCTCGTGTCGCCGTGCTGCTGGAAACACAGCCATATCCCCCGTGAGTTTGAGAACATCGATAATATAGGTCGTTTGACATCGGAGCGCAAATATCTTCGCTACAAAGAACCACTTTTCTTTACCAATCTTAGAACAAATATCATTCTGTGCAAGATGACCTAATGTGAACGTTTTTGCTATGCAGTCGTAAAATTCCTGATTTTTCTTTCATGAAATGTAGGATTTTACATCCCTTAATGTGCCCCAGTTATATTCAGCCCAGTATGAAAACAGCGCAGGCGTACATGAGTCTGCATGCTTGCGGTGGCGGATCCGGGGGGGGGGGGGAGGCTAAGGGGCACACGCCCCCCCTCCCCAAGTCAGCCCTAACAATTTTGTTTTGTTTTGTTTTTGGGGTGGGTGGTTATGGAAGCTGGTTGTGGACACTCTTTTCAACGTTTCTTCTTTTTTCTGTACGGTGTATTTTGCACTGGTCCTTAGAAGACCGGTGAATGGGCGCAGTATGTTCAAGAGACTAGTCAAATACTCCCATGCGGCACTGTTGATCCGGTCAGAGTACCTGAGCCAGCCGTAGTGTCATATGACCCTGCACTCACAGGGGCTCATGAACTGAGATTACCGTTTGCTGTGCATTGCATTCTAGAACTGAAGCAGTCACCAGCTGTGCGAAAGTATTCAATCATTGCGCAACCAAGTCCCTCAGCCAGCCAAAGAGATTCATGTGCCCTTTCAGTCACAGGGGCTCATGGAAAGCAATACCTCTTTCTATGCGATAGAATCCAGACGAGGCAGTCGTCTAGGTTTGTCTACAATTGTGGACATCCCCACTTAGGCAATAATCCAATCAGAAAGCGAGGAATCTGCTGTGCTCTCTCCCCAGAGGTATGCAGTCTGCTGCCCGGGTGTCAAGGCTTATATCATTCCAGTGGCGGATCATTTACCTCGAGGGCGGGGGGGGGGGTCCAACTTTTGTTTGGGACCTTCAACCTGATACAAAAGGCCTCCCCGACGCTAGACCTTGCTTCCTGGGCCGAAAAAAACCGTAAAGCGGAGGGAGGGGGGAGGGGGGGAGGGGGTAGAGAGAGAGAGAGAGAGAGAGAGAGAGAGAGAGAGAGAGAGAGAGAGAGAGAGAGAGAGAGAGAGAGAGAGAGAGAGAGAGAGAGAGAGAGAGATGATGATGATGAAACTTTAGAGAAACCAATGCAAAAATTGTGTAGAAGGCATGGATGTATGGGCATCCACTGCAACTAGTGCATAATGGTGGTACATGAAAGTATAGGCACACACACAATGAGGGTTTGCTGATGGGGATATATGTGTGATGTTCTTATTTTGTGTACTTGGTGCACAAGTCTGGAGCAAAATAATATTGTAAAAATTGAAGCATTTTTTTTGTTGACATTCGTTCTTAACCTCCTTTACTGCCGGTGGACGCAAATTGTGCTTTTGAAATTGTAGGTTTGACATCAAAGATCACAGCCGTCGAAGGAACTTTGATACAAAGTGCTTTCAGAAAGAGGCATAGATCCTCAAAAGCCCCCACAACTGCGGAGGCTCATAAGGATCTATACCTCTTGCAGTTGAATGGTGTTCAGTTTTTCTTGGCAGGCAAGGGGTAACGCACTGATCCTTATATTTGACACAGTATATCAGGAGACTGATCAACTAATCCTTTAAGGATGGTGCCATAATAGCTTGGCACCTCTTTCCATTCTGACACCACCCTTGAACTATCAATAGCTCCATCTCCAGAAATGGCATGTAGTTTTCAGATTTTAGAATCTGTGAGAAAGTGTCCCACCAGCTCATGCAAGGCATGTTATTTGAATCCTAACCCATCAGCATGAAAGCAAAGCTCTGCATCTTTTCCCTGAATATGAACCTTCGAGAGCAGACCCGTTAATGCCCTTGTGCATCTGTTCGCAGTACTTGCCAGTGGCTGCATGCACCAAGGTATAAAAGGGTCGTCTTCCAAAGGTTTGGTAATCAGCAGCTACATGCACAAGGGGGCTAATTACCTTTGGTTTTTTAATGTTCTCCAGGCAAACCGTTGGAAGAAGCGTGGCCTTTCTATGGTTCCAACAAGATTTGGTCTGTTCTGGCAGTCTGCATACTACATTTTTGTGGCCATTTATCACAGTGATGGCACAATCGCTATTGGACATGGAGGGATTGAAGTGGGCCAAGGGGTGAACCAAAAGGTTAATATTATAATAACAATAATAATAATAATAATCTCTCTTGGCTTGACTTCGCGAACGAAGATTTTATAGGAGTTGCCCACGACGTCTGCAGGCTTGTTCGTGGCTGCGGAGGCCAATCCGGGACAGGCAGGTTCGACCGCAGTGGCTGCAGGGGGAGATATGGCCAGGGTTCTGAGTTGCGGCATCTCTGTTTTTTCTCCTGAGCCGCTTGTCCTTAAGGCTAGCTCTGCGAGAGTCCTCAAAGGAGACAGCTGCCTTGTAAATGGTGGAGCGCCAGGTGTCAAGGTCCACAGCAAGCGAAGACCACTGGTGGTGGTCGATTTGGCAGGCACTAAGGGACTTCTTGAGACAGTCTTTGTATCTCTTCTTTGGTGTCCCTCTGTCACGGTGTCCAGTAGCAAGCTCGCCGAAAGGGTGATCTTTGGTAGGCGATGATCCTCCATCCTGGAGACATGCCACGCCCAGCGGAGCTGTGTCCGCAGCAGCAAAGCCTCGATGCTCATAGTTTCAGCCTGTTCAAGGACCTCGACGTTGGTGACATAGTCACTCCAGTGAATGCCCTGGATGGTGCGCAGGCAGCGCTGGTGGAAGCGTTCGAGGAGTCGTAGTTGGCTGCGGTAGAGAGCCCAGGACTCGGAACCATACAGCAGGGTGGTGAGGACCACAGCTCTGTACACGCTGATCTTGGTGCCTGTTTTCAGCTGTTGATTGTGCCACACCCGCTTGAAAAGTCGCCCGAAAGCGCTGTTCGCTTTTGCCAGCCTGCTGTCAAGCTCCTTGTCCAGCTTGGCGTCCGACGTGATAATGCAGCCAAGGTAAGTAAACTGGTGCACTGACTTTAGTTCAGACTCGCCAATGGTGATGTGAGGAGGGCGATACACTGTCTTGGGTGCCGGCTGATGGAGGACCTCTGTCTTTTTCAGACTGACCTCGAGTCCAAAGAGCTGGGCAGCGTCTGCGAAGCAGGACGTGATGCGCTGCAGGGCTCTCTCTGTGTGTGCAACAAGGGCAGCGTCATCAGCAAAAAGCAGCTCACGAATCAGTTGGTTTAGGGTTTTCGTGTGGGCCTGCAGTCGTCTGATGTTGAACAGGCTGCCATCGAGACGATACCTGATGTACACTGCATCGTCATCATCGAGGTCCACTGTGGCCTGCTTCAACATCATGCTAAAAAAGATGGTGAAGAGGGTCGGTGCCAGCACGCAGCCCTGCTTTACGCCGTTGAGAATAGGGAATGGTTCTGAGAGGTCATTGTTGAGTCTGATCTGGCCTTGCTGGTCCCGTGTAGCTGGACAATCATGCTGAGGAACTTTGGGGGACAGCCAAGTCGCTCCAGGATCTGCCACATGCTTTGCCTGCTCACAGTGTCAAACGCTTTTGTTAGGTCGACAAACGTTACGTACAGCCCTTTGTTCTGCTCGCGGCACTTCTCCTGAAGCTGTCTCAGCACAAAGACCATATCGGTGGTGCTCCTGTTTGCTCTGAAGCCACACTGGCCCTCTGGGAGGTGGTCTTCAGCAATGGCAGGTACCAGCCGATTCAGGAGCAGCCTTGCAAGAATTTTCCCAGCAATGGACAGCAGGGTAATTCCCCGATAGTTGGAACAGTCAGACTTCTCGCCTTTGTTCTTGTACAGGGTGATAACGACAGCATCACGGAGATCCTTTGGTAGTGTGCCTTCCTCCCAGCAGCAGAGAAAGAGGTCATGGAGCTTGTTGTGCAGTGCTGTGCCTCCATGTTTCCAGATCTCTGGCGGTATTCCATCAATGCCTGCTGCTTTGCCACTCTTGAACTGGTGGATGGCTGTGAGGATCTCTTCAGCGGTGGGCGGTTAATAATAATATAACAGTAATAATAATACTGATGATGATGATATAATAATAATAATATAAAGCAGTACTTTTATTTGGCACAAACTCCCCATGTAGTTCAAGGGTAGTGCTTGATTAGCTTGTCACTGGAGGTGCCAAGCTAATCAAGCACTACCCTTGAGCTACCATGGTCAGTGCATCTTCAGCAGCTTATACTCGAATGAAAGATATAAGGTTGTCAAAGAGCATAGAAAATGTATAGCCTACAATGTCAGTAACATTTGTAATTGCAATACAGTTTGGATAATATTAATAGAATACCTTAAGAACACCTTAACAGAACAGGTTTTCTTGCTACATCGGAAGTTTGGTGTAAGTGAATTAATTTCACAGAAAGAGTGTGGTCTGGGCCATAGAAAAAAATGTTAGATCCAAATTTTGTTACTGTCAAACCTGTCTAATGCCACCACTATCATTAGACAGGTAATCTTCTTACACAATGTCACTAAGTATCAATAAGACCTTGGGACCATGAATGGGTGGTCTGCTTAGACAGATGGTCATCTTATACAGGTGGTCGCCTTGACAGATTTGACTGTATATCTGACTTTGTTGAAGGTTATTGTATGTACTAATTACTCGGCCTTTATTGCTAACTGCAGGTAGCCCAGGTGTGTGCCTATGAACTGGGTGTACCAATCAATCTGATTCAAGTGAATAAAACTTCGTCCATCACAAACGCCAACTCCATCACCACTGGCGGCAGCATCACAAGTGAACTCAACTGTCTGGTAAGTTAACGGCGCCAAGCTAATCTGGCGCTACCCTTGAATTATCATGGTTGATCCATCTCCTGCTGTAGTGCGTCGGGGAAATAGGAAAATCAGTCATGATTTCATTTATTTCTATGGCCAACAGATTTCAGTTCCAGTCAGTGTCCTAATCCGCATTTGCTCACAGGCATACATGTTTGTGTTTATATGATTCCCAACAAAACTTTCTTTTGACATCATACTTTACAGTTTGCTTTTTTTAAAATTCCAAATTACAACAAATGTCTTAGATTCATCACCTCTAGTGACTTGAAACTCAGAATAATATTACTGCTGTAATGTTCATTGAAGCGTCTGCTTTCGCCTGTGCTTGCTGTCTTGTGGTTGAAGCAAAAATGTGGTCACACACTGTGACAGGGACAGGTAGCTATTCCACTCTGTATATTTACTGTATAATCAACTTTCAGGGTGCAGTGTCCCCAAGGCCGCATTTCACAGCGTTAGGATGTGTCACCTGTCCACCATATATCAGTTTCAGGAGATGGATCGACCATAATAATTCAAGAGTAGTGCCAGATTAGCTTGGTGCCATCAGGTGCCAAGCTAATCTGGCACTACTCTTGAGTTATCATGGTCGATCCATCTCCTGCTGTAGTGCATCAGAGCTAAATAGGTTAAAAATGGAGGTCTGGTCACTTTAGTCCACCCTATCGGTGGTGTCCTGTTTTGGGGTCTATATCTGCTGGAGTGCATTATCAACGCTTGCCCAGTTATGATCTGTATTTGTACAGTTGTTTGTACTGTATTTGTACCGCTGTGCAGGGTGTACAGAAGTGCTGTGAGGAGTTGAAAGCAAGAATGGACCCAGTGAGGCAGAAAATGAAGGATCCAACGTGGCAAGAATTGGTGGCCGAGTGTTACCGAGAAGGCGTGGACCTCTGTGCTCGATACTAGTAAGGACCGGTAGATGTTTTTCACTCTTGTGCTAGAGCAGCGTGAGTCTGTGCAACGATTCATCAGTCATTATTCATATCATTCATCTGTTGTCCTTCACTCCTTGATAAAGATTTAATGTCTGGCATTTGGGTAATGGACACCTCCCAAAGTAATTGTAAATTTCTAACCTGTCTGCCAGAGTCATGTGGATATGAAAGAAGTCAGCAAGAGGCATAGATCCTCATGCTTTCAGCTGTTTTTCTGTGTTCAGCAGTGGACTGGTGTACTGCAGTGGGTGTTCGCTGTGCTTTTGCAGTCCAGGTTGCATTATGATTCTTTTTTTTTCTTTTTTGCTTCAAGGACAAACCCTCAAGACAAGTATGATGTCTACTACAATGTCTACGCAGCCGTTGTGACTGAAGCAGAGGTGGATGTCTTGACCAGACAGTCTCAACTCAACCGTGTCGACATGCTGTATGACTGTGTAGAGAGGTGCTTTGGGTCGTTGTTTTCTCTATATCTTGCTGTGTTTGCCAGTGCTGTTTACAGTAGTGGTGGCTGTTTGCACAAGGTTTTTAAGCACACCAGCAGCTAAATTTGGGATGTAGCCTAATGGATAAAACGCTGTGCTGGCAGTCATAAGGTAATTTTCCCTGGGGGCAGGAATTGGATATAGATTTTTCCTCATTCCCATCAAGGCCAACTTATGTCCACGCTCAGTTTGTGGTGCCTGTCTTGCCTTTGTGTGTACGGCATAATCATCAAGTGCGCATATTAAAAATCCCATCGCCAATATTGGAAAAAGAGCAGGCCAGTTAGGGCCATATGAAAAGAAGACACATAGATGTATCATAATTATGCACAGTACTTAACCCATACCATACTGAGACTAAAAGCTTCAACTTTGTACATTGCCATATGGAAGCTACATAACAGTACTTACAGATAAGTATATAGACTAATGGCACCACCCTTGAACTATTTTTACACTGTTGTATTCTGAATGATAATTAGGGTTAAGAGGAGGAGGTTTGTACATGAAGTGGTGCTTGGTGGCAGTAGGCTTTCAAAGCTTCTATTTCCAGCCCTGCAGTACCTTGGGCATCTTGAAATAGTCGCGTGTGCCTCAGAGACACATTACAATTACTCAAACATCCACAAGTGTTTATAGTGAAAATCTCCATGGGCCAGTTGCATAAGAGAGGCAGTGACTAAGCACTATTGCAGAGCACCTTGCTTATCAGCTTGCTCAAAGCTCACTTAAGCAACTGACCTATGTCCATTACGATATGTCCATTACATATTGATCGTCTTACTTTGTATCTTCCTGTGTATCTGAACATTTTTACCAGTGAACAGAAATCATGCACTTTTCTAATGACAGACAGGTCATCCCAATTACATCGTGATACCGGGGAGCTATCAAGCCGGACTGCGTTATGAACATTTGCATTAATGTGGAGCTAAACTTGCACAGGCTTACGAAGGAAAAACACAGTAAGTAAGTGATCCTCTGGCCGACTCCAGCCTTAGTTGGCCCACGCACAGCCGTGTGCATGTGCAGGACAACTAAGGCTGGATTCTGCCAGAGAATTTTGCTCTGTGTGTAGACACTTCATCACTACATTGGTGTCTCGGACATGGCCCATGTTATATCAAATATCGCAGTATTCTGATACTCAGTTTTTATGAGACTGACCTGTATTTATTTGTTGCATTTATTGATTTACAGCTGTTTCTTGTTAACCCTTTGGCTGTTGTTAGCAGTTTGTTTCCTCAAAATCCATACCGATGGCATTACTGTAAGGAATATACCCTTTAGCTTACCGATTTCAGCCTAAGAGCCCTTTGCGTGTACCTAGATGACAAGGGCCGCAACTCTAGGGAGTTGTAACCAAGTGGCTGGGTAGTCTCCCCTCCCTCCATCTGGTCACGTGAGCCGTGCATTCTCGCCAGTCTTACCCTTAGCTTCACAGAGAACGGTTCACCGGTTTCACCCTTCCCGGTTTGGTTGGATTCGTTCTAGGGCTACGCTGCTTTCCAAGTTTCGCTAGTGACTAAGAAGATGGCGAGGTAAGGCCTCGGGTTATGCCTACGAGTAAGCCGTCCCGTTTACGGGGGCGTCGGCATACCCCGTGGAATTTGTATGGCGAGTCCTTTCGCGGGGCCGTTCGTTACTGGCCCCGTGCGGTTGCTTTCATGGCTTTTGCTTTGTGTTGCAGTACGCAGTTACGCACCGGTAGGAGGTGTAAAGGCTTTCAGTGGCCTACAGACTCGCATACGCTGTGTTTTCCCTGTTCCGGCTGCTCCGCAGCCTGTACCTGCGAAAGGTGCGCTACGTGGAAGGAGCGGGAATGGTCCCAACTGTGGGAATTCTGTCGGCGAGGACGGCCATCGGCTAAGACTACGGGCTCTACCAGGCCATTGGATAGTGACAGATGAGTGCGAGACCCTAAAGCGCCGTTAACCTCTGCACCGCCGAGCCCCACAACTTCGCGCTGTTGAGCGACTTCAGAGATTGTGGGACCCTCTGCTCACTGGACACAGGACTCAGTCCCGTTTAGCCCTCTCATAGCGATGACCGGGAGAGTCAACCCCGTCTCGCATGGCACTTCGCAATGGGTGGCCGAGAGACAACTGCCAGTCTCGCATGGTCCTTCACAAGGGGTGACCGAGAGACAGAGCACACGGAAGACACGCGCTCAGGCTGAAGTTTCCACTCTAGGGCGACCTTCAGCCTCTCCCAGCGGACGGAGTCCACCTAGCGCTGAAGCTCGCTCGGGACGACTCAGACACAGCTACAGCATTAGCCTGTCACCCCCTCGTCGGTCTCCACCCTCCGGGGCAGCCAGGCCACCTGGCCGTGTGCTGTCCCCTCGCGCTCGACAGCGTTCCGCGCCTCGCAGCCGTTCCCCTCGGGGAAGTTTTCTTTGAGACTGGCGTATGGACTGTCCTCGGCGTGCCACGAGGACCTCCCGTCACGATTCCCCGCCGGCCTTGCGAGCAAGAGCGCCGCTGAGCGCTATGGAGGTTCCTAGACACCCGCGACGGTCGAGCACCGCTCGGCTTTCCCCTGACCTTCGCTCTTCCCACAGGCGCCCGGAGTGTTCGTCTGACAGATGCCACTGATCTCCTCCGGACAGGATTGTCCCCCTAGATGACGCGTCGTTTCCCGCTTTGCCCGTGGCATCGGATTATGACGAGGACGTACTCAGTCATCACCCGGAGGACTCGGCGTCAGCCCTGTTCTCTCAGGACCCTAGTCCCCCCCCTCCCCCCCCCCCTACCTTACAGCCCTACCGCGTTCGACATGGCAGGAGATGCGCCCTTGTCTTCTGAGACTTCTCGTGCCTTGGACGAGGCAGCACATGTGATCTCGGCTATTCTGCCTTTGGAGGGATGCCCTCCTCCTCCACAAGAGGAAGGCCTCGGCCTCGGTCGACGCTCCGTTCCAGGCGAAACGATTCAAGACTCTTCCTCAGCCCCCAGGATTTAGGGACTTTTCGGACGCCTTCAATGAGCACCTACGCCAGGGCAAGCTGCGGGATAGAGGTTTCTTTGCGGACACTCGTTGGCCGGCTGACGTTGACATCAAGTTTCGGCAAGCGTTGTACGCGGGTCACTCTCAAGCCTTTGTCTGCCCTCTTCCACCGGTGGATCCTGCGGCGGAGTTGCAAACTGGAGGCAAGGTGCCCGTTCACCCCCCCCCCACCCCCCCACCCCGGTCTGGACCACACGGCTGTGGTGCGGAGTGTGGAGGATTTTTGAGAGCGACCTAGTGAGAAGCGCATACGGGACATCCACTCTTTGGCTGTGACAGCGAATCGCGCGGTTCACCAAACCGCGACCAACGCCATGGCGGCGGCAGCGAATTGTGACTTAATGAGACGGGACGCCGTGCTGAAGAGTTGCCCCGGCATCCCCTCAACCTTCATCGCTCAGCTTCGTCGTGCTCCTTTGGGCGATTCTCTCCTCTTCGGTTCTACCTGGCAAGAAGTTAAGGACTCGGCAAAGGACCTGTGGCCTAGCGGTCCCAGAGCGGATTCCTCCCGGTTTCCAGCTTCCCGCAAGGACGGAGGTCACGCCCTGCGGCGCTTCAGCCCAATGACAATCTCTCGACTTCGCCCCCGCTGATCCCTGCAGGGTCTCCAGTCGGCGGGAGGCTAGCAAGGCACAGCGACGAGTGGCGGTCACAGTTGCCGGAAAACCCTTGGATTCTCGACACGATCTCGGAAGGACTTCAGATCTCGTTTCGGGCCCCACATCCGCTGAGACGCTCCCACTCTGGACGCACATGCTGTTCGACCAGTAAAAGGGAGAGAGAGAGATCGCCGCGCTGCTCCAGAAGGCCGCCACGGAAGTTGTAGCCCGACACGACTCCCCGGCATTCTACATTTAGCTCTTTGTGGTTTCGAAGCCCAGCGGCAAGTGGCGACCAATCATAGACCTCTCGGCCTTGAACAAGTTTATTGTCGCCCCCTCCTTTCGCATGGAAACGGCAAGAGACTTAGAGGCTGGGCCCACGCTACCAGAATTTGCCACTAGCAATGTGTGGTAAGCAACAATTTGCCACCTGTCACATCGGCTTCCTGGCACACGTATCAATGTGCGCGCAATGTGTTGTACTGACTGACCTGCCATTACTATATATGGAACAGCTCTCACGGCGCGCCCGGTTGAAATATTCGGAGCTGCAGGAGTCCCATATACATGGGAACTCTCGGACAAGGTTGATCAATTAACTCACTGGAGACGTGCCGCATACGGATACGCAGCTATTAGCAGCGTTTTCACATGCGGCGCGTCTCCAATGAATATTACAGTCTCAAAGCCGTCGGCCGTCGCTCAGCTTCTCCGCCATTTTTTCCGGCTCGCCGGAAGATGAAGAAACGGGAAGTGGCGCAAGAACACCGCTGATTGGCTGAGAGGCGGCAACATTGCTCGAGCCTTGCCGGCTACCACAAATGAATAGACTCGGTTTGTATCGGGTCGCAATTTGTGGCGGCAATATTGTAGGCGCCCCTAATTGAGGCGGCAACATTGCCGCCACAAAATTGCGCCCGGCAATATGTGTTTGTGGTAGCGTTGGCCAAGCTTCTTACGACCCTTGGTACAGCCTGTGGACTATGCGGTCAGTCTCGACCTTTCAGACGCGTACTTACACGTTCCCATGCACCCGGCCTCTCAGCGTTACCTGCGATTCGCCTTCCACGGAGTCGTCTATCAGTTTCGAGCCCTACCCTTCGGTCTTACCCTCAGTCCTTGAGTTTTTACGAGGTTTATGGATGTCGTAGTCGCCCGAACCAGATAGGCTTCTTGACGACTTGCTCCTCAGGAATCAGGACGCGGCCTCGCTAGAGGCGGACAGGAACGCGCTCCTAGCGCTTCTTCGCCGGCTCGGGTTCATTGTCAATGAGGGGAAATCGGACTTGGTTCCGTCTCGCAGGTTTGTCCACCTTGGCATGGAATTCTTGACCGACCTCAGAGTGCGTCTACCGGAGGCTCAGATTCAGATTAGCACACCAGGTCTCTCTAGCGGACGCGGTCCCGGTCAGGACCTGGCTCCAGCTCTTGGGTCTAATCAGCGCGGCGGCAGACCTGTTACCCCTCGGCAGGCTCTACTGGTGACCGCTACAGCTCCATTTGCTGCTCCACTGGCGTCCGTTCTCGGGAGATCTCACAGCCTTGATCCCAGTCCCGCTGTTGATCCGGCCGCATCTGCTCAGATGGACAGACCACTTTTGGTTGGCGTCAGGAGTCCCCCTGCCTCAATTCTCCATTTGCGCGGATGCAAGCCTCGTCGGCTGGGGTTCCCACTTACTGCCGGAATTCAGCACCGTCTCGGGTCGGTGGTCTTCGGACCTCCGAGACAAGCACATCAACTGGCTGGAATTGAAGGCGGTGTGGTTGGCGCTCATAAACTGGGAGTCGCGGTTCCTCGGCCAGGAAGTCCTGATCCTGTCTGACAATGCGACTGTGGTAGCATATATTCAGAAATAAGGCGGCACTCGATCCCCAGCCTTTTGAATGCTACTTTACCAGATCTTCCTGTGGGGCAGAGATCGTGGGATTGCACTCCGAACACGACACATCCCGGGACACCTGAATGTTCTCGCGGATTCCCTCTCGCGGCATAGGCAACTCCTCCACACCTAGTGGTCCCTCCGGCCGGACATCTTCCGGATGATCTGTGCGCACTGGGAGACGCCCATGATCGACCTATTTGCGACCAGATGGAACAAGCAGCTTCCGCTCTTTGTCTCGCCTATCCCGGACCCCCTTGCTTGGGCAGTGGACGCGCTGTCAGTCTCCTGGGAGGACCTCGTAGCCTACGCTTATCCTCCCTCAGTACTGGTGCCCTAGATGCTCCTCAAGCTACGGGGTTCCAACACGGACCTACTTCTTGTCGCCCCTTTCAGTTAGAACAGGAGTTGGACAACAGATCGTTTGAACCTCACCACCGACCCTCCTCTCCGGCTACCCACGCCTTGCACGATGCTGAAACAGCCCAGGCAGAATCTCTTCCACCCTTGCCCGGAGAGACTACTGCTTCACACCTGGAGGTTGTGCGGCAAGCCCTCACAGCACGAGGTTTCTCGAATGCAGCAGTGGAGGCGATCTCGGCAGCCCGCAGACCATCCACCCGCCGGGTGTATGAAAGAAAGTGGAAGGTCCTACAGTCCTGGTGCGGGTCCCAGCTCCTCTCCCCCACGGCACTGACCATGCCTCAGCTGGCTGAGTTCTTTTTGTGGCTGTTTAGTGAGCAGAACTTGGCCCCGATCACTATCAGAGGTTACCTCTCGATGGTTGCAGACACTTATCAGCACTTAGGCCTATGTTACGTGGTAGAATCGTGGTCGTAGTATGATATCACACCAGACGGCACACACGTAAGGTTCTTTTAAATAAACTTCATTCAGCTGCAATCCGTCACACGTGGCTCAAGGATGTAGACAATACTGGAGTAACAGTTCCAACAATATTTTATTACAGCGATGCGATCTCCACAAAATACGTTCACAAATGCACCAACAATGTCTTCTCTGCAAAATGTCCACACTTTGACACAATGCGTCTCTCATTCAATGTACATCACCATACACTGCGTAACTCCGTCACTGACAATGAAGCACGATATCTTGCGTAGCTCAAAGTCAAAGTGCTTACGATACACTGCAATTATACAACTGAACAATGTACCGGCGCTGTTACATCGCAATTCTACAACTGAACAATGTACCACACGCGCTTCGTAATACGATCTTTTATAGTAGTATGCTTTCCAGAACAATCGAGCAAAATCGTACAACACAACCAATCAAAACAAAATACGTAACTAAAACTCCTAAATAACATTGGTCTAGAAAACTCTGGCTGCTATTTCCAGCCCCTATGTTGGGAAATCCCCGCGCGTCATGTCTACACGCATGAGCACACTAGACAGGTCACGACCTCCCCGAATCATCCGGAAGTTTCAAGATTCAGCCTAATGCATAGTGACCTCCCACTTCACGCGCGCAGAAAACAATGGTGAATACTCGAGCGTTTTCTAGATTCTTCGGGATTCAACTCCGTGTGTCAAAAGATAATCGATTCCGCACTACGCGTGAACGATAGTGAAACTTACTGAAAAGGTACGTGATTCATAATTATGATAGCTCAAATAAATATCGGATCGTTTCCTACGATATATGCATGCACGCTCTCACAGAACGACACAACCACAATCGTTACATTACCCCACCCCACCCCTTTTAGAACGAAATTTCACAAAAAATTCTTCTCAAACCCAAAAATACGGTTGTGGCTGTGTTAATCTACACAGAATCCTAAACAAATGCAATTTCACAACAAAATAATCAAATTAACTACTTAAAATAATTAACTCATAGTTCCTTTTAAAATGTCCCGAAAAAAAATGTTCCTTTAAACTGTCCTGATCACAGACATGTCCCTTTAAATTCTCATGGACATCAAAATGTTTCTTTAAACTGTTCTATACACAGAAATGTTCATTTAAATTACTCTACTCAGGTAATCCGCTCCAAAGTTCTGTGAACCCTTGATCAAACTAAAAATGAATGTCAAAGTTCACTTCTGGAACAATGTCAAATTATGGGGTACAGTTCACAGTTCACACAGTTCAAAGGTTACTGGTCCTGGGTCGAACACTGTCGGCTTACGGAATGTATGATAGTCCAAACACACCAAATTAGATTTTTCCGGTTTCTTCGCGATGACCACTGGCGATCTGGAATCTATGATGACTCCCAGGTCCGGTGTATCCCCAACATTCTTCCTCATTCCTCTCTCGTGTTGCGAAGCAGACGACCCGGTTCGTCACGAAATGGCTCGCTCGATGCCGGATCAATCTCAAGCTGGAAGGCGTCCGCAGTCTCAGAGTCAGGCGGAAATCGATGCCCGAACTCCATAATTTGGACTCTCAGCTTCTCCTGTTTTACCTGGGCCAAGTGTCGTCCATACTGTACGTCCTCCACACCCTCCTGGTGGTGGATTTCGCCAAAGTCAAACAGGTTCTCGTCATCTAGTCTTTCGGTGTCAACAGTCAGACGCACTGATGCAGCGTGTTGCGGTTTATACTGACGATTTTTCTCGATATACTTCCGTCAATTCACACGGTCAGTATTCGTTCTGTTGTCGACTTCACCTCCGTAGTCTTTAATATCAACCACTGTGTCAGACACGCACGGTCCTCTATCCAACATGTCCAGCGGCGGACGGCGAATTTCAGTGTCGTGTTCATGCCGCAATCTGTCAAGCTGGTTCTGATGATTGACCTTCAGGTCTTGCTCCCGTTCGTGTCGATCCTGCCCTCCGTCGAAATCTTCGACGACCTTTTGACTTTTATGTTCGTACACCAGCTCCTGGTTATCTCTCTCCTTATCCTCTTCCAGCAGCTTTAACATCTCCTTTGTCAGAGGAGCCCCGTCTCGCTCGAATCCTTCGTTCTCCTTGCTTTTCGGCGACCCCGTTTGATCATCGTGGCGGCGCTCGGCATCGTGCCGCCGGCTGTCTAACTCCTGCGCCGAGTTTTTGCTGCAGACGGTGGACGGCTGCTCGCTGTTCCACCTCCAGCATTTTTCGATCGCTGGCCACGGCCGCGTCCATCTGGCTCTGCAGTTGCTCTAGCGCCTTGCGCTTCTCTCGCACCAAACTGTCTCTATTCACCATGACTGTTTCTATGGTGTCAGCTACTTTTAGAGGGATGGTATGGTGGCTCTCCTCTTCCTGACCTCTCGTAACAACACAGATTTCAGGTTTCCACTTCGGATCTGGATCCATTACGTTTCTGGCGCCGTTTACATTTCCGATGATGAGGTCGTAGACTGGTGTCTTCACACACAACGCCTTCACCTCTCCTCTCAGGTACGGGGTGTTGACATTGACCTTGGCAAGGGGGGTGACTCTCCCACTTTCATCGGCCAAAACGAGGGTTGTCCACTCACGTAGTTTATGCTCTTCAGCTACTAAATTCTCTCTCACGATGACACAACTACAACCAGTATCTCTCACTGGTGTGTTTCCGACGAATCCTGACACCACCGGCATGTTCGGCACTTCATTCTCAGGCAGCGCAATGTTTGAAACTGGTAAGAATGTAGCCCCATCTCCTACTGGGATGCGTCCATTCTTTTTGAAAGATTCAATCAGCTCCGGTGTCACTCGCCTTTCTCCAGACTCAAAGTCACTGGATAACGTCACATCATTTGCTAGTACAGCGGCGGCAACACAGACGTAGTACTACTTCTGCCTGCGATCCCGCGATCTTGATTGGACCTTCTGATGTTGTCGCCTCGGGTGTCTCTGGCATTGTGGATTTCCTCTGCTGGTGCAGACATACGCTGCGGTTTACTGGGCCCGAACTTCATGTTGTGGGCGTCAAGGTATCTTTGAGCGAAGTCTGCCAGGGCCTTCAGGGACTGGTCTTTTTGCTCTCTGAGGTGGGCGGCCAGGTCCTTAGAACATGCGTTGTAGACTTGTTCTTTGATGATGAGATCACACAGGTCTTGGTACTCTCTGTTTAAACCAGCCAGCTCTATCCACTTTTCCAAATAGCTTTTGATTCTTTCAATGAATAGGCCGGGTGTTTTTCCTTCTTCAGGCTTGCAGTTCCGAAACCGTCGTCTGTAACCCTCTTCAGTGAAGTCGTACTGTCCCAGCAGGGCGGTTTTCAACAGCGTATAATCTTCGGCTTCTTCTCTTGGTAAGCGAGTGTAAAATTCAAGCGCTTTGCTAGTTAGAAGTGCACTCAGTTTGATAGCCCAAGTCTATTGTTTCCAGTTGTTGCTACTTGCGAAGCGCTCGAATCGTTCTAGGTAAGCGTCCATCTTATCTGAGTTTTCAACGAAAGGTGGAAGCTTTGGCGCACGGGCTGTTCGCTCTCTGCTGGCTAATGCTGTTGCTTCAGAAACCCTATGGCTCTGTGCCTCAATCTCCATCTGCTTTAAATGAATTTCGTGTTGTCGCTGCCTCTCCGCCTCTTCTCGTTGTTTCTCTACTTCTTCTGCTTCGATTTCAAGTTTTCTAATTTTACGTTCTTTCTTCTATATCAAATCTCTCTTTTTCTCTCACCTTTACAAAGTCCAGGAGCTGAACTCCTTCCAGTCCACATTCCTTTCCGATTTTCAGGAATGTCTCCATTTCCGATGTCGCCATCTCTGCGTTTCACTGCTGGCTGTTTCTCCTGCTACCCTTTCCACTGAACCAACTGAGAGAAGTCCCGTCGGAGGTGCCAAAATGTTACGTGGTAGAATCGTGGTCGTAGTATGACATCACACCAGACGGCACGCACGTAAGGTTCTTTTAAATAAACTTCATTCAGCTGCAATCCGTCACACGTGGCTCAAGGATATAGACAATACTGGAGTAACAGTTCCAACAATATTTTATTACAGCGATGCGATCTCCACAAAATAAGTTCACAAATGCACCAACAATGTCTTCTCTGCAAAATGTCCACACTTTGACACAATGCGTCTCTCATACAATGTACATCACCATACACTGCGTAACTCCGTCACTGACAATGAAGCACGATATCTTGCGTAGCTCAAAGTCAATGTGCTTACGATACACTGCAATTATACAACTGAACAATGTACCGACGCTGTTACATCGCAATTCTACAACTGAACAATGTACCACACGCGCTTCGTAATACGATCTTTTATAGTAGTATGTTTTCCAGAACAGTCGAGCAAAATCGTACAACACAACCAATCAAAACAAAATACGTAACTAAAACTCCTAAATAACATTGGTCTAGAAAACTCTGGCTGCTATTTCCAGCCCCTATGTTGGGAAATCCCCGCGTGTCATGACTACACGCATGAGCACACTAGACAGGTCACGACCTCCCCGAATCATCCGGAAGTTTCAAGATTCAGCCTAATGCATAGTGACCTCCCACTTCACGCGCGCAGAAAACAATGGTGAATACTCGAGCGTTTTCTAGATTCTTCGGGATTCAACTCCGTGTGTCAAAAGATAATCGATTCCGCACTACGCGTGAACGATACTGAAACTTACTGAAAAGGTACGTAAAAGGTGACTCGTAATTATGATAGCTCAAATAAATATCGGATCGTTTCCTACGATTTATGCATGCACGCTCTCACAGAACGACACAACCACAATCGTTACAGCCTACCAGACCCGGGAGCGTGCAAGGACCTCTCAGACCTGATGTCCCATTTCGACCTCCAGTGCCCAGTCGCTCGCTCTATCATTCCATGCTGGGACCTCTCGTGGGTGTGAACTCCAGTAGGTTCGAGCCTCTTCCCTTGGCCCGCCTCGCGGACGTGACTAAGAAGACCTGCTTTCTCTCGGCCCTCGCCACAGCGGCCAGAGTGAGCGAGCTGATGCCTTTTCAGGGGACCCAGCCTGCATGCAGTTCAGGACCGACGGATCAGTTCGACTCCTGACCAATTCTTCCTTCTTGGCCAAGAATAGACTCCCCTCGGCTGTGCCCCAGGTGTTGAGTGTTCGCCCGCTCACAGGGATTGACCGGTCCCAGACGTCCCGACTACAGGACCCGGTACGAGCATTAAAAGTCTACCTGCGCAGAGTGAAGCCCATCAGGAGAGGTCGCTCTTGCCTCTTCCTGCCCTTGGCCCCAGACCGAGATGACATTTCCGCCCAGACGATCTCGTCCTGTTTGCGATGGATCATCCGCTCCGCATACAAAGATATCTCCCCGCAGGGCGCCAGGAGAATGCGGATACGGGCTCACGAAGTCAGAGCGGTCGCCGCCAGCGTCGCGTTCGAACGCAACTGCGCAGTCAGAGACATCGTTGCGGCGGTTGGGTGGCGAGCAGAGTCCACCTTCGCCCGCTTCTATCTCCGAGACTCTCCGGCCAACGAGAGAACCTGGCCCTCGTCGGAGACCTCTCGGCAGCGCAACACTCCCTCTGAGCGCCTCAGGCGCCATAGCGGGTAACACTTAGCTGAAATCGTCGGGAGGTTGCCCCTCTTAGCTAAGCTTATAGCCGTGGCGGGGTTTTTGGGCGGCACCCTCCTCCTTTTCAAGTCGCTATTTTTCCTTACAGTAATGCCATCGGTATGGATTTGAGAAACAAATGTATTTTTATCTAAAAGATATTTTTTTTCGAAAAATACTTACCAATGGCATTACTGGTAGGGCCCTCCCACCTACCCCGCTTGCCGCCACTACGCTAAGAGTAAGACTGGCGGGACTGCACGGCTCACGTGACCGGATGGAGGGAGGGGAGACTACCCAGCCACTTGGTTACAACTCCCTAGAGTTGCGGCCCTTGTCGTGTAGGTACACGCAAAGGGCTCTTAGGCTGAAATCGGTAAGCTAAAGGGTATATTTCTTACAGTAATGTGTTACGTGTTGAGTCGTAGACGTAGTATGATAATCACACCAGACGCACGCACGTAAGGTTTTTTTTAAAAAAGAAACTTCACACAGCTGCAATCGTCACACGTGGCTTAAGGATGTAGACCACACTGGAGTAACAATTCCAACAATATTTTATTGCAGCGATGCGATCTCCACACAATGCATTCACAAATGCACCAACACTGATACACTGTCTCCTCTACAATGCATCAACACTTTTGACACACTGCGTCTCTCATACAATGTACTCACTATACACTGCATCACTCCGTCACTGACAATGTGGCCACGATACCTTGCGTATATCTCTCACTGTCAATGTGCCTGCGATACACTGAAATTCTACAACTGACAATGTACCTCGATTCCTTTGCTAGCTCTCTCAATGTCAATGTTCCTACGATACACTGCAATTCTACAACTGGCAATGTACACACGCGCTTCCTAGCCACCGTCTTTTATAGTATTATGCTTTCTAGAATAATCTAGCAAATTCATACAACACAACCAATCAGAACAGAACACGTAACCGAAACTCATAAATATTGAGGATAAAGAATTTTCTAGAATAAACGACCAGGTTCCACTGTTATTTTAAGTGTCTTTTATACTATGTTGCAAAATGTTACCGACACTTTGACGTCACATGTGAGGTCACTAGACAGAGTGCGTCGAACGTTCTAGTCTATTCTCAGAGAATCTGCGCATCACAAAAATCGGCCGCTATTCTCCGTGCGGTTTTTCTAGAATCTTCCGGTCTAATCTCCGCGTACCACAACAAAGTCAATTCAACCTCTACGTGCGAACGAGAATGAATCCTACTAAAAAGGTACGTGATTCGTATTCAAAATAGCTCAAATAAATATCGGATCGTTTCCTACGGTTAATACACATATGCTCTCACAGCATAACACAACCACAAACGTAACATAATGCCATCGGTAAGTATTTTTCGAAAAAATATCTTTCAGAGAAAAATACATTTTGTTGCAAAAACGCTACCAACAGTCAAAGGGTTGAGGCATTACACCAACAATTCTCGTTTATTTTTTCAACCTCAATCCGTTGATTGACATCGGGCAGATGGAGGGTGGGTTTGTCATGGGCCTTGGCTACCATCTAACGGAGAAAATGAAGTACGACCCGAACACAGGGGTGGCGCTCACAGCAGGGACTTGGATACGAACATTTCTCCAAAACTCATTTAGCCTGACGCACGTATTTCCCAAATTTTGGAGGCGTCATCTAATGATTATGCAGCAGTTGTAGGAGATGGATCGACTATGATAATTCAAGGGCGGTGCCAGATTAGCTTGGCGCCAACAGGCGCCAAGCTAATCTGGCACTGCCCTTGAATTATCATGGTCGACCCATCTCCTGCTGTAGTGCGCAAGGGTTGAATGGATTAAACTTGCTCATTTATCTGCTTTGCAGGGTTAGCATAAGGTTTGCAAAGAAGCAAAAGTTGACTGCAGTGGTGTTGCGGTTCTTACCCTGTTCTTATTGTCGTTTCAGGAATACAAGCCTCCGATGCCGAAAGATATTCCGATTGATTTTCGCATCGCCCTTCTGAAAGATGCTCCCAATCCACTTGGTGTGCTGCGTTCGAAGGGTATGAGTTGGATTGTCCATTAACTAATTCAAAAAATAAAAACAAGAATAACATGACAAAAATAAGAATTAGTAAAAATGTGTGCCACCAAAAGAAGTCTAAGTGTGTTACCAATCAATTTCTCCTATTACCGTTATGCTTCAGACTGCGCAGATTCTGGCCGTACGTTACAATTCTAAATTTTGTGTACATGTGTTATTAGCTGTTGGGGAACCACCACTGGTGATGTCAGCCTCGGCCCTTTTTGCCATCAAGCACGCTGCGGACTGCGGAGGCCGCTAGCAAGGATATCAGACAGGACACATTCTTCCCACTCGGTGAGTTGACAGCTTATATACCCATTTATTTCTTCGTTTTATTTGCTTGTTCACTAGTTGGCTTATTCATTTATTCACTCATCTATTGCTCATTTATTCCAATGTTTCTTACAGGTTCATTTATCATCTCCCCTCCCGGGTCTGCCCTGGGGGACTTGGGTGGGATTAGCTACTTTTTAGTTCCCAGGGTCACCCTGGACAGCCCCACATGGTGGGTTTTCTCCTCTATTCTGGGGCATGTGTTCTGTCTACCCTTGATCCATTCACCTGTATTTTCCTTTTTTAAACTCTCCCTACTGTCTGTGCTGCATGTAGCTCTTGATATTGGATGTATGTTGCTAAATGGTCTTAGGATTATTTAGCATATTAGACCAGTTGGCGACACACATTCAATATTCTGTTTAGCTTTTTTTCACCAGCAGTGCGGGCAGGTCCTGAGAAAGTCTTGTTGCTGTTGGGACGTTAAGCAATGTACAACCGATCATTTATCATCATTTATTATAGGATGGTTTGTTTTTATTCTATTCAATCTTGCAATATTTTTTTTTAACTTGCAAATCTGCAGAGGTGATTGGATGGCGAATCAGACATATGTGACAGACCATCGACTGTGTGTTACCAATCAATTTACATGACAGAAAATTAACAAGGAAGTTCCAGAGGGTCTTTTTTTAACCATTTGCCTGTTGGTGGCAGTTTTTGTCACGATGATTCCTACAGGAGTCATTGTGACAAAAACAGCCACCAACAGGCAAAGGGTTAAAAACATTCTTTCTTTACTACAATTTAAAAAAAAATACACTTACAGTAACCTTTCCTTAATATTACAACATTTGTGCTGTTTGTCTCCGAATAGAGGTTATCCCTGAATCAGAAGTAGGTCTGCACAGACTTTGGTCCTTACTGTAAATGGGCTGACCTGATTCTGATTTCGGAATAACTGCTGTTTTCCACAGTATGTGTGCAGCTGGGGTCGTTGTTTCGGATCTTATGTTTTATAAGAGCATTTTCTTCCTTTTATCTCTGTGTCTAATTATCCATGGTATATCTCCTGGTCTGTGATCTGGGGCCACTTGCACATGCGAGCTGTAAACTGCGCAACCCACTAAGCAAGGTGCTACGCTATAGCGGAGCACTTTGCTTAGTGGCTTGTTCAGGACTAAGCTCACTCGCGCAACTGGCTCCTGAGGCCAGTTGCATGAGCAAGCTTAGTCCTGCACCATCCAGGACAAATCATCTTCAGCGAGTGAACCCCTGATGATTCACTGCGTTGTAGGAACGCAGTTGTAAATTAGGCTCGTAGGGTGAATTGGTTAACCCTTTTGTGCGTGCAGCCAATGGTACCGTAAACAGTACTGATCCCTGTACATGCAAGAGGGTTAACATTTGGGCTGTCGGTAATGCTTTTTGTCGCGATGACTCCTGCAGGAATCATCGCGACAAAAAGCGCTGCTGACAGCCAAAGGGTTAACTCATTCGCAGCCAGCCGCATCCAGATGTGGCTGGCCGTGAATGAGTTAACCTGTTTGCAAGAGTGGCAGATGTTAACGGGCCCCTGCTGCGCATGTGGATCTAGGTCTTCTCTAAGTGAATGACGTTTGCTCATGGTCTCAACAAAAGCTTTGTCACTGTGTTTTGCATAAAAACTTCTGTGATTGTGGACAAATGCGTACATCAACCATCTCGCCTCCTTCTCCCACTTTCAGAGATTCAAGTTGCATGTGCCAAGATCCAAATGTTCAGACATGAACTGTATATGGTAGTGGCGACTTTTATTCAACCCATGATCGGTATTTTTTTCAAACCTTGTTGTATATAAAAAGTTTATGTTGAGCAATTTAAGACTAATGACTTGTACTAACCACTTTGTGTTATAGGCAAGGTAACAGGTAAAGACTCAGACTAACCTTTCTGTATGATTCTTGCCTTTTTTTTTAATGAAGTATAAAATTTACTGTCATGAATTCTGACCTCTGACCACTATGCTTGAGGAAAAAAGACTTTTACACCACAAGTATATGATGTTAGACTATATTATGTTCTTGTCTTAATTAACCCATTTAACCCTAGGGCCTCAAATTTTGGAGGCGTCACCTAATGACAATGTGCCATTTGCAGGAGATGGGTTGACCAAGATAATTCAAGGGTAGTGCCAGATTAGCTTGGCTCCATCAGGCGCCCATGCTAATCTGGCACTACCCTTGAATTATCATGATCGATCCATCTCCTGCTTTAGTGCATCAGGGCTAAATGGGTTAACTCCTAACATACTCATTTGACTTTCAAAATATGCATGTATAATTACTATAATGTATAAATTTGCTCTGGTTTGCAATTTTGGACCTTTGGTCTTGAAGCCTGAAGCACCAAAGTCATAGACCAGCACACAGATATTTAGTATTGATGTGTTGGTTTTTTTTAGGACTTTTGTCATATCGTCGGTGTCCTGTACAAACCTCGTCTCTTGTATATATTTTGATATTTGATACGAGGTTTGCACAGGACACTGACGATATGCTGGTTTGATTAGTTCGGGGTTTAACGTCCATGGCATTGGAGTGATAATGGACGGCCCTGAGGGGTTGGTTGTTGTGGACAGGGATGGCTATTGCCTGTGGAGTGCGACCTAAACACTGATCAATTCAGGTGAACTGCCACTGTGCCATTTTGGTTTACCAGACCTTTTCAGTGGACATGCTGTTGAGCATGCCCGTCTTTTCACACTAGATTATAGTGCACATACTTTTAACCTCCTTGTGCACACAGCCACAGTTACTGTATATGTTACTGGAGTCTGTGTGCACAGTGGGGTTAACCCATTTAGCCTTGAGTCCCTGCAGCAGACCCCTACCCTGGTGGGTCTGCCCTGGGGGACTTGGGTGGGGTTAACTACTTATTAGTTCCTAGAGTCACCCTGGTCAGCCCCACAGGGTGGGTTTTCCCTGTATTTTGGGGCATGTGTTTCTGTCTACCCTTGGTTCATTCTCCTGTATTTTCCTTTTTAAACTCTCCCTACTGTCTGCGCTGCCTGTAGCTCTTGATACTGGATGTGTGTTACTAAATGGTCTTGGGTTTATTTAGCGCATTAGACCGGCTGGCCACATACATTCAATATTCTGTTTAGTTTTTTTTCATAAGCAGTGCAGTCAAGTCCTGAGAAAGTCTTGTTGCTGTCGGGACGTTAAGCAATGTACAATCTACATCCAACCCTGCAGCAGGAGATGAATTGACCATGATAATTCAAGGTTAGTGCCATATCAGCTTGGCGCCTGAAGGCGCCATGCTAATCTGGCACTACCCTTGAATTATCATGGTCAATCCATCCCCTGCACCTGGTGCATAGTCGTTAGGCAACACCTCCAAAATTTGAGAAATGGGACCTTGGGGCTATAAGGGTGAACCCCTTCAATGCCAGAAGAACAGTTTGTCAGGTTGTTTGGATTGATCTGCAAGTTTCTTTTTTTTCACCTGTGCCATACACCAGTTATTAATTTTGTGTACTCTTCTGTTTGACTTTTTGTGGGTTGTCATCATTCCCTCGTGTGTGTTCTGGTCTGTGATTTTGGACCTTACAGCTAAGAGCCGTAAGTTTCAAAATCACAGACCAGCACACACGTGTTTGTCTTGCTGTTACCTAACCCTTTCTTTCCAAAAGTCATGCAGCTGTTAAATCCAAAGCACAAACCATAAAACTTGTATATTCTTTTTTGGATCCTGTGTGCTGGTCTGTAAGATTGGACCTTACAGCTAGAGCCGTAATTTCCAAAATCATGGATCGACATATTTAATGTATCCAATTGTAGCACATTTTCCTCCTTCTTGAAGATGTAATTTTCTGTTACTTTTGCATAGAATCTATGTCTTGAGTTTCGCTGAACGTGCTTTTTTCTTTTCAGCATAGCTACATGTATTTTGTGTATGCAAGTGTGTTCTTTTTGTTGACTTTATTTTTGATTTTGCAATCTCAAATCAATCTCATTTTTATACATTAAGCTATGTGGCTGACAAGCAATGGTAGATGTCTGTGGTTTTTCTTTTCTTTTTACCACTGCAAGTAAGTGTTTAACTTAGAGTGTGAAAGATACAGTAACATCAGGATATGTAACAGCTTACTGCATATGGTTTGAAAGCAAGAAAGGTGTGTTTTTTGGATATTGTTTACAGGTATTGTTATACTCAAGCAACACTTGCTCACGATATTCTGTTTAACTGGTTTTCAGTATTTCCTTCTTTTTCCCTCTCCCTTGTTTGAGGTACAGGTCAGCGCCACTATATTTGTAATGCGCGCCAGTTAACATTAGATTTGGTTTAGCACAGGCAGATCCTTGGCTGCCGAATGAATTTTGTCCAGTTAACCCATTTAACCCTTATCATTCGGAATACACCAGTGTGTGAAATAAGTTTGATTAAAATAGTTCAAGGGTAGTGCCAGAATAGCTTGGCGCCAAGCTATTCTGGCACCACCCTTGAACTAAAGCCATTGATCTATATCCTTATCTGTAAGTACTATAATGTAGCCTGCATATGGCAGCGTACAAATTTGAAGCTTTTAACCTCAGTATGATGTGGGTTAAACCCACGGCTGCATTTCCAGATTTTGGAGTTGTCACCTAAAGACTATGCGAGACAAATTGACCATGATAATTCAAGGGTAGTACCGATTGAGCTTGGCGCCTTCAGGCGCCAAGCTCATCTGGCACTACCCTTGAATTATTTTGGTCAATCTGTCTCCTGCTGTAGGGCGTTGGGGCTAAATAGGTTAATAAACAGTAAGCACCCTGACCCATTTAATCCCAAGGCCGCGTTTCCCAAATTTTGGAAGTGTCACTTAAAGCCAATGCGTCAGTTGCAGAGGATGGATCGACCATGATAATTCAAGGGTAGCGCCAGATCAGCTTGGCGCCTGATGGCGCCAAGCTCATCTGGCACTAGCCATGAATTATCAGTCGTTCCATCTCCTGCTGAAATGCATCGGACTAAATGGGCTAAGAACGTGAATGTGAACACCTTGTATACTTCACAGGTACCATAATTATGTTCCATGCACACGCCGACTCGCATGACTCCAGTCGACATCAGTTTTAACCCTTATCATTCGGAATACACCAGTGTTTTGAAAGAAGTTGGACTAAAATAGTTCAAGGGTAGTGCCAGAATAGCTTGGCGCCTCTAGGCCAGGTAAGTACTTTAATGTAGCTTGCATATGGCAGTGTACAAATGTGAAGCTTTTAGCCTCAATATGACATGGGTTAACACAGCTCCTTGCGGCTGTAAGTCAGACATTGATGTTTGTGTTGCTGAATTTGTTGAGGGAAACCTGTTTTGAGCACTTTACAAGAAAAAAGTGGTATTAATAGACAAGTGCTCTCTATAAAAAAAAAGCCTTGAAAGTGCAAGCTAGGCCCAGCTCCCTCGGCGTCGTGATATTCTGCAGACCACTGAGCCATCGCGGAAAATCTTCTAATATGCTCATAGACACCCTGCTTTGTTGGAGCAAATTAAAATTTATGTACTCGGCCAGGGTGGTGGGGGGTGGGGGTGTCGGTCTGGCTGTCTGTCTCTCCGTCGCGCAGCGGCTGATGGTGTTGCCGGGGCCGGGCGGGTGGTGGTGGAGGAGGCGGGTGGTGTGGCCGGTGAACCGTCGCTAGTACCAGGCCTACAGTATGCCCTCTACGAGTGGGCGTTGGGGTGGTGGTGACCGGTAGAATCGTCGCTGGGTTGGTGGTGTGGGTGCCTGGTATCGTCGTGGTGAGACTTCAGGGGGTGGTGGCCAGTGGAGGCGGGGTCTTGGTGTGGGGCGTTGGGTGAAGGGTTGGTGGGAGCGGCGGGATTCGGAGGTGTGGCGTTGTCTGGGTGAGTTTGGAGGTCTTTTCCTGCGGCTGGTGGTGTTCGTTGCTGTACTGGCTGTTGAGGGTGCTTCTGGGTGGTGGTCTTGCACCGGTTGAGGTGTGTCGTGCTGGCGTCTTGGGACGTTGGCGTTGTGGTGGAGCATTCCACCTCTTTTGTAGTTGTCGGGGTGGTGCGGGTTTTTTTGTGCTTGGTTGCTGGGGTGGCTGAGGTCCCCTTGTGGGTCATTTCGACGGTGGATTGGCTGTCGGTTTCTCTCGTTTGGGGGACTGCCTGGCTTTCTTGGCTGGCGGTCGTAGAAGCTTTGATGTCGGCGAGTGCCCCTGTATGGAGCAGCCATCTGGTGGTAACCATGGCGCGGTGGTAGTCATCACCGCGCGTTGCGAGGATGGCTGGTACAGCTGATTGAAGCAGGGAGACTAGGTCGCTGATGTCCATGCCCCTTAGCCGGACCTCCCTCTCTTCTGTAGACCAGGGCCCCTCCCGAGTTAGATGTTCGGGGATTTGGATCCGAGGGGGGTGGGGGGAGGTGCGACTCTGACGATGGTTCCGACCTATCCTGCTCTTCTTCTTCTATTTCTTCTTCTACTTGCTGCGGTGGAGGTTGGGTGGTGGCTGGTAGGATCGCTGCTGTGAGGGTTGGGAATACGGTCTCTTTTAGGAAGGCGTCCATCTTGGAGAACATTCCTGTTGGTGGTATGGGCATTGGAAATCGTTGCCACATTTCTTCCAGGCTGTACCCTGGTGACGCACGTGGTGTCTCCGACGGCGTCTTTGGTGGCTGTATTGGTGGCGACATTGGTGGGTTCTGTCGCCTTGTTTCTCTGAACTGCCACCGTGTTCGCTTCCACCGCGCGATTCGGCGACGTTGAACGTACAGCTGGCCACAGTAAGTATGCAGACTATGTTGTTGCAAAGATCCGAGCGTATGAGAGAGATATGCATGTTATTTGCGTACCCCCTCCAGACCGGTTCCACACCCCTCCAATCCTATGATTGCTACACCACTGCCATTGTGGACAAAAAGAGTTTATCAGTGAACTATCTCCAGTGTAAGTAAGATTTTAGGCAGAATTGTTCACGGATGCTTGCCTCTAACAAGACAGTTTTATCACAGCGACTAGATCAACAGAATGATGTCTTCACCGAGGCTAGTAAGTTCTGGCGTCAGTTGCATGAGTGAGTTTAGGGGCCAGCCATTAAGGAAGGTGCTCCGCTACAGCGGATCACCTTGCGTAGTGGTTTGCGCAGGACTAAACTCAGTCACTCACCCACCCAGGACCAGATCAGTGCCAACTACTGGCATTCAGCCGAGAGGGCAAGCTTCGTGTACGTTTTGTTGTGGCTACAGTGGTGGAGTAATGTTCGTGTGGCAGCTATACTGAATGCTCCAGTATCTACTACTTTACCAATAGTTTAACCCCACGGACACATCATGTTTCCCAAAGCCGGTTTGGAAGTGTTACTGACCTATAATAACTGTGTCCGTACTAGTGTACGAACACTGAGTTGCAGAAGATGATTGACCATGATAATTTCCGGGAAGTACTGACTGACCAGGTTAGCTTGGCGCCATGACCTATCATGGTCGAGCCATCTCAGTCCTGCATGTTGTGATCTGGTATAGTGCGTCGGGGCAAAATGAGTTACGAAAAAGATGTCAATCAGTGCCAAAGTGACCTGTCTGGACTAATATTCCCTATCATGAAGGGCAGAACTAATCGGGTCATATGCAAATCTCCGAAAACCAGGAAAACATAATCTATGTTTTTTTTTTTTAAATGCATGTTTGAAGAGATGTGATGTGACTCACTCTCAAAAGGTGCCATGCAGACAGCCAAAACATAAACATGGGTTGAAAACAACATGACAAGATTTTCTGAGTTTGTTTTCCATTTGGCTTCTTGGTTCTGGTGAGTTTTTGAAAATATGAATGGTTTGAGAAACTGATATTTTAAAGCTAGAGGTTAAAATGTATCTCTTGTGAAATAAGATGACATTGAAATTCTTTCAAACTCTAGGTTAGGTGCTTGATTAACACCATTCCTCTAATACTAAAATTATTCCTGAAATGTTTCTGCAAAACAAGAAAAAAATGACCTAATTATGTGCAAAATGAGAAACCACTTGCGTCAGTCATATGTGACTCTTTTTTTCACTCCTACACATTTACTTTGACAAAAGGAGCATCGTGAAATTCAGATTATGACACTGTTTACATTGATAACTCAGTGTAAAAATAAAGATGGGACTCTGAAAACAAAGTCAGCAAACTTTTAAAGCAAACTTTTTCACATCAGTACGTTACTTGTGACAAAAGAAGATGAGCGACAAAAGCTGACTCGTCACGTGTCACAAGCAAATTTGTTAATGCAATACCCAAAACCTGGATCAAACAAAATATTTTGAACTTGGTGGAATAGATTCATTGTGCGGCAATACTAAAGCAAATTGACACAAAATTCTCGGTGAAGATGTGACCAAAACGATCATGAGCAGAGATGATATAATATAATGTCACTCGTGACTGATTTGAGCCGTGACAGTAAAGTTAGTTTATACTTATCACAGAAAACACAACGGGTCTCGGCTTGCTGGATTTTGTTTTAAAAAAGTTTTTCATTTCTCTTTTAGCTGTTATCCAAAAGGCATTAAGTTATTCAGGATACAAAATTACTCACATTAGCAGAAAACTTGGTGAGAAATGACAGTAGTAGCACCACCACCACAAGAAGAAGAAAAAAGGCACAAGTTGAATTTGCTTTGAATTTTATGATTAAAAAGGTGTTTTTTTAACTGTATGTTCCAACAGTAGGCTGATGAAGACCACAAGATGCAGCCAGAAAGTACCTTGTAAGTAAACCCTGGATCACAAGTCAAAAATGTCTTACACTGTTAGTGTGAAATAAATTTCAGGAAACCGTGATAACAGTTGTCACCAAAGGTAGCGTTAATCACACAAAAATATTGTTTCCTTTGCGTTGAGCTTCATAAGTGGCCAGCTGTACTGGTGGGCCCTTGACTAAGGCTGCTGGTTCCCAAGAAGTATCTGGACTGGAAGGCCAAGTCTACAGCTCCCCATGTTGTACTATGGACACGTAAAACAACTGAAGTCCGGTGATGGTTTTTCTCTTATGTTTATTTCAGTCTAAAGAGCATTGTCTGGGGTTGGGCAAGACCAACCACAGACTACAATTCGGTCGTTCTCTCACTATTCACTCTCCATTCTACTTTCGTCCATCTCTCTCCTCTACTTCACTCTCCTCTCGTTGTGTTCCCTTTCTGTCCCTCTCTCGTTGTGTGTGTCCCCTCTCGTTGTCTGTCTCTGTCCCTCTCTCGTTGTGTGTCTCTGTATGTATATACCCTTGGCCTTATCAATCAACTTCCCACTTCGGGCCCGCCCCTCGGTAGGGCTGGTCCCGTTACTTAGATGCCATACATTTCCCATATCGTAATAGTTCCTGAGGGCCGGTCCGTTATATTGATTAGGGCGACCCCGCGTGTCCGGTAGTTACATACAGACGCTGCCCATATCGCACGTCACCGGAAACTACACCCGGATGCCACATGTGGAGGCACGCATCAGTAGTGTAACATTCCTCCCTAATCCGAGAAAAATACATCCCGTTCAGGATTATTTTTCTTTCTTGCTCAGCCTGGGTTTACACTTCGGGACATAATAACAATATGAGTTACACGTCATTACACAATCAAAATACATTTTAAATCGGTGCATGATATCTTATCCAATTATAACAACAATTATTCCATCCAAATACATATAATATAAAATAAAAGAGAAAGAGTTCATTGTCAACAAATTGTTCGTTTCTCATGGGCACCGTTGCGCTCACAGTCCCAACATAATTCCTCCACTTCGTAGGTCGCCTCATTTCAAGGCCGGGTAGAATTTCACGACTGGCGATGTCGTCTTCAGTTCCACCCTGTCTTCCATCATCAGTGCGGAGGCACTCGCTCCGTAGACGTGATTGTCGTCCGCCACAGTTGTAGCTACCGATCCCGGGTCCAGTGTAGGTCGAGTGACCCCACCATGTCCTCGCCTAAGTCTCGATAAAGGGCCCCCCACCCGGGTCTGCCCTGGGGGACTTGGGTGGGGTTAGGTATTTTTTAGTTCCCAGGGTCACCCTGGTCAGCCCCACAGGGTGGGTTTTTCTCTCTATTCTGGGGCATGTGTTTCTGTCTACCCGAGGTCCATTTACCTGTACCCCACCCGGGTCTGCCCTGGGGGACTTGGGTGGGGTTAGGTATTTTTTAGTTCCCAGGGTCACCCTGGTCAGCCCCACAGGGTGGGTTTTTCTCTCTATTCTGGGGCATGGGTTTCTGTCTACCCTTTGTCCATTCACCTGTATTTGCCTTTTTAAAACTCTCCCTACTGTCTGCACTGCCTGTAGTTCTTGATATTGGATGTGTGTTGCTAAATGGTCTTAGCTTTATTTAGGCCCCATGTTGTAGGTTTATTTAACGTATTTGACCGGCTGGCGACATACATTCAATTTTCTGTTTAGTTTTTTTTTTTCACAAGCAGTGCAGGCACGTCCTGAGAAAGCCTTGTTGCTGTCGGGACGTTAAGCAATGTACAATCAATCAATCAATCCATTTACCTGTATTTGCCTTTTTTTTGCCCTACTGTCTGCACTGCCTGTATCTCTTGATATTGGATGTGTGTTGCTAAATGGTCTTAGCTTTATTTAGCCCCATGTGTTAGGTTTATTTAACGTATTTGACCGGCTGGCGACATACATTCAATGTTCTGTTTAGTTTTTTTTTTTCACAAGCAGTGCAGGCTCGTCCTGAGAAAGCCTTGTTGCTGTCGGGACGTTAAGCAATGTACAATCAATCAATCGATAAAGGGCCAGCTTTTAACAAATCAAAATATCAGGCTGCTCCCACTATTTCGACTACAATTGACATGATTACCGCCATTACTAATAAATTATAAACGTTATCTGCTAACCCCAATATCATGAGACAGAGGACGAACCTCATCTTGCACGTCTGCAAAAAATGTAATTTACATCCGTAGTTGTAGACTCATACACCCAAAACTGCATTACCTGCACGATCTCCTGATTGATCCTCTCCCAATACCACTTGAGAGTTGCATTTTAAATGAAGCGTAAAGTAGATCTCCTATAGCCTTTAATAACAGCCTCACCCCTTTACTCCTAGACTTAGGCAGGATCGCGTCCACATGCTTTATCCTATCATCATCAGAGTTATCTGATGTGCCTTCGCCCGAGCTAACATCAGCTGATTCTGCTTCGACTGTGTGTCTCTTCTTCTGGCGTCTAACCCCTTTTGCTAACTCCATGAGAGGTATGTCGTCTTCTGAAGACGAGTTCTCACGTTCCCTACGCTGTCTTTTGATCCAACTTTCTCTTGAAAGTAAGTCGCCTACATCTTCGCTGTCACTAGAAGAGCTGTCTTCCGGTGCGATCGCATAATTAGTCTTTCTGAGAGGCCTAATTGTTTCCGCTGAGGGTTTAGGCCACTCATAGTCTAATTTAGCGAGTCTTATGTGCTCTGCATGCACTTTTACTACTTCACCAGTCAACTGGTTCCTGATCCTGTACGTTACTGGGGTTGTTTGCTCGACCACTCTATAGTAAGGTCTCCATTTGCTGTCTAGCTTGTTTTTCCTTTGATTATTTTTATAGTACACTGAGTCCCCGACTTTGATTTCGTCACTTTTGACCTGTCTGTTTGCATACTTTGCCCCCCGCCTCTGCGATTTCTTTATCCTTTGGTGCACCTGGGTGAACAATTTGTGCTGTTGTTCTAAGGCTACTTATGAAGGTCCTCTCCGACATATTTCCGTCTAGGCCTCAGTATGTTATCTAATGGTAACACTGGATCTTTGTTATACAGTAGAAAGAATGGAGAGCACTGAGTCGTTTCTGAAACGCTAACCCTGTATGCCGACAACGCATGATTGATGTGCAAATCCCACGTTTGGATATCTTCCTGTATTTTCTTCGACATGATATCATTCATGGTACGATGAAATCTTTCTACCTTAGCATGATCTATGTTTAGTTCACTGAGAACCTCCCTCATGATCCGATTGACATTTTCTGTGCCATTGTCAGTAACCACCTGCAAAGGACAGCCGTATCGAGGAATTATCTCATCCATCCAGATTTGAGCAACAGTTTCTGCCGACTTATCTGGTGCTGGAAAGCACTCTGGATATCCACTGTAATGGCAAACAAACCCTAAAATGTACTTGTTCCCAGACAGACTAGTTGGGAATGGACCCTGTATGTCTACACTAACCTTCGCAAAAGGATATGGAGGAACGTCCATTTCCTGCACTGGGGCTTTCTGTTTCTGCAAAACCCTTTGCTGACAGGTAATGCAATCGCCTATGTACTCGTTCAACCCCCTGTACATGTTTGGCCAAAAATACTTCTGTTTGATGGTGTCGTAAGTCTTGTCAAGGCCCATGTGCCCATTTCCGTCATGATACTGGTTTACGACATGCTCCACCAAATGGGATGGCACCACTAATCTGGCTACTGGATCGTCATCAATATTCGACGAGAAATACAAGACATCTTCTATGAACAAATACCTCCTTTTTACACTGGCCGGTGTTTCCTCGTTCAGTAGCTGATCTTTCAACTTAACAATGTCTGGATCCTTGTCTTGCTCTGTGATCATATCGAACCCTGTTACCTTAACCTTTTCTAAAGTTTCTCTCGGATCATCCGTCTGACAACTTGCAAACTGCTTTGGTCTAAACTGACTAGAATTAATCACCCCTATCTGGAACGCATTGTCGCTCACTTCCGTAACTATTTCTTCCGTCTCTTCTGATACTAACTCCTTTCCGTCTATTTGCGGCACTCTAGATAACAAATCAGCTAAAACATTCTGTGGCCCTGGAATGTACTCTGTAGTGCAGTTGTACCCTGCGATCCCTAGCGCCCACATCTGAATCTTCTTATTCTGCATGGGTGACTCTAAGAGATACTTCAACGGTTTGTGATCTGTGCGAACAACGAATTGCGCATTGTGCAAATAGTGGTCTAATTTCTGTAATGCATAATGGATTGCAAATGCTTCCTTTTCTATGGTAGACCACTTTTTCTGGCTCTGGCTCAACCTATGGAACAGAAAGTAAATAGGTTTTTATGTCTTGAGTCCTGTGCTGTCCTCACTTTCTTGCGTCAGACACGCCCCGATACATGCGTCACTAGCATCCGTGTACAATACATATGGACGTCTCGTGTCCGGATATACCAACAAAGGAACCACTGACAAACTTTGTTTGAGAAAATCAAACGCCTGTTGACACTGATCAAACCATTTGAATCTGGCAATGTTTTTTGTCAAATTGATGATGGGTTCGGCTATCTCAGAAAAGTTGGGTATGAACCGGCGATAGTATGACATCATTCCAATGACACTGCGACACTCCCTTATACATGTTGGATTCGGCAATGTCCGAATTGCTGACACCTTTTCTGGGTCTGGTTTGACTCCTTCCTTCCCTATCACAAACCCTAAGTACTGTGTTTCCTCGGCGAAGAACTGACATTTCTTCAGTTTCAACTTGAGTTTATGTTGCCTGAGCCTACCGAACACATCTTTTATGTGCTGATAATGCTGTTTATTTGTTTCGGAAAAGATGAGAATATCATCCATATATGCCGAACAAAATGCTTCTAACCCCATCAACACTGTATTCATCAACAGCATGAACACACTGGCTGTCTGGCAAAGTCCAAACGGCATGACTGCGAACTCAAAAAGTCCCTTGTGACAAGCGAAAGCCGTTTTCTCACTACTCTCTTGATCCGCCATCTCTACCTGCCAGTATCCCGATTTCATATCTAACCTTGTGAAATATTTTGCCTTCCCCAGCAAGGAAAAAATATCGTCTATGAGCGGTAGTGGATACGACGACTTCTTAGTTATCTCGTTTAGCTTTAGGAAGTCAACGCACAACCTTTTTGAACCATCTTTTTTGGTGACTACTGCTAAGCTGAAAGACCATGGCGACATTGATCTTCTGATGATCCCTGCCTCTAACATCTCATCTACTGCTTTGTCTACTATCCCTCTATCCTGCAAAGGAACGCGGTAAGGTTTCACCCTTATTGGAGCGTGGTCTCCAGTGTCTATGTTCATTTTGACAGTGTTGGTGCGCCCTAAGTCCAGATCGCTACTCGCGAACAAATCGGAATGCTCCGATACCAGTTTAGTGACTGTGGACCTGATTGCGTCAGGCGCATCGATTTCTGTCAGATCAATGGAATCGACTTCTCGTTCTTCCGTTCTGTTAGACACTGACTCTACCTGACTTACGCTGTTTGCCCTGCCTACCACACATCCCCTTTTCAGCCTGAACGTTTTGTTGGTGGGACTCGCAACTAACAAAGGAAATGTCCTACCTTTGTTTCTCACTACCCCGCTCATCACAGATAGTCTTGGCTCTTCTGCAACAAACCCCCTATCTGTCGCAGAGACTTCTAAACATTCTTCTTTACTGAAGTACTGTGTACTCTTTATTCTAACCTGACAAGTCTCCGCTGTATGTGGTTTCAATACTTTTGTCTTGTGTACTCTGACTAACGAAGATATGTGCATGTCTTGTTCGTAAGGTACATACGCATTCCCGACCCTAACCTTTCTCAAATCAAAATAATGCCGCGTGCTCTGTTCTTATCGAGCCAATCGTTTCCTAAAATGAAATTTCTATTCATCTCTTTCACTACATAAAAACGATGTTTGAACGACTGCTTTTCAATTTTGAAGTCCAGTTCTATACTGCCCACAACTCCTAGCGCTTTCCCCACTGACTGACTGTAGCGACACACTTCTTTTCTCTAGCCTTGGCTTGTTCTGCAATTTTTCCTACGACTTCTTGATACTTCCGCCCCCGTATCTATGAGACTTCTAAAGTTTTGACTTCCTATCTTAAAGACTATGCATTTTGGACTCCCTGCTAAATTTATGCTAAAGGATCTGCTGTTTCCCCCGTTCTGCTCACCGGCTTCTCGTGGTGCAGAACGTTCTAGTTTCCCTGTCGCTCCTGTCCTATCCTAGCCCTACATTCTCTTTGTCGGTGGCCGTAACCCCCGCATCGCCAACACTGCACGTGTTGGTACCCTTGCTGTGACAAAGACGACTGTTGCTGACCGTCGGCGTTTATCCGCCTAGCCTGGCAATCGCGTGCCTTGTGGCGTGGTGAACCGCATCGAAAACACCCCCTATCTCTAGAGTGATCCACTTCCATGGGTTCTTCCCTATCCCTGCGATACTGGTCTACTGTGGATTTGGTCACAGTACTTTTCTGTTTCACTCTAAGATCAAACATTTGCCGAAAATTATGTTCTGTTACGGCTATGCTTATGGCTCGCTCTAACGTGGCTGGCGCTTCCCGCACGACTTTAATTTTTAAGTAGTCATGCATAAGTCCGTCTATAAAGCAGGCTGCCTGTCTTTGATTGGACCATCCTTGTCAGGGTAAGCTTCCTCCCCTAACGATATCAGTCTTTCTGCGAACAGGGCAACGCTTTCATCCTTCCCCTGTCGGGCTCTGTGTAGGAGGGTCAGTGCATGCTGTTCGTCCCTGAACTCTCCGAATCGGACCGTTAGCTGTTTTTTTCCCCAGTTCTTCCAAACTATTTTTCCTGTTGGTTTGAATAAAACGACCGATAAAGTCGCTCACCGCCCCACTACTCGCCTGATATGCGATCAAGGCTTTTCTCTCAACTATATTTACAAGTGCAGCATATTTTTCTATTTTTTTCATCCACTCTGTAAACGTTTTCTGATCTCCATTGAAGGTGGGGATCAGCTGTGAGATGGATTGCGCATTAAAAGATGATGACATCCCCTGTATCTGACTACCTAATGCGGCCAACACCGGGTTAAGTGGGTGTGGTCTTCCTATATATTCTTCTGTCATTTTCACTACAACTACAAAATATTGCTGGCCCTTACTCAAAACTGTAGCGATGACACAAAAAGGTCACTCACCTGTTTGTCCAGCGTTGGTGACGGTGGTTGTGGCCCGAGGTCGCTTTCACCTACCAAAACAGGCAGAACAAAATATTTACCGGATATTACAGTGAACCTCTTTTGAGCAGCCAACCTCGAAACGGCCCGCACGTCATGGAAAGGCCCCGCCACACGGGCCGGTTGTGCCCCGATTTTGAAGCCGATTCCGATCCGTTTGCGATCGGATGACGTCAATTATCCGATCCGGTCCCAATCGGCTGGGAATCGGGTGACTAGAACCTGCTCTATATTTCCGATCCGAATCGGTCCCGATCGTAAGCTTCAACTAATCAGAGCGCGTCTCGCAAAGCATGTCGTTTCAACACGGTTTGCAAATGGCCGAACACGCCTGTTGTAATCAGTACCACCGCCGTTGCCGCTGATGTTTCGCACGCCTCTTCCCGAATATGATCCAAAACTGCTGATAATGCAAGCACATCATCATCACTGTCAAAACTAGCAGTCATTTTGCAGAACAGGTACGACTTTGATCTTCGGTTCAAACCGGTCGGCTAAACTTGACAAGTCGAGAAATGTCAGTGTGGCACTGCACACGTTTTTTTAATCCGGCCCGATCACCTACCGATTCGAAAACTGATCGGGAACCGGCCTCAAAACCGGGCTCGTGTAGCGGGGCCTAAAGACCATCATTCAGGTGACTTTAGCCACCTGAATGTCTCAATGATGGTCTTGAATGACAAGAGATACCATGTGTCCTTCGCAGTACTTATGACAGTCCAGTTATCTTTTCAGCTTCCTTTATTTCGGCTAAAAATACAGTCACTCAAAAGAGGTCACATTGTATTCTTTGAAAACGTAATAAATGGATGACGGTGCGAAAACTTGAAATGACTGAAAACGGTCCATGGACTAACTATGACCCATGATTCATAGCATGCAAGAGACATGAACGCAGGGGCTAGTGAGAATTTATGCCTCTTGCAGGTGGAACAACCTGGCTGAAGGAATGTTCTGTCTCAGCCAGAAAGCTGAAATTCAGCTTTCTTGAATTTAGACTGAAGACTGTCACCCATGGTAATGCAAATCAATCCTTTACATGACAGCTGATTGCGTTCAACCTGTCCAGTATCTATGAATGCAGTCTGACAGCTGATTAACCATTGGAAAGCAGCACTAATATTGTACTCTGTTAACCCTGTTCACTGTGATTCTGTTCTCTTAGGAACACTTGTCAGGCGCTTTTAGTTTTAGAATCCTGAAAGATTAATTGACTATTCAGGACCGAAACTAGTCTGGCACTGTTCTTTTCATAGTGAACCTTTATCTGCACAGTTCATTACAGAGAATTGATTAAGAATCAAGCTTGCCTTGTTTAGCAGCTTATAATGGAAATTTGTAAGATCATGGAAGGTGTCTTGTTTGGCATCCTGTCTCGGAAGACAATGGAGTATATGCGCTTGCTGGGTCAGTCACTGGAGTGACCTCTCCAGGGCGCAAGCCTGGGCGAAGTGTATGGAGATCATGGGGTGCCCAGTCGTCAAGATCCCCCTCTCGGCCTCGCTGATGTATCCAAAGGAATGCAAAGCAGTACGTTTGGCACCAGTTTGGCTGCAGGAGCTGCCAGAACAGTGCGTGAATACAGGCAACTGTCTGCCTTCGGGGCTCCACTCCTGATTTGAAGGGTTTACTCCCCCACATTTGGCCGTTGGATCCAACCTGATCTCCTCCGTCCTCTAGCCGTTGGCTGTCAGAAACAGCTCATCCGCCTAGTGGTGCAATGTGAACACCACCCCCTCACGTGGTTTAGCCCACCAGCTGAGGTGGTTTGCCAGGGTGTGGCGCTTGGAGCCAGCACGTGAGAGATTTAGGAGATGGATGAGGACCAGTGATGCCCGTCCGTCCTATGTAGGACGCAGCTGCCGAACAGCAAAGGTGCTACCTCTATCCAGAGCCCCCTACACCCTGGAAGGTGTGGCGCCACTCTAAAACACTGCACCTTCCAGGATCTTAAGAGTTAAACAAAATCACTCACCTGACAAAGGTAGGTCTTGCCATTAGTCCGCTGCGTCATGAAATACTCATTAACGCTGCCATGACCTTCCATGGAAAAAGCAACGTGGGTGTTTGCCGCCGTCTTTCTGGATTGTGAGACTGCGGATTTGGTGCAATGAAAGTCCATTATTTGTTTTTCACTGCTTCGGCGTTTTCCACGTGACTTTGTTATACCACAGCTTTAGCACGCTCAAAACCAGGTCAAAATTAATCAACACGACCTGTTTTCACCGAAACTGATTAATTTTTTTTATCTCTTCTTTATAAATAATTCGTTTCGTGCTAATCCCATTTTTGAGCTGGCAGCAGTTTCGGTAATGGGCACATGTCAATTGTGACACCACAGGTAACGAGTGACAGACAATCTTTGCGTACACCTCAGCGGCATAAAACGCCCCGAGAGAGCCAGGCAGGTGTTGCAGTATTAAAGAGTGATTCCTTGGGGGTGGTCATTCTCGCTCACGTTTCGATATCAGAAACGAGTTGTATGCTGGCAGTTGTACTGAGAAGTGACCTACCCGAGCGAAATGCGTTTTCACGGCCATTTTACGCTCGATTCCACCAAAAGAAAGAATAAACAAGATGGGATGAAACATAACCCACAAAGTCCCTTTTATATGAGAGCTGTCCTCGCTGTCATTGGTCTCTACCTTTTGTCTTTGGTCTGATTCTGACGTTAAATTATCTCCTATTGAAAAAGTCTTGCAGATGAGCCAATGCGTCAGTGAGTTCTATAAGGGGCGCAGGACATACGCGTCATTGATTTGTCAAACGTTCATTTGTCATGACGTAAGTTTTAGTTTTTACGTAATTTTATATTTTACGTGATATGAGTTTCACTTTCGCTTCATAGGCTTGAGAAAATGGTGGCACAACTAGAACTTCACGGTATGTGTGAAAGCAGGTTGCCTTTACCTAGCTACATGATATACTAAGTACACCGGTCAGGCCTGCATGTTCTTCTGAAAACGCGTCGATGTGTGTGTGCGTGTTAGTGCGTGCGTGTGCGCGCGCTCTAATCATCTCCAAGAGGCTAAGATCCTCATGCGCCTGGTGGGCAATGAGGATCTATTCCTCCTGGAGATGCGCGCTTGTTTGCCGTGTGTGTGTGTGTGTGTGTGTGTGTGTGAGAGAGAGAGAGAGAGAGAGAGAGAGAGAGAGAGAGAGAGAGAGAGAGAGAGAGAGAGAGAGAGAGAGAGAGATGATGATGATGATGAAAATTTATTTATCAACGGTAAAAAGTTTTGACAAAAACAAATCGTCATTTTACAAACTTGCCGTTGCTAACATCTACAACATAAAATAGGTTAAATAATAATAATAATAAAGAATTTTGCAACGCCCATCCCGGTACGCAGCTGCTCACCCACACCGATCCATGTGCAAGAGGCATAGATTCTCATGAGCCCCTGCAGCCTGTAGGCTGCAGGGGCTCCTGAGAATCTATGCCTCTTACATGCAGAGATGCATACCTACGTTTACGAAGACGTCGCAAGGCGTTAGGACCGGTAAAGTCGCCGATCCGTCTGGACACACTGGATGTCTCTTTCGATTCGCTGCGCTGATCAGCGCAGCGAATCGAAGGAGACAACCTGTTAGACAACCAGTGTGCCGTGTGCAAGAAGCATGGATTCTCAAGAGCACTTAATGTATGCATTTTGTTGACCGACATAGGATTCATCTGCATAAGACCACGCAAGACGCAAAAGGACGAGACATCACAACCGTTCTCACTAATTTAAGGCGCATTCAAATCGAACCGTGTTCCTTTCCCCTAAGGCGCATCATTTTTGTTGGTTTTCTAGTGTTGACTGACCTGTTTAGAATACTACAGCAAACCTAGATACATTTTTAGAATGCCTAATGTTTGAATTTTAAATTAAAAACAACAAAAAGCGAATAATAATTAAAAAAAAAATTATGCTAAAAAACAAGTCAGTAATCTCACCAACAATAAAATAAAAAACCCGAAAACTTTTACTTTGTTCTTGGTGCATTTGATACCACTTCCTCACTCAGGTCAGCATGAAACAATGATCCATGAAATATCACTCGGAATGCAAATGTTCCAAATACACATCCGTCTAATGAATCATAAGAAATTATTCAGAATACAGCTTTCTTGTGGCAAAAATTCTAGTGCTTCTCTCGCCGTCTACCGCTATTTTTGAAGGTATCGCTGGGAGTCGCAATTACGTCAATCAAACGCCCTCTCCGCTGCCCCCCCCCCCCACCTCTCCCCACCCCCCTCCAATCCCAGCCCCCCCCCCTCCTCCCGTAAAAGAGAGAGAGAGAGAGAGAGAGAGAGAGAGAGAGAGAGAGAGAGAGAGAGAGAGAGAGAGAGAGAGAGAGAGAGAGAGAGAGAGAGAGAGAGAGAGAGACTTCAGAGAGAACAAACAACAACAAAACTGCAACCAAAATCCTTATGGTTCTCTGAATGATCTAAGGCCGGGTCGGGAACGCTGAAGAAGAAGAAAAATGGTCTAAGGAGGGAACGTTTATAAGCAGAATGGTGTGAAAAAATTAGTAATACTCTCCCTTTAAACGGCGCATACAGTGTTGAAAAGGCTAGGCGACGCGTTTCGCCGGCAAAGCAATGCGAGAGTTGCGCGTCAAATGTTACAATAATATTTAAGTACAAAATACGCGTAGGGAAACAATCTGGAAAGACTTTCTACCCGATATGGCTCACATTTTCCAGTCTCTTTAGAACTTCAATGAGAAAGGCACACAACGCAAGTCAGTCTCAGGAAATGGATCGCCTATAGTAGCTGAAGTTTATTCAAGTGCCTGAATAGCTCGGCGAAGTGAGAGACGTTGGCCGGCTTCCACGTGAATGCGTTGTATGATTATAATAGTGAGGTTTCGTTTGCAACGAACTACTTCCAACAACAAGCAAAAGCGAACACTCCAAACATCTCCAAGAGGTGTAGATTCTCATGAGCCCTCTGGGCTCTTGAGGATCTATGACTCTTGGATATGTTTGGAGTGTTGTCTATGCTTATGGTACAAGATGGCTATTGGCGACGTGTCTTAGCTCGCTTAGAAAAGCGTGTTTCTTTTTCCGCTGGATTGCGTATTTCTCTGACTGCATCTCCATGTTTGTCCCATTTTCCTAGACTAGCAAGCCTTCGTCAGTTTTTTTTTCAATTAGCGACTGATCTCTATATTTGTTTTGTTTATCTACTTTAAAAAAGGGTATTTACCCGAAATATTAACCCATTCAGCCCTGACGCCGCACTACAGTCAGCAGAAGATGGATCGACCATGATAATTCAAGCGGGTAGAGCCAGATTAGCATAATCCAGGGAGAACAAACGGGCTTGTTCAATAACATGTCTGTTCAAAGACCCTGGTAAATTTAAAGTGGCACAGTTGGAGTGCGCCTGAGTTGATCAGTGTTCAGGTCGTACTCCATAGGAAATAGATTTCCCTGTTCCCCCATAACCCGCCCGTCAGGGCCGTCCATTATCACTTCGGTGCCGTGGACGTTAAACCCCGAACTAACCAACCAGATTAGCATGGCCCCTGTCGGCGCCAAGCTAATCTGGCACTGCCCTTGAATTATCATGGTCGATCCATCGCCTCCAACTGGTGCATAGTCATTAGATGACGCCTCCAAAATTTGGGAAATACGGCCGTCGGGCTGAATGAGTTAATAAATTGTGTTGTAAAAGGCTGTCTTTTTTAAGCGTGTTTCTTTTCCCGATGGCTACGCTTGGCAGTCACCTGTTTGTCTGGATTCTATCTTAGCTCGCGTGGCGTTGTTGGGAGCCGTCCGGCGTCAGTAAACATAAAGGCTTCCTCACACAGAGACTCGAAACGGAACATTTCGTCGAAATGATCACATTTCAGACATTTCTCCAACATTTCACCCTTTCACGAAATGCGAAACGGCACATTTCGAGCAATAGAACCTGTCTCTATTCCCGAAACATTTCTACCCGCTGCCCAATCAGTGTCGTTCGCTCAGTCACGTGTTAATCTGACGTCATTCAAGCCAAAACACTCAAGATGGCGGGTAAAGCGATGGTGTGGAGTCCAGGTCACTAAAAAACGCGTGATGTGACGCACGATTCTGTAAGATTTAAGCGGAAAGATCATTTTCGAAAGGGAATTTGTAAAGAATCATCACTAAAGTACCACAAAATATGAATTTAGGTCAGTTTTCTGAACCACACTTTCGCTGCGAAGCCTACAAGATGGCGGCTGTCGTTTCGAGACGGCTGCAGCTTCGATTCACTTTAATCATCCCCCATATCCAAATCCCTGTCTGCGGGAAGACTGTCAACCAACTACCGGGCTGAACTCAAAGCTCTACGAGAGGCTGCCAGCCTTGTTGGTGCAGACGATCCCCTGCCCTCACACGTCGTTTGCAGATCCACCATCCAAAGCCTGCAGTCCCTCAGTGAGCAGGTGGAGAAAGAAACACCTGCTGGTCGCCCTCTCACGCCTAGCACAAGTGGCTGTTTAGTGGGTACCTGCTCACTGTGGACTATCAGGAAACGAAGAGGCAGACAGACTCGCCAAGTCTGGTAGCAAGCTTGAGCAGCCAATCCAACCGATGTCCTTCCAGGAAGTCAAAACCCTCATTAAGCGGCACTATCATGCAGACCCAACACAACCCACCATTTGATGACCAGTTAAAACGCCTCCAGCGCCACCAACAGACCACCATATTCCGTCTAAGGACTGGTCACTGCCGACTGCGTGCATACTTGTACCGCCTTGGACTGTCACACACTGCAGACTGCTTGTGTGAAACTGATTTACAGACCCCAGAGCATGTACTGCAGTCCTGTCCCCTGTACCAAGACGCCAGGATACAGCACTGGCCACATGAAACGACGCTGTCCGAGAAACTCTGGGGCTCCATTCTAGACCTACTGCAGACCACGAACTTCATCTCAACAACCAATCTTGACATCTGAGGCAGATTCTCGGGAACGCTGAAGAAGAAGAAGAAGAAGAACCATCCCTATTTACGCATTCAAAAGCTCTTAAGTTGATTCGATATGGTCGGGAATTCACTTGTATTGTGTAAGCGAAGGCACACATGTCTCAGTTATATGTTTAATTTTCAGTAAACGTCAGTAGTCAGAAATATGACCCGATATCCACCGCAGATACAACCGGCAGAGCATGTGTCTGTAATGAGTTACCTCCCCTGTACCAATCAAAATGAATTTTCAATGCGTTTCTGCGTGTGCGGAGGAGGCATTTCCGCGATGCAATGAAAATGTTTCGTTTCTTGTGCATTCATTCGTTTCTCCGTGTGAGGAGGCTCTAACCTCAGTATCATAGTTTGTCTTGCAGGAATTGATTCCATTTGGAAATGAAGGGTTTGCACAGCCGACCTACCACCAGTGGGTGCCCTTTGCGTTGGGTGTGGGGGCGGTGCTCTGTCTGCTGCCTCATGTAGCCTGGTGTTTGCTGAGCGGCCCCCTGCTGCTCGACACGCACGCGCTGTTGTCCAGTATGTTGGAGAACCAACGGCAGGCCGCAGAACGCCGCCACGTGCTGCTCCGGGACACCGCCATCTTGCTGCACTCGACGCTGAAGCGAGGTAACTCTTTGCTGACCGTGGCGGCGCTGTGCCGGAAGTTGCTGGCGTGCGTCACGTGTCTCGTGCAGCTCGTGCTCGTGGTGGTTCTCTTCAGGCCGCAGCTCAGCGCTAAGGCGAAGGACGACCACGAGGGCGACCCTGATGATGCGGCAGAGACCAGCAATCGGAACGGCAGTCTCCCCTTGCCCTACGGACCTTTCCTCTGTCGGCTTACCGTCAAACAGCTGCACAGCGCTCAGAAGTGGGCCATACAGTGCACCCTGCCCATCAACCAGGTACGTGTGCACGGTGTTGGCATAGCTTACCAACCAACCAACCACTGAGTTAGTCATTTTTTTTAGCCAAGTCAACTGACGAGCAAAAGAAATGCGACACTAAAGTGTTTCCGATGATTCCCAAAATGTCCCATTTCTTTTGCGCGTCAGTACTGTTCAACCAACCAACCAACCAACCAACCAACCAAACAACCAACCCAACCAGCCAATCAACCAGACAACCTTAAGTCATTTCTGGTCTCATAAACCTTGTGTTTTTAGTCGTTTAACTCGGCCGCTGCCAATAGACGCAGACTGTTTTTTTAAAAAAAATAATCGTAATTAAAACGTTAAAGACCCCCATTCCGTCAAAGGAACGTGGACACAGAGTGGTTTCAAAAGCGCCACACATTGATGACGTAACAATCGAGCCTCACACATTGATGACGTAACAATCAAACACCACACACTGATGACGTAACAAGCAGCACACATTGATGACTGACAATCAAGCATTACACATTGATGACCTAACAATCAAACCTCCCCCCCCCCCCCTCTACTCTGATGACGTACATGAATTTGTTGTTACAGGTGTACAGCCGTGGCTTCACCTTCCTGTTCTACCTCTTCCTACTGTGCACCCTGGACCTCCTCCTGTGGACGGCTAGAGTTATGGTCCCTGGGCTGCGCGACGCAGCCGTGCAGCGCCACCTGGAGGCCGCGTGTGGAGGCGACCGCGAGGGCGCTGCAGCTGTCGGCCAGCCGCTGTACCCGCGCTTCGCCCAGTGGCTGGGATGGGACGGGAGGCTGCTACTGGCGTTGACAGCCGACTACTGCGGGCCTCTGGCCGCCGCCGACCTCGCCCACCATCTCTGGGTCGCCTTCAAGGGGGCGCCCCGCTCTGCTGTCCCCCTTGCGCATTTCCCAGCGCCCACGGCCCCTGCTTCCGTCGGAGCCTCGCAGGGAGGCGGTGCGTACGTGGGAGGTGATCCGGCGGCCATTCCCCTGATGTCTGTGACGAACTGCAGTGGCACGGCGGAGGCTGCAACCGTGCACAGTACAAAACCAGCCAACTTCAACCAGTAAGAGCGTAGGGGAAATATCGCGTGTTGTTCTGTGACTTTGGACCTTACGGCTGTAGCCGTAAGATCCAAAATCACGGAACAGGACACTGTTTTGTTCAAGTGGTTGGAGGGTTTCATTTTTTTTTTTACTGAGGCGACAAACGTGCACAGTATTAAAACCAGCCATCCTCAATAAATGAGAGTGTGGAAAAGATTGTGTGCTGTTCTGTGATTTTGGACCTTACGGCTGTAGCCGTAAGGTCCAAACTCACAGAACAGCACTCTGTTTTATTCACAAATTCGACGGTTTCATTTTTACTGAAACCACGCACTCTTTTGCAAGTATGGTCTTGTAGCGCCTGCGGTGTGCATGCAGAGTACTGCATACAACAAACAGGGTTTGAAAAACCCTTTGCATAAACAAAAATCACGCAGTAACCCAACGGCAATGACTGAATATATATAATAATGTACTGTGTACACTTTGGTTTTTTTTTTTTGCATGCTCGTATATCGGATAAACTAACAGTTATTTACATCGCACTTTTGCCGCTAAATATGAAATAAAATCTGTGGACTGCAAAGATTGTCTATATTCCCGTTACTTTGACTGAATCTACGAGACAATCGCCTTTGATGTGTATATTACTGTGCTGGACCGTAATGTCTGAAATCACACACATGTAGTTAGGGCAGAGTCCTTCCGCCCCCCCCCCCCCCGCCCAACCCCCCCACCATACACACACATACACACACACACACACACACACACACACACACACACACACACACACACACACACACACACACACACACACACACACACACACACACACACACACACACAGACGGTTGATGATGATATGTGTATATTATTATACAATGTAAATAACTACACGTATCAGTATGTGAGCTGCCTAATTGTTAACCCTTTGCGTGTCGGTAGCGGTTTTTCCTTTAGGAATCATCGTGACAAAAAGCGCTACCGACACGCAAAGGGTTAAATAGACCTGATTCAAAGGTAATAAACGTAATTTGTGATACTATTTGAATTTGAATATGATTGCATTTATTTACCGGATGTCTGACAAAAGGCTTGCGTCAAGTTATTACGTGTAGTCTGTGGCATTGAAAATGCGATAGACCATCCATCTGGGTGCTGGTGGCGCGCATTCGAGTCATTAACCCACTGATTTAACCCCAAGCCCACACTTCTCAAATTATAGAGGTGTCGCTTAACAACTACGTACCAGTTCCAGCCGATGAATCGACCATGATAATTCAAGGGTAGCGCCAGATTAGCTTGGCGCCATAAGGCGCCAAGCTAATCTGGCACTACCCTTGAATTATCATGGTCGATCCATCACCCACTGTAGGGCGTTTGGGTTAAATGGGATAAAGGAAGCCTCTTGTATGCCATCATTTGGGGCCGTACAAAAATTGCGACATGTGAGTGGCTCCACATACAAACGTCTAACGAAAGAGCGCTTTACAGTTCGTTTAGACGCGATCTTTACTTCCGCGACCTTTTCTTGTAAGTTGTTACTGCCGGAGGGCGGAGGTGCGGGTTTGATTTTATCCAACGGTTTAATTTTGTTCAACCTAGGATAGGTGGACTCGTTTAGTTTTTGCTTTGATTGCCGACAAGGTGTTGTAACGAGTATGCAAGTGATGATTAAACCAGACAAGACGGAATAGCCCTGAGTGAGCGAAATGCACGAATGAACATGGATGAGCAGCACCGCGCAAGCATGACTGCATTGCAAAGCGGTTACCAGGGGTAATTATCAGGTGTCAGCGGCCCATTGATGCGAATTAAAGCGGGTGCACAATTTCGAATCCCTTCCGTCTCCCTCCCCCCCCCCCCCCCCCTTCAATACAAACAAAGCTAAATGAACATACCACATACAATACCCTACCCTATGCATTGCTAGTCCCTCATAATTTTAACGCATATCATACTGAGGCTAAAAACTTCAAATTTGTACACTGCCATATGCAAGCTACATTATAGTACTTACAGATAAGGATATAGCCCAATGGCTTTAGTTCAAGGGTGGTGCCAGAATAGCTTGACGCCTAGAGGCGCCAAGCACTACTCTTGAACTATTTTAGTCAAACTTATTTCATACACGAACTTATTCCAAATGATAAGGGTTAAATAGCACAGGGGACAAGAAAATGGAATTCAGTAAGTCGGATGCGACGTATAGGTTTAACCCATTACATCCTGAGGCTGTTAAAACAAATTGCTTATTGTCCTATGAAGGCTACATTACAGATTATGAGATAGATCAACCATTTATGTGCAAGGGTGGTGCCAGAATGGCTTGGCGCCTCAGGCGCCAAGCTATTCTGGCACCACCCTTGAACTATCAGTCACATTTATTTCAAGCGGTGGTTTATCAGAAGGAAAAGGGTTAAACAAGGCAAAGAAGGGACGAAATCCGCTCTCGAGGTAACTTAACGTAGGGGAACACTGGATATTCTCTAGCGGATGGTGGGGCGCCTGGGGGTAGTCCCTATTACTTTATGTAGTAGGTGTTCAGTGGAAGGCTCAAAAGATCTAATAAGCGATGCAGTCACAAAAAGGGCAGCTGATGTCCTGATGACACAATGCACGCTTACCAGCCTGGAATTTCATGGCATTAGCACAGCATTCTCAGAATTTAATGAAAAATTACGTCCCTTGGAGCTACTCTGATTGAGTGCATTTTTTGGCTTTGGGCGACGCCTTTGTTATAGGTAAAGACTAATTGTACCACAAAATTGCCTAGGTGTTGCCTTTTCAAAATTAATCTGTCTTCTTCCACTGCAACACCTCATAAAGCTTTAGGGATGCAATCCGCGCTGTGCTGGCGGTGCTAATAGTAAATTCTGGAGGCGGCTTCTAGTACATGCGTTGTGTTTGCAATTTCAGGTTACGCCTACCTGAAGAGCCCCCCACCCCCTCTTTGTCGGCAGTAAGTCAGTTCATCGTTCACCGCGCGGCGTCTGTGTTTCAGTTCATCGTTCATCGCGCGGAGTCTGTGTTCGTGCAGTCCCGTCCGTATTATTCCTGTGACCGCCGGTGAATTTCGTGTGGTCCGTGGCTCCGTCCGGTCTTGTAGCGTCTCCCACGGTCCGGGGCGCGAAAAAGAAGAGAGAGGAATACACACTATCAATGCTGTTTGGTCGTTACATTTCTCTCCTTTACGGAGAAGCAATCAAATACAAACTTTGCTAGAGTGCATTGTGCATCCTTTCTTACTAGTAGTTGGCTTGGCTTATGGCAGTCTGTATTTGTAACTAGCTGGGTTCTGAGCTGATTATATAAACTACAATTGTCTAGCATGTAAATTTCGTCCTCTACTACTCCACACGCGCGACATAGCCTATGTTCCCGGGGTGTGTTTGTATACCTGCCTCTTTCTACTTCTAACCTGTGGGCACTTACTCGCAACTTCGTCATAGGGCTTATTTGTGTTCTCGTATTTTTGTGTAAATAAGATAGCTTTGTATTCCGTATTTATCAGTTGCTTTGTTATAGAATGCCAGTCTAGATGTGTTGTTCCGCTTAATTTTGTTCCAGTATCTAAAGTACTGCTCTTCTAGTTTTCTATGGAGGGCTGTTAAAACACTGAATGTACACTGGTTATCCCACACGTGGCGAAAGCCCAGTGAGCAAAGAATTTGTCTTGTAAAAGCAACCACGAGGCTGTGGTCTCGAGCTGTTCGTGATACGTAGTTGTTCATGATGCGTAGATCCATAGTTAGAGCAGGAAAAATAGTGCCGCACGCAGAGAGTGTTTTGCAGCTTTCTAAAAAAAAATAATCAAGCCATTGTAGGCACATTTAGTCATGAGTAATGTTTGAAAAGAAAAAAAAAAAGAAGAGAAAAACAACAACAACAACAAACAAACAGAAAAAAACTACACCCTGAAGTCGCTTTCACTTCCGGGTAACAATACTTAGGTCAAATTCCCTCAGAATCATTGAGCGTTTGCTAAGCGTACATATAGACGCGCAGGTACTGACTAGGCTAGCACACCGTCCCTTGTGCAGTACAGGCGGGCCCGCCGGCCTTGAAGTGTGATATCACATGTGCGCTGGGTTACAGTTCAGCGACGAAGTCCTAGCCAGCGACTTGTCGCAAGTTGGAAGCACAGCTGTTAAATGTCACCCGAGTGCGTCACGCAGCTAAAACATAACAATGCCATATTATACCCTGACACTGTTGGAGTAGGCAGACTGAGAACAGCCCCCTCCCATTTGGCCAAAGGGCATACAGCAAACGTAGGAAGGGTCATGCACTCGTGGCATGTTAATGTAACAGAGAAGTAGAGTTCGTCATTGATGTGTGATGTGAGTGGTACTGACAGTTCGTAATCACAGTCTATAGAAGAGCGTCCCCCTTCCTGGTTATCAACGTAAATAACAAAATGTATAAGCAGGATTCAAGGGCTTAAGAAAATATTTAGAAGTAAATGTACTGCCATTTACGTCTGTATTCCTGAAGCTGAAATATGCCGACGGCGGTTTCAAATACACTTGCCTGTTAAATCTCAAGACCCATGTACCTGCTGAACATATCTGGAATTAAAGAATTTCGTATCGAGGAAACAAAGGCAGAACAAGAAATTGCGCGCACAGTACAAATCACGATCTTACAGAAGCTGCGTCTTCTCAAAATAAAGTTCCAAATGATACAGTTACCCTCCTCAACTCTGGCTTTCGTATTTACCATCCACCGCCTCTTCTGACGCGTCGAGAGAAATAATCTCCGACGTCATCAAAAAGAGTGGGAAGGATGCCACTTTCCTGAGAGACAAAAGTCGGATTTTATGCGCACCAGACCACAAAATCGCAAATAACTTGTTCCGGCTGATGGAGGAGGACGCCCGATTCAAGATAATCCTACCTGAGTTTCCTGTCCTTCATCTTTGAAAATCAAAGATTGTCAATCTCTATCCCCCCTTACAAGGACGCTGGACTGGAGACTCTCGCCCGTTTCCTGCAGGACTCTGAAGAGGCAGACTTCAACCGAGTTGTGAGGCCGGAAAACATCGGCAGCTGCACAAGACTTGTTAGGAGACTAGCAACAGCTATCCATATCGCCTTCATTGTAAAGTTTCTAGAAAGCTTGCTGCCAGAGAATGCCAAGGAACTATGTAGTGAACTTGGACAGAGCCAAATCCAAGAGAGGTGGAAAGCCCAATATGAGGAGTTCGTTGATAGAAGGAAGGATGAAAACGCCACTTTTGCCCTTCATGTGGACATACTCAACCATTGCGAAGAAGTTTTGGCCATTGCTCTCGCTGAAAGGATCGGTGGACAGCAGGGCTACCAGTTACTGTTGGCTGTAGTGAAGAGGTCTCTCTCGTTCTCTTTTCTGAACGGTGCCTCGGCCTATGCAGGATTCTGTGTGCAGCTACTCATCGAACATTATAGAGCCGGCACATTTCATCGCAGAATGAAAGAGACATTATTTTCAACACCCTATCGATCCAGCAGCATGAGGAATTTTGGTCTGGACTCGCAGAGAGAAATGGATCACAGATATGCTTTGAAAGGATTCCGTCCGAGAGGAACTGTGCCTTCCATCTTGCCGCGCATGTCCCTGGTGAACAAGTTTGAAGACTTAGAAGAAATTAGGACTAACAGGGAATCAACAGCTGAAGACACAACTTTGTCAGATTTTGACATTACTTTGAAGTTAACAGACACAGATCTCCAATACATAATTCCAAATGCAAAGATGATTATCAAAACTGTCAATTTCTCTGCAGACGCGGATCCACAAACCCCATTTAATGCGTATGCGCAAAATCCCGTTCCGTTGACACTTGCTGCTTTGAACAGGAACACACAGGAAGCCGGAGAATATATACAGCGGTTTCTTGTCGCCAGAAAGATGCTCGGAGCAACAGAAGCTGGCTGTTCTTCGATCAACTCAGTACGCGCCCCGAAAGAGCTCCTGGCGAAGCTGAAGTCAACGAAAAGCGTCACTATCAAGCGAATGACTTGCAGAACAACAGCGCTTTCTTCCACCTTAGAAAATCGAGAGAAGAAGAGGCAGCTTACGGTTAAAAAGGAAACCAAGAGCATTCAGTGCTTTTCTTCTCAGAGGAATACTTGTCAGGCGATTCTCCGGCCAGATTTTTCCAAACCAGACACCAACAAGGCTGTGGGCATCAAGAACGCCCTACTTTCTGTGCTTGCCGAAGAAGGGGGCCACACCCTTGTTTCCTTGAACGCCAAGATGCTGCCATCAGAAATGGCCAATCGAACCAGTATCGCCATGTCGATTTTTCTGGCGTCAAGTTCAAAACTTTCGCTGGATCTGGAGTTCTATACTTAAAACACGTTGAGCAAAATATCTTTTCCAAGATTTTTAGGATCTATAAAACCTTGCGACGTGTCATCGTGACCGAAGAGAAGTACTCGTTTACGCCTGATGATTTGAAAGCTGCAACAAGACAACGGCGACACAGAGAGATGAAGAGTACCATTGCTCACCTGAAGGATCCATCAGAGATGATTGACAGCAGCACGTTTGACAGAACAGCAGTCACGTCGACGTCTAGTGGTAAACAAGCCATAAGTACGTACCTGGCAGCAAACATCGGCCAGGTGGATATCAGAAAGGATGTCATCATCGACATTGACAGCGAATATCATACCGCCGACGCCTGCGGAACAAAGTTTGCTGTGCCTCTTCGATCCATCTTCAGTGCAGACGGCTACCAGTCATCCATTCTTTTGCAGTCTGTCCAGCAAAGAAAAGGCGAGGCTGAGATGGCGCAGCTGGACTGGCTGGATGATGTTGTGCCAGACCTCAGACCAGGAGAGAGCATCATTTCTTTAGTGACCTCTGCAGACATAGACGCTGTTCCAATTCATCTCTTTGTCGTCAGCAACAGGTGGCCAAGGAAATCGGATGGTTCATTCATACACCCCGTTCATGTCGTGCTACAGAAGACCAAGGGACTTTACGACACCTACAACATCACGGGTATCGTTGAAACACTAGAGAAGAAATATGGAAAAGACGCTGGGATGAAGGTTGCCATAACCTTGTGCATGGGTGGTAATGATTTACTGCCGAAAATTTTCAATATTTCTCATGCATAACTACTACAGACTGTCTTATCCCAGGGTTACTATCACACATTGTTCCCCTTTGTGGCAGATGGCGATAAAGGCTATTACACAGGTGGATCCATCGACAAAGAAAGGTACTTGGAGTTGATGAAAACCTTATACTGTCCGCCGCGCTGCAACTCCTATCCGGCAACTGTCAGTTGAGTCGGTCAGACAGTACAGTATTAAAGACCCCAAAAAGTTTACCTTCAATAACGAACAGTTGTGGATGCCACCAGTACCAGTGTTGCATCTCATCGCAGATCTCATCGACCTACAGATCGCATATCTGTTCACTGCCGGCGACCACGCCTCTAGTTTGCCTGATTTCCTGTCTTCTGGATGCCTTGTCAAACGAGCTGATGGCCAAGTAGACTACAACTTTGACTCCGAAATGAGAGCTGAAGACAAGCAGGACCTTCTTCAAATTCCAGAAGCTGTCCTTCAGGGCTTGATTCTTCGGGCCAGCAGACAAAGATCGAAACGCCGCATGCAAGACACCCCACAAAAAGTCTAGCGTCGAAAGATATAGCCAGTGACATCTACTCCAAAGGTACTCTATCACTGCTTAATTTTGTACCAAGAGTTGCGAATAAAATACTTATTATACGTGTATACGACGAAACAATAACACGAGAAAGTGTCACATCAGCCAGAAACACAATAACGTGTACATTACACTAGACTAGCAAACACAGAAATATGGGTATATTTTGTTGAAAAGGACATATTAAACCGGTTGTAATCATAATGGCAATGAAGAATTGTCAAAGTTGGAACATTATAAAAATAGTGTGCCTTCAGTCGTTACGTTTCCAAAAGGTTTATTCTAACGTCGATTGAGCCGTGACAGTTATTGCAGCTTGTACATGATCATACAAGAAGATTTTGTTCGAGCTAACGACTGCCTTTGTTCTTATGTTTGAACTTTTATAATTGCAGAAAAAGTAACAAGTAGAACAGATGGAGCTGTCAGGAGACAGGGAGTTCTTCAGACGCAACATTGATCTATGGACTTTTGTGAACATAACACTGAAGATACTGAATTAGTAGTAACAAACGTTGCACTCATACACCGAGATATGGCGGTTTACGGCATAATGGTGGTCACCTTTCATCATAACCCTTGGACCGAAGAACTCAAGACATTTTGAAACTGTTGTTCATAGTTGAATTAAAGTGTTAGTTATGTATTAGTTCATGTATTGGTTTTCTTACTTCTTTCTCGGCGGTTTTATTGCGCTACTATAGTGCGTCGGATCCACAGCGTTTGTGTCGGGCATTATGTCATATTATCGGCACATAACCGATGTACATCAACATAGTATTGTATTGTGCTCCCGCTTATGCGATAGAGTCGCTAGGTTTGAACTTTGTGATGAAGGGGTTACCGCCCAAACGACGCTAATGAAAGCGCAAGTTATATATGACCTCTACTAATTTGGTCATAGTCGTGCCCGCTTTTCAAGGAATTGATACCAGATATAATAGTGTTGATATTTGCTTTAATTGCACGACATGTCGCATTGGAAAGTATTGCCGCGCAAAATGATTTCTTTAACATATGCTGTAGACCGCGCTGGTGCTCCTGCACGATATTTTAAGCACGCTTACTTGTGTGAGTGTGTGCATGTGTGCGTGTGTACTTTCATTAAGGTCATTGGAAAGAATGATCAAGTACTCTGATCACTTTTATACATCGCGAGAACAAACTGGCACGGCGAGGTTTTCGTTTTTCGGCTCGAGAGGACCGATCGCCGGGTTGGTTGGTCTCTCTTCAACTCTAATGCTGTCTTCAGCAGTACTGAACTGAGGAACTCAGCTGCATATTTCAAGATGCAATAACTGTGAACTGAACTGAACCCTCATGAGAATTACGCATGTGCCTCCGTCGTTCATATCAGAAAGCTTTCTGCAGACGCACATTCAACAGCAATGATTCTCTCACTATAGTGAGCACAGCTGTAAATCCTGGCACAAATGTAACAAACGCCTCCTCTATAAATTAATTATCTGCTTATGAGAATCTATGCTGTTTAAATGCGGAAGGTGGTGGCTGCCCGGCACTAGCAGGCCTTAGTTTACTGATTAAACTCGACGGGCTTGCGGCTGGTGTTTATGTTAACTGTCAACGTGTTGCGGAGACGCGTGTAGGGGAGGAGGGGATGCGTTTCCCCCCTCATCCAGCTGCAGTACTTTGTCGCTAGACTGCTTAGTTCGGGTTTAACGTCCACAGCACCGAGGTGATCATGGACGGCCCTGACGGGCGGGTTATGGGGGACAGGGAAATCTATTGCCTATGGAGTACGACCTGAACACTGATCAACTCAGGCGCACTCCAACTGTGCCACTTTGATTTACCAGGAACTTTCAACGGACATGCTATTGAACAAATCCGTTTTTCCCCCTGGATTGTGAGTCCAGCTACCGGGGCCGGGACGGGATTCGAACCCACGACCCGGCGATTCCCTTCGCTCTCCTGCTCCGACGTTTAACCGCCTGAGCTATTTCGGACTCACATGTGCGCTGGTCAGTGGTATTGCACCTTAAGGCTTACACTACACCACATGTGTGCTGATCTATGATTTTGGACCTTACAGATACGAGCCACATATGTGTACAGCTCTGTGATGCAGTGTGCTGCACTGTGACGTCGTTAGACCGTATTGAGACTTTTATAACATTGGACGTGTCTGGTTGGACCGCACGCAGGCCTGTAACCCACCACATCCTGAGACTGATTTTTGTAAAGTTTGCTTATTGTCCTGTGAAGGCTACATTACAGATTATGAGGTAGATCAACTGTTTTAGTTGAAGGGTGGTGCCAGAATAGCGTGGCGCCTTAGGCGCCAAGCTATTCTGGCACCACCCTTCAACTATCAGTCAAATTTATTTCAAGCAATTGGTGTATCAGAATGATAAGGGTTAACCCTTTTCATCCTGATATACTGTTGCGTGAATAAATTTGGCTATGATAGTTCAAGAGTGGTGCCAAGCTACACCTAGATAAACCGGCACCATCCTTGAACTAAAATGGCTGATCTGTCTCCTAATCTGTAATGCAGCCTTCATAGGACAGTAAGCAAATTTTAAAAATAGCCTCCATAGGACAATCAGCAAATAAAAAAACACACACACACACATTGAGCCTCAGGACATATTAATGTGTGTGAATGCTGGTGCATGAGTTCTCTCGAGTTGGTACTCAAAATGTTGAATGTTGAAATCTTGTCAAAAATTAAATTGCACATATGATTGTTCAGCTCCCGCGTTTGAGATGGCTAGATTTCCCTAAAATCGTATATGTTACGGCCAATATCACGGTCGGGTATTTTCATAAGTTCCCTTGATATGAAAATAACGAGGGTATAATTAGTACAACGGGCAGAGCACAGAGAGGGTAATGACACGGTCCACTTTAGCTGTCATAAGCTCACTTTAAGTTGACAAGCTGCTGGCCCTACTAAGCTGGGACTAATGAATTATAATTTCGAGCTGGGATTAATGAATATATATTAAACTCACTTTAGCTGTCATGATGCGGGCAGTAGCAAACGGGGAGCTGGAACTAATGAATACATAATGAGCCCACTTTAGTAGTGATGAATACAGACTCCTTGTGACGAAGAATAATTATGAGGGACAGTAATAGGTCCCTGGTCAGCTAGGGTCAGAGGGTGCTGTCCACCAGAGCAGATGTGGGATATTATGGGCGACAGTAATAGCTCCTTTGACAGATTGGGACAAAGGGACGCTGTCCACCAGAATAGATGTGGAATATTATGGGTGACAGTAATAGTCCCTTTGACTGATTGAAACAAAGGGGCGATGCCCTCCAGAACGTGTATATATAGTGGGGGGAAACACTAGAACGGGAGAACTCAGAACCAAGAGAGAGAGAGAGAGAGAGAGAGAGAGAGAGAGAGAGAGAGAGAGAGAGAGAGAGAGAGAGAGAGAGAGAGAGAGAGAGAGAGAGAGAGAGAGAGAGAGAGCTGAGGAGCAAGAGACCGAGCTCCAGTATTTTCGCCATTTCGTATTTCATGCTAGTAGGTTGGTTGTGCCCAACCTATTAGACCCACGATGACCAAGAAACAAAAGACTCTTCTGGAAACACTCTTGTCTGGCTGCGTCTTCCAACAACAACATCTTGCGTGTGGCTGTGGTAGTGTAACACTACCATCTTCTTATTTGGTGCCGTGACCAGGATCTCAGAACGGGAAGAAACAAAGCAACGAAGCAACAGAAAACTAGACTATCAGCACCAAATCGACAGCCAACGACGCAAGGGTGGAAGAGCAGACCAGAAAGAGAAGAGAAGAGTGCAAGCCAACAACAAGAAAATAGAAGAGAATAGTCAAGCCAACAACCCGAAGAGAAGAGAAGAGTTCAAGCCCACGCCGAGTAACGAGTAGAAGCAGAGTTCGAGCCCACGTCAAGAAAAGCAGAGTTCGAGCCCACATCAAGAAAAGCAGAGTTCGAGCCCACATCAAGAAAAGAAGAGTTCGAGCCCACTTCAAGAAAAGCAGAGTTCGAGCCAACGTCAAGAAAAGCAGAGTTCGAGCCCACGCCGTGTAACCAGAAAAAGTACAGTTCGAGCCCACGAGACGTCTGCGACTCATTCAAGACCAACAGCCAAAAGGATCACGGGGTAAGTGACTTTTTTGTTTAACCCTTGTTGAGTCTTATAGAGGAGCCAGACCAGTTAGCTAGGGTTGTGTTGTTGTTACATTGAAAAGAAACAAAAAATGGCAGAGGAAGTATTCAGGATTTTAGGCGAAAAAGTAGAGGAAATGAGTCAGGCGATTAACGCCCAGAGTATAGGGCAGATGGTAGGAACGTTTGACGGAAAGCCTACCAAATTTAGGGAGTGGATCAAAGAAATTGACAAATATGCAGTGCTAATAAAAGCCCTCAACAGGCGCCCCGTCATTGCTTATCAAGCAAGCTCGGGGGTGGTGAGTGATTTTATCCATCGATTCTTACAAACTGATGCGGCAGGGGATTGGGATGAATTGAAAAGGCAGCTAACCGTAAGGTTCGGCGAAATCGCCGATGAAAATCATGCTTTTGCGTTGCTACAGCGGGTGAAACAAAACCCGAGGGAAAGTGTGCCTCTGTACGCAGAGCGACTAATGACTTTGGCCGGCGAAGCCTTCCCGAGTCAGATGGGCGCTGCTGTGGTACAGCGGCAACTCACCAATTTCTTTGTTGACGGATTGGCGCATGACTTTCTTAAGATGAAAGTCCTGCGGGATAACTCAAATACGTTAGATAGGGCCGTAGATAGGTTCGAACTACGCACAATAAACAGCCGACCAGTTGGTCAGCCGAGAGCGACAGCTAGGGGTGGAGAAGAGGCTATGGAAGTAGACCATGCTCGTCACCGTAATTGTTTTAAATGCGGGAGAGTAGGGCACCAAGCAACAAATTGCCGAGTGATAGGGGCGGTTGGGCAGCAAACACAGCGTCCACCGATTCAATGCTGGAAGTGTGGGGAAGGGGGTCACATTCAACGAGAATGTAGAAAGGCCGGAAACAGAAGGTCACAAGGTCAAAGAAGGTTCCCGCCCAGGCAGGAAAACTAGAGGGTTCTGCGGCACATGAAGCCGTTACGCAGAACCGAAAAAGTAGAAAGAGTCAGTTGTTTAGCATTAATGTAGCGGGTAGCCCTAAGTGCATAGTGTTCAAAATTGGGAAGCAACGATTTCGTAGCTTGATCGACACGGGAGCCGAGGTGTCTTTGATTAGAAAGGGGGCTTACGATAAACTCAGTCATAAGCCAAAGTTAGGAAAGGGAGATGTGTCGTTACAGTCAGTTAGTGGAGAAATGTTAGAAGTATTGGGGAGTTCAGAATTAGAATTTACGGTAGCGGGGCAAACATTTTAAGCATAAGTTCTACGTGTTAGCAGGGCTCAACAGGAACTTTATTTTGGGAAATGACTGGTTAGACAAAAACGGGGTGAGGATTTATTTTGACTTGAAGAAACTCAGAGTAGGGAGTGTTTATGTGCCCTATGAACAGGACATCCACATTTCGTCTTTGGTCAGAGTGACTAAGACGAAAGTGATAAAACCTCAGACGGCAGAAGTACTCCAGGTACGGATGAAGAATGCTCCGTATTTTACAAGAGAGACACTCTTAGAGATTTCTGAAACAGACCAGGGATTCATAGCACAAGAACCGGGACTGTTAGTGACAAGCACGGTAGTCAAGCAAAATAATAGCCAGACGTATCCCATACTGATAGTAAACAACACAAACAAGACGTATAGAGTTAGAAGGGGTTGTGTTGTAGGGAAGGTAACGACAGTTCAGGAAGTACACGAAGTACAGATAGGGTCGGTTGATCGGCAGGTATCGGCAGTCGACTTGACGGAAGTCACTGCGCCGGAAAAGATGAAAGGTGTAGTGTCAGAGCTCATTACGAACAATCAAGACTTGTTTGCGAATAGCGACCTTGATTTAGGGGCAACTGACACTGTCACGATGAAACTAGATACCGGCGATCATCCTCCCATTAGGATAAAACCGTATAGAATCCCGCTTCAAGATAGAGAGATTGTTGACAAGGCTCTAGAAGAGATGTTACAGGCAGGTGTGATAAGACGTTCTCAGTCTCCATGGTCTTTTAGTTTAGTGATTGTATCCAAGAAGGATGGTTATGTGTTGACTTTAGGAAACTGAATGAGATTACAAAGAAAACATCATACCCACTACCGCTGATAGATGATATTTTGTCACTGCTTGGAAAGGCCAAGTATTTTACCAGTCTGGACCTTAAGTCGGGATACTGGCAGGTCAAGATGGCGGATCAGGAGAGTAGGGATAGAGTAGCATTTGCATGCCACAAGGGATTATTCGAATTCATTTGGTTTGGTTTGGAGCACCTGGATTGTTCATGATGCTTATGAATATCGTGCTCGCGGGTTTAGAAAGTTTTGCCTGTGCCTATCTCGATGACATTTTGATCTTCTCAGAAACAATAGAAGACCATCTGTGTCACCTTCAGACAGTCTTTGATCGATTGAGACAGCATGACCTGAAGCTGAAAGAAGTGTCAGTTCTTTGAGGAAGAAACCAAATACTTAGGGTTTGTCATTAGTAACCAGGGGATAAAACCGGATGAGGAAAAGGTAAAAGTCATTCGGGCTATGGCGGCTCCGACCTGTGTCAGGGAGTGCCGTTCGTTCATTGGTATGATTGGGTTTTACATGAAAATGATTCCTAATTTCTCCCAGATGGCTGAACCAATCATAGCACTGACACGAAAATATGCGAGATTCAGTTGGACAGAGGAATGCCAGAAAGCGTTTGATTTTATGAAGGAAACGTTAGCCGTAGCACCAGTGTTAGCCTATCCAGACACACGGCGTCCGTACATCCTTTACACGGATGCCAGCGACACATGCGTGGGGGCATGTCTCGCGCAAAAATGTGATGAGGATTCAGATATTTTCCCAGGCTCAAAGGTAGAAAGACCTATTTATTTTCTATCCCATAAACTTAGTACCAGTCAAAGAAAATGGTCGACAATAGAGAAAGAGGCCTTTGCGATCCACTATGCGCTTCAAAAGCTAAATCACTATTTGCATAATGCGGAATTTGTAATCCGCACGGATCACATGCCTCTTAAGTATTTGCTTAATTCACCAATGCAAAATACGAAGGTGCAGATGTGGGCCCTCGGCATTTCGGGATATAATTGTACTATTGAATATATCCCAGGTCCCCAAAACGTATTGGCAGACTTATTATCCAGAATGCCGGGTGGTACGCACATGCCAGAGCATGAGGAAGAAGAAGAGTTAACCAGAGAGGTCAATGACAATGCTTTTGTCATAGGAGTCATAAACTCCAACCAATTCACACCCAAGCAGTTCGCTAGTTGTACAGTAGGGGCAGGGTGTGATGAGAAGCTGGAAAAGGTTGATTTTCCAGGGCCGTTTGATATTATTGAGGAACAGGAGAAGGATGCTGAAATAGTGCGCTTAAAGGACTTATTGATTAGTGAACAAGGAACCATGACCGTCAATAGGAGGTACATGATGATAGAGGATGTTCTGTATTTCTTGTCTCATCCTGATGATGAACCAGTAGCCAGATTGTACGTTCCCTCTCACTTGGTAGAGTACGTAGTCAGACAGTACCATGACGAAAATGGTCACAGGAATAGACAAGACCCATGACACAGTCAGTAGAAAGTATTACTGGCCTAACATGTACAAACAACTGTATGAATATGTTAGTGGGTGTGTCATCTGTCAGACTAGAGTGTTACAAAAGAAAAGGGCCCCCGTACAGGAAATGGACATTCCTCCATACCCATTCGCTAAGTTGTCATTGGACTTGGCAGGTCCGTTTGACCGCTCCCTTAGCGGGAATCGCTATGTCATAGCATTCATCTGTCATCTGACAGGTTGGGTAGAGGCGTTCCCTGTACCAGACAAAACGCCACAGTCAGTGGTACAGCTGCTGGTAGAAGAAACCCTACCCAGACATGGCTGTATCAAATAGTATCAGACAATGGGTCTGAGAATGTGAATAGGGTTATGGCAGAAACGCTGGCAGAACTGAACATAGATCATGTCACGACTAGTCTTTATCATCCCCAGTCCAACGCTAAGGTCGAACGTTTCCATAGAACATTTAGTCTTTTGACATACCTTTATTCGCATCATTTCAACAAAAAGAAAGCAAATTAAAGGACAAGTCTACTGTATGGATTTGATAACAGGAAACTTCCGCGAGTAGGAGATCAGTGGAAACTTTCATGACGCAATTTTGCGACCTTTAAAAAAAAAAAGTCCCTTCTATTTATAGAAGGGAACTTTTAGGACGGGTCGCGGTGGGGCGAATTTAATAGCATGTCCATGATGTCAAAGGCGGGCAGGCCTAAACCTCTAACAATTAAAGTAACAAGATAAAATTACGTCATGTCCAGTTACCCTAACCTCGCTGCTGAACGTACATTTACCGCGAAGCGCCGTATGTGCGTATGTATGTATGTATGTATGTATGTATGTATGTATGTATGTAATGTATGTAATGTATGTATGTATGTATGTGTGTATGTATGTATGTCTTATGTATGTGTGTATGTATGTAAACAAGAGAACTTCCGATATATATGTACACATAAGCTTGAAACTTCGCGAAATACTTTCTTAAAGGGGTGGCTAAGATAGACTCCGAGGATATTGTAATTGACATTCTCTTCGAAGACATAAACAACAGTTTATAGGAAGTCGGTTGACCCAGATTAGAGTCCGTAATTTCCGTAATTTTGGTCATATTTACTTTTGGATATAGCTAGTTTGGAGAAAGAGATTGGATGAGTTCGTTAACCAGCTTTGTATCCTTTAAACTTCTTTAGTCAAAATTAATTCTTTTCAGAAAAGAATTAAATCAGTAAAAAACCTTGTCTTGTAGAGAAAGTCAGACAGTGGCGGTGACGTAAAAGAGGCAACTCCGTCACCACGCAGACATTGACATAATACTCTAAATATGACGTAGTTGTTTGTTTTTTCTCTTTCTCTCTCTCTCTCGCTCTCTCTCTCTCTCTCTACGTGTGGAGAGAGAGAGAGAGAGAGAGAGAGAGAGAGAGAGAGAGAGAGAGAGAGAGAGAGAGAGAGAGAGAGAGAGAGAGAGAGAGGAGAGACAATGACAATGACAATGACAATGAATCTTTATTTTCCAAGGATAAAAAGATTTAGGTCTGAAGACCTTTCTTTCATCTTGTCCTTGCTAAACTACTTACACACACACTCACGGGGCCGCACGCACTGACACACCATAAGCGCCCAACAAGGCGAGTCATACTGGCTGCCCCTCTCGATCAGCTGCCGCTCGAAATCGACAGCAGGGATACAGCCTGTGTGTACATATGGCCATCATATACAAAAACATCATAAACACATTTAATACACATAATGAGATATACATGCGCTACCATCTAACAAGTGTACCATAAGATTACCAAAAAAAACAACAACAACAACAATCAAATAGACAAATTCAAAATACCACGTCATTCTAAAACAAAAGCAGCTTACCCTTTCATTTGTAGCAAATGCTGATGAAGCCGTGTCTTGAAAGCATTTATGGTCGTGATAGACTTTATTTCTTTTGGAAGTAAATTCCATTCTTTGGCTGCTGAATATGACAAGGCCGATTAAAAAATGTCAAGGCGGGGCCTAGGCACTACCAGGTCGTTCCTCAGTGTCGGGTACGGAGTGTGGGGAGCCTTAAAGAGAGCAGCGAGATATCCAGGTGATTTTGAAAGAGTGATCTTACGCATAAATACACATTTATTGAATAAAATGTGCTTACGAAGGGGCAACATATTTAATTTTGTTAGTTTATCGTCGGTAGTCAAAGGGGTGTTGGAATCTTTTAGGATAAGCTTTGCCGCACGTCTATGAAGTGAATTTATTCTTTTTAAAGAAATATCGCTGCATCCATCCCATACTGTCGATGCGTAATCTAGATGGGATTTTATGTGTGCATTAGAGAGAGAGAGAGAGAGAGAGAGAGAGAGAGAGAGAGAGAGAGAGAGAGAGAGGAGAGGAGAGAGAGAGAGAGAGAACCAATGAATCAATAAATCAATGAATCTTTATTTTACAACGGTGAAGATATTAACACAGTCAGTGACTATGTCATTTTTCGTACCTGCCGTTGCTACAACTACGACTAAGTACAAAATATACATGAAAAAGAGACATCAAAGCACAGTAATACAAAATATATAGTCCACTAAACACAAACACGTGCATACGCCGCGCACAAACGCACTCACGCGTCCACACACACACACACACACACACACACACACACACACACACACACACACACACACACACACACACACACACACACACACACACACATGATTGTTAGAATATACACGTACATTCGTGTGGAATAACTAGATATTATTATTTGAGTAATGTCAGATACCTATAAAGACTTGCCTTTAGAGAGAGAGAGAGAGAGAGAGAGAGAGAGAGAGAGAGAGAGAGAGAGAGAGAGAGAGAGAGAGAGAGAGAGAGAGAGAGAGAGAGAGAGAGAGAGATTGCCGCCCCAATCAAAATCAACATCAGGATCACCCCCTCCCCGCCGACGTCTTGACCATAGAGAGGATTTGGCCTGGGGTCCCTGCTGTGCTAATAGGTGATTCAATCTTACGAGAGGTGGGTGGTCAGATTGTATCACCGACTGTACCTCTGCAGAAGATCTGCGTACCGGGCATGTCCATTGCTGAATTGATGGCGTGGCTCGACACGCAGCCCGCTCCTGCACCGCACATTGTCTTAGCCGTTCTGCATGTCGGCATCAACACATGCAAACGCCGACAAGTGATCAGTGTGGACACCTGGGCCAAACTCCTCACACTGGTAAAAATTAAGTTTCCAAGCGCCGCCGCCAAAATGTCGTTTGTCCTGCCTGCTTTTGGTCGACACCGGCCCCGCCAACAGTGCCATCATACTTTCCAACAGGAACCTGATGGCGGCGTGCGATCAGGTGAGGGCTCTGTACATTGACAACGTGCCAGTGTTTCGTTGGGGCCCCACGTAAACTGCTCTACAGACAGAATGATAATTTCCATCCGAGCACTGACGGGCCTTGCGACTTGCCTTCAACCTTAGGTCCACTGCCCGTGCAACCCTGCCGTCTGTGCGGTCTCAGTAGCGGCTTTGCCCACCAGCCTGGGCTGCGGCCAACTCTGTGTGACGACCCCCTGCAATACGGACCCCCCCCCCCCCTATGGCGCCTCTAGGAGGCTTGCACCGTAACGGTCACCTGCCCATTGGACTCAGCTGTAAAGTACCCCTCCTCCCCACCCCACATTATTCTCCCCAGTCAATGACCTCGCAGCGTGTTTCCTACCTCGTGGCCCCTTCCCCCAAATTTTCCTGTGATCCTGCCACTTGGAGTGTTGCTTTCCCTGAGCCATCTGTTGCCCCTAGCCATGGTCGGTCCGGCTACATCACCTGTCCAGAGTATCAGGGGCGGCACTATGAGACCCTCGTCTGAGTGAATTTCAGTGTGAACCCACCCTGGTTGCCTTCCTCGATTCTCATCGGTGGATCGATGGGGTCAAACAGTGTGGTCTACCCATCGTCCCTTGCCTGAGTGAAGTGACATTCTAAACCCACGCTCACTGTCTCCCTCGATTCGTTCTGGCGGATCGACGGAGACAACCTGTGCGGCGTACCATGATGTGTAATTGTCGTATTTATCAGTCCATGTGTTGTCTCCCTCGCTTCTCTGCTGTGAGTCGACGGAGCCACCCAGTGTGGCACCCACCTTCACTCTCATATATTGCCAACACTCATTAGATGGAGCAACACACCGTGATCGTTTTATGACGTCTGAATCTGACAATCTGGCAAACAGTTTAGTGTCCAACATTGAATCTATAGCGTATTAATCGATTAGCCCTTTGGATTTATTTCGTGAAACGAATTTGCTTCTGTGAATAGTGTGTGACGATCATTATCTTCCTGCATTTTCCTTTTCTATCAAAACTGAGGTAACAGAGTCTTCTTGTTATAGCGAAGGAGCCTATGTCTTTATCGTATATTATACGGTCTACGATCAGTGACTCATTTCATTCGCGTGGGACGTGACGCTAAGGAGCCGGTATTTATATCGCAGATACGGTATACTATCAGTGACTCATTTGCCTACAGAACGTAACGAAACTTTATTTCCCCGACGTGGGGCATGACGTTGCCTGCAGAGACAGCGACAGAACTTAAATTTCAGCTCTGTAGTTTCTCCTGTATTTTGTTTAACTTTGTTAGCGTTCATACACATTTGTTTGTTGTTATTTGACTTACGTACACATTTTTCCCCCAACGTGTTCATTCATCATGCCTGCCTGTAGCCCAACTGTACCCCAGTGTTCGCTGCAAAGGCAAGATTTACGAATAGGGCATCTTAACATTTATCATTTATACAACAAAGTGCCCGACCCCACTGTTTTACTTTCACAACCCCAACCCTTTCATGTATTTGGATTTAGGGAGTCTAGACTCGGATAACATATTAGTGACGACTCGATCTCCATTCACAATTATACTATATTCCGTAGAGATGCATCATCTGCTGGTCATACCGGTATAGCTGTGTACCTTTATAACTCTATCCGCCAATACGTTACACGCCGCATGGATTTAGAGTCTGTTCACTTAGAAAGTTTATTCCTTGAATTGAAATGTGACAAATCTTCCCCCCACACTTATCGGATTTATTTATCGCACCCCTTCAGCCACATTCTCCTGGTATGATGATTTTGACACCATGATGGATAAGGTGCAACTACGTAACAACAAAGACATACACCTTCAGGCGATTTTAATATTGCCCTTCTCAAGACTGGTCATGCGGCGTGGAATTACACCACCTCATTATTTGGCCTGCAACAGATGGTTCGGTCTCCCACAAGAGTTTCTTTGTCATCCGCCACATTGATTGACCACATCTACACTACAAATATATCTGCTGTCAAGAACGTCCATGTGCCGAATGTAGCCATTAGTGATCACTTTCCTACTTGTTTTAATCTTTCAGTTAAACGTGATAAACCCCAGCACAAACAACACACTACTATCGCCTACAGGTCTTACAAAAAGTTCAACACTGATGACTTTCTTCGTGACCAATCAAACACGCCCTTTCACCTTATTTATAACACTAATGATCCCAATGAAGCCCTAGCGCTTTGGTACAAGCTGTTTCTTTGGGTCCTAGATAAACATGCCCCACTCAGGACTAAACGAATTAAACACCCTACCCTTCCGCCTTGGTTGTCAAAGGACATTATTCACGCGATGAAAATAAGAGATGATTTAAAACGGCATAAAAATCTTGCAGATTTTAGAAAACAACGTAATTTCGTAAAAATCCTTAGTTGGAAAAGCCCAGAAAACGCTTGCGGAAAAAGTTATCGCAGAGGGTAAAGATACCCGAAGTGTCTGGAATACAATCAATTTTTTTACAAAGCGAAAACGTTCCATCCCTGCTGCTACCTCTCCAGGCATGGATCCAGACGACTTCAATTCCCATTTTTAAAATATCGCTGAGTCCCTTGTACAGTCTTTTTCCACTAGCAGTGATAGCTACAGTTGTTCTGCTAAACTGCGCACAGTGTTTGAAGTTGGTAAATATATTTCTACTCTAACCAGTAAATCGTGTGGCCTGGATGGAATAAATAACACGGTACTGAAATTGTCACTTCCATACACAGCTGAATCCTTGACATTTATATTCAACCTTTCTATCACGCAAGGTATTTTTCCAGATGCCATGAAAGATGCTAAAGTTGTCCCCATTCCCAAATGTAAAGATCCCAAAAGTCCAAACGATTTCCGTCCTATTTCAGTGTTATCAATATTATCGAAGCCAATAGAAAGACACGTTCACAAGCACCTACTCCAATTCTTGGAGAATCAACGCCTACTCATATCTCTTCAGTCCGGTTTTCGACCTAAACACTCATGTCATACTGCACTCGTTCACATCGTTGACTCTTGAATCAACAATTCCAAATTAAGTGGTGCAGTTTTTCAGGACCTAACCAAAGCATTTGATTTAGTCGATCACAACATTCTTTTAAAGAAACTTTCAGTATATAAGTTTGATTCGAACTCTATAGCGTTTTCCTCCTCCTACCTAAGTCGCCGCCGACAGAAGGTGTACTCGAACGGAAGGTATTTGAAAGAAGGTATAGTGAGGCACGGAGTTCCCCAAGGATCTATCCTAGGGTCTCTTTTATTTTCTTTATTCATCAATGACCTGCCTCTTTCTATCTCAAATCCTAAGGTAAAATGCGAACTCTTTGCTGACGATTCAACGCTGCATACATCAGACAATCGTGTCACGACGCTAAATCAGCAAAGTCTTGACGAAGTGTCAGATTGGTGTAGGCATAATCGCATGCTACTCAGTACTTCTAAAACCAAAAGCATGTTGATAACAACCCGCCAAAAGCATCAGCTACATCCTGCCCCTTTGATACTTTCACTTGGCGATAAACCTATCCAACAGGTATCCACTCACCGCCTACTGGGAGTTGTAATTGACGACCAGCTCAATTGGTCGTCGCATATCGACAGTTTGTGCAAAACCTTGTCCAGGAATGTATTTCTGCTCTCTACACTTAGACATATTCTTAGTACAAAGTGCTGTACATTGTTCTTCACGCGCACATTAAGAGCCACTGTGACTATGCGTCCTCTTTGTGGGACGAATGCAGCGAACGTCATATTAAAAAATATCAACTCGCTCTATCGTCGTTCAGTTAAAATAATTATTCCAAACCCTACTACCACAGACGAAAAAATTAAATTTCTTGGCCTGCTTCCACTGAAGGAACAACTCAAATTTAACAAATGCGTCCTCATGCACAAAATATTTCATTATCAAGTCCCCGAATATCTGTGCACGCTATTTAAGTTCAGCCCTAGGCATCAGCTACACACGAGACATGGCTTGCCGCCTTCATTTACCCCGACCCAGGATAGATATCTACAAGTCAAGCCTTCTATTTTCGGGTAGTTTTGTCTGGAACACATTGCCTTTGAACATTAAATCATGTTCAGGTAAAACCCATTTTAAGCGTGCTTTGCACACGCACTTCCATTCAGCCTAACTTCACAGTTTGCCATATCAGAGTATTACTGCTGATAACACGTGAACGTCAAGTATTTTCTCTTTCTCCTTACATTTGTAAACTGATAATCCTTTGTCTTGTCAGTGTCGCTATATGCTCTTGATGCTTCTGATTCTTTGACACTGTCTTAGCTGAGTATAATATTAATGCTATGCACTCATTCATTTCCCTTGCTTTTTGTGTTGGTGGCAGTTACTAATTCTCCAATACCAATTTTTTTCCTTTCATTAATTCACCTATTGTGTTTTTTCCCGTGATTTTTCTTCCTCTTCTTCTTCTTCGTCTTATTATTATTATTGTTATTATTTGCATGCTATGTTTATTTTCATGTTATGTTGTTTGTTTACAGGACAGCTTGTAACACAGGCATTGAGTTACCTAATAGCTTTATCCTGAATAAATAAAGATTCATCATCATCATCATCATCATCATCATCATCTCTCTCTCTCTCTCTGGAATTATTTAAGCGTTCTCACCTAAATCGGCGTTTATTAAGCCGTACTATAGACATTGCAGGAAATTTGACTGTAACCACTGATGGACTGTTTTATTTACAGAGATTTGTTTTATTGTGAGTGCTCCGCGGCGTAAGTTCTGTTTTCGTCGTCGTTGCATGTATTTATCCGCGGCAACACAAACAATTCCTAAACAGACGTGGAGTATTTTGACATTGCTCCTTCAGGGTAGCGTACATTGATACTTCCCATATACACTTCAGATGTGGGAGAGATTTTTTCGCAACGCTCAGCTCTTGTAGTCCGTGAACGTTTGATTATCACATTAATTTTTGTCTTCATACCTTATTGTTTTCTTTGATTGTTATTTTTTCTCTTTACATTGGCTTTCCATTTTTGATTGACGTTTGCTCAACCACCGCTATTGCAGTTGCTATTTTATTGTGAAACAAAATACAGCTGTTAGCGAAATACTCTTGGCTAGAGGCAAACAAAAAGAACATAAATTACGAGTGGGTCACCTCAAAGTTTTCCATCTTTATAATAAGGTATCTGACCTGTCGGCGTTTCTTAACAGTCCCACGCCGTTCGACATTTTCGGCCTTACCGAGTCACGCCTAAATTCAAATATCAGTGATGATGCCGTGAAAATTCCTAATTATTGTATAATGAGAAGAGATTCCTCCTGTCACGGTCAAACAGGCATTGCTGTATACGTTCATCACTCTATCGAACACTTAGTCCGTAGGCGTAAAGACTTAGAAACGGCTGAACTAGAGTGTGTGTGGTTTGAGGTCAAAAGCCCGTACTGCTCACCGTCATTTGTTGGTTTTCTTTACCGCAATCCGGCGTCTAACTTCGAGTGGTATGATAATTTTACTAATAAACTAGACAAAGTGTATAAAGGGCAAAATGACGTCATTCTTCTTGGTGACTTTAATATAGATATGCTTAAACCCCATCCCGCATGGGACACTACATTTTCTTTATTTGGCCTAGTACAGCTAGTTAAATCCCCCACCAGAATTACCGCCGCGAGCTCTACGCTCATTGACCACGTCTACACAAACAAACCGCAGGCGGTGTCCGATGTTAGTGTCTCAGACCTTAGTGTTTGTGACCACTGCCCCATGATTTGTTGCTGGTTTATAAAACTCCCCAAATTAAAGAAACATCGTCATACCACAACAACCTACAGGTCGTTTAAGCATTTCAGTCGTAATGAGTTTCTACACGACCTTAATAACACTCCTTTTGACGATGTCCTCTCACAGATGATCCAAATATTGCGCTGTCCACTTGGTACAGATTATTCCTTGGAGTATTAGACAGATATGCGCCGATTAGAACAAAAAGAGTAAAGAGTGAGATACTCCCCCCTTGGCTGACAAAAAAAAATAATGCATGCCATGTGGGTGTGAAATGACCTAAAAAGAGAAAAAAACTTTGATGAATTTAAAAATCAGCGAAACCGTGTGAGGTCAATGGTGCGAGCCGCGAGGAAAGACTTTATCCGCAACACTGTCAAGAACAACAAAGATGTGTCAGCAGTGTGGCGGGTACTGATTTCGATCACTCGAGGCAATAGCAGTATGTCAACAACCATCCCCAGTAATCTCTCCGCCGACACATTCAACGAACATTTTTTGTCTGTTGCGGATTTGATAACTACTCCTAGTCGTGATACAGAGGTTGACATATGCCCCGATTACTTAGTTAATTTCTGCAACAGAAAAACAACTGGCACACTACCATTTAATATCCCTATACTTGCAGTGCATGAAGTGGGCAAACTAATGTGTCTGGCCATGATGATATCAACCCACAAATATTAAAGTTGTCTGTACCATACATCATAGAGACCCTTACTTATATTTACAACTTATGTATTCAAAAAAATGTATTCCCTACAGACCTCAAAGTTGCAAAAGTCGTTCCACTGCCAAAATCAAAAGATCGTACTGACCCTAAAAACTATAGACCCATTTCTCTGCTGTCAGTATTATCTAAACCCCTCGAAAGGCATATACATAAACACCTGTCTGACTACTTAGAATCGCGAAAGTTGATACATTTGTCTCAGTCAGGATTTCGCCCTCGGCACTCATGTCATACGGCTCTGAGCAGATTAACAGAATATGAATAATTTGCAGCTGACAGGTGTAATTTATCTTGACTTTAAAAAGGCTTTCGACTTAGTGAACCATACAATATTGATTTCCAAACTTAAGCATTATCTTCGAAACGACATGGCTGTTTCCTTTTTTATGTCATACCTCGAAAACAGAAAATAGAAAGTAATTGCTAATGGAGCCTCTCTTGGCTTGACTTCGCGAACGAAGATTCTATAGGGCTTGCCCACGTCGTCTGCAGGCATTTTCGTGGCTGCGGAGGCCAATCCGGGACAGGCAGGTTCGACCGCAGTGGCTGCAGGGGAAGGTCTGGTCAGGGTTCTGAGTTACGGCAACTCGGTTTTTTTCTCCTGAGCCGTTTGTCCTTAAGGTTAGCTCTGCGAGAGTCCTCAAAGGAGACGGCTGCCTTGTAGATGGTGGAGCGCCAGGTGTCACGGTCCGCAGCAAGCGAAGACCACTGGCGGTGGTCGATTTGGCAAGCACTAAGTGACTTCTTGAGACCGTCTTTGTATCTCTTCTTTGGTGCCCCTCTGTCACGGTGTCCAGTAGCAAGCTCGCCGAACAGAGTGATCTTGGGTAGGCGATGATCCTCCATCCTGGAGACGTGCCCCGCCCAGCGAAGCTGTGTCCGCAGCAACAAAGCCTCGATGCTCATAGTTTCTGCCTGTTCAAGGACCTCGACGTTGGTGACATAGTCACTCCAGTGAATGCCCAGGATGGTACGCAGGCAGCGCTGGTGAAAGCGTTCGAGGAGTCGTAGTTGGTTGCGGTAGAGGGCCCAGGACTCGGAACCGTACAGCAGGGTGGTGAGGACGACAGCTCTGTACACACTGATCTTGGTGCCCGTTTTCAGCTGTTGATTGTGCCACACCCGCTTGAAAAGTCGCCCAAAAGCGCTGTTCGCTTTTGCCAGCCTGCTGTCAAGCTCCTTGTCCAGCTTGGCATCTGACGTGATGATGCAGCAAAGGTAGGTAAACTGGTGTACTGACTTCAGTTCAGACTCGCCGATGGTGATGTGGGGAGGGCGATGCTCTACCTTGGGTGCCGGCTGATGTAGTACCTCTGTCTTTTTCAGACTGACCTCGAGTCCAAAGAGCTGGGCAGCATCTGCAAAGCAGGATGTGATGCGCTGCAAGGCTCTCTCTGTGTGTGCAACAAGGGCAGCGTCATCAGCAAAGAGCAGCTCACGAATCAGTTGGTCTAGGGTTTTCGTGTGGGCCTGCAGTCGTCTGAGGTTGAACAGGCTGCCATCGAGACGATACCTGATGTACACTGCATCGTCATCGTCGAGGTCTACTGTGGCCTGCTTCAACATCATGCTAAAGAAGATGGTGAAGAGGGTTGGTGCCAGCACGCAGCCCTGTTTCACGCCGTTGATAATGGGGAATGGTTCTGAGAGGTTACTGTTGAGTCTAACCTGGCCTTGCTGGTCCTCGTGGAGCTGGACGATCATGCTTAGGAACTTTGGGGGACAGCCAAGTCGCTCCAGGATCTGCCACATGCCTTGCCTGCTCACAGTGTCGAATGCTTTTGTTAGGTCGACAAACGTTACGTACAGCCCTTTGTTCTGCTCGCGGCACTTCTCCTGAAGCTGTCTCAGCACAAAGACCATGTCGGTGGTACTCCTGTTGGCTCTGAAGCCACACTGGCCCTCTGGGAGGTGGTCTTCAGCGATGGCAGGTACCAGCCGATTCAGGAGCAGCCTTGCGAGAATTTTCCCGGCAATGGACAGCAGGGTAATTCCACGATAATTAGAGCATTCAGATTTCTCTCCTTTGTTCTTGTATAGGGTGATGATGACTGCATCACGGAGATCCTTTGGTAGTGTTCCTTTCTCCCAGCAGCAGAGAAAGAGGTCATGGAGCTTGTTGTGCAGTGCTGGGCCTCCATGTTTCCAGATCTCTGGCGGGATTCCGTCAATGCCTGCTGCTTTGCCACTCTTGAGCTGGTGGATGGCTGTGTGGGTCTCTTCGGCGGTGGGCGGTTCGTCCAATTCAACCTTTAGTGGGAGCTGTGGGATTTGGAGGATGACTGTTTCTTGAACAGTGCGCTCAGCGCCGAAGAGGTCCTGAAAGTATTCTGACCAGCGGTTCAAGATGGAGGTATTATCTGTGAGGAGTGCCTGTCCATCGGCGCTTCGCAGGGGACTTTGTACCAGGTGCCTAGGGCCATACACTGCTTTCAGTGCTTCATAGAAGCCCCTGTAATCACCGTTGTCAGCGCAAAGCTGGGTCCTCTGTGCCAGTCTCGACCACCACTCGTTCTGGAGCTCTCTAAGCTTGAGCTGGAGACTGCTGCAGCCTACTCTTCTACTAAAGATGTTAAACTCGGGGTTCCGCAGGGGTCAATCTTAGATCTTCTTTTATTTTGTATTTACATCAATGATCTGCCTCTAAGTCTCACCTACGTAGCAACACAGTGTGATTTGTTCGCCGATGATACCTCAATCCACACAGCTAACAAAGACATACGTGAAGTTGAAAACGGCCTTCAAAAAAGTCTCGACGATATATCAGCATGGTGTAAAGTCAACTCAATGATTCTGCATTCTACTAAAACAAATTATATGATTATTGCAACACGCCAAAAGCACCAGTTAAAACCTTTAAAGCTTAATCTATCACTCGGCGACATCATAGAACAGGTACATCGTCTATTGGGGGTCACAATTGATAATCAGCTGAGGTGGCAGATGCACATTGACAATGTCTGTAAAACGGTCTCGAGAAATATCTTTATGTTATCGAAATTAAAGTATTACACAGATAGTGAAACCAGAAAATTGTTGAGTAATGCATACATCGTGTCACATATAATCTACGCATCGACGGTGTGGGATTGTTGCAGTGATGTCCACTTAAAAAGACTACATTCTTTACATAGGAGAATGGCAAAATTAATTCTTCCCGACCCGCACTTGACGACCGAGGAAAAACTCAGTAAAGCTGGATTCCTGCCCCTTCAAAATCATTTTAAATATAACAAAGGGGTACTGATGTTTAAAGTGTGGAACCATAGCGCTCCAGAATATCTAACAGAGTTGTTTAAAAAATCAGATTCCTGCTATGGGAACATGAGGGGACTTTATATTGTTCCAAAACCCCGAATAGATATATTTAAATCTACTTTGTCATATGCGGGTTCCACACTGTGGAACTCACTCCCACATCACGTTAAAGCCACTCCGACATTATCTCGTTTCAAGGCAAGTCTTTATAGGTATATGACATTACTCAAATAATAATATCTAGTTATTCGTAGACACACGAATGTACGTGTATATTCTAACAATCATGTGTATGTGTATGTGTGTGTGCGTGCGTGCGTGTGTGTGTGTGTGTGTGTGTGTGTGTGTGTGTGTGTGTGTGTGTGTGTGTGTGTGTGTGTGTGTGTGTGTGTGGACGCGTGAGTGCGTTTGTGCGCGGCGTATGCGCGTGTTTGTGTTTAGTGGACTATATATTTTGTACCACTGTGCTTTGATGTCCCTGTTTTATGTATATTTTGTACTTGTTAGTCGTAGTTGTAGCAACGGCAGGTACGAAAAATGACATAGTCACTGACTGTGTTAATATCTTCATCGTTGTAAAATAAAGATTCATTGATTCATGTTCTCTCTCTCTCTCTCTCTCTCTCTCTCTCTCTCTCTCTCTCTCTCTCTCTCTCTCTCTCTCTCTCTCTCTCTCTCTCTCTCTCTCTCTCTCTCTCTCTCTCTCTCTCTCTCCCAAGGGTCTATTTTAGGCCCACTACTGTTCTGTGTCTTCATTAACGATCTACCGTTACAGGTAACGTGTACTGAGGCTGAGTGTGACATGTTTGCCGACGACTCAACATTACATTCCGCTGGTAATACTGTGCCTGAAATTGCAAATAATCTTCAAGAGAGTCTTCATGAAGTCTCTCGGTGGTGTAATGAAAATCGCATGCTTGTAAATCCCACAAAAACAAAAGGCATGCTTATCACAACCCGCCAGAAACATCAGCTCCAACCTCCATCACTTAACCTTTCTTTAGACTCCATCCCAGTTGAGCAGGTCAGTCAACACCGCCTGCTTGGAGTAATAATTGATGATGATCTAAGCTGGCAAAACCACCTAATCTATATGCGAAAACATTTGTCCAAAAAGTTGTTTCTACTTTCCAAACTTAAAAAGATCATTGACCTTAAGACGCGCAAACTATTTTTTAATGCCTACATTAAACCACACATTGATTATGCCTCAACAATATGGGATGGCTGCAGTGAAAATCACTTCAAGAAGATAAACTCACTATACAAGCGCGCTGCTAAGCTTATCCTCCCTGATCCGTCTTTATCTACTGATGCCAAGCTGCAGGCCATCGGACTTCTCCCTCTGGCTAAGCACCTCGCACTAAACAAATGTGTACTGATGCACAAAATGTTTAACGACAAAGCTCCACCTTACTTATCTAGACTTTTTTCGCCAACTGAAAAGAAATACAGCACCTCCAGGAACAGTCTTTCTATAAAAAGGCCCCGTATAGACCTGTACAAATCTAGTCTTTCTTATTCAGGTGCTCTTTTATGGAACTCACTTCCTCCCACTATTCAACAAACCACGTCCCTCTCTCTGTTTAAAAGTAGAGTACATGATTTACCTTTCTAAGACAACGAAGTGCTGATCCTTTCTTCTTCTTTGTTTCTAGACATGATACGCTTCTTGTTCTCACTTTTCGCTAGTTTTTTTTTCTGCTTCCAATCTAGCCTCCAAATCGTTTCCCCCCCCCCCCCCCCCAGCTTGTTTTGGATAGTACGCAAAATATCCTACCTACCTAAATGTTAGATATGTGTCCACGTACGTGTGCAGGTGTATGTACAAAAGTGCGCATGTGCACGAGTACATGTGTGTGTGTGTGTGTGTGTGTGTGTGTGTGTGTGTGTGTGGTTATTATTTGTTAGTTTTTGTTGTTTGGTTGATGTTCTTCTTTTTTTTAAAGTAGCTTAGCAAGGACAGATTGTAAGAAAGGCCTGCGCGCCTAATATCTCAATCCTTGGCAAATAAAGTTTCGTTCGTTCGTTCTCTCTCTCTCTGTCTCTCTCTGTCCCTCTTTCTCTCTCCTCTCTCTCTCTCTCTCTCTCTCTCTCTCTCTCTCTCTCTCTCTCTCTCTCTCTCTCTCTCTCTCTCTCTCTCTCTCTCAAACAAGCGCGCATCTTCAGGAGGAATAGATCCTTATGCGCATGAGGATCTACGCCTCTTGGAGATGTTTGGAGCGCGCGCGCGCGCAAGCACTAACACGCACACACACATCGACGCGCTTTTAGAAGAGCATGCAAGTGACCTGTGTACTTAGCATACCATGTAGCTAGGTAAAGTCAACCTGCTTTCACACAAATTATAGCAAGACTGAAATTGTACCGTGAAATTCTAGTTTTGTCACCATTTTCTCTAGCCTATGAAGCGAAAGTGAAACTCGTATCACGAAAAATATAAAATTACGTAAAAACTAAAACTTACGTCATGACAAATGACGTTTGACAAATCAATAACGCGTATGTCCTGCGCCACTTCTATTTATAGAAGGGACATTAAAAAGGACGGGTCGCGGTGGGGCGAATTTAATAGCATGTCCATGATGTCAAAGGCGGGCAGGCCTAACCCTCTAACAATTGAAGCAACAAGATACGAATTACGTCATGTCTAGTTAACCTCGCTGCTGAACGTACATTTGGCGCGAAACGCCGTATGTGCGTATGTGCGTGTGTGTGTGCGTGTGCGTGTGCGTATGCGTATGCGTGTGCGTGTGCGTTTGTGTGTGTGTGTGTGTGTGTGTGTGTGTGTGTGTGTGTGTGTGTGTATGTATGTATGTATGTATGTATGTATGTATGTATGTATGTATGTACGTATGTATGTATGTATGTATGTATGTATGTATGTATGTATGTATGTAGTGTGTGCGTATGTATGTAAACAAGAAAATCTCCGATATTTCTGTACACACAAGCTTGAAACTTGGCTAAATACTTTCTTAAAGAGGTAGCTAAGAAAGCCTCCGAGCATATTGTATTTGAATGTCTCATTGAAGATATAAACAACCGTTAATAGGAAGTCGGTTGACCCAGATTAGAGTCCTTAATTTTTGTCATATTTACTTAAACTTTTGGAGTTTGCTAGTTTGTAGAAAGACAATGGATGAGTTTGTTAGCCAGCTTTGTATCCTTTCAACTTCTTTAGTAAAAATTAATTCTTTTTAGAAAATAAATTAAACAGTAAAAAAAACTTGACTTATAGAGAAAGCCTCGCGCTGGGACCATACGGCGTTGAGGCGCGTCCCCTGGGTGGTGGATAGGGGGTCCCTCGTGAGAGGGGTGCACCGAATGAAATAAGGTGCCGTGAACCAACATGGTCTAAGAGAAGGTGACCCCGACAGAAAACCCCTGGTCCTCCTAGTAAGGGGGTTGGGCGTGGGGGTAGCTTCCCCACCCTGCAAAAAAAGGAAATAGCTACAAAAACGCCGACGAAAAGACTAACAGTAATTCCTTTCCTGGAGGAGGAAGGTTCTTCTACTAGAAGACTTATGACGTCCTGTGGTGAAAGCCGGAAGTCTTCGGAAGCCACAGGACCGAGCCGCCTCTATCTATCCAGGGATACAAACCCCCAGGGAAAGAGGAAAAGAGGTAGGCCGAGAAACTCCTGGCGTCGAGACCTCCAAGCAGACATCAAGAGACTGGGAACCACCTGGAGTAGAATCGAAGGAGAAGCACAGGACAGGAGTTGCTGGAGGTCTCTCGTCGACGGCCTATACCCGGGTAGGGGTGACAGGCGTAAGTAAGTAAGTTATAGAGAAAGACAGACAGTGGCGGCGACGTAAAAGAGGCAACTTCGTCACCACGCACCTCCGGGCGCATGAAGATCTATGTCTCTTGGGGATGTTTGGAGCGCGCGCGCACGCACGCACTAACACGCACACACACATCGACGCGCTTTCAGAAGAGCATGCAAGTGACCTGTGTACTTAGCATATCATGTAGCTAGGTAAAGTCAACCTGCTTTCACACAAATTATAGCAAGACTGAAATTGTACCTTGAAGTTCTAGTTTTGTCACCATTTTCTCAAGCCCATGAAGCGAAAGTGAAACTCATATTACGTAAAATATAAAATTACGTAAACACTGAAACCGTTACGTCATGACAAATGACGTTTGACAAATCAATGACGCGTATGTCCTGCTCCCCTTATAGAACTCACTGACGCATTGGCAGATCTGCGAGACTTTTTCAATAAGAGATAATTCAGAATCAGGTCAAAGACAAAAGGTAGAGACCCTTGATAGTTCTCATATAGTAGGGACTTTGTGGGTTATGGTGCATCCCATCTTGTTTCAATAGGAGATAATTCAACATCAGAATCAGGTCAAAGACAAAAGGTAGAGACCCTTGATAGTTCTCATATAGTAGGGACTTTGTGGGTTATGGTGCATCCCATCTTGTTTCAATAGGAGATAATTCAACATCAGAATCAGGTCAAATACAAAAGGTAGATACCCTTGATAGCGAGGACAGCTCTCATAAATAATTCAACATCAAAATCAGGTCAAATACAAAAGGTAGATACCCTTGATAGCGAGGATAGCTCTCATATAGAAGGGACTTTGTGGGTTATGGTTCATCCCATCTTGTTTCAATAGGAGATAATTCAACATCAGAATCAGGTCAAAGACAAAAGGTAGAGACATTTGACAGCGAGGACAGCTCTCATAAAGAAGGGACTTTGTGGGTTATGGTTCATTGCATCTTGTTTTACCTTTTATTCAAATTTTCTCATTTTGTAGACACCTCATGTGCCTGAATCTGATTCAGTGGCATATCTGATGGATTTGTGACACAGTCATCCACCTAGAAGCTGCTAAAAAATAAAGCAAGAAAGCAATACTGGTCTACCCCAAGCAGTAACCAGTTCTGGAGAACAACTCACATATTATATATTCTATGTCGTGATTTTGGACCCCCCCCCCCCCCCCACGCCTTCACCCCTCCCCCTCTCTCAGACGGTGAAAGGAGTTTTCATTACCTCTTTCCATCATGAAACGTGAGTGCCATTTTTGAGTATTCGTGAATCGCAAAATAAATCGTCGTGAATCAGTCACATTACCCGCTCCTCGCCCCCTACCCAGTAATCGAATGCCCTCGGGCCTACGACGTGGGCCCGAAGTCGTGTTGCTACTTGGGTATCCCCCTCCATCCCCCGCCCCCTCCTCAGTCTGTGATGTGAAGAACTCTCATTAGCGTACATTTTGGTTTTTGCACTTGGTCGTTAGAAAAAAAAAATGGACGCACCAAGATAGGATCGCTTTCTACCTTACAATGAATTATTTATTCAAGGCTGCGGAGAGCTATTGGATTTTATTGTTGACTTGCTGGAAGAGTCTTGGCCAGACAAATTTTGGGTTAAGAAAGCAAAGGATGTTGCTGCAATAGCAATACAGTCGGCCATCTTCCACTGCTGTGACTCTAGGTAAGCAATGCATGTTTGTGTGTGTGTGTGTGTGTGTGTGTGTGTGTGTGTGTGTGTGTGTACGTGCGTGTGTGTGTGTGTGTGTGTGCGTGTGTGTGTGTGTGTGATTCTGGTTGTTGGATCATTCCGTTTCACATTGTTTTTGTTAATTTGAAGATACCGTTTCAGTTTACTGTTTTATTCTTGTTCAAATACAAGAAGCGAGATATATCTTAGTACCTCTGTCTTTAGTCATTTTCATCTCCCTGTCTCAGCCTCTGTCTGTCTGTCTTTATGTTTCTGTCTGTCTGTCTGTCTCTCTTGTATGCATCTGTTCAACTTCTGTTCAACTACTTTTTTTGCGTTGGGTTGAACACCAGGGACGGACTATAAGACAGGTTTTTATAAACCTAAATCTATAACCTTGTGTAATAAAGTATCATTCTCATCCTCATCGTCGTCGTCATCATCATCATCATCATCATCATCATCATTCTCAGTAAGAGTAAGATAGCAAGATACTGTTTATTGCCATTTGTTTAAGAACATAAAGCATAGGAATGTGTGTTGGTGTCGTTACAATTACAAACATCACAGTCAACAATAAAAACAATTAATACTCTATCACACAAATCCAATACCCTACACACACTGTCAAAACTTTAAAACTAAACAGCTAATCTCACAAACCAATACGTACCCATTCACACATCCACGCTCATCTCCGCCCCCACTCACCCATTAGTCTAAGAAGTCTAAATTAATTAAAGGTATATCGTTTAAAATGAAAACAGAATATCATAGAGTAAATAAAAATGTCACTAATTTAGTGATCATAGTCGGGTGTAAAACTAGTTAATATATATCATAAGAATAAGCTAATACTGATATACACTATTCTCTGAACCGTCGGGGGCGCGCCCTGCCCTGTCAACTTGACCAAAAGCACCACCAACAGCCAAAGGGATAGCACAAGGGATAGCACCATCATCATTATTATCATCATCATCATCATCGTCGTCATCGTCATTGTCGTTGTCATCATCACCACCACCACCACCACCACCACCACCACCACCACCATCATCATTATCGTCGTCATTATCATC
>BTPG01000006.1:85873408-85915827 GCA_036245525.1 Semisulcospira habei | reverse complement strand
CCAAGTGTTTGCACTAAGCGGTCCCCCCCTGCACAACACAATTCTATAGGCCTTTTGACGCGTGACGTGTGAATGGCGCTGTGAAAGTTTTTACCCAACTCATTGAAAGAGGGTTTGGCATTGAGTCTTGTCATGCGTGAACTGAAATGATATGTGTGGGACATAGCATGTGAGTTTTTCGGAAATCGACTCTGGCAGTATTGAGAGAAACGGTCATGTAAAAGTTAATGACCGTAATTAGTAATTAATTAAGGTCATTAGGTGTTGACAGAGACAATAGTTATAGAGAGAGAACAATAGAGTCCCAATAGATAATGAATTCAATAGAGCCGCATCAGTCATGCTCATCACTTTTTAAAAATCAAAGGGTTGATTCAGAATTAACGGGGGTAAAATTGGGGTCAACATTTTGATATTAAAAAATGATGTAAATTAATGACTGATGCGGCTCTATTGAATTCATTGTCTATCGGGACTCTATTGTTCTCTCTCTCACACGCACGCACGCACGCACACACGCACGCACGCACGCACGCACGCACGCACGCACGCACACACACACACACGCACGCACACACACACACACACACACACACACACACACACGCACGCACACACTTTCTCTCTCTCTCTCTCTCTCTCTCTCTCTCTCTCTCTCACGCACGCACGCACACCGCAACACACCACCATATCACGCCCTATCACAGGTCTTGTGGTGTGGTGTCGTGTACTGTGGTGTAGTGTTGTACACACACAACACTACACCACAGTACACGACACCACACCACAAGACACCACACCACACCACGACCTTTTTGTAAACGTCAATGCCTTTGCAATCCTTTCGCTGCTTGTGATCACGAATCAGTTTCCCGTCTGACTAAAACGGCTGCACACTGACCGACATTCGCGTGCAAAACGCAGACGTGAATGACACAAAATTAGGCTGAGAGAACATAGGACTAACAAGAGACAAAAATCCTCATGAGCCCCCACGACTGCGTTGGCTCATGAGGATTTATGTCTCTTGCACCTGGGTAGCGTTCGTCTTGCCCCCGGCAGTTAACTCATTCTACCCCAGACACACCACAGCAAGATATGGATCGACCATGATAGTTCAAGGGTGATGCCAGAATAGCTTGGCGCCAAGCTATTCTGGCATCACCCTTGAACTATCATGGTCGATCTGTGTCATGCACTGCACTGCAATCTTCAGAGGACAACGGCAAAATTTGGGGATTTCGGTCTTGGGGTACAATGAGTTAAGGAGTACCGGAAGAAAAACTCAACTTAACCCATATCATACTGAGGCGAAAAGCTTGAAATTTGTACACTGCCATATGCAAGCTACAGTATAGTACTTACAGATAAGGATATATACCAATGGCTTTAGTTCAAGAGTGGTGCCAGAATAGCTTGGCGCCTAGAGGCGCCAAGCTATTCTGGCACTACCCTTGAACTATTTTAGTCAAACTTATTTCACACACTGATGTATTCCGAATGATAAGGGTTAAACGTCCTGAATTGACAGTTCTTCTTTGATCCGGTTTTCTGTCCTCACTGAAACTAGTGTGTATTGGGGACTAGCTTGTTTGACTTGATGTTGTGTGTGGGGAAAAAAATTGACAGTTGAGACTGCCTCCGCCCTTTATATCCGTCATGACCCAGTAACCCGTTAGCTGTCGGTGGCGCAATTTTTGTGGTCGTGAATGATCGTGACAAAAAGCGCTAAGGACAGCCATAAGGTTAACTGCATTCACTGCCGCGACGCGGGGAACTCTTCCCAGTGGCAAAAGGCATAAAGGCAAAGATCGTCACATTTGTCCTCTCTCTTACGATAAAATTTTGGGCGGACGTATCGCTGAGCTCTCTGCGCACAGCTTGGATTCACTTTCACGTGTACTGAGAATATTCGTCCGGGACACCTTCGGTGGAGACCAACTTCTCTTCCACAAACACAGTGTGATCCGGTTTGTTCTCCCTTCAGTGGCCTGGTCGCTGAAATCCTCCGAACACCCAGATCAGTGTCTTTTACCATTATTATTTCCTTCCATTTCGGTTTGCAGGTCTTTGCCTCTCTGCTTTTTTCTTTATGCTGTACACATAGTATCATCTCTCCATTCTCCCATCTTGCAATCTTTTTTCTCTTACGCTCTTGTTTGCCTTTGTATTTTTTTGTTCTTTTCCTAACTATAGATTAGTTTTCATTCTTTCACTCCTTTTTTGTACACCGCTCCGGTCGCGTTGGCATTTCAGTCCCGCTATCACGTCCTGATCGGTTTGAAATTCCCGCTCTTTTATCGTCTTTGTTTCCGCCATTTTTAACCGCATGTTGTTGCTGCTGTCTTTGTCCACTGTGCCTGTCTCTGTAGCCATTAATCTTAGTTTAAAAAAACATATTCTAGTTCAGAACCATTTTGTCTTAAACAATGCTGAAGTTAGCTTCTGTCATGGACCCAGTAGAGGGTCATCTTGATTCAATTTTCAATGCTACTCCCCAGGGAGACAAACGACTTACTGGTCACACCGACACAACTATTGAGAACAACTCTTTTTCTGCTACCCATGTAGTAGGTAAACGTACTCATCCCTCCGACTCGCCTGATCTAGGCACGGACGGAAAGAAATTAAGAATCCTTGAGGAAGACAGAAACTCGGAAGATGATGATTTATTTGACGAAGATAGTCATGCCTCTGTGCAGTCCCATTCTCCGATTTCCCCTTCTCGTGACTCGGAAAACCCCCCAATTGTTCCCGATTCGTCCGATAACGATGCTCCGGGCGACGCTAACAATGGCGCTGAAGACGTCAGCTGCAATGGTCAACCCGCTAGTGCTATTGACAATGAAGGTTTTGATCACGCCGGCCATAAGTGTAAAGCCCGAGCGGCGTTCGTTAAAAAAAAATCTGCCTTTAAACCTGCCCATGATGCAAACTACGCGCAACCTCGAATTAAACCCCAGCGTACTTTTGCACAGTTCCCGGTCAAAATAGTTGATCTGGGCACTGGCTCAGCGAAACTGTCTTTCTTTCATCCATGGTTTGACCCTGTCCGACTAGCTGCTGGGGCAGTCAAGCACGACGAACTCATCATGGAAAGGTTAAATTCGGGGCACTACATTGGCACTGTAAAAACGCTACTATCCAACACAAACTTAGCATTCAGAGAGAACTGGGTGGGGCAAAGGTGAAGTGCTCCATACCCCAACCTACTACAGTAGGAGTCATTTACGGCATACCGCTCGGAGAGGGCGAGCTGCAGAGAGTGAGGCAATCACTCGGCAACGCGTCCTCTGTGGAGCGTCTGAAGAACAAGAAAGGCGATCCTACCAAAGCTGTAAAGGTCACCTTCAAATTAGCCACCCTACCACAGAGAGTACATCTTGTAGGTGCTTATGTTGACGTAGTGCCTTTCTCTGCGCCCGTGCGCAGATGCACTAGATGCCAGCGCCTGGGGCACGCCAAGGCTCAATGTCGTGCGACAAAGCCAAGTTGTGCGCAGTGTTCACAGCCTGATTATGAGCGTGCTAACTGTAAGAACTCAAGAAATTGCGTAAACTGCGGTGGGGACCACAGCCCCGCCTATGCTAAGTGTCCGGAGTACACTCTTCATAAAAGAACAAATGAAATCAGGTCACAAACATACATTCCCTTTTCAGAAGCTCTGAGGCGTGCTAAGGTTGGACAGGAGGTTAACGAGGCCTCCCCCTTCAGCCCCCAGTACGACAAGCAGTTCTGGGGGCCACCAGTGATCAGTGCTCCGGGCAGGCCGGCCCCCGCCCGCCCCGCCCATGCACCCAAGTTCTCAGAACACCAAAAACATGACTCAGCAAAATCTAGCCGCCCTGAAATTACCGAATCCCCTTCAGTAACAGAGACAATACTGCCTGACACAGAACTTCGGTCTGCGCAAGAGCAGGCAGCCGCCAAAAGCAGCGAAAGTCAAAATAAACATGAAAACCTCCGTCCCAAGAAAACTCGTAAAAGAGGTAAAAACAAGAAAAAAAGAGTCTGCTCAACAGTCCCTCACAAATGCCTCCCATTCCCCGAAGTCTGGAAAAAGCGATCCGGAGAACATAGTCGAGCAGAGTGCTAGTGAGGCCCAGAATGTGCAGAATGAATCTTCCCCTACCCCGTTCATTCAATCCAATAGTAACGACATTGACGCAGGTAGTTAAGGATCTTTCGATTTGGCGATGGAGAGCTCTGATGACTGGAGTTCCCTTGATCAGCATACCTTTATAAAAAAAAAAAACCTCTTGAAGTCACTGTTTAGAGCCCTGGAAGAGGGAAACCCCTCGGCCGTATTTGGCCTGTTCTCCGACTGGCTCTATCTAAAATACCAAGCCCACACCCCCGACCGCAAACTGATGCGGGAGGGGCTTCTAGACCTGTTCAAAATCCTAGGCCATCTCGGTGTGCTTGGTCGATTATAAAAACAAACAAACTTAGATTTTCTCTATTAATTTGTACTAATTAAGCCCCTGTCAAAATGGATAGTCGACTTAAGCTGTTGCAATGGAACGCCCGTAGTCTGGGCCAAAACTTGGACTATCTAATTCAGCACTTGTATGAGAATAATTTTCAGGTGCTCTGCCTACAGTCACCAAACTGTACTTTTAAAAAACTCCCCAAACTACAAGGTTACTACTACCCTCCTGTAGTAAACAAAACCACAGGCACAACGAAAATATATACGACTACATATGTTAAGACTGATGTTCTCACAAACCAGATAGGTGAGGCTAGCGCTGGAAGAATTGTACAACAAACCAAGGGGAATTACTCAGCGCTGGACAACAGTTAGATCCCCTGTAATGCACCTTCGTGTTTGTATATGTATGTTTCCCCTGCCTACTTCCTAAGTTCCGGAGAAAGACATGGGTTATATAAGAGACCTGATGCATCTTATTTTGAAGATGCAAATGATCGTCTTATTCTATACCTGCGTATTTCTCTGTGGGCTGGCGATTGGGTGCCTGATAGGCGGGGGCAGGGGATCTAACTGTTGTCCAGCGCTGAGTAATTCCCCTTGGTTTGTTGTACAATTCTTCCAGCGCTAGCCTCACCTATCTGGTTTGTGAGTATCTCAGTATAACTCGAGGCAAATTTGTATCGTTACATTGTTGTGTAATGTTCTGTTCATCTACTGTGGGAATACAGGGTATTTACCCGACCACATATAGTAATGCACCTTCGTGTTTGTATATGTATGTTTCCCCTGCCTACTTCCTAAGTTCCGGAGAAAGACATGGGTTATATAAGAGACCTGATGCATCTTATTTTGAAGATGCAAATGATCGTCTTATTCTATACCTGCGTATTTCTCTGTGGGCTGGCGATTGGGTGCCTGATAGGCGGGGGCAGAGGATCTAACTGTTGTCCAGCGCTGAGTAATTCCCCTTGGTTTGTTGTATAAGACTGATGTTACATACCACCCAATCCCCTCTCCCGTCCCATCATCCTTGGCCACAGTCTATCATTGTGCAATAGATATTCGCTCTGCGAACGATCAACATATAAACATCCTTATATATATTCCTAAATCCCCCCACCCGCCCGACACTGAGTGGATAGTGCAAGTCTCAGACCCACAGGCCGAGTGGCTTGTTGTAGGTGACTTCAATGCCAGACATTCCCTCTGGGACAACCTTGTATGTGAGTCCGCTACGAGTAACCAAAAAGCCTTCCTGGATGACCAAATCATATAATCTGATCTGTGTCTTCTAAACAGTGGTGTCACTACTAGAGTGCCTGATAGACCAGGCGTTCTGCTGGCACTCAGGCATGCTTATCGATCTAGAGAAAGGAACTTCCTGATTCTGTCTGACTCTCTTTCTGCCCTGCAGGCCCTTCAGGGCACGGGAAATGACCACCCACTGCTGGTGCAGATCAGAGAGCTCTACGCAGATTTGATGAAGGAATATTATGACATTTTTATTTGGGTCCCAGGGCATGTGGGCATCGAAGGCAACAGGATCGCAGATTCTGCTGCCAACGATGCTCGCAACGACCCTGTCCCTGACACACAGACTGTATATAGTGATTTTAGACATGTGGTTAGTGCGTACATAGCCCGTGAGGGGCAGTCCGAGTGGTACAAAGAGGAAGCTAACAAGCTGCATGAAGCCCTTCCTAAGTTGTCCGACGGCCTACCTTATCGCTGCGGCAGCCGCCGTGAGGAGACTATCCTTGCTCGGCTCCACATCGGGCACACGTATGTTACGCACTCTTATTTACTAAAACAGGAGGAGCGTCCATGGTGTTATGCCTGCGACGAGCAGTACTCTGTTCAACACTTTTTGCTGTCTTGTGCTGATCTAATCGACACCAGGTATAAACATTTCACAGCAGACTCCTTGAAGGTTTTGTTCCGGGATGTACCCCCGGACAAGATCTTCAATTTTCTGAGAGAGTGCCATATTTTTTAATAAGATTTGAGCGTTTATAGACTATGATATTTCTATTATTTTGACCTTTTTGAGAGTCTGTTGACGCTTTCTTGAAAGACCTGTGCGACTTTTTAGCCTGACATATTTTTATGGTGTATTTACATCATGTCTTAAGACCTTTCTTTTAGTCTGGCTGACCAGATTTTTAACCTTCCCGCCGTGAGATGGCCTTAGTTGCCTGCTCGGAGTTAAACCCAAATAACTAACTAACTAACTATTCCTTCTGCTATAGACTTGTCCCTAGTATCTCCTGGTCTGTTTCCTATGGTTGACTGGGAGGTCGGAGAGGACACCCTCGGTAGCGACCACCTACCGATCTCAATTGCTGTTCACGTGAATTTTCGTTCTCAGTCAAGCTCTCTAGAACTTACCTATAATTATAAGAAAGCAAACTGGTCGAAATTCGGGGCCCTCTTAGAGTTTCAGTCCGACAACCTAAAATCCGAAGATGTAGATGTCTACTGCGCCAATGTCACCAAACATATCCTTAGTGCAGCGGATACGGCTATTCCCAAAACAGCTAGAAACAGAAACAAAGACACCAGGCCCAACAATCCTTGGTGGAATGAAAAATGTGAGAAAGCAAAGAAAGAAAAACATATAAAATATGGACAAAGGTTAGATCAGAGGAAAACCACACAATGATGAAAAGGGCTAAAATAGCATGTAATAGAGCTACAGCTAAGGCTAAAAAGACATTCTTCTCAAGCTCTATGTCTTCTCAGATACACTCGCATACAGATCTCTCAAAAGCATGGAAAAGCATAAAGATCCTCAAAAATGTATATAACTTGCCGGATCTGTTGAAAATGAAACAAATCGGCCTCTCGGGTCGCATCTATTCGTATGTCCGTATTTTCTCCATGGCAGAACATTATCAGTCAGGGTGGGAAAGTGTCTGTCAGCCCCACAGACCGTGGACTGCGGCGTGCCCCAGGGCACTGTGATTGCCCCAATACTCTACAACATAATGATGTATGACCTCCCTTCCTTCCTTAAGTTGTATGGCAAAAACAACCCAAAAGAATTGACAACTATGTATATTACGCAATACGCAATAAGAATAATAAGGAAGCAGTCGTGGGGTCAAGACACAAAGACCCTCCTCCATTTCTGCCAAGCCCTGGTCCGCTCCATGCTCTCCTATGGTCAGGAGTGCTACTTCGCTGCCCCACAATCGCTTCTCTCAAAGCTTACCTCCATCGACTCCCAGGCTGTCAAATTAGCACTTGGCGTCCCGGTTCACTGCGAAACACGTGCAGCCTACGCAGAGGCTGGGATCTAGCCCCTGGCTCACCACAGGAAGCTGCAAGTGTCCAAATTTGTCAGCAGAACCTTTACTGTCCCAAACTCAGCCACCCATATCCTTGTCTCTTGGCTTGACTTCGCGAACGAAGATTTTATAGGAGTTGACCACGACGTCTGCAGGCTTGTTCGTGGCTGCGGAGGCCAATCCGAGACAGGCAGGTTCGACCGCAGTGGCTGCAGGGGAAGGTATGGCCAGGGTTCTGAGCTGCGGCATCTCTGTTTTTTCTCTTGAGCCGCTTGTCCTTAAGGCTAGCTCTGTGAGAGTCCTCAAAGGAGACAGCTGCCTTGTAAATGGTGGAGCGCCAGGTGTCACGGTCCGCAGCAAGTGAAGACCACTGGTGGTGGTCGATTTGGCAGGCACTAAGTGACTTCTTGAGACAGTCTTTGTATCTCTTCTTTGGTGCTCCTCTGTCACGGTGTCCAGTAGCAAGCTCGCCGAACAGTGTGATCTTTGGTAGGCGATGATCCTCCATCCTGGAGACATGCCCCGCCCAGCGGAGCTGTGTCCGCAGCAGCAAAGCCTCGATGCTCACAGTTTCAGCCTGTTCAAGGACCTCGACGTTGGTGACATAGTCACTCCAGTGAATGCCCAGGATGGTACGCAGGCAGCGCTGGTGGAAGCGTTCGATGAGTCGTAGTTGGCTGCGGTAGAGGGCCCAGGACTCGGAACCATACAGCAGGGTGGTGAGGACCACAGCTCTGTACACGCTGATCTTGGTGCCTGTTTTCAGCTGTTGATTGTGCCACACCCGCTTGAAAAGTCGCCCGAAAGCGCTGTTCGCTTTTGCCAGCCTGCTGTCAAGCTCCTTGTCCAGCTTGGCGTCCGACGTGATAATGCAGCCAAGGTAGGTAAACTGGTGCACTGACTTTAGTTCAGACTCGCCAATGGTGATGTGAGGAGGGCGATACACTGTCTTGGGTGCCGGCTGATGGAGGACCTCTGTCTTTTTCAGACTGACCTTGAGTCCAAAGAGCTGGGCAGCATCTGCGAAGCAAGACGTAATGCGCTGCAATGCTCTGTGTGTGCAACGAGGGCAGCGTCATCAGCAAAAAGCAGCTCACGAATCAGTTGGTCTAGGGTTTTGGTGTGGGCCTGCAGTCGTCTGAGGTTGAACAGGCTGCCATCGAGACGATACCGGATGTACACTGCATCGTTATCATCGAGGTCCACTGTGGCCTGCTTCAACATCATGCTAAAAAAAATGGTGAAGAGGGTCGGTGCCAGCACGCAGCCCTGCTTTACGCCGTTGAGAATAGGGAATGGTTCTGAGAGATCATTGTTGAGTCTGACCTGGCCTTGCTGGTCCTCGTGTAGCTGGACAATCATGTTGAGGAACTTTGGGGGACAGCCAAGTCGCTCCAGGATCTGCCACATGCCTTGCCTGCTCACAGTGTCGAACGCTTTTGTTAGGTCGACAAATGTTACGTACAGCCCTTTGTTCTGCTCGCGGCACTTCTCCTGTAGCTGTCTCAGCACAAAGACCATATCGGTGGTGCTCCTGTTTGCTCTGAAGCCACACTGGCCCTCTGGGAGTTGGTCTTCAGCGATGGCAGGTACCAGCCGATTCAGGAGCAGCCTTGCAAGGATTTTCCCAGCAATGGACAGCAGGGTAATTCCCCGATAGTTGGAACAGTCAGACTTCTCGCCTTTGTTCTTGTACAGGGTGATAACGACTGCATCACGGAGATCTTTTGGTAGTGTTCCTTCCTCCCAGCAGCAGAGAAAGAGGTCATGGAGCTTGTTGTGCAGTGCTGTGCCTCCATGTTTCCAGATCTCTGGCGGTATTCCATCAATGCCTGCTGCTTTGCCACTCTTGAGCTGGTGGATGGCTGTGAGGGTCTCTTCAGCGGTGGGCGGTTCGTCCAATTCAACCTTTACTGGGAGGTGTGGGATTTGTAGGACGACTGCTTCTTGAACAGTGCGCTCAGCGCTGAAGAGGCTCTGAAGGTATTCCGACCAGCGGTTCAAGATGGAGGTATTATCTGTGAGGGGTGCCTGGCCATTCGCGCTTTGCAGAGGACTTTGTACCAGGTGCCTGGGGCCATACACTGCTTTCAGTGCTTCGTAGAAGCCCCTGTAGTCACCATTGTCAGCGCAAAGCTGGGTCCTCTGTGCAAGTCTGGTCCACCACTCATTCTGGAGATCTCTGAGCTTGCGCTGGAGACTGCTGCAGACGAGGCGGAAGGCAGACTTCTTCACAGGGCAGGAAGGCTGGGCTAGGTGGGCCTGATGGGCGGCTCTTTTTTTTTTGCTAGGTGTTCCTGGATCTCTACATCGTTTTCGTCAAACCAGTCTTTGTTCTTCTTTCTGGCGAAACCCAAGACTTCTGCAGAGGATTTTGCAATAGCAGTTTTCAGTTGTTCCCAAAGTGTTTCAGGGGAGGAGTCTACTGGGTCCGCTGTGTCTTTGAGCCTGCGCTGTAAATCTGTCTGAAAGGCAGCTTTCACATCGTCACGCTGAAGGCTGGCAACATCAAGCTTTTTCTTGGGGGGCCCCCATTTCTTGGGTTTTGGCTTGAAGTGGAGCCTGAGTTTGCAGCGGACAAGGCGGTGGTCAGTGTGGCACTCTGCGCTGGGCATCACTCTGGTGAGGAGGACGTCACTGCGGTCCCTCTGACACACTAGGACATAGTCGATAAGGTGCCAGTGTTTGGAGCGAGGATGCATCCAGGTGGTCTTTCGACTGTCCTTTTGCTGAAAAGTAGTGTTGGTGATGACCAGTTGCTGCTCCGCACAGAACTCCAACAGTAGGCGGCCATTGTCATTGCAGTTCCCCACGCCATGCTTGCCGAGGACTCTTTTCCAGGCTTCAGAGTCCTGGCCCACTCTGGCGTTGAAGTCGCCAAGGATGATGACTTTGTCGTCTGCAGGGGTACTCTGTAGGAGGCTGCGCAGGTCAGTGTAAAACTTGTCCTTTTCAGCAGGCTCTGCCATGAGGGTTGGGGAGTACACACTGAGAAGGGTGACGTGTTGCTGGTGTCTCAGTGGGAGGCGCAAGGACATGATGCGGTCTGAGTGGCCCGTTGGTAGGTTTTCCAGCTTAGTCGCAATGGATGTCTTGACCATGAAACCCACGCCTGAGAGCCGTCTTTCTGATGCAGGCCTGCCTGACCAGTAGAGGGTGTACCCAGCACCAAGTTCTTGGAGGCTGCCTTCGTCCGGAAGGCGTACTTCGCTGAGCGCGGCGATGTCGATGTTTAACCTCCGCAATTCATGGGCAATGAGGGCGGAGCGACGTTCAGGGCGTCCGCTGTCTGCTTTGTCGAGCATGGTTCGGACGTTCCAGCATGCTACGTTGAGTCCGGTCGTGGTCGTCATGAGAGTGGATCCGTTATTCTTTCTTGTTTTTTGACCGCAGGAGAAGATGCCCGTTGACCGCGGCTAGCCAACTGGGGTTGCGAGGGGACGAGCTTTGGTTAGGCCACCTTTTCTAGGCCCCTCTCCGTGTGGAGCAAGCAGTGCTGTCCCTAGAGAAGGCTGCTTGGTCGTTCAGGGTGTGCCGAGTGATGTTGTCATCCCCAGGTCAACATCAGGCGACCAATATCCTGAACCGCCTGCATGCAGGTTTGAGACTGCGGCTTCCAGTGCCATCTTTCACCTGCCGTTTCGCCCCTCGCCCGTCGCTACAGGACTTGGAATGGTCAGTGTCATGGTCCGTGGACGTTTCCTAAAGCCTGCGCGGTGGAGCGTTTTGGTGGAGTGCAGTGTGCGCAGTACTGGCCCCACCCTTTAAACCCTTGGTTCATCTGCCATGGCCTAGCAAGCTGGGACGATGGCATCGAGGTCCTCGGGTCGTAGGTTTTATATCAGACTGTCCTTGTCCTAGTCTCTGGCTCAAAAGCCTTCCCCGGAGACACGGGGGCTTTGATGTCAGGGGTTTCCTCCCTTAGCCTTTCCGCAGCCAAGCGGCCAGGCCTGCAAGGCAGCAGGCGACTCGTGGAGGGCGGGGTCGTCTATGTCCCGTGCAGATGTGAACATCTGCCCACTGCACACATATCCTTGTAAAAGACAAGAAATGGGACAAATTCAAAGCTAGCTGGAAAAACCACAAGCTTGAATCCATAAAGTGACATTACTGATTCCCCAGATACATTCTTTGGGGAAGTCGCTCCAAAACCAGTCCCTCTACAGCCACCTTGGCTTCTTGAGGCCGCCAAAGTCAGCATTGAGGACCATAGCACCAACAAGACCTCCAACCCCCACTTGCTTGCGGCTCGGGTCCGGGAGTCGTTAATTAAATACCAACATCATCTCGAAATCTATACTGATGGTTCCGTGCTGGAGGATGGACGGGCCGGGGCCGGCTTCTCCATACCCTCCCTCAATACATATAAAAGCTTCTATCTTAGGCTTCTGCATCTTTTCGGCTGAAATGACCGCTATCATCTCCGCACTTCAGTTTCTTATTTCCTATCCCCACACACCGCTCAGAGTTGTGGTCTGTGTGGACTCGCAAGCTGTCATTAAGGCCATTCGCTCCTCTCGGTCTCGATCCCGACCCGACCTCCTTCAGGAAATTCTCTCACTCTCAAACGCCATCATAAGACAAGGAACTCAGCTGGATTTCGACTGGGTCCCAAGTCACGTTGGGATTAGAGGCAACGAACTGGCGGATAACGCTGCCAGAGTCGGCGCTCTCAATGTTCCCCCAACTCAGCAACTTCGCATCCTCCCCTCTATCTCCGAACTAAACTCCAACTACGTGCTTCATAACCGAACTACTTTCATTACACCCCCCCCCCCCCCCCATATCTCTGTCACTATCTTGAAACAGACTATACATTATTCTATACACTGGAAAAGACTATGCTTAACCAACCACGTACTACCTTCCTAGCAACTTAGGCATACACACCTTACATTCCTTTAATTATCCATCTCGGTACATGAATTAACTCCCATTCCTTTAGTTATCCATCTCGGTAAATAACTGTAAACCAAAACACCGGTTACTTCACTGAATTCCAAACCCACAACTGAACCAAACCAGACAACGCTATACAACCACATTACTCTTACCAACGCATACTATTCTTAACGCAAGTAACCCTCACTAATACATGTATAGAAACATACCTGAATCCTAGGCTTCAGAGGCTTGGAATACGGGCTAGGTATCTCAAACACATCTGATCCCTCTGACAAGAAAGCCCGTACTACCGATTTACTGCTCTGCCAGACTGAACGTTTGCCTAGAACTCACTATAACAGAACTCACTAAACTCCCCGTGTTAACCGTTCCTTAAAGATTTCACGTGGACCACGGCCTCACGGACTATCGGCACAAAACAAACCGTTAACAAAAACCGTACCGTATTTAACCTAATGTGTGAGCACTATGTACGAGCATAGAGCTTCATGACATGCATGGGCGGGCGTTGATAGCTCAAATTTGCCGAGACAACGAATTTTCAATGCTGTTTTGCTTCATCTACCACTTCTCTATACTTCTCTGAACAATCCATTTAACTCTTTTAGCGCCAAGGTCCCATTTCTCAACGTTTGGAGGTGTTGCCTAACGACTATGTACCAGTTGCAGGAGAGGGCTTGACCATGATAAATCAAGAGTACTGCCAGATTAGCTTGGCGCCTGAAGGCACTACCCTTGAATTATCATGGTCAAGCCCTCTCATGCTGTAGGGATCCGGGGCTATAACGGTTAAGAAAGCACACGCAACATAGCTCTTTAAATGTACTCAGCTGTGACATCTGTACTCGAGCATGAGGGGGATGGAAAGTGCCAGTCTTGTATTTGCTTAGAAGCTCGAAATCAGGTTCAAGTGATAATAGTTTTTAAAAAAAAACATATAACGTATGTCAGTATTAGCATAGTTGTCCGTATTTGCATAATTGTCAGTATTAATATAGTTGTCAGTATTAGCATAGTTGTCAGTATTAGCATCGTTCTTAATTCTGCGTGCATGGGTGCCTGTGTGTGTGTGTGTGTGTGTGTGTGTGTGTGTGTGTGTGTGTGTGTGTGTTGTGTGTGTGTGTGTGTGTGTGTGTGTGTGTGTGTGTGTGTGTGTGTGTGTGTGTGTGTGCGTGCGCGCGCGCGTATGTCCGTCGTATCCATTTTTACTTCAGTTGACACTCGCTCCCGTCCAAATTGGAATTGCCCCTTCGTGCGATAAATACAGTTTTTTGACTTGACTTCTACTGCCCCGTATGCCGTCAGCATAGGGGGGACTCTCGAACGTACATAAGAAAAGAAGAGCAGAAAAGTGTTTCATTTTACGCCTTTCAATTTTCCCAAGTTTAAAGTTAGCACTTTTGTCCAGCACTATTGCAAGACGTTTTAACTCATTCAGCCATGCGCACGTATTTCCCAAATTTTGGAGGCGTCATCTAACGACTATGCACATGTTGCAGGAGATGGATCGACCATGATGATTCAAGGGTAGTGCCAGATTAGCTTGGCGCCGACAGGCGCCAAGCTAATCTGGCACTACCCTTGAATCAGCATGGTCGACCCATCTCCTGCTGTAGTGCGTCAGGGCTGAATGGGTTAAGAAAATCTGTCAAAGAGAGACTGCGATCTGTTAACCCTTTGGCTTGCGATCTATTAACCATTGGCTGTCTGTATCGCCGACTTTTCCTGTCGTTGATATTATCTAATGTATCCAATTATTCGGTTATATTTTGTATAAAACTGGTACCAGCGGTATCAAAGAACACCTACATATAGTTCTTTTTGTTGTGTAGCCCCCTAAATTATTTATTTATTGGCATATTTTTGTTTAGAGGTTTGACTGAATGAAGATTAGGGTGTGTGTGTACTGAGAAAGGTGATTGGCCAAAGATTCATTTGGGGTAGAAAGCTTTGCTCAGCGGAGTCAGTAACGTTGTCATCGTAACATTTAATAAAGGAGTCTACTTATCACATGTTACCTTGGTAATATGTGACAAGGGGACTCCCGTTGCCTTGAGAACGGACGACCAGGGGAAAAAAATCAAATAGAGCCAGGCCAATGAGAAAAAGTGTAAAGAGACTGAAAGAAGAAAAAGACGATTATCCGTGGTTTCGCTGTAAAGGCGGCGTGGTTTTCAGTACACGACAACAAATCTCAACAATTCTAAACAGTTTACCATGAAAGGGCATGATGCCTCCCTTTCGTGCCGCTATATTGAAACACTGACACAAAGCCCGCGATATTCCGCTAGCCGCTGCTCAGCTACATTTTTGCCGTGTCGCCGTGCTGCTGTCGCGTAGTTATCTGGAAACACAGCCCGGCGGCATATCCCCCGTGAGTTTGAGAACATCTATAATATAGGTCGTTAGACTTTGGAGTGCGAATATCTTCGCGACAAACAACCACTTTTCTTTACCAATCTTAGAACAAATATCATTCTGTGCAAGTTGACCTAATGTGACCTGATGTGACCTAATGTGACCTGATATGACCCAATGTGTACGTTTTTGCTATGCAGTCGTAAAATTCCTGATTTTTCTTTGATGAATTGTAGGATTTTACATCCCTTAATGTGCCCCAGTTATATTCAGCCCAGTATGAAAACAGCGCAGGCGTACAAGAAGTCTGCATGCTTTCTGTGGCGGATCCAGGGGGGGGCTAGGGGGCACGTGCCTCCCTCCCCTCCCCCCAGTCGGCCTTGACAATTTTTTGTTTTGTTTTGTTTTTGGGGTGGATGGTTATGGAAGCTGGTTGTGGACACTCTTTTATACTATTCAACGTTTCTTATTTTTTCTGTACAGTGTATTTCGCACTGGTCCTTAGGGGACCGGTGGATGAGCGCAGTTGATTGATTGATTGATTAGTTCCGGGTTTAACGTCCACGGCACCGAAGTGATAATGGACGGCCCTAACGGGCGGGTTATGGGGGGGGGGGGACAGGAAAATCTATTGCCTATGGAGTACGACCTGAACACTGATCAATTCAGGTGCACTCCAACTGTACCACTTTGATTTACCAGGACCTTTCAACGGACATGCTATTGAACAAATCCGTTTTTTTTCCCCTGGATTATGAGCGCAGTATGTTTAGGGGACTAGTCAAATACTCCCCCATGCAGCATTGTTGATCCGGTCAGAGTACCTGAGCTAGAGTGTTATATGCCCCTGCACTCACAGATTACCGTTTGCTGTGCGATAGAATCCTCATTGCATTCTTGAACTGAGGCAGCCACCAGCTGTGGGAAAGTATTCAATCACTGCGCAACCAAGTCCCTCAGCCAGCCATAGAGATTCATGTGCCCTTTCAGTCACAGGGGCTCATGGAAAGCAATACCTCTTTCTATGCGATACTATCCAGACGAGGCAGTCGTCTAGGTTTGTCTACAATTGTGGACACCCCCACTAAGGCAATAATCGAATCAGAAAGCAAAACATCTGCTGTGCTCTCTCCCCAGGGGTATGCAGTCTGCTGCGCGGGTGTCACAAGGGTTATCTCATTCCGGGGGAGGATCAGTTACCTCGAGGGGGGTTCCAACTTTTGTTTGGGATCGTCAGCCTGGTACAAAAGGCCTCCTCGACCTTGCTTCCGGGGCCAAAAAAAAATCGAAAAGCGGAGGGAGGGGGTGGGGTGGGGGGGGGGTAGATAGATAGATAGATAGAGAGAGAGAGAGAGAGAGAGAGAGAGAGAGAGAGAGAGAGAGAGAGAGAGAGAGAGAGAGAGAGAGAGAGAGAGAGAGAGAGAGAGATGATGAAACGTTTTATTCAGGATAAAAAGTTTTAGGCATAGCAATGCCTATCTTCCAAACTGTCCTGCTACTCTACACATATAAAAATACATCAGACGATACAGCAAAAGATAAAACACATATAAGTAAAAAGACCCATCCCCCCCCCCCTTCCCAGAAAAAAAAAAAAAACAAAGAAAGAAAAGAAAGAAATTAAACCAATATATATATACACACTCGTATGAACCTGACATATTAATGCAGACAGTCGAACTATTACATAACCTGCAGCAATCTGCTGTGCCGCTGGAGCAACATACTAAGCAGAAGGATAGAACATTCACGACGACAGCAAATATTTATGGACACCGGAGAGAGAGAGAGAGAGAGAGAGAGAGAGAGAGAGAGAGAGAGAGAGAGAGAGAGAGAGAGAGAGAGAGAGAGAGAGAGAGAGAGAGAGAGAGAGAGAGAAGGTGCGTGCGTGTTCAGACTCGCACCATTCGCCAAAAAATATCAAACAACGCAGGGGGGTGGGGGGTGGGGGGGGGGGACGATGTCCAAACACCCCCAAAAGGGACTTTATTATAGCATTTAAAAAAAATGTTGGGTCGGGGGGGGGGGGGGGAATCCGGAACCCCTGAAACCCCCTCCCCAGATCCGCCCCTGCATTCAGCCCGGACACACCACGACAAGACATGAATCATGGAGCGAGCATGATAGTTCAATGGAGGGGGAGGAGGGGGGCGGGGTAGAGAGAGAGAGAAGGCGCATGGCGTGTTCAGACCCTCACCATTTCGCCTCCAAAAACAAACGAGGGTTGCGGGGGGTGGGGTGGGGGGGGGTCGGAGGGGGGGGGGTCGGAAGGGGGGTCGGAGGGGGGGGGGGTCTAACTTTGTTATAGCATTTAAAATTTTTTTGGGGTCCGCCCCTGCATTATTTCAGCTCGGACACACCACAACACGACATGGATCGAGCATGATAGTTTAAGGGTGGTGCACAGAATAGCTTGGCGCATATAGGTGCCAAACTAGTCTGGCACCACCCTTGAACTATCATGCTCTGGCACCACCCTTGAACTATCATGCTCGATCTGTCCCTAGAATTGTAATACAGTCCTTCAGAGGGCTGCTTCAAATTGGGGAGGGGGGGGGGGGGTTCGGTCCTGGTGTAGAATGTGTCTGACTATGATGATGGACTTTGCGTAGGTGGCCTAATCCCATCACGACGGACTGCACAGGGATTCGCCGCTCTCAATCACACTGCGTACTTTATCTTGTGAGGTCATTGACACTTGCCATGCCACCAGAGTTGTCAAGTGCGTTGATTGTGAACGCTATAAGCAATCGTCATACAGTATAGGGGGTATGCACCATGGAAGAGTCAATCATGACTCCTTATAATGATTTGCGCCTGTGTTCCTCATATGGAGGAGGTTATTGGGTGTATAGAGCAGTATCATGGTTTTTCACAAATGGCCCGCGTGTGAGTGTAGTGAATGCTGTGTTGTTCTTTATATGGAGGAGATAACTGGGAGTACATGTATATTGTTGTCGACACACATGTGACATGATTGTTGTTCAGCAGTGTAGAAACATTTTTTATCAGAAAATTAACAACATAGTAAAAAAATCAGAAGTACCCGTTTACATCTTCTGTTGTTAGGGAGGCGGGGAGGAGGACATGTGTGTTTAGACGTGATCATCTCTCCTTATAAAAATAGTGCTAAAAGTGGTGGTGTGTCTTGAGATTAAAAAAACGTTCTCTTGCAGCAAAGAAAAAGTTTCAGCTCTAAGAACTATAAGTATGTGTGAGAAAAGAAAGAAATGCGTAGAAAAACAATTACAGCGCGATATTATATTTGTAAAGAAAATCCACAAAAGAAAGAAACGCGCTAAGAAAGAACAATTTCAACAAAAATTAGTTGGAATTGACCCTTTGGGGCGTGTTTCTTTCTTTGTTAGGATTTTCTTTGCATTATACACGCTTGCCAGTCACCGTTTTGGTCTGGGTTTAGTATATCTGTATGTTAATTTAGATTTGCGTCCTAAAAATGACGCAGTTTGGAAAACATGGACATCGGGGGGTAGGAGGGAGATGGGAGGGGGTGGGGGTGGGAGTCGGTTGTGCCCTCCGCCCTCCCCCGTCCAGACACCCTCTGGATCTGCCTCTGGCTTGACCTCGATATTGAAATCTGGCCGCTTCCCTCCGGGGCTCTATTAGGGTATTAAAAATAGCTTGGCTTTGTCTTTCAATTTTTTTTAACGACTGTACAGCAAACTCAACAAATCATAGGATTTAAGTAAAAATAGCCCATATTAATGTTCATTGGCACTGAATGGTATTTGTTCTTAAAGTGATACGGAAAAGCATTTCTTTGCATAGATATATGGGGGAAAACAAACAGTTGTGCGCTCCCATGTAAATCGGCCTATACCTCAGTCACGCCCTCAAACTCAGTCAGGGAACTAGGTAGCGAGTTTGAATAGGACGCATGGTAAGACAGCCGGAACGCCAACAATGCCGGCCGCGGCGCCTCATTTTTGATCTCCTGTGGTTTCTTTTACTTTTATGGGTCCATACTAAGTACAGCTTGAGGCGTTTTTGATGTGGAAAACACATCAGGCGGACGGCGAAACATTACCCGCCGTTTTATTCCCGGCTACCGAAGCGTTAACAACTGAAAGCTCGGCTTGGCAATTATCGCCCTGGGGTCAGTGGCATGAGCGAGCTTAGTCCTGCACCAGCCACTAAGCAAGGTGCGCCGCTATAGTGGCGCACCTTGCTAAGTGGCTGCCTGTGGGCCACGGCGCATCCACAGGATATCAGGCGGCGGCGGATCGGCGTTAGCACTGTCATACTACACCAAAAACACTCGAGTGTGTCATAGAATGAGTGCTGAGCCTGTGGGCGACCAACTGAAAGGCCCAAACGCAAGACTAGGCATATGAGACGGGTATCATTTTTCGCCCCTCATTGCCAGTTAGCGGGTTAGAAAAGGGGGGGGGGGGGGGGTGTGTCTTACCTCGAGCCGTTTAGCTGTCCGCAGTTGTGATGTGTAGGACTTCAAGTAGAGGCAAGACCTTCCGGCGTAGGCCCTACAACACAGCTATACTGACTTTTGAGAGGAGGCACCACTGTCTTCCAGAGATTTCAAAGGTAAGATTTTGGACAAACTGTAATCATGCCCCATCACTGCCAGTGGACGCAGATAGTGTTTTTGGAACCATTGTACATTCAACCTCAAATTGACGTGGATGCAAAGTGGCTCCGTCAGCAAGAGGCATAGATCCGGCCTCATGACCCCCCCCTCCCCCCCCCGTGGGGAGGGGTTCAGTTGGTTTCAATTGTAGGTGTAGCTCCCGCTTTAATTATAGTCGAGGGGACAGTAAACCGGATATTGGCAGTAGCTCCCGCTCCAAGGTAGATTCTAGCAGTACAACACTGAACTGGTGACATGTCAAAGCCGATTTCGTCAACTGAGAACCAATCAGCATTGAAGAGAGCCTCTTGCATCTGCCGTAAGGGGTTACTGAGCAGCAGTACATATAGATATTCATAGGGAATTTTTTGAAATCCTTCGCGTATGCCGAAGCCGTTGCCGACTCCGAGTCCAGTGCGCAAAGGCGATAAAAGGAAGCTAGCAGAAGAGTGTCGCAAAGAGCTAAAGGCAAAGAGACAGTGCAGGCAGGTGTACAATCTCATCAGAGAGAGTAAAACTACCAACTGTTTCGAACTAGCCAACTCAAAAATAACTCAAAAGCGTGCAAAATTGCCGTAATTGTCAAAGACCATGCGCAGATCATTAGGATCACGACCTGCTGGATTAGCTTGAGGCCTCTCTTTGCTGTCATTAATTCATTTCATTCAGCCCGACGGCCGTATTTCCCAAATTTTGGAGGCGTCATCTAATGACCATGCACCAGTTGCAGGAGATGGATCGACCATGATAATTCAAGGGCAGTGCCAGATTAGCTGTCGGCGAGTTTAAAACCCACATTGTAGAACTGGTCTCGTCTAGCGATAGTGCGCACCGCTGGCGTCGCGAGCTGATAATAACTTGTAAAGTCGGCCCTCTTGAAACTTCTGAGAGGTCTGTGCACGGAGGGGTTCACCATCCATCTGTTTGGTTGGTTGGTTAGTTCGGGTTTAACGTCCACAGCACCGAAGTAATAATGAACGGCCCTCACGGGCGGATTATAGGGGACATGGAAATCTATTACCTATGGAGTACGACCTGAACACTGATCAACGCAGGTGCACTCCAACTGTGCCACTTTGATTTACCAGGACCTTTCAACGGACATACTATTGAACAAGCCCGTCTTTTCCCCCTGGATTTCGAGTCCAACTACCGGGGCCGGGACGGGATTCGAACCCACGACCCGGCGATTCCCTTAGCTCTCCTGCTCCGACTCAGCTTAACCGCCTGAGCCATCTGGGCCTTTTGTGCACAGAGATATCCCATTTATAGTTGATCCATAGACGTCCTGTCATTTGCCGGATAGATGCTTTGCTGCCGTGGATGTGACCGATTTTAATCAGGTAGCATGCTGGGACGTTCTTGGTAGATGACTTTATTGCCAGACCGATATTATATTTCGGCGATACCATCTTTAGTGCATGGAAATTGCTTGTCGATAATATCAAGATCGCTTTTAAATTTTGCTGGTGTCATTCCTACTTGTGTTGTGTCGTGGATAGCATCTACTAACCGTGTGATACGTGAACCGAATGGGTTTTTCCAGTAGTAGCTATGTCCCATTTTCACAGGGAACTTAAGTTTTTTTGAACTTAAGATTTTCTGATGCATTTAGTATGAGTACATCATGCTCTTCTTGCGTGTTTTGTGGACGTGGAATAATTTCTGCAAGTGTTGCTTGGTTGGCAGCGTTATAGCTTGGTGCTGAGAGATTTCACGGTTACTTCAAGTTCTGTCCGGCGGCCGGTCGAATGCTGGGTCCGCTGTGCCTTTGTAGACGTCGAGCCCTTTAAGATTTAGTTGTGCAATAGGGCTCGGGAAGTTCCCCGCGTTGCAGAGGAGGGTCGGCGAGGCAGCCGCCGTCTTGAGAGGACACGCCGCTGGCTTGGCGATAGACTTCAGATAGTAGCGAAGTAGTGTTTCAACACGTTTTTCTTCATGTTTCTTCCTCTTTGAAAACAAACAAAAACAGATTCTGGTTAGCGGTTTTCTACGGTGATGGCAAGGCTGTAGCACGTCTGGACTTTCCTGACGGCATTGTCATGACAGCGATTTCCCGATGAGCGCATGAGTCGCGTATCCTTTGAAGATGGCCGCCACGACTAGCATGATGACGTCAGATTCCCGAGCTTGTTGAGTCATGCGCCCGTTCAAATTTGCGAGCCAGTCCGTTCCGCCTTCAGCCGGGCACCTTTCGATGATCTTCGTCAACTCACGGATCATTATTATTATTATTATTATTATTATTACTTCCTCCGAGTCGGAACTGATCATAGTCTTCATAGGAACAGAGTTAGAGTAGAGGTTTTGCGCCGCATCTTCCGATAGTAGATCCCCGTTAACGATCTTCATAGGATCAGTTTGTACTTTAGTTGATGGCTTCCAAACAGAGCCTGTAGCAATCTGAGCTTGTGTGATAAGCCCATCAGTGATTGTTTGAACACCAGCTGGAGAAAGATCCTTCCCGATTGCATCGGGCAACGTCTTGTCTTGTCTTGTCGATAGAGGCTGCCATTTTCTAATGAGCTGATAATTGATAGTAGCGAGCTTCTATACCCTATGGCGCAGATTTTTATACATCGAATATCGCCAATCGTTAGACGGATTAGGTGTGTGTGATAGGATGCTTTAAAGTAAATTAGAAGACATATTTCAGCACCATTTGTGTTTATTTTGCCTTGTCGACTCGCCTAATGAGCTGTAACAGCGTTTGGGACACACAGCAAAAGCACACGCGTAATCGCACTTACTTATTCAGTGCAGCCGTTAGCTTGTCAATCTAATTTTAGCTGTTTCTCGTACTGATAGCGTTATATTTATAGAACAGAGTAGAGGCATTGTCAGCAGGACCGAAATCCGCAAACTTTGAAGTTGCCCGTGAAGACTGTATTACACTTCTGGAAACAGATCGAGCGTGATAGTTTAAGGGTTGTGCCAAAATGGCTTGGCGCCTATGGGCGCCAAGCTATTCTGGCACAACCCTTGAACTATCACGCTCGATCCCATGTCTTGCCGTGGCGTGTCGCAGTTGAATGAGTTAACTCATTCTACCCCAGACACACCACAGGAAGATAAGGATCGACCATGATAGTTCAAGGGTGATGCCAGAATAGCTTGGCGCCTATGGGCGCCAAGCTATTCTGGCATCACCCTTGAACTATCATGGTCGATCTGTGTCCTGCACTGCAATGCAGTCTTCAGAGGACAACGGCAAAATTTAAGGATTTCGGTGTTGGGGTAGAATGAGTTTTAAGGGGGAACCACTCAGGGCGGGCGGGTGTAACGGGTGTACGTTACTTGGGTTAATTTTTATGAAAAATATGTGTAATGTAGTGGGTAGGTATGGCGGATGAGAGTATGACGTCGTCATACTCCCACCTACCTTAACCACCTACAACACTAAACAAATAATTTTTTAAAAACTATATCTCGCTTGAAAACATTTCATAAATCGTGTTGTACTTGTCCTTTCTAAGCGTGCTTCTTTCTTCCTTGGGATTTTCTCAGCAGAGAGAGAAACAGATAAATAATGCACACTGTTGGACATGATGAAACGCTCGCCTCGACCGACCAGCTATGGTTTCACAGTCAAAATAGTTGCACGAGGGTTTTTAATATCTTTTTTCTTCTCTGCACGCAATCATGTATATGCAATGAACAGTGCGTATAAGAACATGCCGGGGGACGCAACAATTTAACCCTTTTAGCCCCGGATCCCTACAGCAGGAGATGGCTTCACCATGATAATTCAAGGGTAGTGCCAGATTAGCTAGGCGCCTTCAGGCGCCAAGCTAATCTGGCACTACCCTTGAATTATCAAGGTCAATCTATTTCCTGCAATTGATACATCGTCGTTAAGCAACACCTCCAAAATTTGAGAAATGGGACCTTAGGGCTAAAAGGGTTAAAGAAACTGCTACATATCCAAAATATGTTTAGTAAGTTTGCCGCATAAGATAGTTCTGAACACTGTCATTGGAGCCTCTGACAAATGAGCGTTACATCCAAGCGAAACTGACTGTGATCATAAGTCTGTTATTATATACTCGTAGAAATACTGAGACATGCTGTGATGTACAGTTCAGTTCAGTTCAGTCAAGATGGTTGGTTGGTTAGTTCGGGTTTAACGTCCACAGCACCGAGGTGATCATGGACGGCCCTGACGGGCGGGTTATGGGGGACAGGGAAATCTATTGCCTATGGAGTACGACCTGAACACTGATCAACTCAGGCGCACTCCAACTGTGCCACTTTGATTTACCAGGACCTTTCAACGGACATGCTATTGAACAAATCCGTTTTTTTCCCCTGGATTGTGAGTCCAGCTACCGGGGCCGGGACGGGATTCGAACCCACGACCCGGCGATTCCCTTCTCTCTCCTGCGGCTCCGACGTTTAACCACCTGAGCTATTTCGGACTCGGTCAAGATGGGATCTCTACGCTCGTAATAGCCCATACACGGTCAACCCCACCCATCAGAAGTCTTCCCAGGGCTCCTTTCGTTATCGTAACAATGGTGGTCAGGTTTATGAAGGGTCACTCAACCATGTCCTTTCATGTCTGCCCAACGCCCGCTGCCTCATTTTCTCCACACCCCCTACTCCGGAGGCGATCGACTGTGTGTGGCCATTCACTGTAAGTGGACGCGCAGTTATGTCTAAGAAAGCAAGACGAATTGAACACCAAGTAGTCCCTTAACTCAATCCAAGGAATACGGATATAAACAGAGGCACATGGGATTCTTTACCTCTTGCGGTTGAGTAGTATTATTTTCATTTGTACGCGAAGGGTTTATGTAATTCTTACTTTGTTCTCTTGCTTGCCCGAACGTGTCAATCCCACGGACGATCTCGTTTGCAAACATCGAAATTAACCGTTTCAGTCCTTATGCATCACCGTCCAATTCATTCAGTTCTGACACGCAACAACAAGCCATATCAATTGACCATGATGGTTCAAGGGTTGTGCCCGAATAGCTTGGCGCCTCTAGGCGCCAAGCTCTTCTGGCACTACCCTTGAATTATCGTGATTTTACAAAAGCGCCAATTTAGCAGCACCCTTGAAAAATGTATTAGGGTCCTAGAGCCAAGAGCTACTTGGACTATATTCTACTTATAGAACCACCCTTTAGCCATCATTGTAGATTGATAGATATAGGCTATATATTATGTCTCCTGAGCTGTCTCGAAAGGTCCTTAGAGGACAACCGCCAAATCAGATTGGAAATATCGACATTATGACTCAATATGTTTACTTGGCACCAAGACTTGCCGCCGGGCCAAATTCAGTGAGCAAACTTCGGGCGTTTGCATAGCAAACCTAACGACAATGGGGGAAAAAAAGCAGGCTTTGCAGGCAGGGAACGCCTTTTGTGTGGACGAAGAAACTGCGCACCTACAATTAAACGGTAGTCCGTGGCTGTTCTGTTACAACTAAACGGCGAGGAAACCTACTCTACTCAGTGACGTGCCCTTTGACAACTGCTCCGTGCGCTGAGCCGTTGCCGTCAGGGGCACAAACCGCATTAAAAATTAGATTCCCTCGCCCCCGCTGGTTCTGCTTTTCAGTTCACGTCACGCACAGCTAAATTCTAAGTGATGGCAGAAAACTGGAAAATACTGGTCTGTATTTTGGAAAATACACATTATTGGCGTAGCAACTGTGACCCTGGTCAGTGTCCTGGCCTGGCTTTATGTTTCTGCTCTGGACACACCGGTATGTGATTTGACCAGAACTTCTTTCACCGTATCTTCTATTTTCACCTGGGCCATACTTTCCTTCCACACCGGTTGTCTCCCTTGATTCGCTGCACTGAGCAGCGCCCACAGCCATCGATTGAGACAACCAGTGTGATACAATTTCTTCAGAGTGGAGCTGGTTGGCTCGGTTGTAGAGCTCTCGTCCAAACGGTCGTGGGTTCGAATCCAGTTGGGGTCAAAATGTGCCAGTGTTCAGGCCCTATTCCGTGCCCCGTCCTTGAAATCACCTTCGTGGTGGACAAAAGACGTCAAGCCAACGTCCTTGAAATCACCTTCGTGGTGGACAAAAGACGTCAAGCCAACGTCCTTGAAATCATCTTCGTGGTGGACAAAAGACGTCAAGCCAACGTCCTTGAAATCACCTTCGTGGTGGACAAAAGACGTCAAGCCAACGTCCTTGAAATCACCTTCGTGGTGGACAAAAGACGTCAAGTCAACGTCCTTGAAATCACCTTCGTGGTGGACAAAAGACGTCAAGCCAACGTCCTTGAAATCACCTTCGTGGTGGACAAAAGACGTCAAGCCAACGTTTTCATGAGTGAATTCCTTCAGACTCAAACCATGCAATGGCTCGGCAGAGGCAGGCTATTTTTGTCTACCGTTTTGAAAACGGTAGATTTTCGGATGGGGGCTGGTCGGAGCACGTTCCGTAGCATGCAAATGACGAACATAGGCGGGCACACATCAGACAGTGAACTAACACGATAAAAATTACGTCATACCTAGATACGCTAACCGCGCTGTTGAACGTATAAATGGCGCGAAGCGCAATGTGTATGCCCGCGCGCGCGCGCGCGCGCGCGCGCGCGTGTGTGTATGTGTGTAGACACGAGTATCTCCGGTGTTTGTGTACGTACAGGCCTGAAACTTTAGGAAATGCTTTAATCGAGATGTACTTCGGAGAGCCTCCGCCGAGCATATTTTAAATGGTAGACTCGATAAAGAGTAAAATTGCCGTTTATATAAATCGGTGGACCCGCATTTGAGTATGTAATTTTCGTTCTATTCACTCGAAAATTTAGGTATAGCTAGCTTGGAGATAGGCATTGAATGAGTTAGCCAAGCGGCTTTGTACCTTTTCAACTTTTTTTTGTAAAAAGTAATTCATTGCAGAATTTTTTTTTTTTAAAGTAAGAATTCTCGACCACAGAGAAGGATCAGACAGTGACGGTGACGTAAATGCGCCAAACACGTCAGTGTTACACAATGTTCCTAAATTGTCGCAAAGCCGCATCAGATGTCCGTGTTATACAATGTTTCTGAATTGACATCAAATTTGTTACTGTGGACACGTCGTCGTGGGACTAGCGATGCCATGACGTGAGGCTTATAGTGACGTCATTTTGCTGCGGCTCGTGCTATCGTTATTCTTCCTCTTCAGAATTTCTGTCGCTACTCCAGCCCAGGCAGAGCGTACTAATGGCGGGAAGCGCCATGTGTCCGTCTATATTTTTGTGCGCCGGTGTGTTTTGATCAGAGGTTGGGTTAGAGAGGAAGGAAATAGATCAGAAGGATAAGCTGAACAATATGAACAACTGTGAATGTTCCTAAAAGAAAAACGCATGTGAGCTCCAAACAATACGGTAGACTTTGGGATGAAATCCTCATGTTGTTTGGCTTATCCCACTTAACCCCAAGGCCGCATATTCAAAAGTTTAATGGTGTCACATAACAACTACAGTCTACCCCGCCCATAACAAGGTCGGACATAACAAAAGTTGGATATAGCAACACTTTTTCAAAGGTGCAACAGCAGTTTTTCAATGTAAATTACTTCGCTTATTACAAACATCGGATATAACAACAAGAAAATTTGGGTCTTCTGGCGATTTGTTATATCCGGAATTTACTGTATATACCAATTCCAGAAGATGGATCGACCATGATAATTCAAGGGTAGTGCCAGATTAGCTTGGCTCTTGACGGGAGGGGGGTGGGAGGGGGTAGGGATGGGTGGGTGTGGGTGGAAGGGGGCGATAGGGGGGGGGGGGGTACCATCAAAGATTTACGTCGATAAATTTCGCAGTTCACGAATTACGAATCCACGAAAAACATCATTCGACGAAGAGAAAAGGTACCGCCTTCAAAATATCTTTCAGTTACCGAAAAAGTCTAACTATGGGGAGGGTAGAGGGTGGGGAGGAGGCTGTCATGCTGTTGCTTTCACACAAACGACCGGGGCATGGAGTGTATGTTTTGACTAGAAGTTACAGTCTGGCAACAAACTTTCACGTATAACGAAATTAGCATATTCACGGATCACAAACATCCTAGTTTGGACTTCACGTTTCACAACGACCGCTTCTTTCATGGATCACGAAGATGAAAAAAAAAAAAAAAAAAGGCAATTGCGGATGACGAAAACCGAAAAAAACAAAAAAAAAACAAGCACACATCACATTAGGGCATACCCCCTCACCCCCCCCCCCCCCCATCCCGGCCCCCTTCCAAACATCAAAATCTGTAGCGTTCGTAAAGTGCGTAGCAGTCCGGCACAGTCTCGTTCTATTTGTTCCGCCCCCTGCCAAGCAATGATGATCATGAAAATGTTGGTCTTGTTTTTAACACACTACACACCCCTACAGTGCATTTATTTTTGCGTTGTCAGTCTTTCTCACAATGTAGAAAGAGTATCGAAAGGACGTTTTTGCTTTCAGTTCCAGGACCAAGCGCATAAATTTAACCCCTTTAACTGCCAGCAGACGCAGGCTGTGTTTCATCATTGTACATTCAAAGATGCCCAGCCGACAAAAGAACATGACGCAATAATATCCCAATTTACGCTCGTGTCCTATGGTCACGCGGTGAGGGTGAGCGTGTATCAGCACTGATTGCGTGATTAAGAAATGGGCGTGTGATGAGACACTGGCGAAGTGTTCCAGCAAGAGGCATAGATTCTCGTGAGCCCCCGCAACTGCGGGGGCTCATGAGGATCTGTGCTTCTTCATCTGGGTCTTGTTCACTTTTTTTTTGGCTGTGAAGCGGTGAACAATTTGCGCCGTTGAACACATCGTTTAGCAATTAAATTGTCGCTGAATACACGACTTAGCTGGGAGACAGCAAAGCCGGGAGCCGCCGCGACAGATCATAGTCAAGAGCTTGCAGAGCCCCAAGGGCAGTCGCTCCGAATTAAGGCCCCGCCACACATGCCCGGCGGTTGTGCCCCGATTTTAAAGCCGATTCCGATCCGTGCGATCGGATGACGTCATATATCCGATCCGATCCCAATCGGCTGGGAATCGGGTGTCTAGAACCTTTTTCCGATCCGAATCGGCCCCGATTGTAAGCTTCAACCAATCAGAGCGCGTCTCGCAAAGCACGTCGTTTCAAAAATGGCGGAAGATCAGTAACACCTTCGTTGCCGATGTCTCGCCCGCCTCTTCCCGAATATGATGCAAAACTACTGATAATGCATGCACATCATCATCACTGTCAAAACTAGCTGCCATTTTGCATAAACAGGTACGACTTTGATCCTCGGTTCAAACCGTCGGCTAAAAAAGTCGGGAGTTTGAAATGTGTGGCAGTGCAGTCCGGCCCGATCACCTACCGATTCGAAACTGCCCGGGAATCGGCTCAAAATCGGGCCTGTGTGGCGGGGCCTTTAGTCTGGAGACTGAAGCACCAAGCTAATTCGGCACTATAAGTTAAAGTCATAATGATCGATTTATCTTCCGTTGTTCAGCCAGGTTCAGTTCAGGACAAAAGTCAAGTAGTGAGGTTAGGTTTACGCCGAACGACTCCCACCAACGAACGAGAGAGAGAGAGAGAGAGAGAGAGAGAGAGAGAGAGAGAGAGAGAGAGAGAGAGAGAGAGAGAGAGAGAGAGAGAGAGAGAGAGAGAGAGAGAGAGAATCAATGAATCTTTATTTTACAACGGTAAAGATATTAACAATGCCAGAGGCAATGCCATTTTTCAAATCTGCCGTTGCTACATCTACAAACAAACACAACAATTACATTACATTAATACATTATGACCAACGGCCTACGGGTGTATTGGGAGGGAGGGGGAGAGAGAGAGAGAGAGAGAGAGAGAGAGAGAGAGAGAGAGAGAGAGAGAGAGAGAGAGAGAGAGAGAGAGAGAGAGAGAGAGAGAGAGAGAGAGAGAGAGAGAGAGAGAGAGAGCGGATGACCCAGCTTCTACTATAAGCACAAACCACAGCCGGGTCCGCACATCTCCAAGAGGCACTGATCATCATGATCACTCGGGACTCTATGCCTCTTGGAGATGTTTGGACTCCTGGCTCATGATGATCTTGGGCTCTTGAAGATGTTCGGCGGAATGTGGTCTGTGCTTATGTTGCGCACTGCCGGATTATCCCCCGTGACTTCGCTCTCGTTCGTTGTTGGAAGTCGTTCGGCTTAAACGTAACGTCACTAGTTGTCTTGTATTCATCCCTTTCAAAGGCAGACTGTACACGCACAGTGCACGGGATAGTCAGTTGGGGTTGTCGGGTCCGGCCCAGCGTCGGCCTCGACCCAACCTCGGCCAGAGTGACATACATGTATAAGTTATGCTCAAAAATAGTATGGTACATTAACAGAGGTCACCTCGTTGGCGCAAGTGCTGGGTGACTGACATAGACACCGCGACTGGCGGGGCGCACTCAAAACGGCGATAAATCAGTCTTATGTTTCGTTTTGTTTTCCGTTAGAGCAATTAACGCTGTAGTTATAGGTCAAGCCGGCCACGCTATAGCCTTAACCCCCTCACTGCCGAGAAAAAGTGAACATGACTATGATCTAACTGCAAGAGACATAGATCCTCATGAGCCCCCGCGACAGCGGGGGCTCATGAGGATCTATGACTCTTGTTGATACCAAGTTGTATCCACTTTCCTTGGCCGGACGGTGGTTTTTGGTCGTTGAATGAACAGTGCGCAGTACAGTGTACTTAAACGGCAGGGAATGGTTGACTTTTTTCATCGTTCGACTTGTGTCCTGTACGATTGTGTGAACTAAGGACCATTCACGGGCTGAAATCCTACGACCTCCTCCGTGTGAGCTAGGTTAATTAACGTGTGCTGGTCTGTGATTTCAGACCGTACGGGCTCGGAGTCGTCAGGTTCAAATGCACAGAGCAGCAAACATGCGGTGACGATCTTTACACACACACACACACAAATCTGACTGGTTCTAATAATAGACAACAGTCAATGCGGCCGCAATATCATAAAGTGGTCACCTTAGATAGGCGTTTTTCTTACATCTATCTATCTATCTTAGGAAGATTACAAAGTAAAATAGGTAAAAACACTGTCAGGGAAGAGAAGTGTGCATGATCGACCAGTGAGCATAGATCTACTGTGGTTAAAGCACCAAAAAAAAAAAAAAAAAAAGAGATAGGAAAGAGGGGGTGCGCTAAGAAAGTGACTGGAAGCAATGCAAATGGAAGGCCCCCCTCCCCCCCCCCCCCCGAAGGGGGGGCGTATCACATATCCCACTGTTCCAGCCACTCGGTGCATGGAAATTTAAATCTAGGTCCCCCAAGGTGGGTACAGATATTTAGCCGGTGTAGAGTGCTGTTTCGGTCTTGGCGACCTCTTCTGCACACCATCGGCAATACTGCAGGAAGGCAGGAACGTTTGCCTACCTGCAATGACAGCCACATTTTACTGTGGTGTCTGCAGGGGCATACATTCCATACATTACATATCACCTAGAGCCAAATTTCCATGCACCCTAAAATAGAACCTACTAAAAGGGGGGAAGGGGTTGCAGTTGATATTGTAGTAATAAATGAAAAGAAAAGGGGAGACTGCCAGTGCTAATATTTTAGGAAGATTACAAAGTAAAGTAGGTTAAAGCTCTGACAGGGAAGAGAAGTGTGCATGATCGACCAGTGATCATAGCTATATCTACTATGGTTATCAGACCAACAACAACAAACAAACAAAAAAAAAGAGATAGGAAAGAGGGGGTGCGCTAAGAAAGTGACTGGAAGCAATACATATTGGAAGCCCCCCCCCCCCTCCCCAACATGTCGGGGGGGGGGGGGGGGGGCGGTGGGCGGATCACATATCCCACTGTTCCAGCCACTCGGTGCATGGTAATTTAAATCTAGGCCCCCCAAGGGGGGTCCAGATATTTTATCCGTTGTGGACAGCTGTTTCGGTCTTGGCGACTTCTTCAGCACACCATCAGCAATATTGGAGGTAGGCAGGAACTTTTGCCTACCTGCAATGACAGCCACATTTTACTGTGGTGTCTGCAGGGGCATACATTCCATGCCTCCACCTAGAACCAAATTTCCATGCACCCTAAAAGAGAACCTACTAAAAGGGGGGAAAGGGTTGCAGTCGATATTGTAGTAATAAATAAAAAGAAAAGGGGAGACTGCCAGTGCTAATATTTTAGGAAGATTACAAAGTAAAGTAGGTAAAAGCACTGTCAGGGGAGAGAAGTGTGCATTATCGACCAGTGATCATAGATCTAATGGGGTAAAAGCACACAAAAAAAGTTAGGAAAGATGGGGTGCACTAAGGAAGTAATTGGAAGCAACGGATACGACTGTGAGGGTCCAGTACTCACAGGTATATAAGAACACTGAGGTGACTAAGGAGCGCATCAGTCTGATCGGGTCATTTAAAGGCCCACTACCGCCGTAACTGTTCAAAGATACACTTCTGTAACATAGGGTTACAAAAAGCTAAACACAGGTCAGGTTATGGTTCATTTAGACTGTGAAATAGGACAATCCTGTTCAGCACAATGTTATCAGTACGATAAACAGCAAAAAATGGATTGACACGATAACGGCTGTGCAGAATAAATAAGTGCGATTACGCGTGTGCCTTTGCTGCGTATCTAAACTGTTGTTAATGTTCTTTAGCTGTGTCGACAAGACATAACAAACACAAATGTTGCTGACATGTGTCTTCAGATTTACGCGTAAAGGTACTTGAAGTAACCGGGAGAAGGCCATGGGACCAATATGGGTTGGTCTGCTGATACAAGTGATCCCCCTATCCCGTGTAGCCTCAACGCCCAACAATAGGAGATGGATTGACCGTCACCACAATAATTCAAGGATAGTGCCAGATTAGCTTGGCGTCATCAAGGGCCAAGCTAATCTGGCACTACCCATGACTTATCATGGTCGATCCATATACTGCAACTGGTACATAGTCGTCAGGTGACGACGACAAAATTTGGGAAACGCGGCCGTAGAGCTACATGGGTTAAAGAGGCAGGTTTCGTTGCCGAACAGGTTTGACTGTAAAATCATGCAGTCTCGCACACCAAGGAGCTGTGCCTTTCTAACATTTTCGAGGCGTCCTGCATCCGGATACGCGGCGTGAAGCCGCGTATCCGGGTGCAGGACGCCTCGAACGAGTCCATTTAACTCTTTGCCAATAGCAGTCGCACGCACTCAGCTGCGTGGTCTTGTGAGAATAATTATTATCCGGCGTCAATCACATCTCCACGTCTCACATGGCAGTGTGCTGGTTGAAGAGATGTTTTTGTCAGTGTCTCAGTGTTGAAGGCATACCACGCGGCGGCCGGTCTGTTACTCGGGGACACTTTGTGAACAAAGCCTCAATCAACCTTTAGTCCTCAGTTCAGTTACACCAGTACAGTTATCTTTTCGTCAGTTGACAGTTTGACTCCTTAATTCGCGGAAAGTGTTTCTGAACTGTTTGTTAATTGATTCAACGCCGTGGATCCTCAGTGCGTCTGTAAGGAACGCCGCCGATACGAGATTTGTTTCAGCAAGATGCATAGATCCTCATGAGCCCTCGCAATTCATTTAGGTAGACCTTGTTAACTAGAGCTTAAACAACAGTCAAGCAGGTATTTCAGACAATAGCAGTGTCCATTGCTTTGTTACTTTGGAACACCGCATTTGATCTTCAGTCAAGTCCTCGACCAGTGCAGCGACCAGAGCAGTTACTTTTTCTTCAATTCGATCAAAAAGTAGGTATTTCAAACGATAATTGGTTTAAAATCTGTAAGGATGAACTCAGGACAGTTGTATATTTATTTTTACTGGCTTTGTAACAACGCGACAGTTGTCACAAAACTCCTAGAGCCCCCCTCCCCCCCCCCCCCCAGTTTTGTGATATTGATAAGCAAAAAATGCAGTCAATGACAAAGCATGTTGTGAGTACTGGGAGTGTTCTTGAGCTTTGTAACAATTGTTACATTATCACACACCTCGTTACAGTACAGTCATACCTCGTCTTAAGTCCGATCCGTACTTTTGGGAGATAATGCGATAGTGCCGGCTTAAGTACTTAAATCGACCTACTCCAGGCAGTATAGGGTTAATAGATCGCAATATCTCTTTATAAATGTTCTTAGTATAACTTATAATAATGCTGGACAAAAGGGCTGACTTAAATTATAAAGTTTGAATGTCGTAAAATGAAAGACTTTTCTGTTCTTCTTCTCCTTTATACGCAGAAGAGTTACTTCCGTTACGCATAAAAGCCAGCAAAAAAAACCCTCTGGTACGTGTACCTACTCACATGGATTGTGAAAAGAAGGGTAGACAAATCCTAGTTGAGCCAAGACAACATTGATAACCCGTTGTATCGGCGAATTTACGCAGTCCAAGCCTGCCATGGAGCTGGTCGCTTTAAATCACTAGTGTAGTTCATTTTGACATTTCGCAATTTGCTTTTGTTTACTATCTTTCCGCAATCTTTTCACGTGATAACGTCCGTGATCAATATGAATGTTTATGTTGCGGATGATGTCCTTTCGCAATGGTAATAGGTTGCTATCTTTCAGAAATGTGTGTCGCCAGTTTTAACCCATGGACTGCTGGTAAAGAAATCATTAACCTTTAGGCTGTCGGTAGCGCTTTTTATCGAGGCAATTCCTGTAGGATAAAAAACACTACCGACAGCCTAAGGGTTTACGATTTCTTTATGGTGCGTATGGAAATCATTGGTTGGTTAGTTCGGGCTTTTCACGTCCACGGCACTAGTGTGGTCAGTAATGGACGGCCCTAGCGGGCGGGTTATGGGGGAGACATCGAGTGCTACCTGAACACTGATAGTTCGGCCGCACTGCAACTGTGTCACTTTCATTTACCAGGACTTTTAACGGACATGCTATCGGAACAAGCCCGTCAAAGTGTATAGCGTTGGCGGCGGCAACGATATACGACACTTCCGAAGCTGTTGAGTGCGGGGCGTAGTGAATGAGTTAAAGACTTCCGACTGCAGTGCCTCAGTGTAATTGTCTGTGATGGCCCATTTTGATGTCTACTGACGTGGAACAGTATCTAAAAACACAACATACTCATTACATGACGAATCAAGTCTTGCCGCTGACAGTGACTGAAGGAATTTTGCTTACACACAGATGGATGTAGATCTATTTACTTGATACAATTCACACTCACATTCTGCTCCAGGACCGAAGTCCGCAAATTTTGAAGTTGCTCCCTGAAGACTGTATTACACTTCTGGAAACAGATCGAGCGTGATAGTTCAAGGGTTTTGCCAGAATAGCTTGGCGCCTGTCACTAATCTGGCACTACCCTTGAATTATCATGATCGACCCATCTCCTGCGTCAGAGCTGAATGGGTTAATGTATAAAACGTACAGATTGCCTTATAGAATATGCTGTGACTCGTTACTTCAGCCTCACTTCTATTTTTTTAATACTGATGCTTCTTTTGTAACCTGATGTAGGATCAGTTAGCATGTAGGTGCAACGTAACTAGCATATCTTTGGTTTATGTTGTGTATTACTATTTATTATTACTTGCTATCATACTAGCGACATACATTCAATACTCTCTCTCTCTCTCTCTCTCTCTCTCTCTCTCCTCTCTCTCTCTCTCTCTCTCTCTCTCTCTAAAACTTAGTCCTGTCAATAAAACGTTTCATCATCATCATCATCATCTCTCTCTCTCATCCGGCACAACCCGGCCTGTGCGCAAGCAAGCAATTAACTCATTTGCTGAAAGCCCGCGGCATCCGGATACGCGGCATAAGCCGCGCATCCCGAGAATGCGGCTTTCCGCGAATGAGTTAAACAAGCCAGCAAGCAAACGTGTGTGTGTGGTGTGTGTGTGTAGTGTGTGTGTGTGTGTGTGTGTGTGTGTGTGTGTGTGTGTGTGTGTGTGTGTAGTGTGTGTGTGTGTGTGTGGTGTGTGTGTGTAGTGTGTGTGTGTGTGTGTGTGTGTGTGTGTGTGTGTGTGTGTGTGTAGTGTGTTTGTGTGTGTGTGTGTGTGTGTGTGTGTGTAGTGTGTGTGTGTGTGTGTGTGTGTGTGTGTGTGGTGTGTGTGTGTAGTGTGTGTGTGTGTGTGTGTGTGTGTGTAGTGTGTTTGTGTGTGTGTGTGTGTGTGTGTGTGTGAGAGAGAGAGAGAGAGAGAGAGAGAGAGAGAGAGAGAGAGAGAGAGAGAGAGAGAGAGAGAGAGAGAGAGAGAGAGTTAGCTTTTGTGTACGTTACTTTTGTTTTGTTACCTGTAGCACTGAAGGACAAGAATGAAAACAGGTATGTGCATCTATTCTTGTATCCTTCGAAAGTCAGTAAAGTTTCATTTTATATCTCTATCTCCTCTCTCTCTCTCTCTCTCTCTCTCTCTCTCTCTCTCTCTCTCTCTCTCTCTCTCTCTCTCTCTCTCTCTCTCTCCGGCTCTCTCTCTTGCTATATACTACACAGGACAGCTTGTAAGACAGGCCTCATATTGCCTAATGGCTTTATCCTGAAATAAAAGATACTGACATAATTATCGTCATCGCCTATAAACATCATCATCATCATCATCTTTCTGTCTCAGTGGAATCGTGGGTGTGATGTTTGTGTGTGCGTGCGGCAGTTTACTTCGACTGATTTTCATACAGTCACTGGAGTTTCCTCAGTAAATTGACACTAAATACACAACTTGAAAACATGTGCGCACCATATCTCTACTCCCTATCTCTCTCTCTCTCTCTCTCTGTGTTCATGCAGTGCAGTGCGCTCTGTATGTCATGACCCGGATGTGTGAGTGTGAACATGCTGCGTGGCATGCACGCGCGTCCTGTTGCCGGGATTGTCCCACGCCGTGCGACGAGGCCATACTGACAACTGAACCAGTCTGATATCGAAGTCCGTATTAATTAACAGGATATTCCTGCCGTTACTTATAAAAGGAAAGTGCATCCGTTTTTTAAAAAAAGTCAGATTTTAATTTCTGAAGAATGGAGAGAAAAAAACAAACACGGAAATACTTGACTTTTTCAATGCAGCGGCAGATTGGCTTGATGCACACTGTCAGTGTATTCCGGCCGCCTTAGTTGGGGCGGGATAAAACTGAACAATGAGCCCAGTGCTCAAAAGGTCCTTGGGCCGACGCCGTCGGCCGCCCGCTGCCCGCGGGCGGCCGTCGTCGGTCCAAGGAGTGGTTTGCATATGCTTGCTTAGCCGGCGCGCTAAGACATTGCTTAGCGCTAAGATGGCTGACTTAGCTGAAAACTTGGGTTGCATGGGCGTTCTTATCCTGCCGGGCGAGCTTAGTGTCGAGCTTAAATTTAAGGACGGTACCCCCCTTGCGTAGGGTCGTTCTTAGCTAGCGAGCGAGCTTAGCTGGCGTGATCACTCCACACATGAGTATCTCTGTTGTATACAACGCCGATTTTGCAGAATGCTTTTGTACAGAGTAGATATCTTTCACACTGACCATTTTCCCCACGGTCACGGAGGGGGGTTGGGAGGATGGGGGTGGGGGGGGGGGGTGGGGGGAGGGGAGGGGGGGGGCTGTATACGGTCGCAGGCTGAGAAACTAAAATAGTGCATTTTCATTGGTCAGTTGTTACCGCGCTGTGGGAACCCCGCTAGAGACTAAAAATAACCGTGCCTAAGAGGTCTGACCTTGGGTCATAGCAAAGTTTTATGCTACGCCGCCCCATGCAACACAAAACTTTCGCGCACTGACTAAGAATTTTTTTTACTAAGCACGGAAAGCGCTAAGGCAGAGAACTTAAGGCTCACTATTTAAGATCGCTACATGCAATCCACCCACTTTTGAGCACTGGCTCTCGTTTGTCTATGACGAACAGGTCAAGAGTTTGTGCTATCTGCAGTTTTGTACTCGTGTGTACGACGTACCGCACGGTCTCAGTTTAACCCTTTCTGACGCCGGACGGGCCACAGTGTCACAGTATGAACCCCCGCACTAGTAGTACTACTACACCGGGATCTAATATGTCTTGTAGTTGCCTACAAACCAAAGGGAATCACAGCGCTGGACAGACAAACAGTTAGATCCCCTGCCCCCGCGGGGGCAGGGGATCTAACTGTTTGTCTGTCCAGCGCTGTGATTCCCTTTGGTTTGCATACAATTCTGCCAGCGCTAGCCTCACCTATCTGGTTTGTGAGTTGTAGTTGCCTGAATAGATGCTGGTCGGAAATAATCAGAATTAAGTCACAACTGCACATGTTTCGACGAAAACACCGAGTCACCGTGTGCATTAAAAGTCGGCCGGACAAACTAACGTGTGATATCGCGCAACTGATGATTGCCCAGGCTTGTAATCCCACTTTGACCTATTAAGTCCTTAGCCCCGGTTGATTTTTTCCTCAGATTTGTCAGTATTGTCTTAAGAGGGCTACATTACAGTTGAAGACACTGATTGACCGTGATAGTTCAAGGGTGGTGCCAAGACAGCTTGGCGGCTTTGGGCGCCAAGCTGTCCTGGCAGCACTCTTGAACCATCATGGCCAAAATTATTTTTGGTTAGAGAGCATCATAACTTAATTGCTTACCCCAAAAGGCACGCAGTTTAAAAAAAAATGTTTTACAACACTTTTATTCAGGAAATTGTCAATTTACCCTTTAGGCGGGGCTGACTATGTGTATATACAGGATGCAGTTAGAGCGTATCAGGCCGTGAAGGGTTAACTCTTTGCGCCCAAAAGACGCACATTAATTTTATTTATTTATTTATTAATTTATAATAATAATAATAATAATAATAATAATAACTATTATTATTATTGTTTTTTTCCACCCATATCTGATTACAGATAAGTGTCTAATTAACCCATTAGGCACAACAGATTATGTATATAGTGCATTGATCTGGGCGGATGACGGTCGGTGCTGTGTCTGCTTGAAGCTGTAAGGTCCAAAATGACAGACCAGCACACGTGTTCTAACCGTCGTGGAACAGACTTGCTAAACTGACGCTGAGGCAAGCCGAGCTATTCCTGTGTAAATGATACCGTAATTTATTCATGTGAGTCTGGGCAGGCGATTTAATGAATAATACATTTCAGGTTCCCTCCCTTTAATTAATCCCTATACCGTTCGATTCTAATGTCTCGCTTGTCAGTTTCCGCGAATCCATCAGGTGATCTCAGCTGAAGTTTTTTAAAAAAAATTACACACACACACACACACACACACACACACATATATATATATATATATATATATATATATATATATATATATATATATATATATATATATATATATATATATATATATATATATATATATATATATATATATATATATATATATATATATATATTGCAGCGGAAAGGCGACCTGAATGAAAAGTCTATTTTATGTAACTGAAAATTTTTATTATGGAGTCTGTATACCACTGAAGGTGCTCAGTGTATTTCTGTACACCGACACAACTGGTCCGAAAAGAGTTTTAAAAAAGTGAAAGAAAAAGTGAGCACAATCCATCTGCAAGCGGCACAGATCCTCGTGAGGATCCGCAATTGCGGGGGCTCATGATGATCTATGCCTCTTGCTAGCATCACGTTGTATTCATGTTCTGGCCGTGGACCGCTAAGGCTCATTGGCGTTGAATTAACAGATTCCAGAGAACCAGTTTGCGTCCACTGGCAGGGAAGGGGTTAATGTCGTACTATATAGACGCGCGGGGTGCGGTCATGACAAAAAAAGTGCCAAAAGACAAAATAGTCACTTCCCACAGGCGCCTGATAAGTCAGTGTCGACAAACGAGTGCCTTGTCTCGCCGCACGCGCAGAACACACACACGCACGCACACACACACGTAACTGAACAGTGTTCTGTTATTGTGTACCACGCGAGCGACAGTAGAGGGCACACTCGCTTAAAAAACTGAACAACAACCAACTACCAGTGTATTCACGTTTATCACGTCACACCCATCAGGCGCCTGTGTCACTTCCGCCGTATACGGCTGTAAGCTGGTCTGTGATTTTGGACCTTACGGCTCGGAGCCGTAAGGTCCACAAGTCACATAGACATAGCAGGCACTAGGACCTAATTATCTCTGCTAAGTATCGGCTTTTGTCTAATGAGACCACGACAGCCACTTCTCCTTGGACATCGTCGGTCAGAGTCCTTAGTCACACTTGTTGCCTCTCGATTTACTATACCGCTGATTTAGCGGCGGTAGCGAATCGAGGGTGACAGCCAGTGCGCGACCATTGCTTGACACACTTAGCCCCATCGCCCTACAGCAGGAGATGGACTGACCATGATAATTCACGGGTAGTGCCAGATGAGCTTGGCGCCTGAAGGCGCCAATCTCATCTGGCACTACCCTTGAATTATCGTGGTCAAGCCATCTCCTGCAGCTGTCACACAGCCGCTAAGGTGACACCTTCAAAAATTGGGAAATTCCGCCGTGGGGTAAATGGGTTAAATATAAAGTGTTTGAGGGTGCGGCCGTATAGTGTGTCCTCGTGAACACAGGACACTTGACAAACTGACTGCGGAACTTCAGGGAGAGGTCACGCCTCACTGGCGACTAGAAAACTATTATGTGTGTATGATGATTGCTATTTCGGACGCTTTATGTGGGCTTCTGTGAAGGTGCTTTTCCATCATTTTAATGTGCAGGTATGTGATTTTCGACATTTGTGTCTGCTGTGCGGTGTTTTCCATTTTAAAAGCACTCTGGACAGCTGGAAGCCAACGACCAAAATTCTGACGCAAAAGGCATATATCCTCATGTGCCCCTGCAGTCGCGGGGGCTCATGGGGATCTATGTCTCTTGCTGAAACCATTATGTTCATGTTCCTTGGACGGCTCGGGCTCGTTCGTTCGTTAGTTCGATATTTGGGGTTTAACGTCCACGGCACTGAATGGACGGCCCTGACGGGCGGGTTATGGGGGACACGGAAATCTATTGCCTATGGAGTACGACCTGAACATTGATCAGCTCAGACGCACTGGCTGGGGCTCGTTGGTGTTGCATTAACAAAGGTTTCAGAAACAATATGCGTCTACTGGCAGTAAAGGGGTTAAACATACTAGCGAGAATTTTTACTTTCACGAATGGCTTTTCTTATCACGGATATAAGGGATACTTCAGATCGATATCCGAGCAAGATTATTTTTGCGTCAGTGTGGGGCATGACAACATAAAAGACGGATGTTCGTGGAAACATCGTAAACTTGGAAAGTTTATCGTGCTAATATATAATACATAACTTACTTACTTTGCGATTAACTCAGTCATTCAGCCCGACGCACGTATTTCCCAAATTTTGGAGGCGTCATCTAACAACCTGTTGCAGAAGATGGATCGACCATGATAATTCAAAGGTAGTGCCACATTAGCTTGGCTCCTACTTTAGTGCGTCAGGGCTGAATGGGTTAAAGATTGCTTATTTTGCGGTTAATGGATTAGAGATTTTAACTAATGTCAGTCACGGTTCACGCTTACTCTACACAACACTCTCTTTCCACTTTCCGAAAAATTCTTTATCATACGACAGCATGGAAGACTAAAGGTGGGGGTGGGGGGGGGGGGGGCGTGGGAGGGGGGAAGGCGGGTGGCGGGGTGGAGAACTGAACGGGATGAGACGTTTGCGTACAGCTTTCACAATCTCTTTACACTGTACAAAAAAAAAATCAAAGGCCGAGACTGCGGACGAGGGGGAGGGTGGCGGAGGAAGGGAGGGGGCGGGGGAGTAGAGGAGAGGGGTGAGGAGGGAATGGGGGGGGGGGGGAAGTTACTGTGTGTCAGACGTTTTCATTCACGTTTCACCGAGATATTTTTTCGCTTTCACGTTTTACGACGACTACTTGAACAGTTTCACCCAAAGCACCACCATTCACCATCGTAATTTTAAGAAAAACCCACAGGTGGCTCTGCGCATATCAGAATCACTGATCTATTGCAAACAGTTGGAAGCGATTTTGGAATGCGTGAAAACAGAGACTGGAGGCTTTAAATAATTAAGTCAGGCGAAAACATCTGCATAATTGATCAGGTTATTGGCATTGGCGTGTTCGTGGTTCTTAATTGCATATCGATCCAAACTTGTTTATAAAAATTATAGCTCTTTCGACATACACAGGGGTAGTTTGCAATGCTGATTTGCTTCCAAGGATTCGAAGTGCTGCACCGCTATCGGTTTCAGGACGCTAACTTAATCCATTGCGTGTCGGTAGCGGTTTTAGTCGCGATGATTCCTACAGGAATCATCGCGACTGAAATCTTTACCAATACACAAAGGGTTCAAAAGAAGACGCAGTCGTAGGTTTCACTCCAAAGTGAAACACCATCCACAAGAGGACTATCCGCGCCCTTCTACCCTCCCCTCCTCACCAACATCTTCCGTAGTTTTCCCCCCGCCCCCTCACCCCCCCCCCCCCCCTTTCGTCCCCTTGATATTCTGGGAGACTACACCTTCTATACAACATCAACACCAGTAATAATAATAATAATAATAATAAAATATAATAATAATAATAATAATAATAATAAAATATGTAGTAATAATAATAGAACACGACTACTATAATAATAATAATAATAATAATAATAATAAGATGAGGATTTCATCCCAAAGTCTACCGTATTGTTTGGAGCTCAGATGCTTTTATCTTTTAGGAACATTCAGAGTTGTTCATATTTTTAGGCTTATTATGCCGATCCCATTCCCTCCTCTCTAAGTCAGCCTCTGAGTGAACACACACGTCGGCGCACACAAATAAAGACGGACACACGGCGCTTCCATCCATAAGTACGCTTTGTGGGCTCGTGTAGCGACAGGAATCCATCTCCTTTTACTCTAACCCACCCTCTGATCCACACAGACTGGCACACAGAAATAAAGACGGACACACGGCGATTCCCGCCATTCGTAAGCTCTGTGG
>BTPG01000006.1:85838408-85868408 GCA_036245525.1 Semisulcospira habei | reverse complement strand
GCGTCATCGAGAGGGCTATAAAACGTCCGCCATTTTTCGCTACGGGGTTTTTTTATATCACGGTCACATGGTACGGTTTCCGCTAAAGTGACTGGTCGTGTGACGTAGGGAGGAAAACATATGTATATAATTATGTGAGTGACGACGGAAACTGTGTCTTAAATTTTCAAAGGGTACGCGATGTTTGGCAATGCGACTGGACTAGCAGATGCCGGTGTTCCATCTCGATGTATTGTCGACCGTAACTCTTAGCCCTAACGCACTGCAGCAAGATATGGATTGACCATGGTAGTTTAAGCGTGGTGCCAGAATAGCTAGGCGCCCATGGGCGCCAAGCTATTCCTGCACCACCCTTAAATGATCATGGTCGATCCGTCTCCTAAACTGCAATACAGTCTTCAGAATACAACTCCAAAATTAAAAGATTTCGACCTTGGGGCACAATGAGTTAATGATTACGACTGTTTTAACATATTTAGCCCCGACTCACTGCAGCAGCAGATGGGTTTACCATGATAATTCAAAGATAGTGCCAGATTAGCATGGCGCCATCAGGCGCCAAGCTAATCTGACAATACCCTTGAATTACCCGTGAGTCACCTCCTGCAAATAGTACATAATTGTAAGGTGACACTTCTAAAATCTGGGAAATGTGGTCCCGGGGGTTAAATGTGTTAAGAATACGAAAAAGTATTAACAGACAATTTCCGGAATCAGAAGTACGAGTAAATCAAAACTGCACGTGTTTAGAAGAAAATAGTGCATTAAAACCCACACAGACATGTGATAACGCATGTTTGTCCGGGATATTAATCTAGTGCTTTCATCAACACAGCTCAGTTCGTACCTACTTCTGATTTCCGAACAATGTTTTAAAGCTGCACTCCGCGGTTTCAAGCGTCAACAAACGCTCAGGAGATTGTCTGGAACAGATAATATAATATTGCAGTTGTGACTATTTGACACTATTTTTTTAAATTGTGTACACGTATAGTAGGGTTACCTATTGAATCCAGGGCCAAGAGCGACCTGAAAATCGTGTTTTGGGGATCCTAGTGCGCCCTTTTTGTTGTCTCAGTGCTTGACGCGGAGAGACCTCAGTCAGCATGGGGCCTCTGTGAAAATTGTGTCACAAGGGACGCAGCTTTTCCCTTTTTTTGCGACTATAGTTAGTTGTTCTTGTAAATTTGCTTGAAGAGGGCCGGCCGTACAAAGGCCGGCTAACTTTGCGAGGGTAGTGAATTACTCGTGTAGCGACAGGAGTCAATCTCCTTCTACTCTAACCACACACACTGGCACATAGAAATAAAGACGGACACACGGCGATTCCCGTCATTCGTAAGCTCTGTGATCTTTCGTAGCATAGCTATTCTGAAGAAGAATAATAGCACGAGTAGCGAAATGACGTCACTTCAAGCTTCACGTCATGGCATCATTAGTCCCACGACGCTGTGTTCATAGAGACGACTCGATGTTATACGTCACTCATCGCAGTACTAACATTTGACGTATCAGAGAATCAACTTTGCAATTTTCTTGCTGATTTTTACGTCTAGGGCTTACAGATCACAATTTGACCTAACCCTACCACAGGGCCGGGACAAACAGCAGGCTTATGCAAACACTGTTTATGAAAAAGCATGCGGGTATTAATGAGAAGATAGCTTTTTTCGTAAAAGAAAAATTAAAGTTATGTTAGCTGTTTTACAAATGACTCCTAAAAAGTGATGGAGAACATTGTCTGATTTTCACACTGATTTAATCGTACCCGACAGCCGAGACAAACTGTAGGCTTATGTAAATACCATATACGAACAATCATGCGATTATTAATGAGAAGATTGTTTTTTTCGTAAAGAAAGATTCAATTGTTTTAAGATTAACCAATATAATTCGGTGAAATTAATCCCCAAAACGTGAAAATAATTATATTTTTCAAACACTATTTAATTATCACTCAAAAGGTTCTTGAGGTACAATGCTCGTTAACGAACTCATTCAATACCTCCCTTTTATCTAGCTATACGCAAAATATCTAGTAAAAATAAGAAAAATTAATCTAAAAAAAAAAATCGAAATAAAGGTCCCGAGATAATTCTTTTAGGGACAATAAACTATCCAGCTTGTCCATCTTCAAACGCGAGCTCTAGTCGATGTCATACACACACACACACACACACACACACACACACACACACACACACACACACACACACACACACACACACACATACACACACACACACACGCACACACACACACACACACACTCACACACACACACACACACACACGCACGCACGCACACACATACACACACACACACACACACACACACACACACACACACACTGACACACACATATGTCGCTTTGGCGCCAAAAAGACTTTCTCTAGCAAGGTTTTTCGTAACTAGACGTGACGTCATTTTCATCTTGTTACTTCTTTACCAGAATTTCTGCCTCGCACGCCAGAAACGTCATGTGCATGCTCCGGAATGCGCTCCGACCTGCCCCATTTCAAAGTCTACCGTATTTTAAAAATACGGCAGAAAAAAAAAACACCAGACGATCTCTGGTGTACAACAGGCTGACATCATTTTGGCGTAAACCAGATCGAAGGTCAAGTTTTCGGTTTTATCGCCATTCAACCTTTGGTAACTTTAGCGTGGCAGCCTCGCGTGAGCAGACAGATCGACCCGGTCCCAGAAAGCAAAGGTTTTCAGGCCCTTGACGGCCGCAGTAGGCCCGCGCACGGCTGTGCGCGGGCCCACTGCGGCCGTCGTGGGCCCGAATAAATTTGCTGCTAGAGGTGTAATACAGGCGTGGCAATTTTGAGTGAGCGGAGCAATACCAACGCCAGGCCGCACGCCAAAGTGATCCTATGTCGGTCTGCCGTGAGGATGATCATTTTGGCGCTTGACACCAGCGATAGTGTGGCACTAGCGTTTTCACCTTGAGTTCACTTTGAGGCGCAAGTTATGCCAAAACATATAGCTAGCGAGACCGTTCTCTAGCTGTTGCGCACCAGTAAGTTTCAGGCGATGGTGAAGCTAACACAGTAATGGCCTACCATCCTGGTGACCCAAAAAGTCCTCCGGCCGACAGCGGCGGACGTCAGTAGCCGGGACGGATGACCGGTTTCAGTAAAGAATGGGGTACATACTTGCTTGGCGATCTGGAACAGCGCTCATGTAGCGCTAGGATAATTAGGTTACTCGAAAATTTGTATTGCAAGTTCGTGCTTAGCTATGCGGGTGAGCGTAGCGTATTTTAAAAGTCACACCGGTTACGGTGTCTTGTTACATGTCGGTACCTGCACAGGCGAATATTTAACCCTTTGACTGTCGGTAGAAGGGACTGTCGCGATGATTCCCGCATGAATTATCAAGACAAAACACCGCTAGTCAGTCAAAGGGTTAAACGCTCAATTTGGCCCGGTTTGGCCCAGTTATGGCCCATAATTATGTAGACCCCGTTTGCGCAACTCATATGGAAGCTTTTAAATTATTTTTACCCCCTCCCCCTTGTGCATGCAGAAACTGGTACTGTATACAATACCGGTGGTTGCATGCACAAGAGAGTTAATTCAAGTAATTCGAGCTCCCCCCCCCTCTTCCCGTTCATATCCGTCAAAAAGAAGAAGAATACGCATTTCAGAGAGATAAGCTCCATTTACCGCACCAACTGATGAGTGGTCGAATTTCACCCATTTTGGGAACGCAAACAGCGACGCAGTTTGGCCTACATGTAGACCTTCAGGTACTTGAATGAACAATGTAGGTATTGTAAAAAATATTTGAAATAAAAATTGTAGACTGAAATCAAGAACCAGGGAAGTACATTCACAGCCAGACAGACAGGCGGACAGATTTATTCAGATTCAGAACACAGTATGGCACAATGACAAGATAAGACAAGACAATCAAGATAATCAAAACAAGACAGGACAATCAAGACAATCAAGACAAGACAGTCAATACAATCAAGACAAGACAATACAGTCAAGACAAAACAAAACAATCAAGACAGGACAAGACGAGACAATCAAGACAAGACAAGACAATCAAGATGAGATACGACATTCAAGACAAGACAATCAAGACCAGACAATCAAAACGAGGTAAGACGAGCCAAGATAAGACAAGACAATCAAGACAAGACAACCAAGACGAGTCAAGACAAGACAAGACAATCAAGACAAAAAAGACAAGACGAGCCAAGACGAGTCAAGACAAGACACTCAAGACAAGACAATCAAGAGGAGTCAAGACGAGTCAAGACAGAGGGACAGATTTGTAAAAATCGGAGATACTTTTGAACACTGTCTACCATTTTCTCGCAGTGACTGGACATTTGACTGACTGGACCGTTCGACGAACGAGCAAACGGACGGATTGGCGGATAGACAGACTGGCTGTCTGATTAAAATACACGTAACTGCATAAAGAAACCGGCAACTAAAAATGGAAGAAAAATCGTCATGTACATTATCGCATTTTTGGTCTGCGACTGTGCAGTCGAACACCGAATGTAACGCAAAAGGTAATCGGGCCGACGGCACGGACGTGCGCGGACCGACTACGGCTGACGTCGCCCGGAGGATATTTTTGCGTAGCCTCGTATAAGGCCTGTACCGAGTATATTGACCGAGCTCAGCTTGCGCAGAATATCGTCGGATGCTGGTCATGACAGTTGATGAAAAAGTCTTTGAATTTTCCCGGCCATAGTTACGAGACCTGCCGCTATGTGGCACTGAAAAGCCAGCATGCCCATTCTTGAGAAAGGCCAGATTTTCATTGTTACACAATGAAAATCTCGCTTTACTCAGAAAAAGCGAGTAAAGGACACACTCACTTTTGGCCCATTAAAGCGTAATGGAAACACAGATGACGTCAGTGTTGCGTTGCGTAAAGATAACAACGCAATAGAAGTTTCGGAATTGAAACCACTGCTGTCAAAGAGATGTGGACCTTTTACCCTTGTGGCACTTGCAAAAGTCTGATCGCGTTTCTTCTTTGTTTTCTTTCTTGGCTGTTATTTTCGAACTTTTCTCAGATAATGCATAAATCTCTCAGAATTTAACTCATTCTCGAACAGCCGCATCCGGATGCACGGCTTCATCGTCGTTACAAAATTAAGATTTTATGCCGTTTTCGGCTCTCATGATTTGTGATTACAATCTATAACGTTCTCGTGATTCCTAAAAAAAAAAAAAAGTGCAGATATATCGGGACGTCTGAAAATGCTTTTTTTTTAAATGGCTGACATTATTATATCAGTATCCGACTGTGATTTTTAACTCATTAAGCCCGGCGCACGTATTTCCCAAATTTTGGAGGCGTCATCTAATGACTATGCACCAGTTGCAGGCGATGTAACGACCATGATAATTCAAGGGCAGTGCCAGATTAGCTTGGCGCCGACAGGCGCCAAGCTAATCTGGCACTACCCTTGAATTATCGTGTTCGACCCATCTCCTGCTGTAGTGCGTCAGGGCTGAATGAGTTCAGCAAAGCAGTTCAATGTTTCACAGATTAATCCGTTCACTGCTGAGAAAACTTCAACACCAGCCATCTTTAAGATGTATAGATCCTCATGAGCTATGCTTATGGTAGGCCTACAAGTCGGTTGTCCGCCGTGATTCGCTCTCGTTCCTGGCGGAACCGTTCGTTACAAACGAAACCTCACTGACGCTGACCCCCATAGTGTAACAAAGCAGGCTGGTACGACAAATCAATACACACAACATAAAAAAAAAAATCACATTTCTTAACTCATTCTGGCCAGTCGCATCCGGATGCGGCTGACCGCGAATAAGATAAATTGTGTCCAGTTCGGAGTGTGTTATATTAATGTACTTTAACAGTAGTTTGGCCACGCAGCAAAAGCACACGCGTAATCGCACTTATTCATTCTGAACAGCCTTTAGTGTGTCAATTTTTTAAATTTATTTTTAGCTGTTTCTCGTACTGAAAGCGTTGCATTTCTAGAACGGAGTAGAGGCATTGTCAGGTTACTTGATATTAAGACGACGTGTACTGAACTGAATTCTCCTGTGTCTAAATGAACCATAACTAGACCTGTGTGTAGCGTTTCGTAACTATGTGTTACAGAAGTGTATCTTTGAACAGTTACGGAGGTAGTGGGACTTCAAGTTTATTTACAAAGAAGAAGAAGAAGAAGAAGAAGAAGAAGAAGAGAAGAAGATAAAAACAACAACAACAAAAAACCCTCACAAAAAAGAACCTACAAAACTGTACACAACTTCATAGTGTGCTGACTGCAAGTACAGAAAAGTCAGGAATCGCTGACGTCGGTCTTAGGACCGTTTGCTCAGTGGGTAAGCATTTTGTCCTACAGTATTTTGACCTGTTGCAACTTATTGATCGAAAAAGCCAGTAGTGAAGTACACTTTGACGTAATTGCCTGCTCACGCCCCGCGATTAACTCATTCGCGGCCAGCCGCATCCGGATGGCGGCATAAGCCGCGCATCCGGATGCGGCATGCCACGGATGAGTTAAAAAATGTGATTAAAAAAAAAATGTGTGTATTGATTTGTCGTACCAGCCTGTTTTGTTACACTATGGGGGTCAGCGTCAGTGAGGTTGCGTTTGTAACGAACGGTTCCGAACAAGGAACGAGAGCGAATCACGGCGGACAACCGACTTGTAGGCCTACCATAAGCATAGCTCATGAGGATCTATACATCTTGCAGATGGGTGGTGTTGAATTTTTCTCAGCAGTGAACGGATTAATCTGTGAAACATTGAACTGCTTTGCTGAACTCATTCAGCCCTGATCCACTACAGCAGGAGACGGGTCGACCATGATAATTCAAGGGTAGTGCCAGATTAGCTTGGCGCCTGTCGGCGCCAAGCTAATATGGCACTGCCCTTGAATATATATACACGAGTGCCCGCCTAGATTCACGAAATGATTGATGTCTACCCGACCGCTTGTACCCGGCTCAGGTAAATTACGGTTTTCGATTAACCCCCCACCCCCCACCCCTCCACCCCTCCCCCCCCCAAAAAAAAAAAAAAAAAAAAAAAGCAAAACAAAAAAACAAACAAACAAAAAACCCGAAAAAACAACAAAACAACAGCAACAACAAATAGCCATAAACAAACACCGTTTAGATTCTCTTTGCATGGATCAACTTCCTGAAGATCGCATTTTGAGCTTTCTAAGCATACAAATGGGATTTTCGCACAGATCTAGGCCAACGTGACGTCACACGTCGTTTGACGTCACACAATGGCGTATTCCAGCTGCGTTAGTATCTGCTGGTCACGGTATACATTTAAATTGGGAAGTTCAGGCAGTGCAAGGTCCCGTGTTTTTAAAAATAATTTTTGCCTTGTTTGAAAATTTGCAGTTGGGCTGAATGTGGGAATTTGCTGGAAATTTGTGGTTAGCTGAGAGGAGACATGTTTGGTGCTTTGATTCATACCATCCTGAGCTTATCCAGTGGACATTTGTGGGCCTATGTTGAGTTGCCTTTGGCGTAGTGATTTGAGGGGCACGCTGATTTCAGCTGTGCTTGGGTGTGGGGTTGGTAAGGAACCAGTTTCATAGCCAAGAAATGAGACGGGTCATGTGCTGGTTTTTTTGGTATTTTATGCATGGCAAATGTGCAGCTGGTGGGCGGTAGTGCTTTTTAGGGAATTGAACAATTAGGGGATGACTGGGATTGACTAAGGCTAAGAGACTGGACAGTACGGAAACACCACTGTGGTCCGTGGCCTGCTGGACCTTACCACACCTTCACCACATAGATAAGTCACAGGGGCGATGAAGGCTGTATAGGTTATGTCCCTTGACATCTGTACGGGTTATGTCCCCTGACAACGCGACGACTCTCTGAGCCGTTGTCAGGGGACATACCTCGTACAGGTTTCCTCGCGCCTGTGGCTAAATCTAAGAACTGTCTGACTTGCGTACATATTGATACTGGCCATGCAAGACCATGTGCGTACATGTCAATACGCGTAATGGCCTGGACGGTTTAACTCCCTTACGCATGCAGCCGGCACCGATGAACAGTACGGGAGGCCGCATGCAGAAGGGGGTTAAACATTGTATGTGTACACATCTAAGTAAGCCAACGTTTGCCGAGAATCACGTGACTGCCTGACGTAAGTGTCGTGCGCATAGAACATTTTCGGTCGATTTTCAACAAGATTTTGCCATGTCATTTAATGCCGTAAACTATACTGATAAACAAAAGAAACGCGAATTTTTCACCATAGCGCTTTTCTTCGTAAATATACTTTAATCCGGGTTATTTTGACGTCATTTATTAGAAAATGTTATGAAAAGTGTGTTATGTCGTGTGCAAATAGAATGTTTAGTCTTAAAAATCGCACATTGATGACTTAGGACGTCATCAGTGACACTGCCATCACAGTATATTGAAAGTGAAATGGGGAGCGTCTGCAGAGGACACAGCTGAAAGCCAACCAATGTGCATTGTCACTACGGTCCGTGTGCATAAAAATCCGGCCTGTTTGGTCTTGACCTACTTTTCGTTTGTCAAAGGCACCTAAATAATCAACATGACCTACAAACATGAAAGCTAATGAAACCCTGTGTCCTCCAAGGTAGCCATGGGCGATATCTCATCCAATTATTGTGTGAAGATAGCTCAGACAGTAGGCTGAACATCTGAAGTAAGCAACAAATAAAATTTTCCTGTTTTGCTGTCAGGGTGGCTCTTTGTTTGCGGGTACACTTACAGACACTTTTCGCGTTTCTAATGGAAGTCAGTATATGTTTTGTTGTGTTGTAAACACTTCAGACCGCAAGAAGATATTGCGTCATAAATGTTCTCTGCATATCAGCTCTGCAACACCATTTTTGCCTTTGTAGCCACCGGCTAGTAGAATTTGTATTTACGCGACGATGTATACTCATAACTTCTGATCTTGAATACTTTTGCATGCGACCTCCCCCAAAAACAACCACCTCCCCCCCCCCACCACCCCCACCCCCCCACCACCCCCCACCCCGGCCAACACACACACAAAACAAAGAAGAAGAAGAAAAAACCCCAACTAAACCAAACAACACCAAAAACAAACCACATAAACACCTCAGCAGTGAAGCCAGAGACCAGATACAAACAAGATAGAATAAATAAATAAATAAATAAATAAATAAATAAATAAATGTGGTCATCACTGCATGCGTCGGTGGGGGCTCATGAGGATCTATGTCTCTTGTCCAAACACTCAAAAAAAGGAACTTTGTTATAGCATTTTAAAGAATTTTGGGTCGGGGTGAGGTCCGGAACACCTGTAACCCCCCCCCCCCTAGAGATCCGCCTCTTAACCCCTTTGAACAGTGCCGAGAATTATGCCTTAATTAAGCTGGTCCAACTGCAAGAAGCATAGATCCCTCACATGAAAATTTGTGCCTCTTGCTAACACCATTTTGGTGTTTGTAGCCATGTTGCTTGGACGGCCGAGACTCTATTGCGCAATTTGCAACCTCTGGCAGAGAGGGGGTTAAACTGCATCAAGTGCAAAGCCCAATAGCGCCTTCCATCTAAAAGTACGCGTACATCAATGTATAGTTACGCGCTTTGATCAATCAAGCAGTTGCATGCAGTAACACAGCCAGAACCACCAACTGCAAGCGGCATAGACCCTCATGAGCCCCCGCGGTCGCGGGGGCTCATGAGGTTCTATGCCTCTTGTTTGCCTTATTTTGTATCTTCATGTTCGTTGGACGGCTAGGGTTCGCATGCTTTGAATTAAACGATGGCTTTTGTTGCGCTTTGAGAGTGCGTTATGTAGTCAGCGAACGACAAAGAACATCACACATCTCGCATCATTAAAGAACATGGATATAGATGTAGTCAGCAAGAGGCAATGTAGTCAGTAGTCAGCAAGAGGCAACGATCATCATGAGGTTCTTTGCCTCTTGCGGTTGGGTGGTGTTCGTTTTTTTCGGCTTTGAAGCAGTTTTATTATTATTATTATTATTATTATTATTATTATTATTATTATTATTATTATTATTATTCACCCCGGATTACTTGTCTCGACGAGGTGCTTTCACGATTAAGAAAACAATCACAAGTGACGATTTTCGCGGAAATACCCCCCCCCCCCCTCCCACACACCCACTCCTCTCTCTCTCTCTCTCTCTCTCTCTCTCTTGGTTCCAGAGTCAGGGAGCGGAGACCAAGACGACCCTGGATCCCCAACACCTGCTCCAGTTGCTGGCGCAGTTTCTTAGGCCGTTTGTCTGAAGGACATCCCGCTACCTCTTTTACTTCCAGGGCCAAGCTGCACAGGCTTTAGAATCACATCTCTGCACTGTGTACACACGGGGAGCGATGAGTGACGTTTACTGCTCTAGGGTTTTGTCTGATCAGTTTTCGCCCTGCAGGGCGCACAACTGGTCGGAAATTGCCTTTCTGCTTTCAGGGTCAATCAGTCGCTCCTACCGACTTGGCGCTGGAAGTAAAAAGGGTATGTGTGTACAAACCAGTGGGTCGCGCGCGCGCGCGCGCGCGCGCGCGCGCGTGTGTGTGTGTGTGTGTGTGTGTGTGTGTGTGTGTGTGTGTGTGTGTGTGTGTGTGTGTGATGGTATGAGTTTGCGTGAAGGTGTCATCAACTTCGCTTGTTAAATTGGCATAAACTCGGCGACGACTTACTCAGGTTAGCTGCTGATGGTTGTCACAGTTACTATGGATTAACCGATTTTTCGATGACCACATCTGATGACAGAGACACATAAACGATGACCACATCTGATCATTAGTGCGATACTGCTCTGTGAAACAGTGTTTCTAGTACAGTGAACAAACTGTAAACTATCCGTGTAATTTGTTATTAATGACCGGAATCCGCTTTGTCGGACAGTCGGAACACCCGACTCACCGTGCACGATCATTGCGTGAATTCTTTTGACTAGTAACCTTACTTAAGTTCTCAGGTGACTGAGATTATCGCCTGTCCTACATTTTCAATGAAAAGCGAGTGTGTTGTTATAACATAAGGACTTCGATACACACGAATTCTGACATAAACGCTTTCTTTATAGCGGTTTTTTTCTGAGATCGTACACTTGTCGTTTCTTATTCTTTACTGCAAGCTTTTGTTTTTGTGTTCTTTGCGTGTGTTGTAATACACGGTTTCTGGCGTGAACCGCCGTTCAGCTGACGTACTGAGACTAAAGTCGAATAAGTCTTTATTTGTTTTCTCTGATATTTTACTTGTACATGTAATCTCTTTCCTGGTTTAACTGCGTAACCTTCTATTTGTATCCTGTACCTTAGTTTTGTCCCCTGGTTCTTTATCTTATTAGTCTTTATTTGTTTCATCTGATATTTTACTTGTACATGTAATTTCTTTCCTGGTTTAACTGCGTAACCTTCTACTATTTGTATCCTGTACCCTAGTTTTGTTTCCTGGTTTTTTACCTTATTATCTGAACATGATTTATACAACTATGAACATACCCTCGAAAAAAGGCCAACAATTTCGTATCGGTCACCTAAATATCTACCACCTGGCAAACAAAGTTCAGGATGTCTGTGTTTATGTTAATACCCCCAACTATTTCCATCTATTCGGTTTAACTGAGACTCGTTTGGCCGCCCACATCAGTGATGAAGCCATCGCCATCCCGAATTATTCTATTATCAGGAGAGACCCGTCAGTACAGGGTGAGACAGGTGTAGCGGTATATATCCATCAATCCATTTTACACATAACCCGCAGGCGACAAGACCTAGAAACTGGTGATGTAGAATGTATTTGGGTAGAAATCAAAAACTCTAAATCCCCGCCCTTACTTGTTGGGTTTCTGTATCGAAACCCCGCAGCCACCTTTGAGTGGTACGATAGCTTTTTACACATGATTGATAAAACAGACATTCACAACAAAGATGTTCTCCTTCTTGGAGATTTTAATATTGACTTTCTTAAACCCCATCCATCATGGGAATGTACTACTACCCTTGTCGGTCTTCACCAATTGGTAACATCACCCACCAGAATTACGCCATCATCAGCCACTATTATAGACCATATTTATACCAACAAACCTCAAGCAGTTAGCAACACTCAAGTAAATAGTCTTAGTGTAAGTGACCACTATCCGGTTAGCTGCACATGGCTGTCAAAACTTGCATAACTTACAGATCGTTTAAAAACTTTAATGAAAGTGTTTTCTTGGCTGATTTAGCCACAGCACGATTCATCGACGTGTATAACGATAGTGACCCAAATAAAGCATTAGATACCTGGTACCGGATTTTTCTTGGTGTGCTGAACAAACACGCGCCTCTGAGACACAAAAGAGTGAAATACGCTACCGTTCCACCATGGCTGACTGCGGATATAATCGAGGCAATGGAAATTAGAGACCAGCTGAGAAGCGAGAAGCGGTTTACTGAATACAAAACACAGCGTAATCGTGTTAAATATATGGTTTTAAATGCAAAGAGATCTCTTTTCGATAAAGTAGTTAAGCAAAGCAAAGACTCATCTACTGTATGGCGTGCCATTAATTTAGTAACTAGAGGTACAAATAAAAATAGTGCGCCTTTATCACCCCACCTCACTGCAAATAGGTTTAATGACCACTTTACCTCTATAGCCGAATCGTTAATCCCACCAGGAACTAACTCATGTGAGTATGTTTGTCCAAACGTGCTAGTACACCACTGTAACCGGGAAAATACGGACAAAGAACCATTCACGATACCGCCTATAGCAGTCCACGAAGTGGGTAAATTAATTTCCTCGATGGAAAATAAAAAGTCATCCGGGCCTGATGAGATCAGCTCAAAAATTCTCAAGATATCTCTTCCAAACATCGTCGAAAGTATTACATATATTTACAATCTCTGTATAAACCAAAACTCTTTTCCGGACGCATTTAAAGACGCAAAAGTGATCCCCCTACCAAAATCAAAAGATCTGAGTGAAATCAACAACTTTCGCCCCATATCACTATTACCTGTTTTGTCGAAGCCTTTAGAGCGGCACATCCATAAGCATCTATCTGAATACTTAGAAAACCAAAATCTCATCCATTCACTGCAGTCAGGCTTCAGACCAAACCATTCCTGTCACACTGCCTTGATAAGGATGCCAGATACCTGGTTATCATCTATTAATGATTCCAAACTAACAGGTGTAGTTTTCTTAGACTTCCGGAAAGCCTTTGACATGGTGAACCATGACATACTTATAAAGAAAATATCCTTATATACTAAAAGCGCAGCCGGGTTTTTCAAATCCTACCTAGAAAACAGAAGACAAAAAGTTCTCCTTAATGGTACATATTCTAGTCACTGCAAAGTAAAGCATGGCGTACCCCAGGGCTCTATTTTAGGCCCTCTTTTATTCTGTTTGTTCATTAACGACCTTCCACTCACAATTAGTGATGATAGTGTTGCATGCGATATGTTCGCTGATGATGCTGCGATACACACTCCCGATAAGGATTTGTCAGTAATTGACACGCGCCTACAAAACACATTACAGAACATTAACAGCTGGTGCAGTAACAATTCCATGATCTTAAACCCTGCAAAGACTGAATGTATGGTTGTAAGTACCCGCCAAAAGCACCAGCTCGGCACTCTCTCACTCAGCTTGTCCCTTCAAGGCAAATCTATCAGCCAGGTAACGGAACATCGTCTTCTCGGCGTTACTGTAGATAACCAGTTTAAATGGCAATGCCATCTTAGTAATATATGTAAAACAATATCAAAGAAACTGTTTATTTTATCCAAGTTAAAACATATAGCTAATGTAGAAACACGAAAACTGTTCTTCAACGCCCACATCAGGTCACATATAGATTATGCTTCTACGGTGTGGGATGGCGCAAGCGAGGTCCAGTTAAAGAGACTAAACTCTCTTCATCGTAGAGCCGCGAAGCTTATCCTTTCAGACCCTAACTCAACAACGGATAATAAACTGAAAACCTTAGAAATTCTCCCCTTGAAAAAACATTTATTATACAATAAGGGAATAACGATGTTCAAAGTATTGAATAACAGACTCCCCGAGTATATAAAAAAAATGTTTTTCCTTCCGGCATCAACATACTCCAGATCAAGGCAGTCCATTACTGTGCCACGACCTAGAATCGATCTCTATAAGACAAGTTTAGCGTTCTCAGGTGCTAGCATGTGGAACACATTGCCCAAACATGTTACAACATCAACAACGCTTTCGTCTTTTAAAACCGCTCTCTTCAAGTACCTCACCTCAGCATCGTAAGATTTTCACAGCAACCTGCACTTGCAGTGTACTATTTTCCCCTTTCTAACTCTTCAATTCAGTTATATCTTCAGTTAATACAAGATGCTAATGCTGCATGTATTGTGTGTGTGTGTGTGTGTGTGTGTGTGTGTGTGTGTGTGTGTGTGTGTGTGTGTGTGTTTTGTGCTTGTGCTTGTGTTTATGAATGTATGTATGAAGATTTATACCTTTATAATTGTGTGTATGTGTGAGATTTGTTATGTTTATTTTCACTTTTTCAATGATTTCTTTTTTTAAAAACTTTATATTTCAATTTTTATTAGTTATATATTTAGTTTTTCCCAATTTAATGATAGTATTTTTGTGATTTGTGCATTATATGTAAAGTAGATTAGTAACGGCAAGTTCGAAAAATGGTTTCACCAAAACTTTCACCGTTGTAAAATAAAGAATCATTGTCATTGTCATTGTCATTGTCTCTCTCTCTCTCTCTCTCTCTCTCTCTCTCTCTCTCTCTCTCTCTCTCTCTCTCTCTCTCTCTCTCTCTCTCTCTCTCTCTCTCACTCTCTCTCTCTCTCCTCAGTAAACTCAATGCAATAGTTATTCAGTCTGTATTACAATGTAACATGACTCGACACGAAATCTGTCTTTCGACCACACCTCATTCTATCTGCCAGAGGCATGGATTCTCATGAGCCCCTGCACCTGCAGGGGCTCACGAGAATCTATGCCTCTTGCAGGCGTAAACTGTTTCTATAATTTTCAAGTATAGACACGCTAGCCCGCCGGGGGAAGGGGTGGGGGGGGGGGGGGGGGGGAGGGGGCAAAGATCTTGTGCGAGTGCTAACATGCGACTTCGGAAGATTATGATCGCTGGAATACAGTCAGTAGTGATGACCTAACTCCTTAACTCATTCAGCCCGACGCCCGTATTTCCCAAATTTTGGAGGCGTCATCTAACTAAGTATCGGAAGGCGGGAGGTGGGAGGGGTGGGGTGGGGTGGGGGTGGGTGGGGTGGAGGAGTGGTGGGGGGGGGGGAGTGGGGAGGGGATATGCAGAAAGTGTGCGTATAGGTGACCGTAACACCTGACTTTCGGACAAATTTTCAAGGAGGAATATGCAATGAGGAAGGTGGGGGGGGGGGGGGAGATAGGGAGTGGGGGTAGGGGTGGGAGGGTGTTTCAAACTACAAAACAGGATTTTGTTGTAGAATTCTATAGTATTTTGGGGGCGGGGGCGTTGGACCACCCCTTCTCCCCCCAACCCCCTCTCCACCGGGCATATCATCCGCCTCTGTGTTTCGTACACAGCGCCTCCGTCTCAGCGGGTGTGCTACAGGCATCCATGTGGATTCTAATTAGCCCCACACTGGTTAATTGCCTCCTTCCATTCGCTACCGCTGATCAGCGGTAGCGAATTGAAGGAGACAACGAGTGTGCAATAGCTCCTGTAGGACCAAATTCTATGCCTCTGACAGCATAGTTCAGTCTAGTCTCCTTTCTCTAGGCATGATACCAGTATGGGCATGCGGTTCGATGGAATAAAGCTTTCAACTCCAAATACCGTCCGCCTGCAACAGGAACAAATTTTCATGAGCTTCTGTAGCCGCAAATGTCTCTCGAGAACCTTTCCCTCTGGCTTGTAGACTGGTGATTGAAGTGGAATCAATATAGGCAAGACATTCATCTCAAAGGGATTGCATCTCTCCGACACAGCGTGGCCATTCAATCTGCAAGAGGCATAGATTCGCATGAGCCCCTGCAGGGGCTCATGAGAATCTATGCCTCTTGCAGACTGGGTAGAGGCTCATGAGAATCTATTCTTCTCGTAGGTGGGGGCAAATTCTTGCTACTTACGTCTCTGTTCCTCCACAGGAACACTTTATCGGGTTTGAGCCTGAGGGCGTCAATGCACGGATGCCGCTATTATGAAGGCAGTGCCAGCGAATGCTTTCATTGGCTGTCATCATTCCACAACGGTGTTTACCGACTCGTATACCACGGACAACGTTTTCGACGGCGATTGGCTGTTATTGTGCCATAACGGTGTATATCGACTCGTATGCTACGAACAGCTTTGTGTTGAGTGGTTGTGACGGCGACTGACTGTTTTATTGGCTGCGATCATTCCTTAAAAGGTGTATAATTATACATTTATTCGCATACCACACGCACGTTGTGGTCCCCAATCACCTCGGTGCAGATCGACGTCAAACGGGAAAGCATTTACAATACTACTACTTACTTACGCACATGGTCTTGTATCACTGCGATTAGTCTACACTGAGATATTCGACATCTGAAAGCTATCACTTTGCACTGATTGACAAAGATATTTTCAGTGTGCATTCCTCACAGTCGTGTTTGTTGCATTACTTGTTTTTTTGATGACAGGCTTTTCTCACTGATTTTCGCTGGCAGAGTCTTTTCTCACCGTACGATTATCATTTTACGCTCGTCGTATTATTCACAGCGAATGCTTTGTGACAATGTAAAATTTGTAGAGAATAACTAACCCAACGAAGAAGAAGCACGCTTAGAAAAGACAGTTACAACACAATTGTGTTGTAACGTGTCATTTCTAAGTGTGCTTCTTTCTTCGTTGGGTTATTGTGTCGTAACTGTCTTTTCTAAGCGTGCTTCTTTCTTCGTAGGCATTTTACACGCTTGGCAGTCACATTTTTTTTGGTCTAGTTTGTTCGATGACAGAGGTTTTTATCACTGATTTTTGCTGGCAGATTCCAGGTGTCTTTTCCGCATATATACTCACCGTAAGATTATCATTTTATGCTCGTCGCATAGAATGCTTTGTCAGTGATAATGTAAAACATGCAGAGAATAACCCAACGAAGAAAGAAGCACGCTTAGAAAAGACAGTTACAACACAATTGTTATAACGTGTCATTTCTAAGCGTGCTTCTTTCTTCGTTGGGTTATTGTGTTGTAACTGTCTTTTCTAAGCGTGCTTCTTTCTTCGTTGGGTTATTCTCAGCATTCTGCACCCTTGTCAGTTGCATTTTTGGTTTGGATTTAATGCAAAACTTGTCACAAAACTCGAAGACGCTCCATGAAGTCTCCACGTGTTTTGCGCCAATTGTGTGCTGGCAGCGTGAGTATTACGGTTCACGGATTGTCGGCCTTTTTATTTTCCTGCCTGCTATTTATTCACACTCGTCTGAGACGGCTGTGTTCTATAGCGACGTGAGATGGATCGGACCGCACAGGATGTTTCGACTCGCTACGCTGCGTAGCGAATCGAGGGCTGACTGTGTGGGGCCATGATAGTTCAAGGGAGGTCAGCGCCAAGACCAGCCTGTCGCCCTTCCAGGCGCTTCTGCTGAACTTTCGTGGTCGGTCAACTCTTCTCCCGCGGAGGTGACTTCGGGGTGTGGTGTGCTAATGACATGAGGTACACTTTATTTGAGTTCAGCCCCAGGCATATATTTTCCTCATCATTGCTACGTTCACAGGTCTACTTATTTCATTATAAACATCACCGCACATTCCGTTTTGTATTACTTTGACTCTTGTGATTGCCGGAGCGCATCGAGCTGCACCCAAATGCAAGAGGCATAGGTCCTCACGAGCCCCCGCATCCGCGGGGGCTCATGAGGATCTATGACTCTTGCAAAATTAGTCACAGTTCTACTTTTCATTTCAGAAACGAAGGATCCACGTCTACACACCAACGAGGCACGTCAGAACTTGACACTGCTCAGAGTAGAATTTGTCGCCCGACTGGAACTGCGGATACTTGGGTTACACTGTGATATCGAATCCAAACCGGCTGTGACAAGTAATAACCCATGGCGAGATCGTGATTTTGAGACCACAAACAACCGGTAACCATTGCAGTGACTCCAAGACTGTCGGGAAAGTACGCAGCAACTTTGACTGTGTGAGGTGGATTCGCATCTACATATATGCATTGCGATAACCAGATACATTTTAGAAAATGACCTTCATTCTGATAGCTTTCTGATGTCAGGAGATGTCTGCTCTTAATTTTGACTTTGTGAGAGTAGGTCGTAAGTAATACTCATTATACGAACTTGTGAGGGAATCGACGTAAAGACAAAACAGGCCGAACTTGAAAATGCTTTTCCCAAAGTGGCTGCCAAAACGACGAACCCCAGGGTTGATGCTCGTGCCATTAGGGTTATGTGTCGTCTGTCTTCAACTTGTCATCATTGGCCGGATGGAAAACAGTAAGTATCGATCTGTTGAAACAGCTCTTTAATGACGCTATCTCGGAGCAGACAGCTGCGACACGTCATGTAACGTCATAATGTGCGCGTGACCTGAAATTGTGACGTATCGCATCTACTTTACTTACTTACGCCTGTCACCCCTACCCGGGTATAGGCCGTCGACGAGAGACCTCCAGCAACTCCTGTCCTGTGCTTCTCCTTCGATTCTACTCCAGGTGGTTCCCAGTCTCTTGATGTCTGCTTGGAGGTCTCGACGCCAGGAGTTTCTCGGCCTACCTCTTTTCCTCTTTCCCTGGGGGTTCCATGACAATGCTTGCCTAGTGATACTGGAAGCTGGCTTTCTCAGGCTGTGACCGATCCATCCCCATCTTCTTCGCCCAATTTCATTCTCTGCTGTTATCTGCTCTGTTCTGTCCCAGAGTCTGACGTTGTTGATCTTCTCTGGCCAGTGGATTTTCAAAATTCTTCTAAGGCAACTGTTCATGAAGGTCTGTACTCTGTTGACTGTGGTTTTTGTCAATCTCCAAGTCTCTGCTCTATATAGGAGAACTGCTTTTACAGTTGAGTTGAAAATCCGGACTTTGGTGTGTTGTGACAGCTCTCTGGAACTCCACACTTTTTTTTAACTGGAGAAAGGCTGCTCTGGCTTTACCGATTCGTGCTCTGACATCTGCATCAGTGCCGCCTTTTTTGTCTATGATGCTCCCGAGATAGGTGAAGGACTCCACCTCCTCCAACGGGGTGCCAGCAAGCAAGATTGGTTCTTCCCTGGTTGTGTTCAGCCTCATTGTCTTTGTTTTCTGTTTGTGAATGGTGAGGCCCACTTGGGACGAGATGTCAGCAAGCCTCGTGGTCTTGTCCTGCATTTGTTGACGAGTGTGGGACAGTTATGCCAAGTCGTCTGCAAAATCGAGGTCGTCAAGCTGTGTCCACAGTGTCCACTGTATTCCACTTCGTCTGTGCTCTGTGGTCATCTTCATGACCCAGTCTATGGCCAGTAGGAAGAGGAACGGAGACAGCAGACACCCCTGCCTGACACCAGTTCTGACCTGGATCTCCCTGGTGAACTGCCCTTCGTGGATCACGCGACATGTCATGCCATCATAGCTGCTCTTGATCAGGCGGACGAGCTTTGTGGGTACACCGTAGTGTCGTAGGAGTTTCCACAGAGTCTCTCGGTCCACGCTGTCAAATGCTTTCTCATAATCCACAAAGTTGATGTACAGCGGGGAGCTCCACTCCAGAGACTGTTCCACGATGATGCGGAGAGTGGCGATCTGGTCTGTACATGATCGGTTCTTCCTGAATCCTGCTTGCTGGTCTCTCAGCTGGGGGTCAACGGAGCTCTTCATTCTCTATAGGATGATCCTGTTGAAGACCTTTCCTGGTACTGACAGCAAGGTGATTCCTCTGTAGTTGGAACACTTGCTGAGGTCGCCTTTCTTGGGAAGCTTGATTAGGTACCCCTCCTTCCAGTCAGCTGGCATCACCTCCTCTTCCCAGATCTTTCCAAACAGTGAGTACAGCATCTCCACTGTTGTCTCTAGGTCTGCTTTCAGAGACTCCGCTGGGATGCCATCTGGCCCTGCTGCTTTGCCATTCTTAAAAAATGCCACTGCTCTTCTGATCTCTTCCCGGCTGGGTCTGTCACAGCTGATGGGTAGGTCGGTCTCTGCCGGCTGGATGTCGGGAGGGGGGGGGGGGGGTCGGGTGGGCTAGGTCTGTTCAGTAACTCTTCAAAATACTCGGCCCATCTGTCGAGTTGGTCTGCTCTGTCTGCAATAGGCTTGCCTTCTTTGTCTTTTACTTGTCTTTCTGTATGGCCATACTTACCCGACAATCTTCTGGTAATGTCGTAGAGCCGTTTCATGTTGCCGCTGCCTGCTGCCTTTTCTGCCTCTGCTGCCAGGCTGTCTGTGTAGGCCCTCTTGTCTGCCCTGATACTCCTCTTCACCTCGCGGTTGGCTTCCGAGTATTCCTCCTGTGCCCTTACTTTGGCTGCTCTCGTGCGACTGTTGTTGACCGCTGCTTTCTTCTTCTTCCTCGCTTCTATCTTCTTCAAGGTCTGTGCCGACAGCCAGTCATTGTGGTGGTGTTTTCTGAACCCTACAGTGTCTTTGCAGGTTGAGTTCAGCGCCTCTCTAACTGCCTTCCACTGTTGCTCTGTGGTGACCGCCTCCTCTTCATTTACTAGCTCCTGTAGCGCTTGAAACCGGTTGGACAGCACCAGTTTGAACTCTTCTCTAACCTCCAGTTTCTGGCTCAGGAGGCCTACATTTATAGCACGCGTGTCGCTTCTTGGTTGTCTCTGCTTGCGGCTTTGTCCTTTAGCTTGGAGCTTCATTCTTAGAGGTAAGCATATGGTGGTCTGAGGAGACATTTGCTCCCCTCCTCACTCGAACATCTTGAAGGGATCTTCTAAATTTCTTGCTAATGCAGATATGGTCTATTTGGTTCTCTGTTGTATGGTCAGGTGAGACCCAAGTTGTTTTGTGTATTCTTCTGTGTGGGAAGATGCTGCCTCCAATGACAAGTCGGTTTAGAGCACAAAAGTCTACAAACCTCTCCCCGTTCTCACTCATCTCTGAGCCTAGTCCCTGTCTCCCCATCACCTCTTCGTATCCGGTGTTGTCCTCCCCTATTTTGGCATTAAAATCGCCCATGACGATGGTGATGTCTCGCTCCGCACATTTGTCCACGGCACTCTGGAGTCGGTCGTAGAACTCTTGTTTCTCTTCCTCGTCACTGTCATTGGTGGGCGCATAACACTGGATGACGTTCAGCTTGAGCTTTTTCTTGGTTCTAAAGGCTGCTGTGATAATTCTTGGCCCAAGAGGTTCCCAGCCCATCAGCGCTCTCTGTGCCACTGGTGACAGCATGAATGCTACTCCTTCTGTATGGGGGGCATTCTCCTCTTCATGACCTGAATACAGAATCATCTCCCCACTTAACAGCCTTTTCTGGCCAGACTGCGTCCATCTGGCTTCACTGATACCTAGCAGGGAAAGGTTGTACTTTTGCATTTCCGCTGCTATCTGGGCGGCCTTGCCGCTCTGGTACATGGTCTTGACATTCCATGTGCCCATGGTTGTGTTCCTGGATAGAGAGAGGCGGCTCGGTCCTGTGGCTTCCGGAGACTTCCGGCTTTCACCACAAGACGTCATAAGTCTTCTAGTAGAAGAACCTTCCTCCTCCAGGAAAGGAATTACTGTTAGTCTTTTCGTCGGCGTTTTTGTAGCTATTTCCTTTTTTGCAGGGTAGGGAAGCTACCCCCACGCCCAACCCCCTTACTAGGAGGACCAGGGGTTTTCTGTCGGGGTCACCTTCCCTTAGACCATGTTGGTTCACGGCACCTTATTTCATTCGGTGCACCTCTCTCACGAGGGACCCCCTATCCACCACCCAGGGGACGCGCCTCAACGCCATATGGTCCCAGCGCGAGGAATCGCATCTGAAACACGTTATAATTTGAGGTTAACTCTTTCGAGATGTGCCGCCTCCGATACGCGGCATACGCCGCGTTTCCGGATTCGGCACGTGTAGAATGAGTTAAGACGTGAACTCTTAACGTTTTGATTGATACAGTCGCTATTTGTGCCTCTGCTATTTTATGCTAATACTGCGTTTGTTTTTAATCGTATCTACTTCGACAGAAGTCAAGCGAGGCCAATGACACGCGACTGGTTATTTCTGTCCGTGACGTCGTAATCCATTCGTTTTGGTTTTAGCGTGTGACTTGAGTTGTTTGTGACAGAACCCTGCTCCTCTCGTTCTCAGCTCTTGGTATTAGTTAGGTTTCGTTTGCAACGAACGACTCGCAACGACGAACGAGAGCGAAATCACCGCTGACAGAAAACACTCCAAATATCTCCAAGAGGCAGAGATCAGGGTTCATGTGGATCTGTGCCTCTTGGAGATGTTTGGAGTGTTGTCTAAACTCTCTATGGAACAAGCTGTTTCTCGGCCTTGATTTCGCTCTCGTTCGTTGCCGAACGAAACCCAACTACCACCCAATGCGCAAAAGGCCATCGGGGCGACGTCAGCCGCCGTTGGCCCGCGCACGGCTGTGCGCGGGCCAACGGCGGCCGACGTCGGCCCGATAGCCTTTTGCGCATTGAATGTAGCTTTAAATTAACGGCCGCCCACCATATGTCAATCAACACATGTAACACATATCTATTGTCCGAAATAGCTCAAGCGGTTAAGCGTCGGAGCAGGAGAGCGAAGGGAATGGCCGGGTCGTGGTTTCGAATCCTCGTCCCGGCCCCGGTAGCCGGACTCGCAATCCAGGGGGAAAAGACGGGCTTGTTCAATAGCATGTCCGTTGAAAGGTCTTGGTAAATCAAAGTGGCACAGTTGGAGTACGCCTGAGTTGATCAGTGTTCAGGTCGTACTCCATTGACAATAGATTTCCTTGTCCCCCATAACCCGCCCGTCAGGGCCGTCTAATAATTATCACTTCGGTGCCGTGGACGGTAAACCCCGAACTAACCAACATATCTATCGAACTAAAGTCATCGATATTTTCGTCGGCGTACCGTTATGTCTACAGCTGTCACGGCTAGAACTCAGTGTTTACACTATTGGTGAATTTTTACACTAATTGTGAATCATTTCAGAGCACTCGTGCCTTGCGGTAAAAACGTCAGTCAATGTCCGATTGCCCTGGGGGGGGGGGGGGGGGGGGGGCGGGGGGAGGGGTACTCTTTAAAAGCAGCACGTTAATTGCACCTCGTGCCATGATACTCAGTCCCTCTCGTGGTCCCAGTGCGCAAAAGGTCATCGGGCCGACGTCGGACTGACAGGTAGTTTCTTGAATCGTTTAAGACTAGAGCAGTCATTCCTTGCAGCCTTTAAAAAAAGTCTCTCTCAGTCATTCCCTTAGACAGCGGTCCTACGTCGGGTCTGGCTGAAACTCTTCTCTGTCATTCCACAGCGATTTTATCTAGCACTTTAAAACTTCCTCTGTTATCCCATTAACCCATTAAATAATGAGGATGATTTTTTTTAAAAATACTGATTTGTGAGTTGTCCTATGATGGCTACATTACAGTTCAGGAGACATATTGACCATGATAGTTCAAGGGTGGTGCCAGGGAATGACAGAGGTAGAGCTGTTATACCTCGCACCTTGGAAACTGGCGCCATTGAAACTCTCTCTAAGATTCCCTTTTCAGGGAATCATTAACAGAGGAAGCGCGGTTATGCCTCGCGCCCTTGAAACTCCCTCTGTCATTCCCTTTCAGGGATTCATTGACAGAAGTAGAGCGGTTATACCTCGCGACATGAAACTTCCTCTGCTATTCCGGCTGTCACAGAGTGACTATTAGGTATAGTTAAAAGGTTGTCAGTGTTAAAATGTTTGGTCCAAGGCGGGGTTGGTACACGAAGCACGTTATATTGATTTAGCCGGGACCGGGGTAAGATGGTTATTCCATATTTGTTGACATTACTCAGTACTGATAGTAGGGGTTTAGGGAAGGTAGCTCGAGTGAGTGATGGGATGAGATAATTAAAGTGCTAGAGTGGTTGTTGTCCACTTTGTTCGCCTGGCCTACCCAGGTAGTGCAAGCAGTATTGACCATGGCATGTCCACATTGAAAATGTATTATGGAGGATCTATATTTAAAGTTAAGTGTGTCAAGGTGTCAAAAGAAGGTTCTAGATGACCACGTAAATAGATGGTCACGTTGCAGAAATGACGTAGGATCTTGTATGTTTGTCGCCATGGTGATCACTCTCTAAAATTAGTAAACTACGTAAGGGATCGACACGGTGATTGGCTATGATGGCCATGGCCGTAGTTTTGAGATAGTATTTAACATATGAGGTTCGGTCGCTAAAGGGTAGTCCCCGATCACTGTATAGTGCAGTGGGACGTTAAACTGGAGATAATGAATGAATGAATCGCTAAAAGGAGAAAATAGAGAGAATGGAAGGATGGGAAAAGAGCAAAAGAAAAGAGAGAATCGAGGGAGGAAACGAGACTTACGAAGTTAGGACTGTTCTCGCTCTCGGCACCAGCTTTGGTGCTGGTGATGGGCCGTGTGACCACCATGGGTCGTCGCATCTTGGATGGCGTCAGGGGTGAGCAAACCATTAATTATTAGTCAATGTAACGAAACAGATCAGTAGTAAATCTAAAGAGTATTTGATTATCTCTGTTATGACGCTTGCATGCAAGAGAAGTGTGATTGATGTCATGTTCTCGTGTGTACTTTATCAGTGGTTATGGTGATTGTTTATGTGTCCTCGGCCGGTGTACCTCTCTACAGCCAAGCGAGTCAAACTGCCCTTATATCTGTCTATGTCTTTTATGAATCACATGCACAGATTATTAGGATAAACGATCCCCATAGAAACGGGCGGGTGATACGGCCCTTTCAGGGAATCATTAACAGAGGTAGAGCGGTTATACCTCGCACCCTGAAATTCCTTCTGTCATTTCCTTTCAGGGAATCATTGACAAAGGTAGAGTGGTTATACCTCGAGCCATGAAACTACCTCTGTCATTCCCTGAAAGGGAATGACAGAGATAGTTTCAGGGCGCGAGGTACAACCAATCTCGGACTGACGGTAATGAGAGAGGGAATTTAATTTCACGTTGGCCATGTAGTATGACCGCCACTCTCAGATGATTCACGGTGAAACGCACGTAGTTTACAGCTGTCAATTGGAGAGCTCTATCGACTCGGACGACACGACCCTCACGTTGTCTTGGCAACTGTGGCGATTTATGCGACTCAGGGAGATGGACTGAACATGACATGCCCAAGCCGCCCTGCAGATCAATGCACAGAGGGGACGTGGGGAGAGTTCGCGACACGCGATGCAGCGGATTTTGGTTTGAACCGTGACTTACGAGAAACCTTCGTCGGGATTGATATGAGATGAAAATTTCAACAGTAAAATACTGAGAAAAAGGGACAGACAGTTAGACAAAAAAACCAAACAACCAACAACAACAACAACAACACCAACAACAACAACAACAACAGCAACAGCAACAACAACAACAAACCTTGCAGATGGACAGACGACCTAACATGTTGAACGAACGAACGAACTGACGCGCGGGCGAACGAACGAACGAATGGAAAAGGAACGATCAGGATCAGGAATTAATTTAAACGTCTTTTCACACATTGGTGATAAGGAACGAGCCGGCAAACGAACACAACCTTTTATTACATTATGTATACTAAGTTTGTTGGGCGGTTTAGGGGGTTTTAGGCGGCTTAGAGGGTTGAGAAATGCTCTAGAATCACAGTGCATCGCGGGCCTTTGTAGATTTTCGCGAGCCGTTTTCAGCTCTTGTGTGTTATAGTACTGCGTTCGGTGCGATGACCGGTTGCGCCGCACGCGGTGGCGCAGCGGTATTCGCATTCATTTCCCAGTGCGCAAAAGGCCATCGGGCCGACGTCGGCCCGATGGCCTTTTGCGCATTGGGTAACGAGCTGGATCGTCAGGCTCATACGCGCTTTTCCTACAGGAATCGCCGCGACTGAAAGCGATAGCGACAGCCAAAGGGTTAAACCTTGTGTTCAGTACCTGATCGCAGGCATCCTGTATTCCCTGTGGCCATACCTCAGATCATGCACACTGGTCGTGGGGACCGAAAGGGTCCAAGCAATCTGCTCCGTGGCCGGCGCTGACCGCGGCTAAAACTTACAACAGTTCATCAATGTTGTCTTGCCTCAACTAAGAGTTGTATACCCTTCTTTTCACAATTTATAGTAGTAGGCACACGTAACAGATTTTTTTTCTTCTCCTCTCCTACGTAGCAAAGGAGAAAAGCGCAGAAAGGTCTTGCATTTTACGACATTCAGACTTCATAAGTTAGCCCTATTGTCCATCATTTCTGTAAGGCATTTATACTTCATAAGTTAGCCCTATTGTCCATCATTTCTGTAAGGCATTTATACTTCATTAGTTAGCCCTATTGTCCATCATTTCTGTAAGGCATTTATACTTCATAAGTTAGCCCTATTGTCCATCATTTCTGTAAGGCATTTATACTTCATAAGTTAGCCCTATTGTCCATCATTTTTATAAGGCATTTATACTTCATAAGTTAGCCCTATTGTCCATCATTTTTGTAAGGCATTTATAAATTAGCCCTATTGTCCATCATTCTTGTAAGGCATTTATAAGTTAGCCCTATTGTCCATCATTTTTGTAATCATTTATGAAGAAGGCATTGGGAACTATTAACCATGTATTGCCTGGATCAGGTCCCTTTAACTCATTCGCGGCCAGCCGCATACGGATGCGCGGCTGATGCCGCGCATCCGGATGCGGCTGGCCGCGAATGAGTTAAAGCGACCATACCCAGCCAATAAAAGGTTGATAGTATAGGCAAGACAACATTGAAAATCCGTTGCGGCATCCGGGCAAAGCCCGCCCTGGAGCAGGTCGCTTTAATTGCTCAACCGTCTCTCTCTTGCGTCGTATTTACTACTGCTACTACTGCTACTACTACTACTACTAATAATACGGACAATAATAATACTAATACTGTTAGTAAGGACAATGAAGATCCTTATACCGCGATAAATCCCCAGTAGCAGTGATCTATTTATTATGCACTGATTAATTTATTCGTTGTTAGTCGTGAATTTATTTATTTGATTCACATTTTATTTTGCTGTACGCATTTAATTTTTGTTAACGTTTCACTTGATCATTTGTTTATTGATAACTGTTAAAATCAAATGATTTAATAACTGGATGCACCAGGAACGCGCTTCACGATGTACGGAGGGGGGAGCAATGACGCATCGCAAATGTCTTCATCGTATGCGGATTACCTCCCTGGAAAAGCTAGACAGGACCGTGGCGCCGCAAGCGAGTTTTCCAGCCGATTTGGCGGTCTCAACCAAGACGTGAGTCACTGCGCAACAGATGCTCGGGCCGCCGTCGACGGCAGTTGGCGCGGGCCAACTGCGGCCGACGTCGGCCCGATGACCTCAGTTTAGCACTGGATAATCAGGCCGGGTGTGGCTTCGGTCGTGACAATTGAAGAGAGAAAACTAATATACTAATGGTCAAAACTTAAGGGCCACTTTTTATCGCAGAACAACACCACACAAATAATGTAACAATACTTCGAGTCAGTACTTTGCTATTTTATTCAGTAACAATATCATTTAAGTTTTGAGTAAATCAAGCAATTGTAACAACAGCAGTACGTTAGAATGTTCACCCACCCCTCCGATTTGCAAAGTCACACAAGACTGGTCCAGTCAGTAGCGAGTGTACACACCGTTAGCAACCAAGCATTCAATGCAGCGTTGACGCATGGAGTAACCAGGGTTCGGATAACATCTTGTTGGGTCGCTTAGCTTCCCACTCTTGATTCAGGAACTGAGTCAGCTGGGGGACGCCTTGAGGTGTGTGTGTGATTGTGTGTGTGTGTGTGTGGGGGTGGGGGGTGGGTGGGTGGGGTTGGGGGGGGGGGGGGTTCCTGACTGGACTACACGTTGTCCCAGCACGTCCCAGTGTTGCTCGATGGGAGCCAGATCAGGTGAACGGGCTGGCCACTCCATCCTCATGATGCCCCGTTGCTCAAGGTACTCATCCACCATACGGGCGCGATGAGGACGAGCATTGTCGTCCTGCAGAACAGCATTGTCGCCTATGGCTTGGAGAGCTGGCTGGGTGAGGGGCTGCACAATCTCGTCCCGATCGCGCAGTCCAGTCAGGATGCCTCGAATGCCTTACCTGCTGAAGCCTGCCCAGACCATGACTGAGCCACCTCCGTAACGATCCACCTCTTGGACGCATCCATCCCTGAATCGCTCGCCCTGGTGTTTCCAGACCCTCACCCTGCCGTCGTTGAAGGACACAGTAAACCATGACTCATCAGTAAACAAAACCTGAGTCCACTGGAGTCTGTTCCACTTCACATGTTGACGACACCAGGCAACCCGAGCTCTGCGATGAGCTGGAGTGAAGGGCATTCTCACTGCTGCTCTGCATGAAGCCAGGCCAATTTCGCGCAGACGTCGGCAGACTGTGCTTCTGCTGACGTTAACGTTTGCAGCTTGCATCAGTTGACGTCGCAGAGTGGTTGACGTGACTGTTTGGTCGCGCATAGCCGCCACACAGAGGAGGTATCTGTCCTCCTTTCTGCTGGTGCAGCGCGGGCATCCTGAGCAGGGTCGTCGTTCTGCCCTTCCAGTTTCTTGAAATCGTGCCAGCAGTCTCTGGATCACTGAATGGGACACCCCAAGACGTCTCCCAACTTCTCGTGCGGAAATTCCATCCTGCAGCCATGTTAGCGCCCGGCCTTGATTTACTGGCGTTAGGCTTCGTCGTAGTGGCATGGTTAGGAAGTGACAATTATGCCCCTACTGTACCGGTATTTGTAGCAAAACAGAAGTGTTTAGTGTTCACGACTGACCTCTTTAGCACGTGCATCACGACTTTACCGAGATTTTCCACCTGCCTGCCTTTGGTACGCTTGCCAATATCGCACAACTTTTCACAAAAACTGACAATGTTTTACGTGCATTTGACACGTTCGTGGAAATTGATGAATTGTTGTCTATTGTTCTCTGTACAGTGGACTGTCTAAGAGCTGTTCTTAATTAGACGAACTATTGATCGGCAAACCTAGATCGGAGAAGATCAGCGATTTTTTGGTTTGTTTCTTAATTGAGGTTAAACGAACCTAGGCCAACTTCAGCAAACCAGGTTTGCCATGGTTCTCTTTCTTAACTGAAGTGCTTGATTCCGCGAGAGAAAGATAATAGGAGACCCGTAAGACAATGAATTCAATAGAGCCGCATCAGTCATTAATTTACGCCATTTTTAATATCAAAATTTTGACCCCAATTTTACCCCCGTTAATTCTGAATCAACCCTTTGATTTTTTAAAAGTGATGAGTATGACTGATGCGGCCTTATTGATCTGATTATCTTACGGGTCTCCTATTATCTTTCTCTATAACTATTGTCTCTATAAAAACCTAATCATGAACCTGATCAAGTGATGCCAAGTGAAACTTAATACTTATTAACAAGTTGCAACTAACTTTTAGGAACCTGCAGAGGTAACCTTTAAGTGTGTTGCCATAAGAACTTATTATTTACTTACCCTAAGTTCTTACAAGTACTTACCCTAAGTTCTTACAAGTACTTACCCTAAGTTCTTACAACAACTTGACTTAAGTCACAACTTACTCGGTCAGATTTGACAAGATACAAGGACAATAAAAAAACTTTTTTTTCTCAGTAGTACTCTGGTGGTGGTGCAGATGGGGTTAAATAATCAGGCACAAGTGTTGTAAGTGGCATGGCATTTTTCTGTGAAGTGTATGACATTAATAAACGATTACCAAATCTGATTTTTATTTGTTTAAAAGATTGTGTAGTTTTTCTGTGGTTTCCTGTACCCCTATCTTTTTTCCCTCTGCTAAAAAACTAGCCTTCAGTTCTTCAACATTTACGGGAGATTGACTACGCATCTTATTCTGTATTTCAGATTTTTGTTTCTTGTAATTATTTAAATCATCCTGGATTCGCTTAAATTCATCGTCATCAATACA
>BTPG01000006.1:85781969-85837954 GCA_036245525.1 Semisulcospira habei | reverse complement strand
GGTTGCCGCTTTGCCGCTTCGCGATTTGAACGATGTTTGTTTTTGTACTCCTTGCAGTAGCGAGCCCACAAACGGCGTTGCGCCTCCCACAAACCAATAAAAATAGGTATTGTTCTTCGCACGAGTGAAATATCACCGTCCGCTATTTTTGTTTGTATTGGTGACTGTCTTCTTATCTCCAACGCAGAAGAGGGTACAAGTTTTGACCAATCAGAGAAAAGGTTCGCCTTTGTTTGCTCAACACGTTGAGCGAACCTTTCCGACAGCGAACTATGGTTTGCCGAGGTTCGTGAACTACTTCGAACAAGGTTCGCCGTATCTTTAGATCGTCCAATTAAGAACCAACCTGGTTCGTCCGAGATCGTGAACTGTAGTTCGTCAGAGTTCGCGAACTAAAGTTCGTTTAATTAAGAACAAGCTTAAGGTCAACTTTTAACCCGTTTGGATCGAAAGAACATTGTATTTTATTAGCGTCTATGCGACGATAAACAATGACACAAAAAAGTGGGGTGGCCCTTACGTTTTGACCATATGCATGAAACTGATGGCGGCAAGACGAAGGCTATATGTTGAAATGTTGGGAAATTCAAGATTCAAGAAATTTATTGTCCCCCAAAGGGATATTCTTGTTACAACTCACAGCTCATAAAAGAACGAAGTAAAAAAATTAGCATAAGAAACATTATTAATAAGTAGAAAAAAAGACCGATTCAAATATAGTCACGGTACACATCACATTCTGACTAGATATCCCATAAAACACGTGAGCCAGTTAATTTAACCCTTTTAGCGCCATGGGCGCATTTCCCGAATTTTGGAAGTGTTACTTAGCGACTCTGTCCCACTTGCAGGAGGTGGATGGACCATGATAATTCAAGGATAGTGCCAGATTAGCTTGGCGCCTTCAGGCGCCAAGCTAATCTGGCGCTACCCTTGAATTATCATGGTCAATCAGTCTCCTGCTGTAGGGTGTTGGCGCTGAAAGGGTTACAATATTACATTAAATATCCTACTACACCACAACATTACGATTATATTATGTATATGGCTATCACATTTATATATGACATAATTGTAACCACAAATGTGATTGCCGCAAGGATTCAAGACTCGCTGCATGATCCGCCTTGAGCCATTAAAATTCGCCATGGAATAAATCCTGTTGTGTGAAGTTTCTTAGAATGAACTCATTCAAGGCGTCCCGTATTAGTACGGAAATGTGGTATAGAGTTGCCAGCGACACTTCCGCAGCTACTGATGATGATGATAACAGCGGGCCGAAGAAGAGACAGAGGGTTTATCACTTTATAAAAGTAATTTTGTCATTATTATTATTATTATTATTATTATTATTATTATTATTATTATTATTATTATTATTACAAATGTCGTTTCATTAGCATACATCACTTCTGGTTTCAGAACTGCACTTGCGGACTCCATTTTCGTGTTGATACTAAAGAGGCTGTTGTTTATGCAGCTCCGGTCACCAGCGCCAAAAGTGAGTGAAATATTGTTTTATATTTTTACTATGAACATTTATGATGACATCATCATCATCATCATCATCATCATCATCATCATCATCATCATCATATTGGCAGCTCGGTCTCGAGAGACGATGATTGGTGCGCCCAGAGGTGTCTGATTCGGTGTTTCGGTCGTCGACTGCTGTGACTGTGCAAGCCGATTCGGGAGTGGCAGTCCTTGTTGCAATAGGGGCAGACGAAAGATGATGGCATAGGAGTCGCAGCACGCTGCTTATGGGCGGCTCTCTTCTCTCTCTTCTCTGCAGCGCGCTGATTTGTGCTCTCGTCTGCCTGCTCAGTGCCCTGTTTCACAACATGCCTACAGGTGGAGATCCTGCGCCGCTGTCCCATTGCTGTAGGGATTGATACCGCAGGATTTCATGTCTCTCTTGCAGACGTCTTTCAATCTGAAGCTGGGCGCCCGACAGGTCGGGAACCATGGGAAAGTTGGCCGTAAAGGATGTCTTTTGGCATGCGGTCATCCAAAATGCGTCGAATGTGGCCCAGAAAGCGGAGGAGTCGTTGGCTCAGGAGGGAATACATGCTCCAGTATGTCACTGTGAGGAAATTGGTCCTGCCAGAAGATTTCGAGGACACGCTTGAGGCATCGCTTGTGGAAAGTTTTGAGACGGCGCTTCTGACGCGTGTAGGTGGTCCAAGACTCACTGCCGTAAAGCATAGTACTGAGGACGCGGCCCGGTAGACGCGTCTTGGTGTTCTCTGAGAGCAGCGTGTTCTCCCACTCGCCTTTTGTTAGATTTGCCATGGTATCTGTTGCCTTCCATATGCGCTTGTTGATTTCGGTGCCCAGCGACAGATTGGTGGAGACACGAGGTATATGAAGTCTTCCACCACATCCAGGGTGTAGTCACCAATCTTGATGGACGGTATGTGGCTGGCATCTTGCGCGCTGACGTTCGTCTTTTTCAGGCTGATGGCGAAACCAAACTCTCTGCAGGCGTGGGCAAGGCAGTCCATCATCCTCTGGAGGGTCTCCTCTTTGTGGGCAGGGATCGCTGCGTCATCTGCGAAGAAACTTTTTCTGATGAGGACCTCCCTTACCTTTTTATTAGCCCGCAGGCGAGCCAGACGGTGTCTGAAGAGTTTTTCTTCAGGTCTTGTATGCTCATAGATGCCATCTGAAGGGGAGCGGAAGGTGTAGGCCAGCAGCATCGAGAAGAAGATCCCGAAGAGTGTTGGTGCCAGTACGCTGCCTTTTTTGAAGTCACGGTTGATGGGGAAAGGCTCCGAGGATGAACCATCATGCAGAACTATACCCTTCATGTCCTCGTGAAAGGAGACCACCATGCTGCGCAGTTTACGAGGACATCCGATCTTCTCGAGCAGGCGGAAGAGCCCATTTCTGCTGACTATGTCGAAGGCTTTGGGCAGATCAAGGAATGCCCATTAGAGTGGCATCCCCTGTTTTCTGCAATTGTCTTGAAGCTTCCGCACTGTAAATCTCATGCCTATGGTGGACCTTCCGGCTCTGAAGCCACATTGGTAAACGCGGGTCGCCAGTGACAGAAGCCTGCTGAGGAGATTGCGGTTAAAATCTCTTAGGGTGCATGGAAATTTAGCTCTAGGTGGAGGCATGGAATTATGCCCCTGCAGAAACCACAGTAAAATGTGGTCTTCTTTGCAGGTAAGCAGAAGTTCCTTCTCTTCCTCCAGTATTGCCGATGGTGTGCTGAAGAGGTCGCCAAGACCGAAACAGCTGTCCACACCGGCTCAATATCTGGACCCCCACTTGGGGGACCTAGATTTAAATTTCCATACACCAAGGGGCTGGAACAGTGGGATATGTGATACGCCCCCCTTCAAGGGGGGGGGGGGGGCTTCCATATGCATTGCTTCCAGTCACTTACTTAGCGCACCCCCTCTTTCCTATCCTTTTTTTTGTGTGCTTGGACCAAAGTAGATCTATGATCATTGGTCTATCATGCACACTTCTCTCCCTTGACAGTGCCTTTTCCTATTCACTTGGTAGTTTCTTCGGTTAAAAACCTTCCGCACGATGCTCTGGAGAGAGATGAATCTGTAATTGTTGCAGTCTCTGCCCCCCCCCCCCCCCCTTTGTTTTTGTACAGGGTCGCGATAGCGGCGTCACGCGTGTTTTGGGGAACTGCACCTTCTTCCCAGCAGAGGCAGAGCAGATCGAGGATGGGCTGGAACAGAGCGGGCTTCCCATACTTGATTATTTCGGCTGGTATTCCTTCGCTTCCCGGGGCTTTTCCACAGGCCAGCGAGTCGATATTTTTGGAGAGTTCCTCCACTGTTGGCACTTCATCCAGGTCTTCCATCACTGGCAAGTCCTCGATGGCGTTGAGGGCGGCTTCGGTCACTTTTGGTTTTCCCATGAGTATAGTTCCGAGTAGTGTTCTATCCACCGTGCCATCTGTTCATCACGGTCCACGAATGTTCTCCCTTGTTGCATGTTTAAGTGGCGCTGTACGGTCGTCTTGACTGCGGAACCTATATAGCCTTCATGATGCTATCGTGCATGCCTCTTGCGTTTCCAAGGTCTGTTGAGTGCTGGATTCTCGCTCTCAGCTTTAACCAGTAGTCGGTGGCGCAGCGCCTGGCGATGCGTTAGACAGCGCTGCGTGCAGATCTGAGTGCTGAAGGCGACTTCTCGCATGAGTCTCTCTTGTACGCTAGGAAGGCAGCTCGCTTGGCGTCAGTGGCGGGCTCCATCTCTTGCAGGTTGTCGCTGAACCAGTCCTCGTTGGACCTCTCTCTCTTGCCAACGGTTGTAAAAACTACGTTGTAGACAGCGTGCCTGATGGCTATAAAAATAGTTTTCTTCATATTTTACTGCTGTACGTATTGTTGATGATCTTGAAACATTATTTTGCAGGTTAAAGCAGTTAGCCCTTTGCGTGTCGGTAGCGGTTTTAGTCGCGATGATTCCTGCAGGAATCATCGCGACTAGAAACGCTACCGACACGCAAAGGGTTAGACATATGTACATATCATTCATGCTATCCTGCTGAATTCAAGCTAGTGTTAAAAAACTTTATTTCTTTCTTTCTCATCGTTTCCAGAATTCCTAACTATTGGGATCCCTACCGTGAAGCGAGAGAAAGAAGGTTACATCAATCAGACGGTGAGGTCACTCATTGACAACATGGAAGAGGAAGATAAGAATGACGTCATCATAGTCATTCTCGTGGCCGACACTGACCCAGTTTTGCAGAGCGCCACTTCACACGGGCTGCACGAGAATTTCAAGCAGGACATTGAAGCTGGTTACGTCCAAGTTATCAAAAGTCCTGACGCGTTTTATTCCTCATTTAAGGTAAACATTGATCAACTCTCTTGTGCGCACAGCCACGGTACTGAAACCGTTGGCAGCGTGTGGAGTTCCACCCCATTACGCTAACTAAACTGGTACGCTTTTACGTTATTTATGAAAAGCTAGCACGGGCGTGTATCCACATACTGATTTTACACGTATTTCATAAAACGGTGATGCAAATCAGCAAATTATAATGGAATATGTCATCCCAGCATATCTTCAATATACATATGATAAATATTGTGAGTCTGCCCACAAAATTAGGAATGTCTACTCCAGTCATTTAGAACAGGCTATCTAAAAACGCAGACCTTGTCTGTTGAAATATGGGTGCGGAAACCATTTTCAGAATGATGGCACTGCTAAAGAAATGTCATTTGATCCCCTGCACGTGCTCTTTGTTCTCTATGCTGATGGCTGTAAAAGATTTTGAAGAACAAATGTTATGGCATGAGGCTACATTTTGTGTGACGGTGTATAATCAAAACCCGCGAGCGCAGATCAGTTTTAGTGACTGTTTGGTGCAGAAATGGCTGGCCTTTCCAAATCCGTGGTTGTTTGTAACCTTCACACGGGCATTTGATTTTAAAGGGGCACGCCCGACTTTTTTTTAGGCTTCAGTTCGCAAAAAGCTTTTATTGGGCTTCAGTGTAATACCCACTTAGACAGTGACCACCCTATTGTCCCACCAAATGCTTTCTTTCGTCCGTTCAAAGCGAAAAGAGACCTACCGAAATCTTCTGACGGATATGTAAAAAGATTGCTTCTGACAGGCGATGGTAGCTGACGTCATAACTTCTATACGACCTTAGGTCATCTGCATAACTATAACCAATCAGAGACAAGATGACGGATGAACCAGCGAAAAAAAAAAAGAAAGTATCATCAACTCACGCTGACAATGACAGACTCGGAATTGAAGAGGAGAAAGAGGAAGAGAGACAAGAGTAGAATTGACATCGGACAAGGGAGTATGGACATGTGGCAACGCGTAAAGCAAGAGCTTGGCTTGACAGCCCATCCGGAATTAATTTTGTCGCTTTCCTACTGAATCGGTGAGTAATCTAGGGTCTTTGTCGATCCTGAATTCCGCTAGCGCTAGTGATTTTCAGAATTCATGATCTTTGGTATAATTTATCTCTTACTGATTTCGCAAGATTTTAAACCTGTTTTATCATATAGTTACGAGCTAGTTATCACATTTTGTGCTGCAGAGATCTGAAAACTACGGTGTGTGTCAAAGTTGCACATCGCTGGTCGTAACATGCTTTTGTCTGTGCGGGCTCTCATTCACTCGATTCAGAGAGGTAGTGTTTCTGCTGCGATGGTGCATTTGTCGTTTCCAATGATGCCTTCACTGACGTAGACTTAGATGTGTGAGATGTGAAACTGACTGCAGTGCTGAACGTGGTTTATAAATACAAATGTTCTGTTTCGATGATGGAAGACTGAAGGTGCGTGTTTCCGACGGACAAAGGATCAAAGGTCACGCCCTCGGTGCACTGCTGTACGCACGATCGTTACTAGTGAACCCCACCCGGGTCTGCCCTGGGGGACTTGGGTGGGGTTAGGTATTTTTTAGTTCCCAGGGTCACCCTGGTCAGCCCCACAGGGTGGGTTTTTCTCTCTATTCTGGGGCATGTGTTTCTGTCTACCCTTTGTCCATTCACCTGTATTTGCCCTTTTAAAACTCTCCCTACTGTCTGCACTGCCTGTAGCTCTTGATATTGGATGTGTGTTGCTAAATGGTCTTAGCTTTATTTAGCCCCATGTGTTAGGTTTATTTAATGTATTTGACCGGCTGGCGACATACATTCAATGTTCTGTTTTGTTTTTTTTCACAAGCAGTGCAGGCACGTCCTGAGAAAGCCTTGTTGCTGTCGGGACGTTAAGCAATGTACAATCAGTTACTAGTGAATATTAGCAGGTAGAGCGGAACTCGCATTGTGATTTTGACAGCATAGCGAGTATGGAAGGTTTATTCTACTTTCTTGTGAAAAAGTACGTCAAAGGGATGCCGGAGAACATCTGTACACGTGTACACTGACTCGTGTGTAAACCACACCGATGACCCCGTGACCTGCAGTGTTGCCGGCGATACACTGATAGTCGGCCGGGTTCTGCCTTGTGACGTAGGCTCATAAATATGCATATTAATTCAAAACGAGGCCGATGCAGACCATAAATCCGTGACTCGGATACAAAACAATACACCCTCCAAACGATGAATTTCGACAATTGGCATTGTACTTGCATCATAAAGCTCTAAGATAGTATACAAAGGACCCATACACATACTGTCAGCAGTATCTGTTGCAGACAGTTTTCTGACTGCGTTGAGATGTTTGATCCTGGGGAATATAACTTTAAGAACCCAGACAAAACAAAAAAATATTAACCTATACTTACTTTCTTTAAACGGTGTTGACGAGTGTTGGGCGGTGTGGGCATTGTGTCTAGTGAAGGGCTGGGACCCTAGGAAACTTAAAGAAGTCGTTCATAAAGCATTTTCATGGATTTGAAAGCACAATGCTATCACCTTAAGTTAATATCAAATAATTTGACAATACCTTCGCTCCGTTACAACACTATCTGTAGCCGGTAAATTTGATCGACGCGCTAACGGCTGAGCAGAATAAGCAAGTGTGATTACTCCTGTGCGTTCATTCATTTCATTCATTCATTCACGCCGTGACATGACCTTACTTGCTTGCTCGGCGTTAGCCGCTCATATTCAAGACGCCCATTATCAATAGCTGCGAAGGTGCTGTATAGTGTTGCCGCCGGCAAAGCTATACATTTCCGCACCTTTTGATGTGAATTCAACGCAAATACCTAACTAATATTTCATTAATTAAATCATTCATTTAATCATTCATTTCATAGACTTGTTTGTTCATTTGTCATTTTTAAAATTAATTTATTTCTGTAATAATTTATTTATGAAAGTGAAGAAAAGAAACAAAATAAAACAAGCAAACAACTTTACGTATTTGTTTTTTTTTGTGTACCTAGGTGACGAAACAAACCTACGGCCAAGATATTAAGCACGTCACATGGCGGTCCAAGCAAAATTTCGACTACGCCTATTTGATGAAATACTCCTCACCACTGGCCCAGTACTACATGCAACTGGAGGATGACGTTATCACCACTAAAGATTACGTCAGAGCTATCAAGGACTACATCCAGCAACAGAACGACTCTTGGGCGTGTTTGGAATTTTGTGAACTCGGTTTCATTGGTAAGCCGTGATACGATGTGTACATGTCCGTGATTTTGAACCTTGCAAAAAAACCCAAACAACCCCCCCCCCCCCCCCAAAAAAAAAAAAAAAAAAAAAAAAAAAAAACCAAACAAACAAAAAAACCCCACAAAAAACAAAACAAAACAAAAAACAAACAAACAAACAAAAATCCAAAACCCCAACAATAACAACAAAAACACCCCCACTCCCCCCCCCCAAAAAAAAAAAAAAAAAAAAAAGAAAAAAAAAAAGAAGAAAAAAAAGAAAAAAACAGTGGGAGCAAAAAATAGTCAGAAAGTATTTAGAATTACACACTTACTAGATCCATTTTATTTTTTTTAAATTTTTGCTTAAATATGTTAGTCAGAATATGTGCACCCATGCTTTCTTCAGAAGGTGGTTATGAGCATTTCCAGCTGAGATACAGGTTTGTGATTTGCCAGTAAAAAAGAAAGGAATTTTAACTCCTAATCTCCCAAAACTAAATGACTTCCAAGTCATTTAGTTCTGAGAGTTTGAGTTAATTGGCTATTATAACACTTTTTGTTTGTGCTCAAGGCAACATGAATATATACGCATTATTCACAAGGCAGTTATGAGCATTTTCTGCTGAGCTACAGGTTCGAAATTTTGGGGCCAGAAAAAAAAAAATCTTAAAGTACCATTACGCATAAATCTGAAGAAACATTTCAGCACCATTTGTGTTTGTTATGCCATGTCGACACACCTAATGAACTTTAACAGTAGTTTGGACACGCAGCAAAAGCACACGCGTAACTGCACTTACTTATTCTGCGCGTCTGTAAGCGTGTCAATCTATTATTTAACTGTTTCTCGTACTGAAAGCGTTTTACTTCTAGAACGGAGTGGAGTCATTGTCAGGCTACTTGATATATAAAGACGATGTGTGCTGAACTGGATTGTCCTGTGTCTAAATGAACCATTGATAGACCTGTGTTCAGCGTTTAGTAACCATCTGTTACAAAAATGTATCTTTAAACAGTAGAGGGCCTTTAATTGGCGGTCATAATATTTGTGTGTGTGTGGTCAAGACAGCATAATATATACGCCGGTGTGTGATTTTGCTTCGCTTCGCATCTCAATTGAATAGAAGTGTACTTGTGTTGTACTCCCCGAGTGGGTGTATCTGATGAGTACTCCCGCAGACGGTACAGGTACATATCACTTTTACAATGACCCTATATATCTTTTTACCCCTCACATTTTGAGGCTGACATTTTTCAAACATATTGTCCTATGAAGGCTGCATTACAGACTAGAATATAATCAACCATTTTAGTTTAAGGGTGGTGGCAGAACAGCTTGGCGCCTCCGGGCGCCAAGCTGTTCTGGCACCACCCTTGAACTATCACAGTTAAATTTATTTCATGCAAAACTGATTCACGATGGAAAGGGTTATTGTGATATTTCTCAGGGAAACTGTTCAAATCAGACGATCTGGAGCGTCTGGCCCAGGTTCTGCTGATGTTCTACCAAGAACAACCCGGGGACTACGTTTACCTGTATTTCAACATGCTGATGGCGCAGTACGGGACCCGACTTCGCACCCCCACCCTCTTCCAACACAAAGGGACGCAGTCTTCTTTACCTGGTAAGGTCTGAATCGGAGTTGTTAGCTCCCTGGCTGTCAGCCGACACCCTCACCTTCCGTGTCCTTCTCGTCCCAAGCTGTACACTGTGTTTGCATAGCTTTACGGCATTTAAACTGCATAATTTAACACATTCAGTACTGACACTCCACAGCAAGAGTTCAAGGCCGTGGTGCCGGAATCGCTTGGCGCCTTTAGGCGCCAAGCAATTCTGGCACCACCCTTGAATAAACATGGTCGAATTGTCTTCGAAATTACTTTGTTGCATTTAAAGGACAACCTCCAACTTTGGCAATTTCAGACCTTAGTGTAGAATGTTAAATTAGCCGTTTCGTCCAGGATTATTGTAATGGATTTTATAGGAACATTTCTAAAGCAGATATTGCGAACTAAACTCTGTTTCTTGCCTGGAGTAGGTCCTTTAAGGCCGTTAGAGCTAGATTAGATTGGCGCCTTAATTCACTGGCGCCACGGGAGTCTGTCACTGCCCATAAATTTCCGTGACCAATCCCAATGTAGAAAAGAAACCAACGGTAAAAAAAAAGAAACAGGCTTAGAAATGATATTTAACGCACTATTCTTAAAATTTTGGGTGAAAACCCTTTTTCAAAATAGACAAACAAACAAGTAACAATTCAGTCGCTACTCATCTTATTAGTGTGCAGAAGCAAATTCCACACTGATGAGATAAGTAGCGACTGAACTGTACACATGTTTGTCTATTTTGAAAAGGGTTATCACCCAAAATTTTAAGAACTGTGTTGTAACTGTCATTTCTAAGCGTGTTTCAATCTCTGTTGGCAGTCACCATTTTGGGTCTGAATTTAATTCCAGTGTGGCGTTTTTTTGGGTGTATGTCTTCAGCTGTCTTTTACTCTTCATAATTTGTTTCCTCGTTCATGTTTTTAGTTCCCTTCTTCGTCTTCTTTTTTGTTTGTTTTCTCATATCATTTAACTGGTGGCTGTCTTTAGCGGTTTTTGTTGCGATGATTCCAGCAGGAATCAACGCGACAAAAAACCGCCACCGACAGCCAAAGGGTTCAGGAAATTCTTCACTCAGTTCTTTGCTTGTTGTTTGCTGCATAAACCTATTTGTCTCTTCTTTTGATGCAGGGAAAATCCAGCCGCTGAAGGATCGTTTCTTCGATCATATAGTCAAGACGTACAAGGGAGACAACCCTCCAGCAGAGATCTACTCGACGTTGAAGACTTATCAGTCCTACCTTCCCAAGCTGCCCTATATTCATGACGATGGATTCTTCTGGTCACAAGGTGCTCCCGACGTGGGAGATTATTTCTTACTTGTGTTTGACGAGCCACAGAGCATCGATCGCGTTATCGTTGAGACAGGCTCCGAAGCCAGACCGACTGACAAACTTGAACACGGGAAACTTGTGTCCAGTTTGACTTTGCTCAAAAGTGCTTCAGACCGCATGACTTGTGCCAATGACATTGACCTAGGTGAGTTCCAGGAAGGGCGAATTGAGGTCAACGACGTTGGAAGCAAAGTTAAGTTTAAGGTCATGTGTTTGCAGATAAAGGCTCTACAGAAGCAAGAAGCGTGGATGATAATCAGGGAAATTGCTGTTTTTGTACAACATCCATCCTCTTGATAAATAACATCTGTGTAAATCCGTTGTGTTCCTTGTGACATTCTCTTTGCCATTAGGTCTATAAATGTGCTGGCTGTCAGAGGAGAGAGATGAAATATAGAGAGCCGATCGACACCTAAATTAATAATGCCGTATCGATAGTTCTAAATCGGGGTAAATTACGTACGTAATTACGTTACGGTCCAGAATGTCCAATCACAGTTGGTGTTCCTGAGAAATTGTGACTAGACAATTACCAGCGCAAACAGGGTAGCTGATTCACTTCAGGCAATATTATACTTCAGCTAAGTGCCCATAAGCTTCCCTGTTAACTGTGCCATTGACAGATTGAGTAACAGTTGGTTAGATTTCAGCATAGGTGTGCTTTAGCAGGAGATGGGTATCATAAGTGATAATTCAAGGGTAGTGACTACCCCCACACCACCCCCCCCCACACACACCCTATACACCCCCACCCCCTCCACACACACACCCACCACCCACCCACCACCCACACACACACACACCCCTCCCTCCCACACCCCCCCCTCACCCCAACATGCAATGAAAATCTGACTGCTCCACAGACTGTGCGTGTGTGTGTGTGTGTGTGTGTGTGTGTGTGTACAGTACCATCCTTCTTTGTTACTAGTAAACAAAATATATAGGTCACTTGTTCTTATATGGGTTAACTGACTACGGCGATGTAAAGGTGTTTCTTGATTCAAGTCCATACAACCACACGCTATTACTCATACGAATCTCAGCATTACACAGCACTGCAAGACGTTTCTGTCTTAGCATGACAGAAAGGTGTGATCGTGCTATGAAAAGAACTCACATGCTATTACGCACTACACTACTGTATGACTTGAGTATAGATTTCAACCCAGTGCAGTCATAAAACGGCTCAAGCCAATTTGTCTCACACTGCGCAGTTGTTTCAAGACATTGCCTGGGGTAAACTTTTAGGAAGTTACTGTTCATATATCCCTTTCCCGTCCACAGAGGTATGAACAGATTTTGCACTATAGACCTTTCTTTCCAGGATGCTATGTGCACACACCCCTATTGTGTGATAAAAAATATTCTATTACACTACCTGGCGATCTATGTACCTATCTGTGCAAAGCTAAGGACTGGTCAGGCGAGCCCCCCCCTTCAACTCTGTTTTCAGACGTCTATTAAGACATGCGAAATCTACACATTACAACTATTGGTAGGTCTTACAATGACTGAGTGGGGTAAACGTAAAAACTTACTGCTCTTATAGCTGAGTGGGAAGTAAACTTAGGAAATTACTGTTGATGTGACTTTCTAGAATAACATGATTTTACTTGCCAGCTAACTTCAAAGATACCTACAACTTTCAAGTAACTTTGAAGTTAGTTATCATAAGTTCTTCTAAGTGACTTAAAACTAGTTTTTATAAGAACCTAAACATAACAACTTGTAAGTTCTTACCCCAAGTTAGCAACTTACTCGGACAGATTTCTCAAGTTACAAGGACAATAAAAAACTTTTTTTCAATAGTACTCTGGTGGTGGAGCTGATGGCGTCAAATGGGCAGGCATGAAAGGAATGACATTTCTTTGTGAAGAGTATTTTAGAATTAATGAATGATTACCAAAACTGATAATTACTTGCTTAAAAGTCCTTGAACTTTTTTCATTGTTTCTTCTACCCCAATCTTTTTCCCTTGTTCTAAAAAATTAGCCTTTAGTTCTTCAACATTAACGGGTTGACTATGCATCTTATTTTGTATTTCAGACTTCTGTTGTTTGTAATTGGCCAAATCATCCTGCACTCTCTTAAATTCATGATCATCAATTTTATTATCATCTAAAGCCTTACTGATAATAAGTTTCATACTGTTCAGCTTAGCTCCTGTGAGCGTACTCAATGCTTCATGCTTCTGGAACTTTGTATGAAATCTTTTGTTAAGGGCTTCCAAACCAAAGCATGCCAGGCCTGTGGCAATGCCAACACCTTCAAGACCAATTCTGATTATACTACCAATTCCCGTTGCAAACAGGGCTATAGCTCCTACAGATAATCCAGCTGAAACCACACCTACAGCCATTGATGTGTACAGAATTGAAAACCGTTTTATATCGCCTTTTACACCTGGAGTATTTTGCCTGTTCTCCTTCCAAATACTTCAACACTTCTGTAATATTCATTAATCGGAATGAGTCTGCCTGTAATGTTTTATCTGGAACAATAGGCTCAGGCGACTCAGATGTTATTTGTGGATACAGTGGTGGCATTTTTTAATGGCAAATTTTTTAAAAATTTATCTTCTAATTTATTTTGCAACTCTTCGAAGGTATACAATTTGCTAGCGAAATAAAACAAAACAAGATCTATGTGTTCCAGGTTAATGAAACTTAGACAAACAAAAATTATTTTGTTGATCACTACCTTAACAGCCGGGATACTACTTGAAACTTCAAAATCTGTGTTGCTTTTTTTAATAGCAATAACGACCTTTGCTGACTCTGCTACTGAGCTATCCCTAGTAAGTTTGATTCCCTGTGCGATGTCTGCTTCTTTCGCAGAATCCACAGATCTCATTAGAATTTCAAAAACTATTGTCACTTCTCTATCTATGGTAAAGTTTGATGGTACGAACACAACAGAAGTATCTGACCTACCCTTTCTATTTGTAAGAAAATATCTTCGTTTTCCATACTCTTGCAGTTTTAGTTTTTCTCTGCTATTGGTTTCTGCGAAATAGCTCAGTACAAGACTTACAAGCATTGGCTCAGAGTTAACAACTTTTCTAAATACTAAGGCTCCTTCATCAGTATAATATACATAAGGACTAATAAATACAAACTTTACGTCCCAGTCAATGGGTGTAGGCAAAAGCGGAGCAGGAGCAGGAATAACTACCCACTTATTTCCCACATGTTTTAAGTTGTAGAGCACATTATTTACAGGAGTAGTAGGTACAGTAACATCACGAAGTTGACTAAGTTTAGGAAACCTTTTTCTGCATCATCTTTTACATCATCAATTACCTTTCGTTTGTACAATCCAACGGAAACAATTTCAAGGCCATACACCTCTCCTATCTCACCTTCTTTATCAACATCTTGCACGTCATCCAAATCTTTTAACTCTATTGACGGACATGCAACTGGAATAATTTTTGTCTGGACCGCCACTCATTTTTTATTCAGCAAAAATAAAATTTATTTAACTTCCAACACAACACTAAAATCATACATTGGAACTGGTTTTCCATCCTGATTAGTTACAGATAAACACAGTGATTCAAAGAAACTGGCACCTAAGTTTTTAAACTGCAAATTAGGAAATCTAATAACTTTACTCTCACAATAGGGAGCAGTTCCAGTTGGTAAGCATCTCAACAAAGTTGAAGGCTTTCCATTGTGAACATTTTCAGTCGTGTTTAGTTCTTTCAAATGAACATTTAGCATTGTGTGTACTGACAAATGAACAGGATATTTTCCAGTTATTTCATCTTCAACTGTCATAGGTGACCAACCATTAATATTAGCACTTCCAAAACCCATTACCCAATTCTCATCCTTAGAAGTTATGTCTGCCTATTAAACCGAGCAAATATGCAAGTTCACTTGAAATTATAGGCCGACTACCTACAGGAAATTCTAATGTAACACATAAGTTAGCCTGATTTAAAGTTGCTTTAATTTTTAATTTAATTTGACACCATTCAGCTGAAGTACAAAAGTCATAATACCCAGATGGTATAAAGTGTATTTTAGTGCCCAAGCCACTATTATCAGCATTGCTATAACTTACATGAAAACTTGTATCATCTGTTACATTAAACCACTTTACAGTGTAGAACATTTCATGAATAGCTACAGCCTTGCTACCATCTCGATTATCGATTCCATTAGTTAAACACACTGGTTTGCTTGTATCAAGATTTGATAAGGTTATAAACATTTTTATTATCTCATAAAAAAGCATAATGGAATTTAAATCACCAACAATTGTTACTACAACTCGATTTAACGCGGATGCCAAGTACAATGTCGTACCAACGTATGATCAGAAAATAATTCAGTTAAATCAGCTTGATATAGCTTTGTCAGAAGGAGATTTATTTCAAGTGAAAGTACCAAATCCCTATGATCATTACCTAAACCCTCCAATTACAGATGATGCAACTGCAAGAAAGTGTTCCTCAAGCCCACTATAGACGTTTCAAAACCAACTTAACTTTGCTATACTATGCTCAACTACTGGCTGTGGTGTTTCTTTTACAGACCATTTGAATCACCCAAACAAACTTCCCCCACCCGGGTCTGCCCTGGGGGACTTGGGTGGGGTTAGGTACTTTTTAGTTCCCAGGGTCACCCTGGTCAGCCCCACAGGGTGAGTTTTTCTCTCTATTCTGGGGCATGTGTTTCTGTCTACCCTTGGTCCATTCACCTGTATTTGCCTTTTTAAAACTCTCCCTACTGTCTGCACTGCCTGTAGCTCTTGATATTGGATGTGTGTTGCTAAATGGTCTTAGCTTTATTTAGGCCCCATGTGTTAGGTTTATTTAACGTATTTGACCGGCTGGCGACATACATTCAATGTTCTGTTTTTTCACAAGCAGTGCAGGCACGTCCTGAGAAAGCCTTGTTGCTGTCGGGACGTTAAGCAATGTACAATCAATCAATCAATCCCAAACAAACTGATTAAGTCTGTCTATCGTTTCCACACGTATTACCAGATTAGAAGAATACTGTCAGAACTCCATACCCCTCTGCCCACTGAATCCAGTTTTAACCAGTTTAATAACCCCATGGATATGAAAGCATTTGAGTGCATCTGTAATGAATTTAACATCAGTACAAAGTATGACTTTACACAAAAACTTGATGATCACAACGGCAGGGGTACATTGTATTATGCTATGAGTCACAGACAATACCCTCAAGATTACTGGCCTCCCTACTCTTCATTCTCATCAAAATCTGAAGTGTGGTTAGGATCAATAGAACAAAAACAGTCTAATGCCTGGACCACATTTGTCTTAGACAGGAGTGACGGGTTTACTCAAGCATGAGTCGAACGCATCAATGAGTCTATCAGAACGTATGTGTGGTGTATACTAGGAGCACAAGCTCAAACAAAATCAAACATTTTAAATGGGAGTGGCAAATTTGAAGCACAAAAACAGTTTCTTCCAAACCTAGAAGATTTGATAAACTCAGTTGTTGATCTCTCATCAAGCATACAACACTACCAAGACGTTCTCAGATATGCTAGATCAAAAGTTGACTTTGTAGTTGGCATCCGGTTATACATGTTACCATCTGACCTTCAACTCAAATGGGGACAATAACAAATTATAATAATGAAATAATTGTTGCAGGGTGTGATCAGAAATTGGGCCTCAATCAATCTGTAAATTTGAGCCCAACAACCACACATCAACAGTCATTAAATCCATTAATATCACTAGTAAAGCTAGTAACACCAGTCACGCCACTGCCTGTACAGACAGTAACAGCCCCGTCCCCGGCACTGACACCGACACCTGTACAGCCAGTAACACAAGCCCCGGAACAGTCATCAGTTAACACACATGAGTCAGAGAGAACTGCATTGGTAATAGGCCTTACTGGATTAGGAATATTACTTCTTTACCTGTTTCATTAAATATCCTATGATTAATCCTCCTACTGTTACCAAAAGGACCCACACATGCTCCGCCATAAACCTGACTACCTTTGCTGCAGTACTTATTAGCCAACTGACAACACTCCCTATTATGCCAGGCAAAGCATCCATTGCTTTTACAGCCAGTTTCTGAAGCAAGTCTGATATATGCGACAACTGTTTTTTTACCCATGTTTGTAAATCTTTTGGGTCTGATGGTGGAGCTGGAGGTGCTGGTGGAGCTGGACCACCCCCACCACCCGTTACAGCTAACACAACAGTACTGATAATAAATCCAAGAGCAGTAATTAAACTCGTAATAGTAATACCCTGCTCTCTGAAAAGTGTTTTTAATCTCTCAGCCAAAGTTGTGTCTTTGTGAAGTATTTTCTGAATAGTTTCTCTATTCCTGTTGACCTGTGTTTTCAGTTTTTCTTTTCCAATTTCAATTGCTTCTAACCTTCCTGATCTTTCTATCTGCAAATCATTTAATCTGTGTTGTATTCTTTCTTTTATTTCAATGGCATCATTTCCATTGTCTGCTTCAGCTAGTTTTTCCTTTTTTCTTCCTATGTGATTATCTAGCTCGCCTAGTTTGGCTACATTATTCACAAGCTCACCTCTTATTGACTGCAGTGATTTATCCAATGCCACTAACTCCCGCATTGACAAAGGAGAGTCACCTATTGTTTTCATGGCCTCATTTATATGCCCTTCTGTAAATGATGTTTCTTGTATTGCCTTGTCTGCCATTTCTGGCAATCTTTTTACTTCTGTCATTTCAATTTGTTGTCCCGTTGGCAGTCTTGTTTGCACATCATGAAGGGCACTAACAAGTCGAGGTGGCAACTTTTTTCTTCAATACCAAGGTACTTTACCAACCCAGATTTACCACCAACACTAGTTCTAATTGAACTTAAAACTTTAAACTTAGCAGGATCTTTTATATAAGTCAATTGTACTTTCCCTCTGTCTGTTTTCACAAATAAGTGACCTTTATCATATTCAATGATGATGATTGTATATTGCTTAACGTCCTGACAGCAACAAGGCTTTCTCAGGACGTGCCTGCACTGTTTGTGAAAAAAACAACAACAACAGAACATTGAATGTATGTCGCCAGCCGGTCAAATACGTTAAATAAACCTAACACATGGGGCCTAAATAAAGCTAAGACCATTTAGCAACACACATCCAATATCAAGAGCTACAGGCAGTGCAGACAGTAGGGAGAGTTTTAAAAAGGCAAATACAGGTGAATGGACAAAGGGTAGACAGAAACACATGCCCCAGAATAGAGAGAAAAACCTACCCTGTGGGGCTGACCAGGGTGACCCTGGGAACTAAAAAATACCTAACCCCACCCAAGTCCCCCAGGGCAGACCCAGGTGGGCTTTTATCATATTCAAACTGATTAGGATCTATAACTACTGGGTGGTCACCAACACTATCATAAAATGAGTTCACTTTGTCTTGTAACAGTTTGCGGTACATACTAGAAGTATTTCCCATTCCAGTCATATCTGTTGCACTAGTATCAGAGACATTCATGTCATCCATTTTAAAATCTTCATGACCAAATCCTCCCGCTGCCATTGTTTTTATTAATTAATGTTTTTGATTTTTGCATAATAAAATGACACAGTCCTACGGATCGAAGTTAGACCCATACAGAAAACTACGTGAACCTCTTGGTGTTAAGGGCACACGGCTGTGCAGAACGCTGGATTTTCCACTCTTTAGTTTAGCCAGCCAAATGCTTGCTGCAGCCACTCCCGCAGTGCGCAGGCTTATGTAGGTCACAGTCTGATATCAGCTATTCCTTCTCTAATCTCTGTAACGGACTGCTGATGTGTGGTGGTTATGCCTGTGTTTAATGTTCTCTATATCCTCTTCAAAGATTTTCTACATAGAACCGTTTGACACACTTGTGTACTGTTGTGTACTGGTTCCTGTGTTGGTGGTATTATTCCAGTTACGTTTTTTTTTCAGAGTGCAATCCGAGGATAAAGACAGGTACCGTGTTTGTGTGTGACTGAACATGGCTGGTAAATTATCTGAGCCTCACAGTACCGAGTTGGTTTGAACATTCATTCTCTGTTCTGGTGTTAATATAAAGGAACCAGTGTGATGTGCTTAAGACCTGTTGTGTTAGTGGTTATGAATTTACTGTGTAAACCCAAGGGTACTGCATAAACACTGCTGGGATCAGCATGTTTGTGTTGATCATCTTGATGGACCTAACGGATTACCAGCTTACCAGCTTCTCAGCAGTGGAGTGCTTTCTGACGCTAGTGTTGCTCTAGCAGGAAAGAAACAAGAATTCTAGTAAGTGATAACAGTAGAGGCTAGAATGCTGCGTAGATACATCAAATTTTCATCCCACAGAAAACTTAGATGCACAACAGATTGAGCTTGAAAGTTAGTGCTTTTTTGTGTCAGTGCATGTTCATTGTATTGCAAATCTGAAATATAACTGCTCTTGAAGGTATCGATACTGGTAGTAATCAGCATGGGGATGTTTAGTATGAAAAGAAAGCAAATTTTATCAGCTACAAATCTGCACTCATGTGATAATGACATTCTTGCGAAAAAAAAAGCATTTTGTGAATGTTCAGTTACTAACACTTTTTAGCGTTTCCTCTGCCGAGCGCTGGTATGCAGCTGTCGGCACGTACACATAGCGTAGGGTAATGAAAGAGCACTCCTCTCTAGGACCATGAACAGCTCTGTCACTCTGCCTGAAGAGGTGCGCGCTAATGACTAATTGCCCCCAAGCCCGGCCTTGCCACAGATGGCTTATCTTGCACTCAGTGGCCCCCGGCCGCTCCTAACTAAAAGTGTGGTTCTGCACAGCCGTGGGCATTAGGCAATCAATTGTCGTCACTAACAATCATAGCTCCATAGATCAAAACCAAATTCTTACTGTCAAATTTTCTAACCTAGGCCCCAGTGACGTTATTGTTCCTGGTACTGCATGCCTTGCTTTTAATATTGAACTTTCATCAAACACAGATGACAAAAGAACACTAGTTGGCAACCTAGGTAGAGCAAGTATTAAGACTATTAAAGTTAAACTTGAAGGACATGAATTGTTTAGTCTTGATGATGCTGATGTGTTCTACTGTTACAAAGATCTTTGGCTAACTCAAGAAGAAAGAGAAGACCGTATTTATCAAGGTAAACAGTCTGATAATGTTGCCAAACTCAGAATCAATTCAGCAGATAAATCAACAACAGAAGTCAAGGACGTTATTGTGGCCGAAACATATGGAAATAGGTTTTGCATTCCACTTGAATTTGAAATCCTAACAGCGCATTTGCATTATGACCAAGGAGCACTAAATGACCGTCTGAGTTTTGAACTAATCTTTAATGACTACTCCAAAGTTATTAAATCAACTGACACAGATGCAACATATAAGATCTTTAATATTTCCTTGGAATATGAAATTGTCACACATGCTCATCTAGCTACTCTCATTCAAAATCAGTACCAGTCAAGACTACCGATTTATTATGACCGTGTGATAAGACACAGTTTGATTCATAAAGACAAAAGCGATCCAATGTGGAATATCAACTGAACACACCTGCCAGGTCACTGAAAGGCATTTTTATGTTGTTTGTTGAACCGGTGAGTCCATACAAACGGGATTCAGAAAAATTCTATAATCCAAAGATTACTCATTTATCCTGTACAATCGAAGGTTATCCTAACCAGGTGTATGCATCAGGCATGCAACCTTATCAACACTACGATGAGATCACAAAGTATTTTGCAGGTGGAAGGCTTAGAGAAAACCAGCAAACATGGCATGCAAAGATCTACATCTGTATGACGTTAGAATCGGACAATACCTTACTAATAAATATGCACTGTGGCTAGACCTGCATAGTACAGATGATGACTACTTACATGGGTCAGGTTGTACTGTTGAAAATGGTAGTGACGGAATTACAATTTTGATACAAAAAAAAAAAGACTGAAACCGCCGGAGCAATAAATATATATTTGTATCTGATTTTTGATGCCCAACTCAATATTGCAGAAAGCAGACTAAGTGGACATTTGTATTAAAATTATATTCTGTATTAAAATGAACTTGATGACACTCAACCCACACTGTGGCTTAATTTGTGGTGCCACAGGCTGTGGGAAAACTGAATTTGTTCTTGATCTCTTACAAACAAGATACATCTATCATTTTAAAAACATCATGATATTTTGTCCTACTATAAAACACAACAGAGCTTATCACAACCGTTTATACATTTGGTCTGATCATAACATTTACTTAGTCGAACCTGAGAAAAAAACTGAACGACTACCTGCAGTCTTTTTACAAGCAATTTGAAGGGCAGCCAACTTTGTTTATTGTTGATGACTGCTCTGCAGAGAAAGATATTGTTAAGAAGAGAAACACGCTAGCAGAACTGGCCTTCAGTGGCAGACACGCAAACATCAGTGTATGGATTCTCACTCAAAAATATAATGCTGTACTGAAAGATTTTTGTGAGCAGTTAAAGTTTATCTGTTTGTTTTACTGTAAGGACCGTGACAGCTTTGAAGACTGCCTCAGAGAAAACGATGTCATACCCAATAAACATGAACGAGACTGTGTGAAAACAAACTAAAATCCACTAAGCATCTAAAGCTTATTTTAAAGACAGATCAGCCCACAGGGTATGGGTTAGTAAATTAATTTATACTTATGGTTTGTCCATAAAAAATGACAGACAAAGCGGGAGAACGTTTGATATCACAGAGAGCTTCAGAGGCGTTGTGCATTTTTATGACAAAAACACAAGTTAGACACCCGTTTAAGTCTTTGATAAAACTCTCAACACCAACGAAGATATACATGGCATATAATGTAACTTTTGGATATTCTAATAGTCCACCATGTTATAATTACAAGACTGTTGATCTTAAGACACAATATTTTATAGTTTATGATGCTAACTGTGACTGGTTTGAGAGTATGTGTTTACACATATTCTAACATCTAAGAAAACAGCATGATTATATTGAATTTGTTACTGTTAATAAAGTCATATTACACCTGCAGCATGAGCAGAACAAGACCTTAAGACACATACCAGGGAAGTGGATAATTTGTTGGTGAGTGAACAATATAAACTAAATTTGTTTATTATAGGGATTACAGTCAATAAAGTGGTATTACACAAGGTGTAATTTTTTCATTTATTATTTTGTCAGACAAATAAAAATGACTGACAATGCCCAAAGCTCGTCTGGCTTAAGAAACGTGTTTCACACAACAGACTTGCCTATATCAAACATTTACTGTGTCTATGAATCAATAAAAAGATCATTTTTGGTCATACAAGATAATCTTCTTTCTGGTAGTGTAAAGATTCAGATTGTTGCGAAAATAGAATTTACCAGTGTAGATGGTGAAGTAATTGTATCATATATCTTGACAAGACAACACACAGTTAATTCAAGAAGGGAACTAGAGAAAGTGTTTAGAGAAAAACTGTTGCCTGACTTTCTAGAAGCAATTGACAGAGCAAAAATGCAGGGGTCTGGTTGGCATGAAGGTCGTGTACATGAACTACAACTGAAGCAGTCAAGATATCATCCTATATTAGGCAAATCATGGCTGCCACTACCAACTGAGGTTGCAGACAAATAGGCTGTAGTTAATATTCAGAACAATGATAATTTCTGTTTTATGTGGTGTGTGCTTGCTAAACTACACGTTGTAAAAACAAAACCTGAACGTGTATCTAACTATACCAAATTTGAAAAGGAACTCAACTTCAGTGGAATAGATTTTCCTGTTAAGGTAGAGGACATAGATTTGTTTGAAAAACTAAATCCTGAGATATCTGTGAATGTGTATGTATGGGATAATGAGTCTGAGATCAAGTTACAACCAATTAGAGTATCACCAGTTGCCCCAACCTATGGTCAGTCAGAAGATAAGCATGTTGACATGTTACTTATAAGCTCTGGCTCCGGTGATAACTTTCACTACACAATTATCAGAAGTATGTCAAGACTAATTTATAATCATGTATAAAAAAACAATGGCAAAAAGATGTTTACAAAGGTTTTCCTCTATTAAAGTAGCACACAAACATGTCCAGCACTGCAGGTCACCTGATGACATTCAAACAATACTTAGGTACCCAGATCCTGGTAGTCAGGTGTATTTTAAGAACTATGATAATCAGCAAAAGCTGCCGTTTGTAGTGTATGCTGATTTTGAATCACTGGTTGTACCATATGAGGGTCCTGTTCCAGAATCATTACCAAAGACTGTAAAATTGAGTGACCAAGTGGTGTGTTCTTTCAGATATATTCTTGTTAGGTCAGACGGTCAGCATTCAGAACCTGTTATCTACAGAGGTGAAAATGCAACAGCTGAGTTTTTAACAGAAATGAGACAACTGTATAGCCAGGTAGTACAGTATCTGGAAAACTGTCAGATATCTTTGGTGATGACAGAAGAAGACAAACGGAATTTTGATACAGCTGTGATGTGTTGGATTTGTAAACAACCGCTGGGTGGTTGTGAACAACTTCTGAGGGGTGATAAAGTTCGTGACCATGACCACATAACTGGGTGTTAAAGAGGTGCTGCACATGGTGAATGCAACTTGAAACTAAAAATAGATCCCAAGGCATACAAACTGCCTATCTTTTTCCACAATCTCAAAGGATATGATTCACATATTATCATGCAGGCTGTGGATGAGTCTTACAAAAAAATTAGTTGTAGTGCCCAGACAACTGAAAAATACTTAACGTTTAGGTTGGAAAACAAATTAGCGTTTTATGACTCCATGCAACATTTGTCTTTAGGGCTTGCTAGTTTGGCAGAAGGACGGACTGAGTATCCAATAACAAGTAAATATTTTGAGCCAGAGTTAATTAAGTAAGGTGTCTACCCCTACGAGTACATTGATGACTGTGTTGTGTTTGAGGAAAGGAGACTTCCACCAAAAGAGAAATTTTATTTTACACTAACTGGCAAAGGTATTTCTGACTCGGATTACAAGCACGCACTGGACGCATGGGGTAAACTAGGGTGTGAAACGATTGGTGACTACCATGATCAGTACTTGAAAGCTGACGTTTGTTTGCTAGCAGACATATTTGAAAGTTACCGTGAAAAGGGTTTGTTACACTACAGTCTTGACCCTGCTTGCTACATAACTAGTCCTGGCATGACATGGGATGCATTTTTGAAATCTAGTAAGATATATATAGACCTGTTGTCTGATCATACGATGGGTGAAATGGTGGAACGTGGCTTGAGGGGAGGCATTAGTATAGTCGCAAACAACTATGCCAAAGCCAACAACACATATCTTGATGACCTTGACTTTGACCCCTCAAGGTCAAGGTCATTTATTACATACGTGGACGCTAATAATTTGTATGGGTTCGCAATGCGTGAGTTATTGCCCTTGAAAAACTTTCGTTTACATGATTTGTCACAGTGTGATATAAAAAAATTAACAAATGAAATTATAAATTATCGTAATCACAAAAAGGGTTGGATCTTTGAAGTCAACCTGGAGTACCCACATCATCTACATGATTACCACAATGATTATCCATTAGCTGTTGAGAAAATGTCTTTGACAGGGAAAAAAGAAGACACTAAACTTGTGCCAAATTTGAATGACAAATTCAATTACGTTTGCCACTATCGCTTGCTGCAGTTTTACATCAGACATGGGTTAATGCTACAGAAAGTTTACAGAGGTATTAAATTTGATCAAAGTGCTTTCATGAAAGATTACATAATGAAAAACACAACCCTTCGTGCAAGAGATGGCAACACTGACAAAGACTTCTTTAAACTTATGAACAATGCCTGTTTGTTAAGACAATGGAAAATCCTCATCACCGCAAAGATGTGAGACTGGTCACAACTGAATTGGGCGCAATTAAACTTACAGGCAAGCCGCAGTACACAGGGTATAAAGAGTTTCATTCATCATTGTATGCCGTGTCACTCCAAAAAAAAAGATTGTTAAACTGGACAAGCCAGTATTCATTGGTATGTTAATTCATGAGTTATCAAAACTGTTAATGCTTGAATTCTACTATGATTACTTTAAACCAAAGTATCCTGAGTGTCGTCTGCTATACACTGACACTGACTCTATGATCATTGATGTGCCTACTGAAGACTTTTATAAAGACATGAAAACAGAGTTAAACATGTATGACATATCTGACTACCCTAAGGATCACCCACTGTTTAGCACACAAAACAAAAAAGTGCCTGGGAAATTTAAAGATGAACTAAATGGAGTGCCTATAGGTGAGTACGTTGGACTGAGGTCAAAAATGTATTCCATACTGCACCAGAAAGGCAGTCAGTCCAAAGCTAAAGGTATCAAAAAAAAAAAAGAAAAAAAAAAGCGATAAAAAATAAAGATATCCGACATGAGCACTACAAGCAAGTTTTAGATGGACAACTAATGCCTGATTATCCAAACAAGACACTGAGGTCAAACAGACATAATCTAGAAATGATCCAAACACATAAGAAGTCACTTGCAGTTGGGGACACGAAATGAGTGTTTCACACCAAGGAAAATGCTTATGCACCTGGGCATTACATGCTTAAGTTATCTGAACAAATAGCTGATGATCTGGTCATTGAACTAATCGATGAGTTAGTTGATGAAATGATTAAAAATGCGTAACAGTGTCTGGAGGAATAATCTGTAATTCTTCTCTGACAAACGCCCTCTGTGGGGCAGGCTCATAAAGATAATAAATGGATGCGTTAGCACCAGGGACTATTTTTTTTTTATATTGTGATTGGACATGGACCATATTGGATCAGTTGCCCTATATCTGACGTCATTTTTGGCCTTGCCAGGTTGATATAGATATCTAACCTGTTTTGTAAACAAGCTTGTGTCAGGCAGTGTTGTTTTTAGTCCTAGCCCTCACGGTATTATTTTTAATTTAATAGCATCAGCAGGCTTAGGCTGGCCCTTGTTATTCATTGCTTTTATCACAGACGGTAATCTCTTAATCCATTCAGTGTTACGTGCATCATGCATGAGTTCCTTAGAATACTGATAGCTGAAAAGTCTCTCTGATAATTGTTTGTTAAAGTTCTCAACAATTGCCTGTGATCTGTGCACACCCGGTATCCCACGTCTAACCAGTACGCCATGCTTCACAAATAATTGATTAACAGCGCCTTTAAATTCAGATCCGTCATTGACTTGCACAAGCCTGGGAAATTTTAAAGGACCACGACTATATATCTTTGTTAACGCAGTGGCCACTGTTACAGCATTTTTGTCAGTTATGGCTTTGGCGTCCTTATACCTTGAAGCTATGTCAACAACAGTTAATGCATACTTGTATCGTTTTTTTCTTATTGTATCATGTGGCAGGAACAGAGGATCCATTTGATGGGTGTCATTAGGGGTTACTTACTTACTTACTTATGCCTGTCACCCCTACCCGGGTATAGGCCGTCGACGAGAGACCTCCAGCAACTCCTGTCCTGTGCTTCTCCTTCGATTCTACTCCAGGTGGTTCCCAGTCTCTTAATGTCTGCTTGGAGGTCTCGACGCCAGGAGTTTCTTGGCCTACCTCTTTTCCTCTTTCCCTAGGGGTTCCATGACAATGCCTGCCTAGTGATACTGGAAGCTGGCTTTCTCAGACTGTGACCGATCCATCCCCATCTTCTTCGCCCAATTTCATTCTCTGCTGTTATCTGCTCTGTTCTCTCCCAGAGTCTGACGTTGCTGATCTTCTCTGGCCAGTGGATTTTCAAAATTCTTCTAAGGCAACTGTTCATGAAGGTCTGTACTCTGTTGACTGTGGTTTTTGTCAATCTCCAAGTCTCTGCTCCATATAGGAGAACTGCTTTTACATTGGAGTTGAAAATCCGGATTTTGGTGTGTTGTGACAGCTCTCTGGAACTCCACACTTTTTTCAACTGGAGAAAGGCTGCTCTGGCTTTACCGATTCGTGCTCTGACATCTGCATCAGTGCCGCCTTTTTTGTCTATGATGCTCCCGAGATAGATGAAGGACTCCACCTCCTCCAACGGGGTGCCAGCAAGCAAGACTGGTTCTTCCCTGGTTGCATTCAGCCTCATTGTCTTTGTTTTCTGTTTGTGAATGGTGAGGCCCACTTGGGACGAAATGTCAGCAAGCCTCGTGGTCTTGTCCTGCATTTGTTGATGAGTGTGGGGCAGTAATGCCAAGTCGTCTGCAAAATTGAGGTCGTCAAGCTGTGTCCACAGTGTCCACTGCATTCCACTTCGTCTGTGCTCTGTGGTCATCTTCATGACCCAGTCTATGGCCAGTAGGAAGAGGAACGGAGACAGCAGACACCCCTGCCTGACAACAGTTTTGACCTGGAGCTCCCTGGTGAACTGCCCTTCGTGGATCACGCGACATGTCATGCCATCATAGCTGCTCTTGATCAGGCGGACGAGCTTTGTGGGTACACCGTGGTGCCATAGGAGTTTCCACAGAGTCTCTCGGTCCACACTGTCAAATGCTTTCTCATAATCCACAAAGTTGACGTACAGCGGGGAGCTCCACTCCAGAGACTGTTCCACGATGATGCGGAGAGTGGCGATCTGGTCTGTACATGATCGGTTCTTCCTGAATCCTGCTTGCTGGTCTCTCAGCTGGGGGTCAACGGAGCTCTTCATTCTCTCCAGGATGATCCTGTTGAAGACCTTTCCTGGTACTGACAGCAAGGTGATTCCTCTGTAGTTGGAACACTTGCTGAGGTCGCCTTTCTTGGGAAGCTTGATTAGGTACCCCTCCTTCCAGTCAGCCGGCATCACCTCCTCTTCCCAGATCTTTCCAAACAGTGGGTACAGCATCTCCACTGTTGTCTCTAGGTCTGCTTTCGCCTACCCGGCACCGGCCTCCACGTGGTGTAGGTGGGAGTCCGCTCAGTCCCTGACTGAGTGGGCTAGCAGACGGGTGCCATCTTTGTCCAGGATTAGGACTTGATGTCAACAGATATGTTGTTCAGCCTTTTCACTGGTCCGGTTTTTAGGGAGCTGTGCTAACCCAGGTCGTACCATGTTGGATTGGTCCTTAAAAATACTCGTGACTTTTTGGTCCTTTGGATCCCAAGTGTTTGCCGTGCTTGGAGACCCGTGTCGGGGGAGAAGAGGATCCTGGTGGCTGAAACACTCCACTTTGGCCTTGACTTCTGCCTAAACGGGAGGCTAGTCGTACCGGCCTAGTCAATCGGCTCTTGTCACGTTGAGCCCTATCCCACTGTTGACATGCGGGTTGCTATACGGAGCACCATGCTATAGCCTTTGCTGCTGATTAGATGCTTTACGCCAGTATTCCCCTGCATTCAACGGTGTGATAGAAGGCGGTGGCTCAAACGGTTCAATCGGGCTTACCCCCTTGAGTATATCTTTCGGGCAGTCTCCATTGTGCGTCGGCTGGAGACCCGCCGACAGTTGCACTTTCCCTTGTTGGGCTCGGTGGCGGGCGGGGACCCCCGGGGGATGAATATCTCTACTAATATAATATGGATAAAACAAAAAAACCAAAACTAGCACAGAAACGGCATATAGACACCGAATTTGACCATGACAGTGATTCAGACTGTGAGGAGGCGACGCCTCAGGCGTCGGCCGTATGGCCTCGCTTCCTCATTGTCCATAGCAAGGTGAAGGAGAAACCAGTTACCAAGCTGCATCCTTTTCTGGTGGGGGAGACCCTCAGGAGCCGTGTTGGCAGGCCTGACGCCCAGCGCCTCAGGTCTGGTGACTTGCTGGTGGAGTGCCGTACTCGGGCACACTCCAGCGGGCTACTGGGGCTCTCTTCCATCGGAGACACTCCTGTGGAAGTCACACCCCACAAAACTATGAATTCGTCAAGAGGCGTAATCAAAGATCAAGCTTTGGCAGAACTGTCAGAAGATGAACTTGTAAGGAACCTTAAGTCTCAGGGGGTGACTTGCGTCAGGCGCTTCGCTTCCAAGCGAGGTGGTGGGGAGATCCGTCTCCCTACCATCATCCTGACGTTTGGCACCCCCACCCCTCCTACTACCATCTGGGGAGGTTACTACTCCCTGAGAGTGAAAAAGTACGTCCCTCTTCCCCTCCGGTGCTTTAAGTGCCAAAAGTATGGCCATGGGCAGAAGACATGCCGTCAGGCAGAGGCTTCATGCGCCCGTTGCACTAGGCCCGGACACTCTGCTGAGTCATGCACAGCCACCCCCCTGTGTGTGAATTGCCAGGGGGCGCATATGGCTTCGGATAAGAAATGCCCTCGTTGGATATCCGAGTGCAAGATTCAGCAGGTGCGTGTGGAGAAGGGGCTGTCCTTTCTGGATGCCAAAAAACTGGTTGAAGGCCCTGGTGCAGCTGTGGCTGCCCCAACCTCTAACACCTCAGTGTATACTTTTAGTGCAGCGGTGGCAGGCAAGCGCCCCACCAATGACTTTTCATGTCAGACCCCAACTTCTTGGTTGGGGGCGGAGCCTCGGCTCATCTCGCCCCTGGAGAGTAACCCTCCTCCGGTGGTGACAAGGAGCCAGGGAACGCAGAAGGCGGACACTGCCGGTCCGGTTGTGCCGCCTTCTGTTGCCCCTAAGCCTCAGCCCCCACCCAAACCTGTTAGTCAGTCAACTCCAAAGGCTTCTGGCTCTGGTCAGCCTTCTAAGGCCGCTAACTCTAGCGGCAGGAACGCTGCCCAGGACCAGAAGTCTAAGAAATCTATGGGACCGCTGTGCGCACGGGCCCAGAAGGGGAACACAGATGTGCCCCTTCAAAACAAATATGCTGCACTGGAGGAGCGGATTGAGGGAGTGGAAGTTGTTGTTGCTGATGCTGCGGCAGCTCCACCCCCTTCCTCTCCGAAGAACCAGAGGAGGCCCGGGAGCCGGCCCCCCTCTGTTTCTTCAACTCCTTCCAAGGTAAAGGAAAAAGGGGGGAAAAACTCCTTACCCCCAGATCAGACTTAATCATGGACTCTTTGCTTCAGTGGAATTGTCGTGGTTTTCGAGCTAACTTTGAGGAATTACGTCTTTTAGTCAAGTTCTATAACCCCTCAGTCATATCTCTTCAGGAGACTTACCTGAAGACTTCTGACCCTGTGTCTTTTAATGGTTTTAATGTTATACATAAAGGCTCTGATTCGGAGAGGCGCTCGGGTGGAGCGGCTCTTCTCATTAGTAGCCAAATTTTATGTAGCCCCGTTAGCATCGACACCTGTCTTCAGGCTGTCGCTGTTCGGGTTACCTTAAAAAAGACCATAACCATATGCAGTATTTACCTGCCACCATCACTGCGGGTCTGTAGCAATGATATTTTTCACTTAGTAGATCAACTGCCCCCTCCCTTTATTCTCATGGGGGATTTTAACGGTCATGCTCACCTTTGGGGTAGTGACCACTATGATGGCAGAGGTCAGATGTTAGAAGATGTTTTTTCTCAACTTAACCTATGTGTCTTTAACGATGGCTCACCTACATACTCTAACTCAGGTTCCGGATCTAGTTCTGTTCTAGACCTCACTGTGTGTGATCCTTCTCTCATGCTGGACTTTGACTGGAAGGTTCACGACGACCTGTGTGGTAGTGACCACTTCCCAGTAGTCCTGTCATCGGTCAGCTGTGAGGAGGATTCGCCGGTGGGGCGCTGGAATCTCAAGAAAGCTAACTGGTCTCTGTTTGCCTCTCTCTGTCAGTCTCGTCTTACAGAGGAGGTGGTCATGTCAGCTGAAGAACCTGTTTCTTGTTTTACTTCTATTTTGTTGGAGGTTGCAGGTGAAACCATCCCTAGAACTTCCACATCACTCCCTCGGAAGCCGAGAGTACCATGGTTCAATGAAGAGTGCCGCAAGGCCCAAACAATGCGCAAATCTGCTCAGCGACGTGCATTTCGTAATCCGTCGCAAGCAAATATTTTAACCTTTAAAAGACAGCGGGCGAAAGCCCGTTATATTTTTAAACGTGAACGCCGTGCTTCCTGGAGACGCTTCGTCTCATCTTTATCTTCTAGGACTCCGTCCCAAAAAGTCTGGAAGGCTGTTCGAAGAATTAGGGGCAGGGGTGGCTCGGCTTCTGTTGGCCATCTTAGAGATGGTGCCAGTTTGGTCACAGATAAAAAGGCTGTGGCCAATTTGCTTGCCTCCACCATTGCCCATAATTCTTCAACAGAGCATTATTCACCTTTCTTCCAGAGAGAGAAGGAGAAGCGAGAATCTTGTGCTTGTGATTTTATATCGGATAACTTGGAAGACTATAATGCCCCTTTTACGTTTTCAGAATTGCAGCAAGCCATGCAGAAATGTACTGACTCTGCTGCTGGATTAGATACCATCCATTATCAGCTCATAACACATCTGCCTGAGGATTCACTCCTTGTACTTCTCAAGGCCTTTAACCATATCTGGATAACCGGTCATTTTCCGCCATCTTGGCGCCAGGCTGTGGTTGTGCCAATTCCCAAGCCGGGTAAGGATCCTTCCGACCCGGGCAACTACCGGCCAATAGCTTTGACATCATGTTTATGTAAAACTATGGAACGCTTGGTCAACGCCCGACTGGTGTGGCATCTTGAGTCACAGGGTCTCATCACAGACCTCCAGTGCGGTTTCCGGCGCTTCCGTAGTACAACTGACCATCTAGTCCGCTTTGAGTCTTTTATCCGAGATGCTTTTGTCAACAAGCAGCATGTCTATGCAATTTTCTTTGATCTTGAAAAGGCATATGACACTACCTGGAAGCATGGTATAATGTCTGATTTGTCGGACATGGGTTTTAAAGGGCATCTGCCCGTTTTTATTCACAATTTTTTGTCCAACAGGTCGTTCCATGTCCGTGTGGGCTCCACCCTCTCCGACTCCTTTGAACAGGAGATGGGTGTCCCGCAGGGCAGTATTCTATCTCCTGTTTTATTTAGCATTAAAATAAATAACATTGTAAAGGCCGTCAAGGATGATTCTGAATGCTCTTTGTTTGTGGACGACGTTGCTTTGTGTGCACGAGGTCGAGGACTTGCGTCCCTTGAGAGGCGCTTGCAGCTGTGCGTTGATCGCATCCAGGGGTGGGTGTCTCTCAATGGATTCAGATTCTCGCCCTCCAAGACAGTCTGTGTGCATTTTACTAACCAGACGAAATTTTTTCCAGAACCTAGCCTGAGCATTGCTGGAGTGCCAATTAAGGTGGCTGAAGAGGCTAAGTTTTTGGGGGTCATCTTTGACAAAAGATTGACCTTCTGCAACCATGTTAACTACCTTAGAACCTCTTGTCGGAAGGCCCTCGACATTCTTCGTGTCGTTGGTCGTACTGACTGGGGTGCAGACCGCATCGTCTTACTTCGACTGTACCGGGCCCTTGTTCGGTCCAAACTGGATTACGGCTCTGTGGTATATGGCTCGGCTTCCAAGTCTGTTCTGCAGCGTCTGAACACAATTCACCATCAAGGTCTGCGCATATGTCTGGGAGCCTTTAGGACATCTCCAGTTCCTAGTCTGTATGCAGAGGCAGGGGAGCCTTCTCTCAGGCTCCGCCGCATCCGCCTCATGCTCAGCTACGTTCTGAAGCTGAAGGCCCATCCAGAAAATCCTGCCTATGATTGTGTTTTTAACCCGTCGTTTGCAGAGATTTACGATGCCCATCCGGGAGCTGTCCGTCCACTTTCCTTCCGTGTCCGACCTCATCTGCAGGCGGCCGGAGTGGACCTGGACAAAGTTTCGGAATCTCTGCAACACGTCACTCCACCCTGGCTCCTACCAGTTCCTGACATCTTGCTGGACTTGACTGCCCACAAGAAGGATTGTACTCCACCAGCCATATACCAACAGAGCCTCAATGAACTCCTTTCAATTTTTCCTGGCTATTGTCGTCTTTATACGGATGGGTCCAAGTCTGAGGATGGAAGAGTGGCTGCGGCTGCAGTGTCCTCTCGCCATCCTAGACGCCCATTTAAGCTCCGTCTCCCTGACCATTCCTCTGTATTTAGTGCAGAACTGCAGGCCATTCTGCTAGCACTCAAGCATGCCTATCAGTCTCGGGAAAGGAACTTCCTGATTCTGTCTGACTCTCTTTCTGCCCTGCAGGCCCTTCAGGGTGCGGGAACAGACCATCCACTGCTGGTGCAGATTAGAGAGCTCTACGCGGACTTGATGAAGGAATATTATGACATCATTTTTATTTGGGTCCCAGGCCATGTGGGCATCGAAGGCAACAGAATCGCAGATTCTGCTGCCAACAGTGCCCGCAGTGACCCTGTCCCTGACACACAGACTGTCTATAGTGATTTTAAACCTGTTATTAGTGCGTACATAGCCTGCGAGTGGCAGTCCGAGTGGGACAAAGAGGAAGGGAACAAGCTTCATGAAGCTCTTCCTAAGTTGTCTGACAGTCTACCTTTCCGCTGCGGCAGCCGCCGTGAGGAGACTGTCCTTGCTCGGCTCCACATCGGGCACACATATGTTACGCACTCTTACTTACTTAAACAGGATGAGCGTCCATGGTGTTTTGCCTGTGATGAGCAGTTTTCTGTTCGACACTTTTTGCTGTATTGTGCTGACCTAATTGACACCAGATATAAACACTTCACAGCAGACTCCTTGAAGGTTTTGTTCCGGGATGTTCCCCCGGACAAAATCTTCAATTTTTTGAGAGAATGCAATATTTTTAACAAGATCTGAGCATTCATAGACTATGTGAATTTTTTTATTTGCCCTTTTTGAGAGTCTGTAGACGTTTCTTTTCCAGACATGTGCGACATTTTAGCCTGAGATTTTTAATCTATATTTACATCTTGTCTTAAGACCTTGCTTTTAGTCTGGCTGACCAGATTTTTACCCATCCCGCCGTGAGATGGCCTTAGTCGCCTGCTCGGCGTTAAACCCAAATAACTAATCTAGGTCTGCTTTCAGAGACTCCGCTGGGATGCCATCTGGGCCTGCTGCTTTGCTGTTCTTCAAAAATGCCACTGCTCTTCTGATCTCTTCCCGGCTGGGTCTGTCACAGCTGATGGGTAGGTCGGTCTCTGCCGGCTGGATGTCTGGGGGGTCGGGTGGGCTAGGTCTGTTCAGTAACTCTTCAAAATACTCGGCCCATCTGTCGAGTTGGTCTGCTCTGTCTGCAATTGGCTTGCCTTCTTTGTCTTTTACTGGTCTTTCTGTATGGCCATACTTGCCTGACAATCTTCTGGTAATGTCGTAGAGCTGTTTCATGTTGCCGCTGCCTGCTGCCTTTTCTGCCTCTGCTGCCAGGCTGTCTGTGTAGGCCCTCTTGTCTGCCCTGAAACTCCTCTTCACCTCGCGGTTGGCTTCCCAGTACTCCCCCTGTGCCCTTACTTTGGCTGCTCTCGTGCGACTGTTATTGACAACTGCTTTCTTCTGCTTCCTCACTTCTATCTTCTTCAAGGTCTGTGCCGACAGCCAGTCCTTGTGATGGTGTTTCCTGAACCCTACAGTGTCTTTGCAGGTTGAGTTCAGCGCCTCTCTAACTGCCCTCCACTGCTGCTCTGTGGTGACCGCCTCCTCTTCATTTACTAGCTCCTGTAGCGCTTGAAACCGGTTGGACAGCACCAGTTTGAACTCTTCTCTAACTCCAGTTTCTCTCAGGAGGCCTACATTATAGCGCTGTCTTCTTGTTGTCTCTGTGCGGCTTTTCTTTAGCTTGAGCTTCATTCTGACGGTAAGCAGATGGTGGTCGGAGGCGACATCTGCTCCCCTCCTCACTCGAACATCTTGAAGGGATCTTCTAAATTTCTTGCTAATGCAGATATGGTCTATTTGGTTCTCTGTTGTATGGTCAGGTGAGACCCAAGTTGCTTTGTGTATTCTTCTGTGTGGGAAGATGCTGCCTCCAATGACAAGTCGGTTTAGAGCACAAAAGTCTACAAACCTCTCTCCGTTCTCACTCATCTCCGAGCCTAGTCCCTGTCTCCCCATCACCTCTTCATATCCGGTGTTGTCCTCCCCTATTTTGGCATTAAAATCGCCCATGACAATGGTGATGTCTCGCTCCGCACATTTGTCCAAGGCACTCTGGAGTCGGTTGTAGAACTCTTGTTTCTCTTCCTCGTCACTGTCATTAGTGGGCGCATAACACTGGATGGCGTTCAGCTTGAACTTTTTCTTGGTTCTAAAGGCTGCTGTGATAATTCTTGGCCCAAGAGGTTCCCAGCCCATCAGCGCTCTCTGTGCCACTGGTGACAGCATGAATGCTACACCTTCTGTATGGGGGGCATTCTCCTCTTCATGACCTGAATACAGAATCATCTCCCCACTTAACAGCCTTTTCTGGCCAGACTGCGTCCATCTGGCTTCACTGATACCTAGCAGGGAAAGGTTGTACTTTTGCATTTCCGCTGCTATCTGGGCGGCCTTGCCGCTCTGGTACATGGTCTTGACGTTCCATGTGCCCATGGTTGTATCCCTGGATAGAGAGAGGCGGCTCGGTCCTGTGGCTTCCGAAGACTTCTGGCTTTCACCACAGGACGTCATAAGTCTTCTGGTAGAAGAACCTTCCTCCTCCAGGAAAGGAATTACTGTTAGTCTTTTCGTCGGCGTTTTTGTAGCTATTTCCTTTTTTGCAGGGTGGGGAAGCTACCCCCACGCCCAACCCCCTTACTAGGAGGACCAGGGGTTTTCTGTTGGGGTCACCTTCCCTTAGACCATGTTGGTTCACGGCACCTTATTTCATTCAGTGCACCCCTCTCACGAGGGACCCCCTATCCACCACCCAGGGGACGCGCCTCAACGCCATATGGTCCCAGCGCGAGGGTCATTAGGGGTAGTATTTACAAAATGAGGTCTTGTTATTTTTCTTGGAGCAGGTAAATATATTTGCCAAATTGCTTGTCTTTTGAGCCACTGTTTTATTTGTTCGAGTGTAACATCCCCACCCACAGCTGCATGTAATTTTTGTATCGCAGTTTTTCCTTTCCAGTAGCCAATAGGGGAGTAATATATGTTTGATAGTTTAGCTCCGGCGTTGGTCATTTCTTCTAGCAATAAAAACTCCTGTAAAATATACAAATGTCATTCCCACTAGAACAAATATTATTTCTCCATTTCTTTGTTCTGGACTTGGTTGGTAATAGTCGCTAAGTTTTGAGTTGCGGGATGGTCATGTCTTCGCCAGTAACAAGAAAATATTCTTTGATCGCGTCATCTACGTTTGAAAATGTATGCTGCGCATGACCTTCAAGTCTGAGTTTTTCATTGATAAAATCAAGTTTCTCAATTCTTTGCTTTTCATACTCCTGCTGAGCTTGAGCTAATTTTTCAGATGCTTCATTGTGACGCTTCATTTCTTTTGCAGATTCCTCTCTACCCATTTTTGAAAAGAGATAGTTTGATCCACTAAAAGCAAGTGCATTAACAACTGCTCCACCAATCATAATAGCTATAGTTGCCATACTTTGTATTTACATAGAAACATTTTCTGGAATAATTCCTTGCTTGGCGAGAAAGTCTTTTGTTGCAATTGACGCTGTTACAACAGCTACTAGTTTAGCACTGTCTTCAAAGTCTAATCTACCAAGGTCTGCTGATTTCATTTTGAGAAGACTTTTTCCCAGCATAGAATAAGCATCGGTTAGTCCACTTATTACCGCAGAGTGATAGACAAGGTTCATTATGTTCTTTGTGTCGCTCAATTTCTTATGCCACAAAAATTACCCCACCCGGGTCTGCCCTGGGGGACTTGGGTGGGGTTAGGTATTTTTTAGTTCCCAGGGTCACCCTGGTCAGCCCCACAGGGTGGGTTTTTCTCTCTATTCTGGGGCATGTGTTTCTGTCTACCCTTTGTCCATTCACCTGTATTTGCCTTTTCAAAACTCTCCCTACTGTCTGCACTGCCTGTAGCTCTTGATATTGGATGTGTGTTGCTAAATGGTCTTAGCTTTATTTAGGCCCCATGTTGTAGGTTTATTTAACGTATTTGACCGGCTGGCGACATAATTCAATTTTCTGTTTAGTTTTTTTTTTCACAAGCAGTGCAGGCACGTCCTGAGAAAGCCTTGTCGCTGGCGGGACGTTAAGCAATGTACAATCAATCAATCAATCAAGCCACAAAAATTAAAATAATTAATTTATTTACTGCATGTAAAATGGGTCCAAAGGTTTTAACATTGCTGGTAATGTGGAGACTTCTTCTTTTGTTTTTGGAGTGTTTGATTTTTTGGACACTGTTCGAGCTTGCGATTTGTATTTTTTGTATAATTGGTAACCTACGTAACCAAGTCCGACAACAAATCCTGCAACTATATATTTTGTTGTTTTAGGTTTAGACTCGGTTGTTTGTCTCTCATTTTGTTGGGGGTGCGAGGGTGTTGGTCCTGACGGTAGTGACACTGGTGCTGGGGCTGGTGCTGTTGTTGGCGGGTCAGTTACATGAACCTTTTTTATTGATGCTTGAAGCTGTAAATTTTTTTGTCTGTTCCATTCAGCTAATTTTTTCCCAGCCTCAACCCTGCCTTGGCTTTTAGTCTTAGTCACCGTTTGAACCTGTATCAAGACAGGACTCAATTGTCGAGTCGTCTGGGTCTCGTCCATTTTCTTCTAATTTAAAATTTATTTTGGAAAAATCTATATGACTCCCAGTAACAAGCAAGGTTACGACAGGTGCAAGGTAATTCCCAAACTTGTAAAACATAAGGCATGCTAATTTGCCTATTGAACTTGAAACTATGTGGTTGCTTTCAAGATCGTGTGATAAGCTGTCAGTATCAACGGGTAGGAAGTGACTCACAGCTTTTGTGTATAGACAGACGAAAGATCGACTCAAAAGGAAAGGGGGGGGGGGGGACCTGTAAAAAAGGAGATACATTTCTCAAACTGCACTATCATATACTGACTATACTATAATGGGTAGTGTCTGTGCAGCTTGGTGCCTTCCCAGTAATATGAAGGCACCAAGTCAATTAGCCACTACCCTAGCATGTTAAGGGTGCTTGCACGGAATAGAATAACCCAAAGAAGAAAGAAACGTGCTTAGAAATGACGTTTACAATACAATTTGGTAATATTTCGTGATTTTTTTTTTCTTCAAACCGCCGTGAGTTGGCCATAGCTGCATGTCCGGCGCTAAACCCAAATAACCCTTTTTCAAAATAACCCCACCCGGGTCTGCCCTGGGGGACTTGGGTGGGGTTAGGTACTTTTTAGTTCCCAGGGTCACCCTGGTCAGCCCCACAGGGTGAGTTTTTCTCTCTATTCTGGGGCACGTGTTTCTGTCTACCCTTGGTCCATTCACCTGTATTTGCCTTTTTAAAACTCTCCCTACTGTCTGCACTGCCTGTAGCTCTTGATATTGGATGTGTGTTGCTAAATGGTCTTAGCTTTATTTAGGCCCCATGTGTTAGGTTTATTTAATGTATTTGACCGGCTGGCGACATACATTCAATGTTTTTTTTTTTTTTTTTTTTTTTTTTTTTTTTTTTTTTTTTTTTTTTTTCACAAGCAGTGCAGGCACGTCCTGAGAAAGCCTTGTTGCTGTCGGGACGTTAAGCAATGTACAATGTAAATGTTTTTCAAAATAGACAGAGAAGCAGGTGTACGATTTGCTACTTATCTTGTCAGTGTGAAGAAGCTAAGCGTCTTCAATTCAATTCAATTAAAAAATCTTTATTGTCCATTAAATATATTTGTATAAAATGGAAATTTGTCTTCGGCTCACAAACATGTACAAGCAATTAAACACATATTTAAATAAAATCCCTCCCCACACCTGTTAGAATCTATAATCCTTGCCGATCACATTCTACTGATCACTTTGAATCACATTATCACCACTCCTTCTATCACAGTACCATCCCTTGCTATCACAACTTATCACAGCTTTTGATGTCTTCTTCACACTGTCAAAATAAGTAGCGAATTGCACACTTGTATACTTCTCTTGTCCGTGTGAAGAAGCTACTTAACATCTTCGCCTTGAAAATACAAGTAGCGAATTGTATAATTGTTTGTCTAATTTGTCTAAAACCCGAAATATTAATAACTTGTGTTGTAACTGTCTTTTCTAACTCATTCAACCCTAACGCACTATAGCAGGAGATGGATCGACCATGATAATTCAAGGGTAGTGCCACACTAGCTTGGTGCATGTCGGCGTCAAGCTAATCCGGCACTACCCTTGAATTATCATGGTCGATCCATCTCCTGCAACAGGTGCATAGTCGTTAGATGACGCCTCCAAAATTTGGAAATACGTGCGTGGGGTTGAATGAGTTAATAATTGTAACTGTCTTTTCTAAGCGTGTTTCTTTCTTCGTTAGGTTATTCTCTGCATTTACACGCTTGGCAGTCACCTTTTTGGTATGGAGTTCGCTTGCTAACAAAACTATCATGGGCACTACATCTTCCATGGTCGATACTATCTCCAACAGCTGTTATGTACTGACGAGCAAATGTAATGTGACCTTTTATTCCAAAAATGTCGCATTTCTGTTGCTCGTCAGTATAATATTTCTTTTGCTCGTCAATATAAGATGATCAAAAGTGTAGTAACACGAATACTGTTATGGTTGAACCCACAAAAAAACCAGTTCAAAGTCAGTATCATGAGCATAGACAACACTCCTAACATTTCCAAGAGGCGTATATCCTCATAGCCCTCCCCCAGGCCTCATGAGGATCTATGCCTCTTTGCGATGTCTGCAGTGTTGTGTATGCTTAGGGTACATGCTGGTTATCCGCCGTACCAGCATAGACAACATTTTAAACATCTCCAAGAGGCATAGATCCTCATGAGACCTCGGGTTCATGAGGATCTATTCCTCTAGGAGATGTTTGGAGTGTACTATGTGCTTATGGTACATGATCGTTTTCTGCCTAGTCTCCATGCAGACCTGTCTAAGGGAGGTTGTTTCGAAGCGAACAAAGTAGGCTAGTTTTCCACCCTGACTTTGCTCGCGTTTGTTGTTGAGAGTCGTCCGGTGTAAAAGTACCCTCTCTTGTTCTGTCTCACCTTATTATGCACGAGTACATGTATATGTGTGTCTGTGTGCGTGTGTGTATGCGTGTGTGTGACGTTTATTATTAGTTAGTTTTTGTTGTTTGGTTGGTGTTCCTTAAGTGGCTTAGCAAGGACAGATTGTAAGCAAGGCCTGCGCGCCTAATATCTCAATCCTTGGAAAATAAAGTTTCGTTCGTTCGTTCGTTCGTTCACCTTAAGACGGACCAAAGTAGTGTTGTTAAGATCTTACTGAATTTGTTGTATACTTCTTCTTGTGATCAGAAGTGTATGTCAATCAGCATTAGAGGACAGCGGGTTGAATATGCGGAAATCCAATATCACTGTTCGGTGAAGTATTTTTATGTGCACAATGAAAGGTACAAGGAACAATTGTTACATTTTGCGTGGAGACTCCACGGTGGGGGGGGGGGGGGGGGGGGGGGAGAGGAGAGAGAGAGAGAGAGAGAGAGAGAGAGAGAGAGAGAGAGAGAGAGAGAGAGAGAGAGAGAGACAGAGACAGAGACAGAGACAGAGAGAGAGAGAGAGAGAGAGAGAGAGAGGGTTGGTGCGCAATGTTTTTTGTGTATTTTTGTGTATCTAATATCATTTAGGTGAGGAAACACTGTATGTAAAATTAATGTCGAATAAAACAGCCTTCCAATGAATATTGATTTATTGTTAAAATATCCACACTTGCCCCGTTGTTCAACACCTTAACTTCCGGGGCGACCGCTACCCAACTGCAAAAGACATAAACCCTCATGAGGTTCTATGTCTCCTGCTAGCCCTGCGTTGTCTGGCGCAAAATTCGTGATCACTGGCAGCAAAGGGATTAATGTCAAATTAACTCATTCAGCCCGACGGCCGTATTTCCCAAATTTTGGAGGCGTCATCTAATGACTATGCACCAGTTGCAGGAGATGGACCGACCATGATAATTCAAGGGCAGTGCCAGATTAGCTTGGCGCCTGTCGGCGCCAAGCTAATCAGGCACTGCCCTTGAATTATCATGGTCGACCCATCTCCTGCTGTAGGGCGTCAGGGCTGAATGGGTTAACTCATTCGAGACGTGCCGCATCCGGATGCTGGGTACCTCCCGAATGACTTAAACCACTGCCAGTGGACGCGGATTGTGTTTATGAAATCATTGACACTGATAACTTCAGCGTCAGAGAGCCCCAGCCGTCCAAGGAACGTGGCTACAAAGTAGTCTCAGCAAGAGGCATAGATTCTCATGAGCCCCCGCAATTGCGGGGGCTCATGAGGATCTATTTCTCTTGCAGTTGGGTAGTGTTCAGATTTTCTCGGCAGTGTTAATCTCCGAACGCTTTTTGTGAATACTGTGCAACACACGCATACAAAGCAACAGCAATAAGAAGCAGGAAACAGTGTTCGCGCGTTTCACCTAGACGAATATTGTGACATCTTTCGCGCACATGAAAGAAAGAGAAAACCACAACCAACCAACCAACTAACCGATCGACCGACCGACACATCGACCAACCAACCGACCAACCAATCAAGCAGTCAAGCAACCAACCAACAAAGTAACAAACAAAACACAAAAAGCAAGGCAAATAAAGCAATCAATCAATGAATCAATAAATCAATGAATGAATGAATGAATCATTCAATCAAACAAACAAACAAACAAATAAACAAACTACAAAATCTACAACCTATAGAGTCATAAACACACAAACACAAAGAAACCAGCCAACCAACAAACAATAAAACAACAACAAAAAATCTACACCCCCCCCCCAACAACCCCCCCCCCAAAAAAAAAAAAAAAAAAAAAAAAAAACACAAACAAACTACAACCCCAAGAGAAACAAACAAACGAACGAACTAACAAATGAACGAAGGAAGGAAGGAAGGAACGAACAAACAAACAGACTCAGATTCAGACAATTTTATTATCTAGAAAAATAAATTATTGCTTGGTGGTTATTGCAAGTAAACAAACAAACAAACGACGGGCGCTGCTGCTTATTCGGAATCTAATTTACTTCACAGTGATTTTAGTACCAACAGACTTTTAGTCACATTGAGCATAACTGTAATGGTATCTTCAGGCGGATGGGTATTTTATGACACGATTGAACTCCTTTATTGCCAGCAGACGCAGATTGTGTTTATAAAACCTACTTCAAAGATCCACAGGGATGAAAGGAACATGGATAGAAAGTGCTTTTAGCAAGAGACACAGATCCTCATGAGCCCCCGCAACTGCGGGGGCTTATGCCGATCTATGTTTCTTGCAGCTAGGGTGTTCACCTTTTTAGTAAAGGTGTTAAAGCCATGATATCGCTAAGAGTCTCATGTGTCCGCGTGACTTATGACAAATCCCGTGCGTTACAACTCACATGACATCTTTCGCATGATTTATTGCAACAAGTAACAACGCAAGTGCACATTAAATTAAAGTGTATTGTGAAGAAGAAAAAAAGCCTTAAAGTACCATTACGCATAAATCTGAAGACACATTTCAGCACCATTTGCGTTTGTTATGCCTTGTCGACACACTTAATGAACTTTAACAGCAGTTGGGACACGCAGCAAAAGCAAACGCGTAATCGCACTTATTAATTCTGCCCAGACGTTAGCGTGTCTATCTACTTTTAGCTGTTTCTCATACTGAAAGCGTTGTATTTATAGAACGGAGTAGAGTCATTGTCAAATATTAGATATCAAATCGACGTGTGCTGAACTAGATTCTCTTGTGTCTAAATGACCCATAACTAGACCTGTGTGCAGCGTTTCGTAACTATCTGTTACAGAGAGTATCTTTGAACAGTTACGGCGGTAGTGGGCTTTTAAAGCTATTTATAACTGGTCGGGTTTTTAGTGCTAAACGGTCGTCAGTTATAGAATATGTGAAGTACACTTCCTCAAGCTTCTCTTCGAAGGAAAGCCACTTCAAACACTTGTTATATGACACTGGATTTTTTAAAAAATGAAACATGTGTTTTATCCAGCACTCTCTGGACCGGGGAAGGATATGTTTCATGCTGATTATTAATGTGATCTGCGCCATTGCGGGCGTTGAATGCTAACAATGTTCTGAAGCAGCGGGTTCTCACTGTTGTCTTGCCTCAACTAAGGCTTTTTCACTCTTACTTTTAGTCTTTTACAGTCCATGTGAGAAAGGTGAAATTTGACGTCTTTTCACATATCTTAGACAACGCTGTGTTTTCAACAAAGTCTTTTTGAAAATTTCCATTGTAAACCTAGCCAATAATGCCTCTTTCAAACGAAAGCAAATGTATCGGTACAATTTGTCCTAGCAATGAAAAATCTGCAAGGTAAAAAATGCAACATTTTGGCACTCATTGTGAACGTTGGAGAGCAGATTATTGACATCACATAAAGCGAAACTACCATCGATCCAAATGGTACTACCCTTGATTGACGATGGTCGATCCGTCGCCTGCCGTAGTGCGTCGGGGCTAAATGGGGTAAAGAAGTATTAGCGCTGGATAGACTGTTCCAGCTTCAAGGAAACCTGGTGCCACCACTGTTGTATGGATGTATGACCGCTGCCATATGAAACAAGTGAAATACCACGGGAAAGTATGACAAGATCTGCATCGTGTGTTGATAGAATTTTGACCGATCTTCATAAATTATTCAGAAACTAAAGGGGATTCGATTGTACATTTCTTTTATTCAGCAGGAAGGTCTTGATGCGAGCAACAATTTCCTATCTCTGTCCATTGTCTATTTGAAAGCTGGTGCGGGGAGGGAGAACAGTCCTAACTTCGTAAGTCTCGTTTCCTCCCTCACGTCTCTCTTTCCTCCCGCTCTCTTCCCATTCCTTTCATTCCATTGGTCTCTATTTCTCTCTTTCTAGAGCCTGAACCTCATGCGTTAAATACTATCTCAAAACTACGGCCATGACCATCATAGCCAATCACCGTATCGATTCCTTACGTAGTTTACTAATTTTAGAGTGAGCACCATGGCTACAAACATACAAGGTCCTATGTCATTTCTACAATATGACCATCCATTCACGTGTTCGTCTAGAAATTTCCTTTAACAAATAATAAAAAAATTATTGACACATTAACTTTAAATATAGATCCTCCATAACACAGTTCTGCCGGACACCTCTAAGCCTTATCAATGTTTGCCACTTACTTGGTCAACCCGTGGTCAACGCTGGTTGCACGACCCTGACATACCAGGCGAAAATAGTAGACAACAACCACTCTAGCACTTAAATTATTTCATCCCATCATTCACTCGAGCTGCCTTTCCGAAAGCCCTACTATCAATAATGTCAACAAATATGAAATAACCATCTTACCTGGTCTTGCCTAATTCACTATAACGTACTTCGTGTACCAACCCCGCCTTGAACAAAACATGCTAAAGCTGACCATCTTTTAACGATGCCTAATAGTCACTCTGTGACACATGTCGTTTTAATTGCTAGTATAATCATTCATCTTTGCTATACCAAAAAGGGAAGGCGGGGAGGGGGGGGGGGGGTTCCAGGGGTTCCGGACACCCCCCTCCAGCCACCCAAAATTCCTTAAATGCTATAACAAAGTCCGTTTTTCAGGTGTTTTGACCCCCCCCCCTTCCTTTTTGATAGTTTGGCAAGTTGATGGTGATGATGTTATGATGTCCACTTGTAATGCGCATCCACTCCATGCTAGCAGCAAGCTCAAGGCGCAAAAATCACCAACCCAAAAAACAAAAAGAACGACAACAAAAAACCCAACCCTTTGGTGCACAATAGTCCTAGAATTAAAAGTCAAGAAACAGGTGGGTCTTGAGGTGCCTCCGGAAGGTGCCAATGCAGTCAATGTCCCTCAAGGATTGTGGTTTTCCATTCCACAGCATAGGTCCGCAGCGTGAAAATGCCCGAAAACCAAGTCGCTTCCTTGTGTGGCTTGGGGTGCAGACTTTGGACCGGACAGCAGAACGGAGCTGCCTCGGAGAGTTATGACGTGGGACTATTTCCCCGAGGTACTCTGGTGAGGCTGGGTCATTTATAGACTTGTGTCAGACAGTGAGAATCTTGTGATCAGTTCTTTGCTTGACTGGAAGCCAGTGCAACTGCTTAAGGACTGGCGTGATATGCTCCCTTCTTTTGGTTCTTGTGACTATTCAGTTGGCAGTGTTCTGAACCAGTTGAAGACATCTGAGTTGATGCTCTGGTAGACCCGAAAGACAGCTGTTACAGTAGTCCAGTATGAATAGGACAAGGGCAACGGCGATAGCATTTGCAGCTTTGGCTGTCAGGACAGGTCGTAGTTTCTGAAGGGAGCGAAGATGTAAGTAGCATCCCCTGACAACAGCATTGATATGGTCTTCCATGGTAAGACTGACATCGACAAAGACACCAAGATCTCTGACAGTCTTGGAGAAATAGATGAGAGACTCACCAACACGGATGGCATCAAGAGATTTCACATCCAGTTTGTTCTTGGGTTCACACAAAATTACCTCAGTCTTATCATCTTTTAACTTCAGCATGTTGGTTGAAATCAAGGACTTGATTTCTTGGCAGCACAACTCGATTTTCTGCACTGTCTGAGAAGCAGACACTGTGAGGATGAAATTAGTCATAGAGACCAGAGTCATCTGCAAACTGCAAACAACTGTCGCCCTAAACTGTACGTGTCAATCACACGTTCTAACTTAGTGGTGGAGAAAGAGAGAGAGAGAGAGAGAGAGAGAGAGAGAGAGAGAGAGAGAGAGAGAGAGAGAGAGAGAGAGAGAGAGAGAGAGAGAGAGAGAGAGAGAGAAGAGAGAGAGAGAGAGAGAGAGAGAGAGAGAGAGAGAGAGAGAGAGAGAGAGAGAGAGAGAGAGAGAGAGAGAGAGAGAGAGAACAAAACAGGCCCTTGAGGGACCCCGCATACTAGCCGGGTAACATCAGACGCCACACCATTAACACTGACGTACTGAAACATGTGCCCAAGGTACGACCAAAACTACTGTAACACACAGTCCGTGATACCAAACTCAAGCTGAAGTTTCTGCAACAGAATCTGGTGATCTATGGTATCAAATGCCGCACTGAGGTCCAGCAGCACCAGGAGTGAATGATTACCACGATCATCAGCACAGAGAATGTCGTTTACGACACGCAGCACTGCGGTTTCTGTAGAATGACCTAGCTTGTATGCAGACTGAAATGTATCCAGTAGCTGGTACTTAGACACATGATCAGCAAGTTTATCGGCCACCACACGTTCTAAGAGCTTGGACAAATATGGAAGGGTTGATACTGGCCTATAGTTCTTAGGAGCATAAGGGTCCAAGTTTGACTTCTTCAACAGAGGACGAATCACAGCAGTCTTAAAAGCTCCTGGAACAACATGGTGAAGGGACTGCGGTTGATGATGTGAAGAGTAACTGGCAGAAGAATGTCCAAATTCTCCAAGACTAATTTGGTGGGGATCGGGTAGACACTAGAGAACGTGGACTTGGATTTTGCAATGACTTTCTGCAGTTGATCAGCAGAGACTAGCACAAACACTGAGAAAGGATCACCAGCAAAAGCGGATGAATGTTCCTGGCTATCAGGTTTACCACTTGTGTTCTCCTTTAACATCTGCTCTCTGATGGCGCCAATCTTATCGTTAAAGAACTGGGACAGAGAGGCAGCAGCCAAGTCACTGCTCATGTCAGGAAGAATAGGGGATTTGGCCTCCTTGCAAAGCAGTCTGCACACAATCCTGAACATTTTCCTAGGGTCAGAAGCGGCAGCATCAAGTTCAGACTGAATATGTGTACTCTTTGCCTGACGAACCACCTCTGTACTGTGATTGCGTGCCTTTCTGTACAAGTCTTTGTGCACTTCTAGACCGGTTCTACGGTACTGACACTCCGCACGATGACGCGCCTGCTTTGCAGCAAGAACATCAGAATTAAACCATGAGGTATTAGGGCGAAGGGGAATTTGCTTGACAGTTTCTGGTGCATACTTGTCAAGAAGGGAAGTCAGTGTATCAGTGTACAGTTGTACACACTCCGACACATCTGACGGTGGGGTCTTGATCAATGGTGAGTCACCAAGTTCACAACGAAAAGCTTCCACATTCATTCCTTTGATGTTTCGTCACCTGACTTTCATCTTTGGAGTCCTAGGTTTCGCCAGTCGCATGAAGAAAGTGATCAGAAAATGATCAGAGAGCTGCATGTCCCCCACACACACACTGAGTGAATACTTGAAGACTGGGTGACAGAGAAGAAGGGGTAACAACCCAATCCAAAACGTGGCCTAAGTGGGTTGGTACACAGACTAAAAGTTGGAACATCCCCCCCCCCCCCACCTCGAGGTAACTGATTCGCGCCTGCCAACAGCAGACGCATTTTATTGATGTTAACTCTGCGTATGTTGGGCGATTTCACCGAAATAATCTGCCGATCGTCCAAAGTGACGCGATGTTTTTTTTTTTCTCACACTCTTTTTTTCCCGCCTCTCGCGCTAAAGAGCGCGCCAGTGTAGAGGAGGGTGGTACGTAACATAGTATTATATTTCAAACACCCTTGTTACAGCTGTCAGGGACCCATTGTAATCTACAACAATCTATACAATATTTCCTGTTTTAGACTTGTGATCTTGTGATATCTCTCTTAATTCGGGCAATAGCCTGAACCGGCCTTTCGCGTGTAAATTATGAGAAAAACAAAACCAGCAACTGCGCATAATCGCGCGCGCTCGCTAGCACACACACACACACACACACACACACACACACACACACACACACACACACACACACACACACACACACACACACACACACACACACACACACAAACACACACACACAAACACACACACACACACAACAACAACAACAACAACAACGTAATATCAAAGTGTTTCTAGGGGATTTTAATATTGACCTGCTGAAGAACGGTAATGCGGCGTGGAATTACACCACCTCATTATTTGGCCTGCAGCAGATGGTTCAGTTTCCCACTAAAATTTCTTTGTCATCCGCCACATTGATTGACCACATTTACACTACAAATACACCTGCTGTCACCCGAATGTAGCCATTAGTGATCATTTTCCTACTTGTATTAATCTTTCAGTTAAACGTGATAAACCCCAGCACAAACACACTACTATCACATAAAGTCTTACAAAAAGTTGAACAAAGCGACTTCCTTCATGACCTATCAGACATGCCATTTCACCTTATATATAACATTAATGATCAGAACGAAGCCCTAGTGCTCTGGTACACGCTATTTCTTTGAGTCCTAGATAAACATGCCCCGCTAAGGACTAAAAGAGTTAAACACCCTACCCTTCCGCCTTGGTTGTCAAAGAAATCATTCACGCAATGAAAACAAGAGACGACTTAAAACGGCAGAAAAGAATTTGCAGCTTTTAAGAATCAACTATTGTGTTCGTTATTTTTTCCTGCATTTTGGACTCACGTACGAAGCAAAAGTGAGTCTATGTTGTGGGCCAGGGTCGCCCGTCCGTCGTCCGTCCGCCGTAGGCCGTCTTCCGTGGCCGCAAACTTTAACGTTGGCATTTTCTCTGAGACTATTCAAGCCACAGTCTTCAGACATGGCCCAAGGATACTTTGTGCAAGACCATTCTAAACATACCAATTGGAGTGACCTCCCTTAAATAGTTTTAAAATTGCCATATTTTGACATAAATGATTAAAAAAAAACAAAAAAAAAAACACCACAAAACATCAAACGCAAACTTGATACAAAGATACCTGATGGAAAGACTTTCCTATGCATGCTAATTTGGTTGACCCATAGGAACGTTCAAAGGTCACAAAAGATCAGGAAATATGTAAAAAATATTTTGACGAAAGATGTTTCTCTCAAATACTATTCAAAACTTCAAACCCAAACTCTGTACAGATACCTGATAGCAAGACTTCCTTAAAGCTTCCCTACACGGAGAAACGAAATGCACAAGAAACGAAACATTTTCATTGCATCGAAATGCTTCCTCCGCACACGCAGAAACGCGGTGAAAATTCATTTCGCAATTCTAGCCATAATAGACCTGACTCCACGGCATCGCTTTAACGTTGCTATCTTCAGTGTTTGGGCTTGAATGACGTCAGATTGGCATGTGACCGAGCAGACGATGCTGATTGGGCGACGGGTAGAAATGTTTCGGCGAAATGTTTCGCGAATAGAGACAGGTTCTATTTCGTGAAATGTGTCGTTTCGCATTTCGTGAAACGGCGAAATGTTGGAGAAATGTCGACGAAATGTTTCGTTTCGTTTCTCCGTGTGAGGAAGCCTTAAGGCATACTAATTTGGATGACACCGGAACGGTCAAAGGTCACAAAAGATCAGGAAATAGGTCACAAACAGCTATTTGGAGACAAAAACTGTTTTTCCTCAAATGATAGTTACAACTTCCATCCCAAACCTGGCACAGAGATACCTGATGGTAAGACCTTCCTTTGCATAGTAACTTCGATGACGGCTTGGAAAGGTCAAAGGTCACAAGAGATCAGCAAATGATGTGAACAATGTCTGTTTTTGTAGAATTTATGTTTTTATCATCAGCTACCTTTCTGCCAAATTTAGTTGAAAAGTCTGTCTGTGTATCTTTCTCTGTCTCTCTCTGTGTATCTCTCTAGCATTTCTCTCTGTTTCTGTCTGTCTGCCCGTCTGTCTGCCTGTCTGTCTCTGTCTCTCTCTCCTTCGTCTGTCTCTATTTCTCTCGTCTCTCTGTCTCTGTCGGTCTGTCTGTCTCTGTCCATCGCTGTCTGTCTGTCTGTCTGTCTGTCTGTCTGTCTGTCTCTCTATCTCTCTCTCTCTCTGACGCGCCATCTTGCTGATGTGCGCATCGCGTGTAAGATTCTCTCCATTCATTTGGACACTGTGCTGGCAAGGTTTACTCTGCAAGTATGATTCTTGGCAGAGTGTTTGTGCTTAGTGAAAACTCTGCAATGGTGTAGTTTCAGGACTGTCAACTTCATATTTCGCAGAGGGCAGCATTTCAAGTTTTCCTGCTGTGCTGCCGCGCTTGTCAGAAGGCCACCGGCTTGTCAGCCGGCCTAGCTGCTGGGGGAGGCTTGTGCCTCAGCGCGCCGGTACCAGTTGTGACCCAGTTTCTCGGCTCGCCTCAGTGGAACAAACTAAGTATGCAGTACTAGTGGCTGGACCAAACAGCCGCCGCGCCTAGCGAGGCGCTGCATAATATCACTCTGATAGAGTGGTCTTTGACGCCGCTTCTCGGCGTTACGGGTGAAACACTCTAGTTGTTCAGCAATCATGCTGACTCGCTTCGAGTAAAGTGACAATGGCGACACCACCATCTCTATACAATGGGCCCGATAACCCGCTCCACTGCAGCGAATTCACGTCTCTCCCTTGAGAAAATTACAAGAACAAGAGACCCTATACAAGTGACCTTTGAAAGTATTTCAACCCGTGTACCCCTGTGGAGACATGCTCTATACACCATATACGCACGAGAGTCTATGCCCCCTGGCGTGACACTGCACTGGCAAGACAGGGACAAAAACCAAGATGAACTGAGTATTGTAGTTCCCATCGACCCTCCCTACCCAAGTGAACTTTTTGAAACAATAATTCAGCTCAAGAATGATACAAAGAAACTTATTACCATAACAATATATTATACGACCGGGACTGTTTGTGTACAGGGCAACTGCTGCCAAGAGTGGGTGAACGATGAGTTCGAACTATTAAAAGACACTATAAACAGAATGGATACATCCTCACAACCAGCATCCCCTGACGTCCACAATGGCGACTCTATGACTGAGTGCGCTGATGGGATTAGTGTACTCGCCGACAGCGAAGCCCTTCTCGCCACTCTCGAACCAAACAGCGTACTCGCCACGGGGACAGACGACATCACCAGCGACCCCCCTGCCAACTCCAACGTTACTATTTCCCAATCAAAGGTTTCACTCAACCATGCAAGCAGTTGTGAAATTGCTCCAGCAACCCTTGATGGGGACAAGGGCGACAATTCTCCGCCAGCCGAGGCTGACATACCGCCTGATATGTCCTCGGCCGAGGTCACGCCCCATACAAACACCTTCCCACTCATCAACTGTGTGCCCCCTCCTCTCTCTGTAGAGGCACAAGTCTCGGCGCTAAACCAGTGCATGGCTCAGATGCAGCAACAACTAGTGCTGAATGCTGCAACCATCGATAGCCTGCAAGCCGAGCTGCAGAAAGTGCGCACTGAGCTCTCCGATGTTAAGAGCCAGTGCGCTGCGCATGCTGAGGAACTGGCGCGTGTTGACAGCGTCGTCCGTGACAACGAGACTAAAGCCAAGAACAGCGTGAAGGCAGCGGAAGAGTATGCTGAGGGTGTCAATTCGGCTGTCGACGACCTATCCACCAGCCATGCTGCTCTCAGTGAAAAGGTACTCCAGCTTACCAGCAGCAGGGACAACCAAGCCGGTAAGCTGAAGGAACTCAGAAAGCAAGTTGAGGCCGTGGTAAAACAGACGCATCATACCACCGATCAAACTGAGGTGAAAAGCCCCGCTGACCCCACACTCCCGCCTCAGCCTCACAAACCCTCTGAAGCCCAAGATGTCGCATCGAAGAGTGCTGTTCTCGCACAGGTGCATATAGAAAACAGGTTCTCTGTTTTATCTGACATAGATGAGAACACCCAAGGACCCAGCGCTGATAACGGTAACACCATCGACAAAACAAGTACTGGCAGCAGCAGTAGTAACGGCAGAGGTGATAGTGACAGCAATCACAGCCCCACACCCCTACACCAGCTCCAGTGTCTTCAGGTCCGGCCAGACGTCAACACACTCCTCATCGGCGACTCCATCCTCAAGAACGTGGACGAGCGGAGGATGTCGGTCAATGGTGCCGTGGTCCAGAACCTGTCGGTTTCAGGATTGACAGTGAGTGACGTCGCTGAGTGGCTAAGGAGTCTACCGCCGTCGCCAAATATCCGCCGTGTGACCTTACACGCGGGGATAAACAGCTGTAAAGTGGGCGTGGTCAGCAAGCAGTCATGGGTGCAGCTTATCCGCAGACTCCGTGCAGCCTTTCCTAATGCCGCCCTGTTTACGTCCTCCATCATTCCTGGAGGGGCCCACCACTACCTGTCGAAGGCCGTGTTCCCCTCCAACGACAACTTGCGGGCAACGTGCGAGCAAGAGAAGGTCTTTTACATCGACCATATGCCGGCCTTCATTACTTACAATCTGGCACCGCGCAAGGCCTTGTTCCAGAAAGACCGGATCCACCTGACTCCTGCCGGTACCAGAACACTGGCACTCAACATCAGGTTTGCTGGAGTGCCGCGCCGTGCACCAGGTGACGGACCCATCGTAGATCGCCGCAACCAGCAGCATCAACAGCAGGATGACTGGTCTTATCAACACAATCACAACCAGTCGGGCAGTGGCAGAGGGCCAAAGTTTACGCACGTCCACTACTCCCAACCCAGCCTCTCCCAACATCACTCCCAGACAAATTGCCCCTCTACCAGCCACCCTCTATCCCCTAGTTCCCAGGCCAGCCACTTGCCTGCAAACTATGCCAGCCGCAGCCACTCCATGTCCAACCGTGTGCAACCTGGCCATCCCTCTGCGTACTGTCCTCAGCCAGGTCACGCCAAGCCATTTACAGTGACGGAGGAAGAGTTTCCCCGCATGCCGCCCCCGCCTCAGGACAACTCGAGAATCAACAGCGCTCTCCAGGCTCTGGCCACTCCTAAAACCGCAAGTACCCCGGCCAGGGGGTGGGAGACCCCTGCAGCTATCCCCGGAGACAACGACTCGCAGGTAATGCGCGTACTGGCGCAGCTGCTTCAGCCATTTATCCAGGGGTATATCAGTCAACAAACAGGTTTTTAGTTCATTGTTTAAAAAACAACATGTTTACAGCAACAACAAAACAAAAAACAACAACGATCGGTGGTGTTTCGTCGTTCCATTAATTCTAGCGATTGACAGTTCATTTCTGATTCTATTCCTTGATAAACGTGTGTATTCGACACCGCTATTACTTTACTTGTAGGCATTCGTTCGGGACTGTGCCTGTGGACTTTTATTTTATGTATTTGTATTTCTGACTGTTCAAGAACTCTTGTTAGCTTGTGGACAGTGCGCAGTAAGCAAAACTTTTGGTGATCAATGTGCCACTGTAGTGTTATGTATTTTGCGATGACCAAGAACAGTTACGATCATCATTTTCTGTGTCGTTCGTTCGTTCGTCGTGGATAAAGTCTCTCCGAGACTAGAATATCATTGATCCGTTAGTTTACTACTGTGTCGGAGTACTCTGTGTGTTTTATACGAGGTCAGTCAGTGCTTGTTCGAATACCAGCAGACTATCAGCGTGAAGGAAACTCGATTGAATCAAGACGATTCAATCAAGCTTCAATTTACCAGTGATAACTGTGTCTCCGCTTTACTTCGCTGAGCAGTATCGAGTTGAAAGCGGATTACCAAACCCCGGCCAGTATTGTGCTCGTGTGCGGCTGATACGCCTAACTGAACTTGCTATCGGGACTTTGATGTTCGAGCAGTTGGATTATTTCCCTGCCGACGAGTCTGCTAAATCATTTCATTGTGTCTTATCCATTTACCAGCTTTATATATACATAGGCATTTGTGCTGTTTCATTTAATAATCTCAACGTATACTTCCTTCTTTTGACATTTTACTTTGTAGTTGTTGTTGTTTGTTCTGTACAAATTTGCCTTACTCCGTAATAGACATAAATTTGAAAGTTATGCGAATAGGGCATCTCAATGTTTTTCATTTGTACAATAAACTAACCGATATATCTGTCTACATTAGCAATCCCACACCGTTTCATTTATTTGGGCTTAGTGAGACGCGCCTGAGCTCGTGTGTGAGCGATGAAGCCATTAGTATTCCTAATTTTTCCTTGACTAGGAGAGACCCCTCGTCCCCAGGTCAAACAGGCATCGCTGTCTACATTCACAACTCCATTCAGCATTTAGTCCATAGACGCTTGGACTTGGAAACAGCAGACGTAGAGTGTTTGTGGTTGGAAGTGAAATGCCCTAAATCGACACCGCTACTAGTTGGATTCCTTTACAGAAACCCTGCCGCCACTTTTGAATGGTATGACCATTTTAGTCAGATCCTTGATAGAGCGTGCAAAAGAAAGGCTGACCTTCTTCTCATGGGAGATTTTAATATAGACTTCCTGAAGAATCACACTGCGTGGGATACAATATCTTCATTGTTTGGTCTAGTCCAGTTAGTAAAATCGCCCACCAGAATTACTCAAAATACGTCCTCACTTATAGACCACATATACACTAATAAACCCAAAGCCGTCTATAATGTTGAGGTTTCAAATCTAAGTGTTAGTGATCACTATCCAGTTGTTTGTTCATGGTCAAAAAAGATTCCGAAAGCAAAGAAGAACGGCCATACAACCATAACATATCGATCATTCAAGAACTTTAACCATAATAAATTCCTATTTGATTTAAATAATACTCCGTTCAACGATGTACTTCTCTCCAATGACCCGGACACTGCCCTTTCTATTTGGTACACTCTTTTTCTAACTGTATTAAACAAACACGCACCCCTTCGTGAGAGAAGGGTTAAATCAAACACTCTTCCTCCATGGTTAACCCCAGAAATAATGCAAGCGATGGCGCTCAGAGATGATCTGCGTAGTCGAAAACTATTTCCTGAATTCAAGCAACAACGTAACCGTGTTAAGTACATGATCAGAGAGGCAAGGAAAAGGTTAATCCGTGACACAGTGAAAGACAGTAAGGATACTTCCACTATCTGGCGCCTATTAAACACTCTAACTAAAGGCTGCCCTGGCACTTCAACAACCATTCCCAGCAGTCTTACTGCAGAAACTTTTAATAATCATTTTCTTTCAGTCGCTGAAACTCTAAATGCCTCAATTAATAGCAGTAAGTATGAATGTTCTAATTTGCTTTCTGAATTCTGTAAACACAGAACAGAGGACACAGACCCCTTCAGCATTCCCTTGCTATCAGTTCATGAGGTGGGTTTGCTCATTAGTAAACTACCAAATAAAAAGTCTTCGGGGCCTGATGACATCAGCCCCCAAATACTTAAGTTATCCCTGCCGTACATAGTAGAGTCTATTACGTACATTTACAACCTTTGTATCAAACAACATACTTTCCCTAACAAACTAAAATACGCTAAAGTCATTCCACTTCCAAAAACTAAAGATCGTTCTGACCCTAACAACTATCGACCGATTTCATTATTATCAGTTCTATCAAAGCCGCTTGAAAGGCATGTCCACAAACGCCTGCTTGCCTACTTAGAAAACCGCAAGCTCCTGCACCCCTTTCAATCCGGATTTCGCCCACAACACTCGTGCCACACTGCACTCACGCGCCTCGTTGACGCATGGCTCCATGGTATGAACAAATCCCAGATAACAGGTGTCGTTTACTTAGACTTTAAAAAGGCCTTTGACCTAATCGATCACACCACTCTAATGACAAAGATTCAGAAATACTTGAATAGTACAGAAGTAGTTGCATTTTTTAAATCATACCTAACTGATCGTAAACAAAAAGTTCTAGTGAATGGATCTTACTCTTCTCTAAAAGATATAAAGTATGGAGTTCCCCAAGGATCCGTGCTTGGTCCCTTATTATTTTGTCTATTCATCAATGACCTGCCACTTCATATAACTTGCAAGAACGTACAATGTGATCTTTTTGCTGATGACACTTCCATTCATATGACTAACAAAGATATACAAGTAATTTCTTCCAACTTGCAGCATAGTCTTGATGAAGTGTCTGAATGGTGTCACAGGAATTCTATGATTGTTCATCCAATTAAAACCAAATCTATGATAATCGCCACTCGTCAAAAACACCAGTTGGCACCCCTGTTACTTAACCTTTTATTAAAGGGCAGGCAAATAGAACACGTTAATGAACACCGCCTACTAGGGATTGCAATTGACAGTCAGCTTAAGTGGAAGGCTCATACGGACACTCTATGCAGAACGGTAGCCAAAAATCTTTTCATGTTGTCCAAACTGAAATATTACACCGACTCGGACACGCGCAAACTATTCTATAATGCTCACATACGTTCTCATATTGATTACGCGTCAACGGTGTGGGATGGATGCAGTGAAGTCCA
>BTPG01000006.1:85749469-85779469 GCA_036245525.1 Semisulcospira habei | reverse complement strand
TTCACATTAATTTTTTTTTCAAACTTAATGTGTATGTGTGCTTTTAACATTTGTAACATTGTATGGTGCAAAATTCAATAAACACTGGCCCGTAACCTTTCGATTATGATTTTTACAGAGGAAATCTTTTAAACATTGCTGCGTTTTGTCCTTCTGAAGCAAAACAGTTTATCATGGCATTGATGTGAGAATCAACATAATGTATTCTGGAAATTAAAGGACTGTTTTTTGGTTTTGGGTACTCTGGAGTTTCAGACAAACAGCAACAGAGCATTTTGAATATTAACCCTTATCATTCGGAATACACCAGTGTGTGCAACAAGTGTGACTGAAATAGTCCAAGGGTTAGTGCCAGAATAGCTTGGTGCCTCTAGGCACCAAGCTATTGTGGCACCACCCTTGAACTAAAGCCATTGGTCTATGTCCTGATCTGTAAGTACTGTAATGTAGCTTGCATAGAATTATGGCAGTGAACAAATTTGAAGCTTTTAGCCTCAGTATGACTATGATGCGGGTCAAAAAGTGTGGAAAAATATGAAAGATAGAAAAAGACCCAGACGAAGAAACTAACACTTAACTTATTCTACCCCAGCAAAATAAAGATCCACCACGATAGTTCAAGGGTGATGCCAGAATAGTTTGGCGCCTATGGGCGCCAAGCTATTCTGGCATCACCCTTGAACTATCATGGTGGATCTGTGTCCTGCACTGCAACGCAGTCTCTGAAGACGACTTCAACATTTGGGCTTATCTTATTCTACCCCATACACAGCACAGCAAAATAAAGATCCACCATGATAGTTCAAGGGTGATGCCAGAATAGCTTGGCGCCTATGGGCGCCAAGCTATTCTGGCATCAACCTTGAACTATCATGGTGGATCTGTGTCCTGCACTGCAACGCAGTCTTCTGAAGACGACTTCAACATTTGGGCTTAACTTATTCTACCCCAGACACACCACAGCAAAATAAAGATCCACCATGATAGTTCAAGGGTGATGCCAGAATAGCTTGGCGCCTATGGGCGCCAAGCTGTTCTGGCATCACCCTTGAACTATCATGGTGGATCTGTGTCCTGCACTGCAACGCAGTCTTCTGAAGACGACTTCAACATTTGGGGATTCCGGTCTTCGGGTAGAATGAGTTAAAATGACAGAACAGAACACTGACATTAATTAATTAACTGACAACTTAAGAAATCACTTGAAACTTCAGCCTTTATTATTGTCTTTCGTCCCCAACAACCAACCATTCTTCCATGTGCAGAGTTTTAAAAATGGTATGCAGTATATTACAAAATGATCCAGACACCCCCCCCCTCCCCCTAATAACACTCTTGTAATCAATCTTTACGTTGTCAATGGTTTTCTTATCTTATCTTATTATTGTCTTTTGTCCCCAGCCGGCTGTTTCGTTTTGCAAATCCAAAGGTTATACAGTATACAAAATGATCCAGGCGTCCATCAGATAAAAAAGCAGGCTATACATGCTGAAACCACCCCAATAATAACTCTCTTGTAATAAATCTGTATGAAACCGAAAATGCCACGAGTGGCGGGGAACCTCAATTCATTTCTTTTGTAACTTTTTCAGTCTGTTGCGGACGTAATCCTTAATGTTTGTCCAGCGCCTATGACTAAGTGCGGGCTCCTCGGCCATTGCGTGCTGTATCTCGGCCTTTCCAGGAAGTTTGTTCATGACGAGGTGTGTCTTGAAACGAGTTTGAACAGCTTTCTCTTCAGCTTCCCCCCATGGTTTCCTTGTAAATCTAGCTTTCTTTCGAACAGGAGCTGACGCAGTACTGTCATCATCAAAACTATCTAGATTGTCATCAGGCTCTGGACGTCTTTTCTCCGTCATGCTCATCGATTCCTGTGTTGCTGACTTGCTACTTGCTTCATTCACAGGTGCTGTTCCCCCCGAGACCTCTCTGCCAGTTTCTGATGTGTCTTCATTGTCAAAGTCAATCTCTTCATCATCGCCCAGCTCAGCTCTAATGCAACTCTCAAAATCTGTCATCCCATTGTTAACTGACAGAAGAATCTTTGCCACTTTTGCCTTTTGAAGGACGTCTTGAGGTTGGCGGTAGATATGGCGATGTATCCGAATATCATGGCCAAGGAAATCTGCCAGCTGATCCTGGTCTAACTCCGAGATGGCCATTGACTGAGCCAAAGTTGCAACCTGCTTCCGTAACTGAGTAAATGTGAACATGGCTGGGTATGACACCCCTGCTTCTAGGGCATGGGCCTTCAGAACATCATGGCCTCTGTAAGGCCTCTGACCAGAAGGTGTGGCAAAAATGTACTGGGAATCAGCGAGAGCTGGCACTGATTGCCTCATTTGAAGGATTCTGTCCACAGTTGTCATCATCTTCTTCGTCAGCAAAACGGGAACACTCCTATTAAACTTGCCTCTGATTTCCACTCGCTGAAAATGATTCACCATTTTCTTCTTAACCTCTGTGAGACCTTTCAAGATATCTTGATTGGTGATCGATCCAATCTTAGCATTCTGGAAATCTGACACCTTCATTCTCTGAACTTCTCCCCCTCGTTTTCGGTTGAAAAGTGATACAGCACAAAGAGTTGCTTTAACCACTGTCGAATAATCTTCCGAAACCATCCTTGTCTCAAGAAGCTGTTGGACCTTCCTCACATCTTCACATGATGGGATCAGCTTGGGTTTGTTCATGGTCATTTTCCCGACCGACTGGGCTGCTGTAGCGGACACAAAATCATACCAGTCCCCATTGAAGACAGAGTCAAACCGCTGCGCCTCAGAGAGCTCCTGTCGCCACCTGTCGTCTGAACCCTGCCCAAGCTGTTTGGATGCCTGTGACTGTTTGATCTGTGAACACTTTTTCAAAGCGTGGCCTATGCGCATTGCGAGATTGCCTTTTTTGAACTGATGTGTGTCCCCATCAAAATCTGCTAGCTCTTTTACAGCCAGGACAACATGATCAAAGCTAGCTGAATTGATCACAGCATTTAAACTTGCGATTTTCATTTCTGACCTCTCTCTGATAATCTTTAATAGTCTCCCTAACTCCCGCATCCTGGAGCTGATTTGTCCAGCCGTGTGTTCTTCAATGTCCCTGCGGTCAAATAATCTCTTTCCATACTCAAGAAGCAAGGGGTCAGTTCTGATGAGACGGCTTATCTCATCATCTCTCTGGCTGGCCAAGACCTTGTGATAGAAGGAAAATTCAACGTCTAAGGTATTGGAAGCATTAGGCGACCACTGCGCGCCGCGTCCCCTCGCCGAGTGATCTGAAACCCTCCTGGCTTCTGACAGCAACGTTTTGAGTGTACAGAGATCAGCTTTTTTTGATAGAGCCCTTGCAATGGCTACAGGCGAGAAGGTCGTCTACCTTACTAGTTTTGGTGCGATACTTAGGAATCAAACATCCGGATTTGTTTTCAAGAACAGCAACGTTATGCATGTAATCACCCTCATCTTGTAGTCTGATCCATGCTCGACGTCTCTGCTTGGTCCCTTTTTTCATCGACAAAATTTTAGCAACGTCTGCCTCATCTGCATGGACATCTTGTAAGTGCGTGCTCATTTTCAAGACAAGCTTGCCACACAATTTGCATGCATGTTTCTTGTTTCATTTGTACTTTCCTTTCCCTCTCTGCGACACGTGCACACCTGTTTCTTCTGTAAGTGCTCTTTCCCCACTCTTTCCAGCATCATGTTCCTCCTGCCTATCCACATTCTCATTGCCACCCTCTAACGCACACTGCACCTTGCTGGTACTAGTGTCACCAACACCTGGCCACCCCGAACCTGCCACTTTGATGAAATCTAACATAGTCGATACAATACTGTCTATGTCAGAGATCCGATTGATGCCGACACACCCTCTGAATCCGGTGAGCTCGAGCCAGGAACAAACTCCTCGTCATCACTGCCCTCGTAATGCGATGCGCTGGCACTACTCTCAGTCTCGGGTCCATCCCAGGCGCCATTTGCCAACTGGAGAAAGAAAGAAATAAAGAAAGATTGAAACCAAAGCTGCATTAGGGGACAGAAACAGCCCAATTTTGGTTTAAGGGGCCTTGCACAAAAATAAAAAGAGTAATCCCGTGTATGACCGATTTACATATGTGTGACCTCGGTGACGAGGGCTGGCTTCTGCAGCAGCAAAATCCACGTTTTCTGAAAATGCAAGCAGTTTTCACACATTTGTCAACCCTGCGTGACCCTTTGAGAGAGGTCACTCAAATTGGCATGTTTAAAAAGGTCTTGCCACAAAGTATCCTTGGGCCAAGCTTGAAGAATGTGGCTTGAATAGTCTCCGAAAAAAATGCCACCGTTAACTCATTCTACCTCCAGACACACCACAGCAGGATAAGGATCGACCATGATAGTTCAAAGGTGATGCCAGAATAGCTTGGCGCCTACGGGCGCCAAGCTATTCTGGCATCACCTTTGAACTATCATGGTCTCTCTCTCTCTCTCTCTCTCTCTCTCTCTCTCTCTCTCTCTCTCTCTCTCTCTCTCTCTCTCTCTCTCTCATTTAAGGATTTTGGTGTTGGGGTAGAATGAGTTAAAGTTTACCATGGACGACGGACGGACGACCAGTGGCCCAGAACATAAACTCACTTTTGCTTCGCACGCACGCCAGCCAATAAAATGAAGATGATCATAGAATCACTTTACTTACCAGTTTGTAATTGGGAGCATTCCGCTGCCGTCCATGCACCCTCCTACCAGACGCACCCTCTGTGGCAGAGGCTGGGGGGCCATGATTCTGCAGCATAGATCCCGATGGGTTTGGACATCCTGCTGCCATCCGGCGCTGGGTGTGTGCCAGAAAGTCCTGAGCCGGTGTGACCAAAATGTCCAATACAACCATGTAAACCAACTGACATTTTGAATCAGATTGATTGTACATTGCTTAACGTCCCGACAGCCACTAGGCTTTCTCAGGACGTGCCTGCACTGCTTGTGAAAAAAACCCACCTAAACAGAACATTGCCATGTATGTCGCCTGCCGGTCAAATACGTTAACTCATTCTACCCCAACACCAAAATCCTTAAATTTTGTCCCTGTCCTCTCAAGATTGCATTGCAGTGCAGGGCACAGATCGACCATGATAGTTCAAGGGAGATGCCAGAATAGCTTGGCGCCCGTAGGCGCCAAGCTATTCTGGCATCACCCTTGAACTATCATGGTGGATCCTTATCCTGCCGTGGTGTGTCTGGGGTAGAATGAGTTAAATAAACCTAACACATGGGGCCAAGACATAAAGCTAAGACCATTTAGCAACACACATCCAATATCAAGAGCTACAGGCAGTGCAGACAGTAGGGAGAGTTTTAAAAAGGCAAATTTATACAGGTGAATGGACAAAGGGTAGACAGAAACACATGCATGCCCCAGAATTGAGAGAAAAACCCACCCTGTGGGGCTGACCAGGGTGACCCTGAGAACTAAAAACTGGCAATACAGTAAAAAGCGATACTTAGTTGCACATTCCTAAAGACCTGTTTGTGGACGTTCGTTCTTCGAATCGCGAGGCAGTTTTGCGAACGAGGATTGAAATCTGGCGCCATTTTTGTTTTTTAAAAAAAAAAGTCAACTGATACTGTGCATGCATGTGGCAAGTTAACACGTCAGAAAAAAAGAAAGAAGAAACAAAATCGCGTGGCAGATTGCCCTTGTAATGGGGTTATTGAACGAATTCCTTTCATTGAAGAAGAAAGCTTTTGTTAAAATCGTGGGGTTCTATTATCATTTACTACAAGACTCAACGGTCAGGCCCGGAGCGGCCGAGAGGCCGAAGACACGTTCGAAAGCAGACGCCTTATTTTTCTGGGCCAAACGGGTACGGGGATTGGAGGCATCTCTCAGTTAAATAACTGCACTGAACAAGTACATTTGGGCGTGCTCTTAACTACGAAATATTGCATAAAGTACCTCTGCAAATGCGAGAGAATGACCGGTGTGTCCGTTGGAGACGAAAGACGTTTAAGCAAGGGAAGCAACTCCGTTCATCGGTGTTGGACCAATCAAATTGATCTGAAAACACTCCGGCCGCTTCCGTGTCCACACACAGGCCCAGGGCATCCCTGAAACACAACGATGAAGTAAATCTGTTAAAATGGGCACATCGTATTTTGATATTTTTTTTCTGAATTTTGAATGAAAGATAATACAGAAACAACCCTCAGAAAAAATGGGTGTCTGATCTGGCCACCCAGAATTTTACACAGACCCAGATTGCATAAGGATGGTAAAGAAAGTAACCCATTTTAGTCATTTGGTGTACACACACACACACACACACACACACACACACACACACACACACACACACACACACACACACACACACACACACACACACACACACACACACACACACACACACACACACACACACACACAAACATTCTCACACACACGCACATTCACACACCTGAACACACGCGCAAGTTATTCCTGTACTGTAATGATTAGATTACCTCAGAGATTCTAGGTGTTTGAAGAGGCTGACCCTAAATGAGGTAAGCATCTTTGCGTTTCTGATTTCTGCAGGAATAGAATTCCAGAATGAACTTCCCGAGAATGACAAACTGGTTTTGAATAAATCAATACGCGGCAGGGGTACTTTGAATTGTTGTACATGTCTAGAAGCTACATATATCCGTTCTGAGAAAAAAGAACTCAAGTACAGTGGACATGATTGCTTGTACAGCTTGTACATCAATACACCTTTATTGAACTGAAAGTGATGGGATAGAGGGAGCATTTTTAAAGTTTTAAGCTTTTCGTCAGTTGAGAGTTCGGGATCGGGAAATATAAGCTTAGCAGCTCTCCTATGTAGGGAGTTCAGCCTCTTCAAATGTACATCACTAGAACCATCCCACACTGTTGATACATAGTCTATGTGCGACTTGACATGAGCATTGTAGAAAAGAAGACGCGCATCTGTGTCAGTAATTGTTTTCAATTTTGACAACATATACAGGCCGCTGGAAACCCTTTTGCACACATTATTAATATGCAGTTGCCATTTAAGCTGATCATCTATAGTGACCCCCAAGAGGCGGTGGTGTGATACTTGCTCAATTGGGCTGCCGTTTATAAACAGACTAAGAGAGAGCGGGCATAGCTGGTGCTTTTGACGTGTGGTTATAACCATGCATTCTGTTTTTGACGGATTCAGGGACATGGCGTTGGAATGACACCAGTCGGTGACCTCATGCAGGCTTTCCTGCAGACGCGTGCTAATTGCAGCTACATCTTTGTGAGGAGTGTGTAGTGTGCAGTCGTCAGCAACATGTCACAAGAAATATCGCGGCAACTAATATGCAGTGGAAGGTCATTGATAAATATGCAGAACAGCAATGGCCCGAGGACAGAGCCCTGAGGCACGCCGCTTTTGACGAGACCATACGAGGAGTAGGATCCATTTAACAGTACTCTTTGCTTCCTTCCGCTTAAATATGAAGTAAACAATGAGACAGCACCTGCATTGCAGAGATATGCTTGAAGTTTTGACAAAAGAATGTTATGATTTACAAGGTCAAAAGCTTTCTTAAAATCAATAAAGAACGACCCAGGTATTTGGGAGTTATTCATGGATGCTAGCCACGCATCAATAATCCTTGTCAGCGCCGTGTGGCAAGAATGCTTGGGGCGAAAGCCGGACTGAAATACGTGCAAAAGACTGCGACTCTCCAAATATTGATAAAGGTGTTTGTGCACGTGTCTTTCAAGAGGTTTGGAAAGGCTGGATAATATTGAAATGGGTCTATAGTTATTAACATCTGACAGATCTTTTGATTTAGGCAAAGGGATAACCTTGGCTTGCTTCAGTTCTGATGGAAACATATTTTGTTGGATGCATAAGTTATAAATATACGTTAACGATTCTACTGTATAGGGAAGGGACAGTTTCAGGATTTTAGGGCTGATCTCGTCAGGTCCCGATGACTTTTTGTTTTTTAGTGACCCGATCAGTTTTCCTACTTCATACACAGCTAGAGGCGGTATAGAGAAGGGGGGTTTGTCCTTAGTCTTCTGCTTACAGAAGTTAAGCAGGGCCTCCGGGCATGTGTAAGACGCGTTACCGCTTGAGGGTATGATTGACTCGGCAACATCAGAAAATGTTATTAAAAGTGTCTGCAGTAATACTAGATGGAATGGCTGACGTTTTCTTGCTGTTACCTCGGGTGACGAGATTAACCGCGCGCCGGGGTGCGGCAGTATCTCTGTCTTCTTTAATCATTCGTTCAAAGAGAGACTTTTGAGCCCTGCGTACCATAGACTTGACACGGTTACGTCGTTTTTTGTATTCGTTAAATAGCTTGTGTCTCCTTAAGTCTCAATCTCATAGCTTCGATTATTTCTTGGTTTAGCCAAGGCGGTAACGTGTGGTTTTTTACCCGCTTTTGCCGCAAAGGGGCGTGTTTGTTAAGTACTCTTGTAAACAGTCCATACCAAACAGCCAGAGCCTTTTCAGGGTCAGTTTCGTTATTAACGACATTAATTGGTGTTTGATCAAGGTCTGCTAGAAAAGCAGACTGATTAAACTGTTTAAATGAGCGATACGTTATAGTTGTGTGCCCGTTCTTACGATCATAGACCATAAATAACCGGACCGCTCTCTCTCCTGCTTCCGGTCTCTGCACTCGTCGCGCAACTATTCTTGCGCATCAGTCAACTCATTATTCCGGTTCAGTACATCGGAGAGCTTTTCACGTGGAATGTTTTTAGTTATCTATGATTTTGGTTAGTGGTGCAGTTTGTAAAGTGTCTTTTGTCTTGCATTATGCCTGGTGCAAGTTGTACGATTGTGGGTTGTGGTGCATGCGACGGAAAGCACAAGGGGCTGTCGTTTTTCTCCATTCGCCAACCAAAGGACTTGACTGAAGTGGGAGAGAGAGAGCTTGTTCACGCCGTGAATCGTGCAGACAGCAATTTTAACAAAGACACTGCAAATATTTGTTCTAGACACTTTCGACATGAATGCGTGAAGTTGGGTAAGTATTATTTACCTAGAATATAAGCTCGTTCTAATCATATTAAGTTCAATTCACTATACAAAAGTTTTATCCTGCGATTTATTCGGGACTCGTGTGTGTATAAACTGGTGCCAAACATCGCACACCAACGACACGTTCTTTTAGCCTGTTTGTTCTGGCTTGGCCGTATACACAAGGTTTTATGACCCAGGTCTAGATTTTGTTACGTCACTTCATTCCCTTTGTGTGTTTCGAGCACATTTTCGCTTGCACTGAATAAGCTATGGTACTGCTCTCGTCAGCGGACCCACCTAACCACACTTGTGATTTTTCTGTGTTTTTCTTTTTTTTTTTAATAATTGTCACTGGTCTTTGTTGTCCGGTTCATTGCGTTGTCAGGGGCTGCATGTAGCACTGTTGGTGTTTTGTGCGTTTGTTATTAGTGGGGGAGTTAACCTTGTATTTATATTTCGTTCGTTGCTGTGTTTGTTCCCTCCCTTTGTTTTACTTGGGGTCTGTTTGTCTCATTGCGTGATGTTTTAAGGTGGGAGATTTCCCGTTGTTGTGAAGTATGTATATAAATGGTGCTAAACATCGCACACCAACGACACGTTCTTTTAGCCTGTTATATTTCAACAATTTCCATCTCGTGTAAACGTGAAACTAATACTAGAACACTTCACTTGATCTACTCCAGCAGCCTATCACGTGTGACACAAATAAACGATAGAATGCACAAAGGAAGACTTCAATCGAAATATAAACCGTCAAAAAACAAAACAAAAAAAAGGCTACCATGTATGCCCCTATTTATTGAATAAGTGTTCAAGGTAGAAAATCTTGGGAATGTTTGCTCCTCTTTACCTGCAAAACAGTGTCGATCTCCATTGTTGTGTGTGGAAAGAAAAGCGGATGCGTAGGTTGACTAAATCAATTGACGCATGCGCGACGGGAGTTCACGGCCTGCGGTTCGTCTGTTTCTCGGCAAAGAGATGCTTGTCCGGTTATTGTGGTCTATGCACTGGCAGTTTTGTTGACCATGAACACACAGTAGGAAAGTGATCACTGATGCTGAGGTCAGGAACACTAACATTGAATACACTAAGGGGCCGGTTGGTGTAAGTGTGATCAATGAGTGTTGCGGTTGTTTTTGTGATCCTAGTAGGGGCCGAAACTAATTGTTCTAAGCCTGTTTGTGTGGTGATGCAATCCCATGCGGTATGGGGCTTCAACATATCTATGTTAAAGTCGCCTAGTAGCAACGCGTCACAGTTAGGTAAACCAACTTTTTCTACTGCATCCAAAAAATCACCGTACCATTCAAACTTGGCTGATGGGTTACGATAACAAAAGCCGACGAAGACGGGTTTAGTTTTTGGAGCCCTAAATTCCAACCAAATGCACTCAAATTCCGCAGTTTCTATGTCCTCACGCCTTTTTACTAAATGTTGGATTGAGTTATGGATGTAAACGGCAAGCCCAGTTTGACCACGTACACGAGGGTCACGTCGAGTGATGCTAAAGTTAGGTATGTGAACGGCTTCATCGCTTATGTCCGAGTTAAGTCGCGTCTCACTAAGACCAAACAGGTGGAATGGTTCAGACGAGTTTAGAAAAACATTCAAATCGGCCACCTTGTTAAAAAGATGGTAGATGTTCAAGTGACCAGTTTGAAGGCTTCCGTGTGTCTGAGCATTATGGATCATGTTGAATTCTAATTCTCACAATTGAAGTGCAACACAATACAAAAAATATATACAGAGAGAATAAGAATAAAGGTGTCAACGCAGTAAAACGCAGCTGAAGTTATAGCACCTCGTATCAAACGTCACAAACGGTGTCCAACAGCGTTATCAAATGAAGATCGCTTTTGATTAATGGTGTATCCACGTATGAATGCAACGCAAACTGTCTAAATAGTGACTGTGGTATAGCACACGTATCAGATGACACACGTGAAAAGAGTGTTCTGGTCAGCGGCACACAAGGCAGCGAAAAACTATAGGCCCTGAAATGTGTTGATAAGACCAGGCACACAGTGGGTGTGGATATGAATGCTATCACACGATTTCCTCACGAATAATCCAAATATATGGATGAGCGGCCGTAATTGTTAACCGTTACACGGACAACACCTTGAATTTTCCGCTGCTGGCACAATGTAGAATGATTCCCACAACGAAGTAAATTGTTTACCGCTACAGCGGAAAACACCTTGTATTCTCCGTTGTAGCAGCAAACAACACACTGCTGGCACAATGCGGTAATATTCGATCCACGAAGTAGTTATTTGATTCTGTTTACCGCTGCAGCGGAGAACACCTTGTATTTTCCGTTGTAGCTGTAACGATTGTCAAAATAAAAAAAAATAAAAAAAAATCCCGAACTCCACGAAGTTGTGAACTATAGCCGCAACACACTGTTGATCAACAAAGAATGCAGATAGGCCAAACGAGATCATCTAGTGTACTCACAGGTGGCCACAGTAGATAAACGCACACTCCAACACACTTTTTTTTTTTTTTTTTTATTGAGTATGGAATAACGAACGACCTCACAGCCTAGTACGCTGTATGTTGATGCCGTGAGGGAAAACATTTTTTTAATATACTCGGGGAGTCTGTTATTCAATACTTTGAATATCGTTATTCCCTTATTGTATAATAAATGTTTTTTCAAGGGGAGAAATTCTAAGGTTTTCAGTTTATTATCCGTTGTTGAGTTAGGGTCTGAAAGGATAAGCTTCGCGGCTCTACGATGAAGAGAGTTCAGTCTCTTTAACTGGACCTCGCTTGCGCCATCCCACACCGTAGAAGCATAATCTATATGTGACCTGATGTGGGCGTTGAAGAACAGTTTTCGTGTTTCTACATTAGCTATATGTTTTAACTTGGATAAAATAAACAGTTTCTTTGATATTGTCTTACATATATTACTAAGATGGCGTTGCCATTTAAACTGGTATCTACAGTAACGCCGAGAAGACGATGTTCCGTTACCTGGCTGATAGATTTGCCTTGAAGGGACAAGCTGAGTGAGAGAGTGCCGAGCTGGTGCTTTTGGCGGGTACTTACAACCATACATTCAGTCTTTGCAGGGTTTAAGATCATGGAATTGTTACTGCACCAGTTGTTAATGTCCTGTAATGTGTTTTGTAGGCGCGTGTCAATTACTGACAAATCCTTATCGGGAGTGTGTATCGCAGCATCATCAGCGAACATATCGCATGCAACACTTTCATCACTAATTGTGAGTGGAAGGTCGTTAATGAACAAACAGAATAAAAGAGGGCCTAAAATAGAGCCCTGGGGCACGCCATGCTTTACTTTGCAGTGACTAGAATATGTACCATTAAGGAGAACTTTTTGTCTTCTGTTTTCTAGGTAGGATTTGAAAAACACGGCTGCGCTTTTAGTATATAAGGATATTTTCTTTATAAGTATGTCATGGTTCACCATGTCAAAGGCTTTCCGGAAGTCTAAGAACACTACACCTGTTAGTTTGGAATCATTAATAGATGATAACCAGGTATCTGCCATCCTTATCAAGGCAGTGTGACAGGAATGGTTTGGTCTGAAGCCTGACTGCAGTGAATGGATGAGATTTTGGTTTTCTAAGTATTCAGATAGATGCTTATGGATGTGCCGCTCTAAAGGCTTCGACAAAACAGGTAATAGTGATATGGGGCGAAAGTTGTTGATTTCACTCAGATCTTTCGATTTTGGTAGGGGGATCACTTTGCGTCTTTAAATGCGTCCGGAAAAGAGTTTTGGTTCATACAGAGATTGCAAATATATGTAATACTTTCGACGATATATGGAAGAGATATCTTGAGTATTTTTGAGCTGATCTCATCAGGCCCGGATGACTTTTTATTTTCCATCGAGGAAATTAATTTACCCACTTCGTGGACTGCTATAGGCGGTATCGTGAATGGTTCATTGTCCGTATTTTCCCGGTTACAGTGGTGTACTAGCGCGTTTGGACAAACATACTCACATGAGTTATTTCCTGTTGGGATTAACGATTCGGCTATAGAGGTAAAGTGGACATTAAACCTATTTGCAGTGAGGTGGGGTGATACAGGCGCACTATTTTTATTTGTACCTCTAGTTACTAAATTAATGGCACGCCATACAGTATATGAGTCTTTGCTTTGTTTAACTACTTTATCGAAAAGAGATCTCTTTGCATTTAAAACCATATATTTAACACGATTACGCTGTGTTTTGTATTCAGTAAACCGCTTCTCGCTTCTCAGCTGGTCTCTATGTTCCATTGCCTCAATCAGATCCGCAGTCAGCCATGGTGGAACGGTAGCGTATTTCACTCTTTTGTGTCTCAGAGGCGCGTGTTTGTTCAGCACACGAAGAAAAATCCGGTACCAGGTATCTAATGCTTTATTTGGGTCACTATCGTTATACACGTTGATGAATCGTGCGGTGGCTAAATCAGCCAAGAAAACACTTTCATTACAGTTTTTAAACGATCTGTAAGTTATGCAAGTGTGGACTTGCTTTTTTAGCTTTGGAAGTTTTGACAGCCATGTGCAGCTAACCGGATAGTGGTCACTTACACTAAGACTATTTACTTGAGTGTTGCTAACTGCTTGAGGTTTGTTGGTATAAATATGGTCTATAATAGTGGCTGATGATGGCGTAATTCTGGTGGGCGATGTTACCAATTGGTGAAGACCGACAAGGGTAGTAGTACATTCCCATGATGGATGGGGTTTAAGAAAGTCAATATTAAAATCTCCAAGAAGGAGAACATCTTTGTTGTGAATGTCTGTTTTATCGATCATGTGTAAAAAGCTATCGTACCACTCAAAGGTGGCTGCGGGGTTTCGATACAGAAACCCAACAAGTAAGGGCGGGGATTTAGAGTTTTTGATTTCTACCCAAATACATTCTACATCACCAGTTTCTAGGTCTTGTCGCCTGCGGGTTATGTGTAGAATGGATTGATGGATATATACCGCTACACCTGTTTCACCCTGTACTGACGAGTCTCTCCTGATAATAGAATAATTCGGGATGGCGATGGCTTCATCACTGATGTGGGCGGCCAAACGAGTCTCAGTTAAACCGAAGAGATGGAAATAGTTGGGGGTATTAACATAAACACAGACATCCTGAACTTTGTTTGCCAGGTGGTAGATATTTAGGTGACCGATACGAAATTGTTGGCCTTTTTTCGAGGGTCTGTTCATAGTTGTATAAATCATGTTCAGATAATAAGGTAAAAAACCAGGGAACAAAACTAAGGTACAGGATACAAATAGTAGAAGGTTACGCAGTTAAACCAGGAAAGAAATTACATGTACAAGTAAAATATCAGATGAAACAAATAAAGACTAATAAGGTAAAGAACGAGGGGGCAAAACTAAGGTACAGGATACAAATAGTAGAAGGTTACGCAGTTAAACCAGGAAAGAGATTACATGTACAAGTAAAATATCAGATGAAACAAATAAAGACTAATAAGGTAAAGAACCAGGGGGCAAAACTAAGGTACAGGATACAAATAGTAGAAGGTTACGCAGTTAAACCAGGAAAGAAATTACATGTACAAGTAAAATATCAGATGAAACAAATAAAGACTAATTCGACTTTAGTCTCAGTACGTCAGCTGAACGGCGGTTCACGCCAGAAACCGTGTATTACAGCACACGCAAAGAGCACAAAAACAAAAACTTGCAGTAAAGAGTAAGAAACGACAAGTGTACGATCTGAGAAAAACCCGCTATAAAGAAAGGGTTTATGTCAGAATTTGTGTGTAACGAAGTCCATATGTTATAACAACACACTCGCTTTTCATTGAAAATGTAAGACAGGCGATAATCTCAGTCACCTGAGAACTTAAGTAAGGTTACTAGTCAAAAGAGTTCACGCAATGATCGTGCACTGTGAGTCGGGTGTTCCGACTGTCCGACAAAGCGGATTCCGGTCATTAATAAAACATTACACGGATAGTTTACGGTTTGTTCACTGTACTAGAAACACTGTTTCACAGAGCAGTAGTGCACTAATGATCAGATGTGGTCATCGTTCATGTGTCTCTGTCATCAGATGTGGTCATCGTTCATGTGTCTCTGTCACCCAAAAAATCGGTTAATCCATAGTAACTATGACAACCATCAGCAGCTAGCCCGAGTAAGTCGTCGCCGAGTTTATGCCAATTAAACAAGCGAGGTTGATGACACCTTCACGCAAACTCATACCATCACACACACACACACACACACACACACACACACACACACACACACACACACACACACACACACACACACACACACACACACACACACACATACACACGACCCACGGGTTTGTACACACATACCCTTTTTACTTCCAGCGCCAAGTCGGTAGGAGCGACTGATTGACCCTGAAAGCAGAAAGGCAATTCCCGAGCAGTTGTGCGCCCTGCAGGGCGAAAACTGATCAGACAAAACCTTAGAGCAGTAAACGTCCATCCATCGCTCTCCGTGTGTACACAGTGCAGAGATGTGATTCTAAAGCCTGTGCAGCTTGGCCCTGGAAGTAAAAGAGGTAGCGGGATGTCCTTCAGACAAACGGCCTAAGAAACTGCGCCAGCAACTGGAGCAGGTGTTGGAGATCCAGGGCCGTCTTGGTCTCCGCTCCCTGACTCTGGAACCAGGCGTTGGTGGGAGGTGCGGCCACTGGAGTTCTTGCTGGCACTAGTAGCGGGAAATCTGAAGAGAGGAGCTGGGGGACTTGGAGATTTTGTCGCCCCAACACGTTGCTCGATGGCGGTTGGCTAAGCTGGCTGGTCGACGTTTGGCGTGTGGTTGGCGAGGACTGCAGGCGGCCCGAGAGAGAGAGAGAGAGAGAGAGAGAGAGAGAGAGAGAGAGAGAGAGAGAGAGAGAGAGAGAGAGAGAGAGAGAGAGAGAGAGAGAGAGAGAGACAGACAGACAGACAGAGAGACAGAGAGAGACAGAGAGAGAATTTCAGGACCATGGAACAGTTAACTTATCAGATTGAGTGCACAGTTGTACATATTGCGACCATGACCTTAATTATAAAGGGTATCTATATTATAATGTTCCTGATAATCTCAACTCAACATAAAATGATTCAGTAGTAAGAGATCCTATAGGTGTTGTGAAATATTCCTAAAATCAGAGGAAATGTTTGGCCCCTATTGTAAACTGAATATTTTTACAAACTCTTCGAAAACTGCGACCTTGACCTTCGTGAAGGTCACGTCTAATGATTTATCAACTATTCATAGCAATTCCTTACATGTTATCACTTTTAATAAGATGTTTTTGTCACATTGTCAAAAATATGTTGTTTTTTTTTCATAAAGTACAACTTTAGGTGACCTTGACCTTTAAATGGCACATTTCAAGGTCATCAGAATCTTTAGTAAGTCAAAGACTGGACACCTATTCTTCTAGCAAGAAGGCTTTTTCGCGGATAATGAAAGGTAAAAAAGATGGCGCCGCGATGACGTCACCATTTTTCTTTTTCGACATTGAATCATTGTAAATGGTAGATACATGTATTCTCTTTCCAAAGATACCAGTCATTTAGTTCTGCGCGTTTTTAAAAATATCTTTTTATACGGGAATGTGATGAAGCTCTATGCTCGTGCATAGTGCTCATACATTAGGGTTAGTACGGTACGGTTTTTGTTAACGGTTTGTTTGTGCCGATAGTCCGGGTGGCATGAGGCTCCACGTGAAATCTGTAAGGCATGGTTAGCACGGAGTTTTGGTGAGTACTGTTATAGTGAGTTCTAGGCAAAAACTGTGTCTGTCAGAGGTCTAGATCGGTAGTACGGGGCTTATCGTCAGCTTGGACGGATGTGTTTGAGATACCTAGCCCGTATTCCAAGACTCTGAAGCCTAGAATTCAGGTATGTTTCTATATATGTAGTATTGATAGTTGCTTAGTTAAAGATAGTATGCGTTGCTAAGAGTAATTTGTTTGTATAGTGTTGGCCGGTTTGGTTCAGTTATGTTGGTTTAGAATTCAGTGAAGTAACCGGGGTTTTTGGTATACAGTTATTTACCGAGATGGATGACTAAAGGAATGTAAGGTGTGTATGCTTAAGTCGCTATGAAGGTAGTACGTGGATGGTTAAGCATAGTCTTTTCCAGTGTATAGAGTAGTGTATAGCAAGAGTGTTAGGCTATAGTCTGTTTCAAGATAGTGACAGAGATATGGGGGTGTTACGGAAGTAGACAGTTTATGAAGCACGTGTGTGTGTGTGAATGAACGTGTGAGTTATTTGTATCAGCCAGGTTACGTGACGTTTCTCATTGATCCAATATGTTGTGTGTTTAGCAAGCGTTACGTTTGGATCCTTGTTGTTGCGTTTAGAGTGCTTGTAAAGAGTGGAACGACGGACGCCGAGACGTCAGTCACAGGTGGGACCTAACGTGAGGTCATCCCTCCAGCTCTTCGCTCAGAGTGAGTCTGATCGGGACCAAGATACCCAGATCACAGCGAGAACTGCGCTACGGCGCGAGTACAAGGACGTCCGTGTTACAGACAGGACGACAGGAAAGAGCATACAACGGACTTGCACGCCTAGACGTGAGAAGGACCAACGTAACCAGGCAATAACATCAAACAGGTTGGAGACTGAGAACTAACACCTAGCCTGGCGAGATATTGTGAATTGTGTGTGTATGATGTTCGGATGTTAGTAGAGAAGTCTGTATAGTTTGATAGTCTTTTAAGCGTTTCTTTTCTTTTATGTTGTATAAAAGTCACTTTAGAAAGGGAGCCCGTGTGTTGAGTTTTACCGCATGAATGCGCCCGTCTGAGTCAGTGGCGGTGTATGCGTCTGTTGCGTGAGAGTCTGTACGTGTGACTGTGGGCAAGTCTGCGTGCGTTACAGGGAACTGCATCGTTAACACCAACCCTACTCCTAAAAGCAAAATAAAAGACTCAAAGAAGGAAAATATGACCATAGTGCATGACCTCCTATATTCAACACGGTATTTATTTTGGGCAAACACAACTGAATTATTAATCGTGTTGAACGTGTCTTTCCTACGCGTGTTTTTCTCTTTCTGCGGGGTTTCAATACAGGAATGTACGGACATTAGAGATGATACCTTTTCAGTCTGCAGTGCTTTTCATTGCTTCCTACTCGGTGGTTACTACTTACGAAGGTAGTGCTTAGCGTGTGCAGTAAGTTCCTTCTATACATTGCACCCCAGAGGTGAAAGTTGCGATGTGTTGAAAGACTCGTGAAGTTCAGCCACGTATACTGTGCAATAAAGTCAGGGATATTGAGATACTCCTTGTAATTCCCCTTGGTTTGTTGTACAGGGATATTGAGAATAATTATTTTCAAAAGACAAAATTATGAGATAAGCCATCGATTAAACACGTCACTGGCCTACACTAAAACGATCTTCACAGAAATAACCCACATGCGACTTTTACCATAGTCCTATTCATTGGCTTCTAATCTGATCAACGGACACGCACAACAAAAGCAATGTTGTGATAATGTAGGCCAGTAACTTGGCTAATCTGTGGCGTAACTCATCACTTTCGCAACTTTAAATTTTCAACCATTCCAGCTGAGATTTTAATATCTTCTACTTTTTGGGTACAACATAGCATTACACACTCTTTTAGTTGTGGATCTTGTTTTACAACGATGTTTTGTTATTATTTACAGAGATTATTTACACCTGTAAGTGAAAATAGCTGCGAATTTGAGAAAACTCATTTGTCATAAGGCCTACCTACGTGTAAATATCAATTACATTTTTTTTAAAAACCTGCCGACATGCGCTAATCGTGGGATTCCGTTGATTAACCCACTTAACCCCAAGTCCGCATTTTATACATCTTGGAGGTGTCACCTAACCACTTTATACCAGTTGCAGGCGATAAATCGACCAAGATAATTAAAGGGGCACGCCCGACCTTTTTTAAGGCTTCAGTTCGCAAAAAGCTTTACTGGGCTTCAGTATACATACCCACTTAGATAGTGACCACCCTATTGTCTCACCAAATGCTTTCTTTTGTCCGTTCAAAGCGAAAAGAGGCACACCGGAATCTTCTGACGGATACGTAACAAGATTACTTCTCATAGGCGATGGCAGCTGACGTCATAACTATTCTATACGACCTTAGGTCATCTGCATAATCATAACCAGAGACAAGATGGCGGATGAACCAACGAAGAAAAAACAAAGTATCATCGACTGGCGCCGACAATGACAGACTCGGAATTGAAGAGAAGAAAGAGGAAGAGAGACAAGATACCCCTAAGTAGAACTGATATCGGACAAGGGTATATGGACATGTGGCAACGTGTAAAGCAAAGAGCTTGGCTTGACCGCCCACCCGGAATGTATCGCTTTCCTGCTGAATCAGTAAGTAATCTACGGTCTTTGTCAATCTTCATATAGTTCCGCGAGCGTTAGTGATTTTCAGAATTCATGACCTTCATTAGAATTCATCTCTTACTGATTTCGCAAGATTTAAAACCTGTTTTATCATATAGTTACGAGCTAGTTATCACATTTTATGCTGCAAAGATCTGAAAACCACGGTGTGCGTCAAAGTTGCACATCGCTGGTCGTAACATATTTTTGTCTGTGCGGGCTCTCATTCACTCGATTCAGTGAGGTAGTGTTTCTGCTGCGATGGTGCATTTGGCGTTTCAAATGATGCTTTCAGTTACGTACACTTCGATGTGGTGAGATGTGAAATTGACTGCAGCGCAGAAAGTGGGTATAAATAACATTGTTCTGTCCAAATGATGCGTGTTTCCGAGGGGTAAAGCATCAAAGGTCATACCTTCGGTGCACTACTGTACGCACGATCGTTACTAGCGGAACCCGCGTTGTGATTTTGACAGCATAGCGAATATGGAAGGTTTATTCTACTTTCTCGTGAGAAATTACGTCAATGGGATGCCGGACACGTGTACACTGACAGATGTGTACACCACACCAATGACTTCGTGACCTGCAGTGTTGCGATACACTGATATTCGGCCGGGTTCTGCCTTGTGACGTAGGCTCATAAATATGCATATTAATTCAAAACGAGGCCGATGCAGACGATAAATCCGCGACTTGGGTACAAAAACAGTACACCCTCCAAACGATGAATTTCGACATTTGGCATTGTACTTACATCATATAGCTCTAAGATAGTACACAAAGGACCCATACGCATACTGTCAGCAGTATCTGTTGCAGACAGTTTTCTGACTGTGTTGAGATGCTTGATCCTGGGGAATATAACTTTAAATGGTAGTTAAAGATTAGCTTGGCGCCGTCAAGCGCCAATCTAATCTAGCGCTACCTTTGCATTATAATAATTGATCCATGCCCTGCTGTAGTTCATCGGGGCTAAATTGGTTAAGAGAACAGTATTATGTTCGACCCATTTCACCGGCCAATAAATGTGGATGCCCTACAGCTGAGTCGTGTATACATCTAGTATGCATTATACTCGTATTACCTCATTCGCGGCCAGCCGCATCCGGAAGTGCAGAATAAGCCGCGGATCCGGATGCGGCTGGCCGTGAATGAATTAATGGTCTGTGCCACGTTCAAAGCATATAATGCTTAGTGCCTATTATCAGTGACTTGCACATAGATAAACTGTGCACGCATCCCAAGCATGCTCATTCCAGGAGACAATGCGCACAACATCTAGTATAATTTGTAAAGCAGGAAAAGATGTGTCCATATTCTTGTATAAAATGTCAGTGTTTAGACACAACAAGCAAACAACTTGAGTGTAACAGATAGAAAATGAGAGTGTTTGCATCACGTTGGGTACATTAGAGAAATGAACCATGCGATTAGCGATTCTGACTAAATCCAAAAAACCAGATTTCAGTAAGCTCAAAAAAAAAAAAAAAAAAAAAACAACCCCCAAATAACAACAGCAACAAAAACACAGAAGACGGAAGGGGTTAAGCACAAATTCCTTAGCCCAATGCTGTCAGATCCCATTTTCTGCCCCCCAAAATTGGCCTTCCACCCCCTACAGGGTACAGGGGGTGCTAAGGGAGCGGGGTGGAGGTTGCCGGGTGGGGGGGGGGGTGTCGTGGGGGTGGAGGGTTTTCGATTTGTTTGTGTAGGAAAAGGAATTTTTAGATCGCACCCCCCCGTTTACAAAATTCTGGATGCGCCCTTGCGGTACTCGGCGTAGTGTCATCATGACTGAAAGAGGGAAGCAATTGGCTTTGTCACAGTGATTCGAGGCAGTCTATCCGGAAAGCAGATATGAACATGAGCGCAGTTCTTGTCAGGTTGTTTTCTGTTCGACGACAGCCGTTGCTTGTTCCCTTGGCCGTGTGTGTAATCTGTCTTCAGCTTGTTATCATTCTTCGCATGACAGGTGGTGAGTCCATTACTTTGTTCTCTATATTCAAACCTATCCGTCTGTCTGTGAAGTTTAACCCATTCAGCCCTGGCGCACTGCAGCAGGAGATGGGTCGACCATGATAATTCAAGGGCAGTGCCAGATTAGCTTGGCGCCCGTCGGCGCCAAGCTAATCTGGCACTGCCCTTGAATTATCATGGTCGATCCATCTCCTGCAACTGGTGCATAGTCATTAGATGACGCCTCCAAAAATTGGGAAATACGGCCGTCGGGCTGAATGAGTTAAACATCGTAAAATGAGAGACGCTTGATCTTTGCGCTCTGCTGCCGACTCTCGAGTTTTACGTATCCCTCTTGTCAAAACAAAGTCGTTTGGTGAGAGGTCATTCAGATACCAGAGCCCAGTTGTTTGGAATGATCTCCCACGCGAACTGAGATACGTGGATTCGAGAGAGGCATTCAAGCGTGCCCTAAAGACCCATATGTTTTCTGTCAGCTACAAATGACTTTGTCACACACCTGTCATGTTAAAGTCATCTCTATCTATTTATAGAAGTAGTGTGTGTGTGGGTGTGTGTGTGAATGCCAGTATGAGTCCATGAGCGTAGCACTTTTGAATGGTGACTTTATAGTGTTTTGTACTTTTTGTAAATTCCATTTTTGTAATTAGTTATTTTTTGTACATTAGTTTTTGTTAAGCGCCTAGAGGTTAATCTGAGGTTAGGCGCTATACAAGTACTCATTATTATTATTATTATTATTATTATCTTTTAAAGCAAACTGTATTCCAGAAATATTAGCACATTATCAGAATGTAACTATTATCTGGAGAAAAAAAGTGCATCGTGCGTGTGCGTGAGAGAATGCTATTGGAATTTACTGCCGAGGAGGCTACAGCTTGTGCAAGTCCATTTCACTGATGTCGCGTGTGTGTGTTTGCGTGTGTGTATGTGTGTGTACATGCGTGTGTGTGTGTGTGTGTGTGTGTGTGTTGGGGGGGGGGGGGTGTATAGATCGGCATGTCCAGAGAACACGCGAAACGTGTATATAACAGGAGTTTTGACTGGGTTTCCGATTCTGCTCAAAAGGCAACTAAATCTTTATAATTTGTAATCAGTCCAGTCAGCACTGCGCTATGTGTTGGACGCCATACTAAGATAGTAGTGAGTGAGTGAGAGAGAGAGAGAGAGAGAGAGAGAGAGAGAGAGAGAGAGAGAGAGAGAGAGAGAGAGAGAGAGAGAGAGAGAGAGAGAGAGAGAGAGAGAGAGATGGATCTTTTGATGATGAATCGTTTTTTTTATACAGGATAAAGCCATTAGGCAACTCAATGCCTGTCTTACAAGCTGTCCTGTAAACAAAAAGAACACAACAGGAAAAGAAACATAGCATGCAAATAATAATAATAATAATAATAATAATAATAATAATAATAATAATAATAATAATAATAATAATAATAAGATGTTAAGGAAGCAAAACTACCACAGAAAAACACAATAGGGGAATCATCGAAAGGAGGGGAAAAATGACAATGGAAAATTTATAACTGCCTCCGATGCAAAAAGCAAGAGAACGAAACGCGTGCACAGCATTAATATTATACTAATCAAAGACAGTGTCATAGAATCAGCAGCATCAATAGCGTATAGAGACACCGACAAGACAATAGATGATCAGTAAATGTAAGGAGAAAGAGAAAAATAGTTGACGTTTACGTGTTATCAGCAGTATTATTCTTATATGGCAAACTGTGAAGTCACGCTGATTGGAAGTGAGTGTGCAATGCACGTTTAAAATGGGTTTTATCGGAAAATGATTTAATGTTTAATGGCAACGAGTTCCAGACAGAACTACCAGAAAATAGAAGGCTTGGCTTGTAGAGATCTATATGTGGGCGGGGTAAGCGAAGCAAGTCATTCCTCGTATGTAGAGAGGGGGAGAGAGAGAGAGAGAGAGAGAGAGAGAGAGAGAGAGAGAGAGAGAGGAGAGAGAGAGAGAGAGAGAGAGAGAGAGAGAGAGAGAGAGAGAGAGAGAGAGAGAGAGAGGAGAGAGAGAGAGAGAGAGAGAGAGAGAGAGAGAGAGAGAGAGAGAGGAGAGAGAGAGAGAGAGAGAGAGAGAGAGAGAGAGAGAGAGAGAGAGAGAGAGATGATGATGATGAAACGTTTTTATTCAGGATAAAAAGTTTTAGGCATAGCAATGCCTATCTTCCAAACTGTCCTGCTACTCTACACATATAAAAATACATCAGACGATACAGAGAGAGAGAGAGAGAGAGAGAGAGAGAGAGAGAGAGAGAGAGAGAGAGAGAGAGAGAGAGAGAGAGAGAGAGAGAGAGAGAGAGAGAGAGAGAGAGAGAGAGAAAGAATGACAATGACAACTAGTCTAGATAACAAATATAGATTTTTTGACAAAACCTTACAAATAGAATTAGTATGCGAGTACCAACTGAGCTGGTCGTCTACAGTGACACCAAGCAAACGATGTTCTCTAACTTGCGCTATTGGTTGCTGCTCAAGGTAAAGTTTGAGTGGCGGCGGGCTCAGCTGATGCTTTTGCCTTGTTGTCACAAGCATACATTCCGTCTTTGATGGATTTGGGATCATGGAATTAGTCTGGCACCAATCAAAGACTTCATTTATTGTTTGCTGGAGTGAACTAGTGATTGTGGGCACGTCTGGCGCAGACACATCCAAAGTTGCATCATCTGCAAATAAGCTACAGGTAACGTCGGGCTGTGAGATATGTAATGATAAGTCATTTATGTAAAGTGTGAACAATAAAGGCCCGAGAATAGATCCCTGGGGCACGCCATGCATAATCAGCCCCTCAGAGGATGATTTGCCATTTACGCTGACATACTGTCGTCGGCCTTCAAGGTAGGATTTAAAAAAGGATACAGCTCGGTCACTTACGCGGTAGACTGAGAGTTTTTCGGTAAGGAGGGTATGGTTAACTAAGTCGAAGGCTTTGGTAAAGTCTAAAAAGACCACTCCAGTCAACAGTGCTTTATTTATTGATGTGAGCCAACGATCCGTTAAATGTGAGAGAGCTGTTTGACAAGAGTGCCGCGGGCGAAATCCTGACTGTAAGGGATGAATAATGTCGTGTGTGTCAAGAAAGTGCTGTAAGTGTTTGTGTATGTCCTTTTCTATGGGTTTTGAAAGTGAAGACAAGATAGAAATTGGCCTGAATTTATTGGGATCTGTAAGATCTTTGTTCTTAGGAAGCGGAATAACTTTGGCTTTTTTCAGATCAGAGGAGAATTCGCCACGCTCGATACAACGGTTGTAGATGTACGTTAAACATTCTACTATGAAAGGTAGTGATAGTTTTAACACAGCAGTACTAATTTCATCATGTCCTGAAGTGCGCTTACTTTTGAGACATTCAATCGCTTTACCGACATCGTGCACTGTCATGCAAGGTATGTGGAAAGATGAACGAGAAGAAAGTTTGCCATCACAATATTTGACAAGGATTGGGGATACAAACGGTGCCTTAGACGTAGTGTTTTGCAGCAATGACTGGGCGGCAGAAAGAAAATGATTATTAAAAGTTTCTGCAGAAATAGAGGTATGTGTAGGGCTATAGTTAGATTTTGTAAGGGCATTAAGCGCTCTCCAAACAGAGACTGTATCCTTTTTGTCATTCATTATTCGTTTAAAGAGTGACTTTGTGGCATCAAGAACTAATTTTTTAACGCGGCTGCGTTGCTTACGGTAAGCAGGGAAATAATTTTTCTGTTTTAATTCATCTCTCAGTTGCATGGCATCGACCAAACCTTTGTTTAGCCAAGGCGGCAGTTGCGGGTTTTTTACTCGTGTTTCCCTAATCGGGGCGTGCCTATCAAGAACACTGAGGAACAATCTGTACCACTCAGACAAGGCACCATCAGGCTCACAATGGTGATAAACAGTATCAAAAGAAACGGAACTAAGGTCAAACAAAAAAGCCTCTTTGTTAAAATGTTTAAGCGATCTATACTTGATGGTAGTGTGCTGGTGTTTACGGATAGGTTTATCTGCTTTCACGGTCCAGTTACAGCACACAGGGTAATGGTCGCTGATTCCAACTTGTAGTACTTCCGTCTCCAACACTCGGCTCTTGTTCGTTGTATATATATGATCAATGAGTGTAGAGGACGTAGACGTAACACGAGTTGGAGATGTTATCAGCTGTTTGAGCCCAAAAAGAGTAATAGTGGACTCCCATGTAGGGTTAGCGGAAAACATGTTAATGTTAAAGTCCCCTAACAAAAGCACATCTGATGTACAGTTTTTAACTTGATCTAGCATGTCAGTGAAATCATCAAGCCATACATTTGTTGCAGAGGGGTTCCTGTAAATAAAACCAACTAATACAGGACTTGACTTGTTTTTTTATTTCAACCCAAACACTTTCCACTGTGTCTGATTCAAGGTCCGGTTTTCTACGGGTGATGTCTTTTATAGAATCATGAATATACACCGCAATGCCGGTGTGTGTGGGGCTTTGTGGGTCGCGGCGCATAAGGGAAAAATCAGGTATAGAAATGACGTCATCGCTGATATTGGAGTTAAGACGGGTTTCCGTGAAACCAAACAAGTGGAAAGAGTTGGGTTGACTCAAAAGAACACACACATCGGGAGTCTTGTTACATAGATGATAGATATTGATATGACCTATATGAATATTAGAGGAGTCTGACATGTTGAAATGAAAAATACTGTGAACAAAACAGTTCAGAAACAGGTAATACACACTGAGCTGCACAGGCAATAAACCTAATAAGGATCATAAGGACTGGCAGTAACGCCAAATGTTTGTCACAGTAAAGCACTGTCGTGTCATTTAAAAACAATGACAAGAAAATCGAGTTGAAACTGGATCAGTGTCTACGCAGTTTCGCAGTCTAACACCTGAAAGTCAAAAGTCCGGTTTCACAGTCGTAAAGTCTATGGCAAAGGGAAGCACAAAAGAGTTAATAGAATCAGCTATGAACGCTTAGACAGGCTGCAAGGTCTGGTTGAACGGAGGGTACATCGATAAAGTACTGTACTGAAAGCCATGGGACGGGGCCCAGGGATACTGGCGTGTAGGCGACAAATTGTAGAGACCGTAGGGGTTCGGGATCTGGTGAAGCCAGGGTATCGGGTACCACTGTGGTTGCAGAAAGGACTGCTCATGCTGCTGTTGTTGCTGATGGTTAGGTGGTCTGTTTTGTTGGTCGACCTCTATATTTGTCTGTGACAGTACATCCGTACTCGCTGCAGAGTATGATGGTTCGCTGTGGGACTGGCTGTGCGGATGCGGCTGGTGTTTGACCACACTAGAGTATGTCTGTTTTATTTCAGTCTGCGAGTGGGCCTCTTTCACTGCAGTCTCGGAGTGGTTGTCGTCGGCAGTGTGTCCACCCCACTTTATTCTGTAGGCCAGTCGAACAATTCCCTGTCCACTGGGGTGGACTGTGTCGCTATAAAGTGCCTTCCTAGGTAGCACTTTTGTAGTAGTGAAGGACTGCGTGTTGTCTAGGAACGTGGCCCCAAACTTGCGACAAACATGGCATAGATTGGCATTGGACTGGCCAATTGCGATGTTCATGGCATGTCTGGGACCACGCCTGGCAGGCAGAATGGACGAAACCTGCATGAATCGCGCCTCGGGGAACACTCGTTTGCAGTTATGAATAAGGTTCTCCCACATCTGGCTGGTCACCTCGCTGGATTTACAGTCGTTAATACCTACATGTAGGGTGACACAGCTGATGTGGGAGAACACCGGCAGCGTCTTAAGCCAGTGTGTCAGGTGAGTCGTGCTCAGGCCTGAAACTGATAACACTTGCACTGTGTCTCCCTCGTAGGTAGCCATCTTGTTGCCCTTCAGGTGCTTGACCGTAGAGTCACCAAGGACGAGCGTAGTGGTGTCAGCCTGTATTGTCTGTTGAAAGATAAGCTGATCAGGCGGCAGCCTATCTAAATGGTGAGAGCGCGTTGGGATGATGACGGAGTCGGAACCGGCTTCGATCTTCTGCGGGGCATGGTCAGCGCTAATCAGCACAGGAATGCGGGCACCGCTAGCTTGGCCCACATCACCACTGACAGCAGCAGATGGCTCACTGGCGGCGTGTGGCGGTGTTACGTCACCTGACGTTATAGCGAGTGGAGGGGTCGGCGGGTACGAGGTCAGTTTTCTCACCTGCTTCCTCACGTCCTGGATAACCTGACGCTGGTTGCCGGCCGTTGCTGATAGCTGCGTGACTTGAGTGGTCAACGTAGAGACGGTGTCATCCAGCTCTGACAGAATGCTGTTTGACACCTTCAGGTCGATGGCCACTTTGACGGCATTGTCTTTGATCGCGCTGTCAAGCTGGTTGATCCTGGCCAGTGCACACGTAAGGTCGCTCTTCAGTGATGACATTTCAGTGCGGAGCGAAGCGATGAGTTCGTGTGCACTGGCGAGTTGAAGATTGATATCAGGAGTTAACGGCAGTTGGAGCGAGGATTGAGAAGCCGCTATGTCGCTGTTTGTATTGCTGGTTACGGTGGGCATAACATTAGACAGGAGAGACAAGCCGGAGTGTGGTTCCAACACCCTGTCCGGTGTGTCAACTGTTGTAGGGCACAGTGGATGGGGAATATCGGACAATGGCTGTGTAGACGAAGTCGCCTCCAAAATGGGGCTTAAGTCTTGCTCACTGATGCTAGGAGGAGAGGGGACTGGCTGGGCAAGCGGTCGGGGGGAGGGGGTGCGATAAAGGCCGGGTGGAGTACTTGTATCCGCCTCAACGGACGTCGGCGACAACGCCGTTACGTCCACAAGATAGGGGCGTGGCAAAGGCATGACTGCGTTGATATCGCGATGCAGTGCAGGCTGGTCGTCCATTGGCAGCTGGGTAAGGAGCACGATGCCTAGACTGTCCGCCACTGATGACATAATGTGGCGTGTCGGGGTGACAGGGGTGTGGTCCAGGGACACGTCCAGCAGACATATATTGGTGGGGCCGGGTGGAGTGACACGGGACGGCGCGCTGTCGATGAGAGAGAGAGAGAGAGAGAGAGAGAGAGAGAGAGAGAGAGAGAGAGAGAGAGAGAGAGAGAGAGAGAGAGAGAGAGAGAGAGAGAGAGAGAGAGATGATGATGATGATGATGAAACGTTTTTATTCAGGATAAAAAGTTTTAGGCATAGATATGCCTATCTTCCAAACTGTCCTGCTACTCTACACATAAAAATACATAAGACGATACAGCAAAAGATAAAATATATATAAGTACCCATACCCCCCCCCCCCACCATCAGAAAGAAAAATATATATATATAAAATACAAAAAGAATTAAAACAATATATGTACGTGCATGGGCCTGACATGTTAATACAGTCAAACTATTACATAATCTGCAGCAATCTGCTGTGCTGGAGCAACATACTAAGCAGAAAAATAGGACATTCACATCGATAGCAAATATTTATGGACGCGAGCTCTGAAGATAGATAACTTTGAAATAGACTTTAAATGCGAGGGCAAGTTATTCCATGATTTAGCACCGGAAAATGATATGCTAGATTTGAAGATGTCGATTCTCGGTTTTGGGAGATGGAGTAAGCTGTTCCTCGTGTTCTCTCTACTCGTGTGGGAAAACAGCTCACGGAGATAGGGAGGGGCGGCATTGTTTAGAATTTTTTGCACAAGCAAGCATCTGTTAAGTTCCAATTGTTTACTGAGTGGTAGAATATTAAGGGCCTTCAGTCTTTCATCAGTAGGGGACGAACCAGGAAGAATAAGCTTAATACCTCGCCGGTAAAGGGAATTAATTTTTTTCAAATGAATGTCTCCACAGCCGTCCCAGATATTGGAAGCATAATTACAATGTGTCTTGATGTGTGCGTTAAAGAATAGTTTTCGAGCATCAATGTCAATTATACGACTTAATTTGGATAATAAAAATAGGTTCTTTGAAATAGTTTTACAGGCAGTTTCTATGTGCGGCTCCCAGCTGAGCTGTTCGTCGACTGTCACTCCTAACAAACGATGTTTTGAAACTTGCTCTATGGGCTGAGAGTGAAGGGACAGCTCAAGGGGTTGCAAACCACGTTGATGCTTTTGGCGTGTTGTCACCAACATACATTTCGTTTTAGGAATACTAATAATCATATGATTTTCTTCACACCAAGTTGACACTTCATCTAAACTATGTTGGAGGACAGCGCTCACGGTTGAAACATTTTTATCAGATACATGTAATGATGTATCGTCAGCAAATAGTTCACAGTTTGTGTCGGGGTGTGATATTGACAGTGGAAGGTCATTTATAAAGATGTTGAATAATAACGGTCCTAGGGTGGATCCCTGAGGAACACCATGGGTCACCAGTCCTTTCGCTGAGTATTTACCATTCAAGAACACTTTCTGCGTTCTGTCTAAGAGATAGGACGAGAGAAAAGCGACTGCATTTGAGTCAATGTGATATAAAGGTAACTTCTTTAGTAAGATTGAGTGGTTAATGAGATCGAAGGCTTTTTTAAGATCTAGAAATACTACACCTGAAAGTTTGGACTCATTTATGGCAGTAAGCCATTTGTGGGTTATGAGAGTTAAGGCTGTCTGACACGAATGTTTGGGCCGAAAAGCTGATTGTGCAGTACTAATAAGGTGGTTTTTCTCCAGGAATTGAAGTAAATGATTATGTATAT
>BTPG01000006.1:85726969-85741969 GCA_036245525.1 Semisulcospira habei | reverse complement strand
TCCACAGTTGTCATCATCTTCTTCGTCAGCAAAACGGGAACACTCCTATTAAACTTGCCTCTGATTTCCACTCGCTGAAAATGATTCACCATTTTCTTCTCAACCTCTGTGAGACCTTTCAAGATATCTTGATTGGTGATCGATCCAATCTTAGCATTCTGGAAGTCTGACACCTTCATTCTCTGAACTTCTCCCCCTCGTTTTTCGGTTGAAAAGTGATACAGCACAAAGAGTTGCTTTAACCACTGTCGGATAATCTTCCGAAACCATCCTTGTCTCAAGAAGCTGTTGGACCTTCCTCACATCTTCACATGATGGGATCAGCTTGGGTTTGTTCATGGTCATTTTCCCGACCGACTGGGCTGCTGTAGCGGACACACAATCATACCAGTCCCCGTTGAAGACAGAGTCAAACCGCTGCGCCTCAGAGAGCTCCTGTCGCCACCTGTCGTCTGAACCCTGCCCAAGCTGTTTGGATGCCTGTGACTGTTTGATCTGTGAACACTTTTTCAAAGCATGGCCTATGCGCATTGCGAGATTGCCTTTTTTGAACTGATGTGTGTCCTCATCAAAATCTGCTAGCTCTTTTACAGCCAGGACAACATGATCAAAGCTAGCTGAATTGATCACAGCATTTAAACTTGCGATTTTCATTTCTGACCTCACTCTGATAATCTTTAATAGTCTCCCTAACGTCGCCGCGTAGATGCTGCCTGCGAACCTAACTAGTCCCACTCCGCTGGAGCTGATTTGTCCAGCCGTGTGTTCTTCAATGTCCCTGCGGTCAAATAATCTCTTTCCATACTCAAGAAGCAAGGGGTCAGTTCTGATGAGACGGCTTATCTCATCATCTCTCTGGCTGGCCAAGACCTTGTGATAGAATGAAAATTCAACGTCTAAGGGTATTGGAAGCATTAGCCGACCACGGCGCGCCGCGTCTCCTCGCCGAGTGATCTGAAACCCTCCTGGCTTCTGACAGCAACGTTTTGAGTGTACAGAGATCAGCTTTTTTTGATAGAGCCCTTTGCAATGGCTACAGGCGAGAAGGTCGTCTACCTTACTAGTTTTGGTGCGATACTTAGGAATCAAACATCCGGATTTGTTTTCAAGAACAGCAACGTTATGCATGTAATCACCCTCATCTTGTAGTCTGATCCATGCTCGACGTCTCTGCTTGGTCCCTTTTTTCATCGACAAAATTTTAGCAACGTCTGCCTCATCTGCATGGACATCTTGTAAGTGCGTGCTCATTTTCAAGACAAGCTTGCCACACAATTTGCATGCATGTTTCTTGTCCCATTTGTACTTTCCTTTCCCTCTCTGCGACACGTGCACACCTGTTTCTTCTGTAAGTGCTCTTTCCCCACTCTTTCCAGCATCATGTTCCTCCTGCCTATCCACATTCTCATTGCCACCCCCTAACGCACACTGCACCTTGCTGGTACTAGCGTCACCAACACCTGGCCACCCCGAACCTGCCACTTTGATGAAATCTAACATAGTCGATACAATACTGTCTATGTCAGAGATCCCAGCAATTGATGCCGACACACCCTCTGAATCCGGTGAGCTCGAGCCAGGAACAAACTCCTCGTCATCACTGCCCTCGTATTGCGATGCGCTGGCACTACTCTCAGTCTCGGGTCCATCCCAGGCGCCATTTGCCAACTGGAGAAAGAAAGAAAGAAAGAAAGATTGAAACCAAAGCTGCATTAGAAACAGAAACAGCCCAATTTTGGTTTAAGGGGCCTTGCACAAGAATAAAAAGAGTAATCCAGTGTATGACCGATTTACATATGTGTGACCTCGGTGACGAGGGCTGGCTTCTGCAGCAGTCAAAATCCACGTTTTCTGAAAATGCAAGCAGTTTTCACACATTTGTCAACCCTGCGTGACCCTTTGAGAGAGGTCACTCAAATTGGCATGTTTAAAAAGGTCTTGCCACAAAGTATCCTTGGGCCAAGCTTGAAGAATGTGGCTTGAATAGTCTCCGAGAAAATGCCACCGTTAACTCATTCTACCCCTAGACACACCACAGCAGGATAACAGGGGTGGGATTATAGTAACAAAGAAAACGCGGAAAGTCAAACGACGGAGGGGGGGGGGGGGGGGGGGGGGCGCATGTCCTTCATTTTCAGCGGCCGAAAAATCAAACGACAGGGGGGGGGGGGGGGGGGGGGGGGGGGGATAGGCGCGTGTCCACCGTTCGCCAAAGTATCCAAAAACCGACAGGGAGAGCGAGACCAAACACACCCGAAAATGGACTTTGTTATGACACTCCTGATCTGCAGTATAAATATGGAATGTGCGTACCAGTTTATGTTCAGATGCACACTAAACGGCACTCTGTCTTGGACAATATCCTTTTTCACCGCCATTTTCCACTGCGACCTAAAGCTACCGGAAGTGTCGGGCGATAGTGAACCAAACTACATACAAATCCAACCCATTTGAGATTTTTTTGCCATTTAAGAAGAATTTTTTTTTTCGTCTTTTTCGTTGTTATTAGACGCGGAAAATAAATATGCTTCAGCGGAATTGTGAAAGAATTTCCGCGGAAATCCGCGGAAACGCGGAAGAATCCCACCCGTGGGATAAGGATCGACCATGATAGTTCAAAGGTGATGCCAGAACAGCTTGGCGCCTACGGGCGCCAAGCTATTCTGGCATCACCCTTGAACTATCATGGTCGATCTGTGTCCTGCGCTGCAATGCGGTCTTGAGAGGACAGGGGCAAAATTTAAGGATTTTGGTGTTGGGGTAGAATGAGTTAAAGTTTACCATGGACGACGGACGGACGACCAGTGGCCCAGAACATAAACTCACTTTTGCTTCGCACGCACGCCAGCCAATAAAATGAAGATGATCATGAATCACTTACCAGTTTGTAATTGGGAGCATTCCGCTGCCGTCCATGCACCCTCCTACCAGACGCACCCTCTGTGGCAGAGGCTGGGGGGGCCATGATTCTGCAGCATAGATCCCGATGGGTTTGGACATCCTGCTGCCATCCGGCGCTGGGTGTGTGCAGAAAGTTCTGAGCCGGTGTGACCAAAACGGTGTTGCTGAGAACATGTCCAATACAACCATGTAAACCAACTGACATTTTGAATCAGATTGATTGTACATTGCTTAACGTCCCGACAGCCACAAGGCTTTCTCAGGACGTGCCTGCACTGCTTGTGAAAAAAACCCCACCTAAACAGAACATTGCCATGTATGTCGCCTGCCGGTCAAATACGTTAACTCATTCTACCCCAACACCAAAATCCTTAAATTTTGCCCCTGTCCTCTCAAGACTGCATTGCAGTGCAGGGCACAGATCGACCATGATAGTTCAAGGGAGATGCCAGAATAGCTTGGCGCCCGTAGGCGCCAAGCTATTCTGGCATCACCCTTGAACTATCATGGTGGATCCTTATCCTGCCGTGGTGTGTCTGGGGTAGAATGAGTTAAATAAACCTAACACATGGGGCCAAGACATAAAGCTAAGACCATTTAGCAACACACATCCAATATCAAGAGCTACAGGCAGTGCAGACAGTAGGGAGAGTTTTAAAAAGGCAAATACAGGTGAATGGACAAAGGGTAGACAGAAACACATGCCCCAGAATAGAGAGAAAAACCCACCCTGTGGGGCTGACCAGGGTGACCCTGAGAACTAAAAACTGGCAATACAGTAAAAAGCGACACTTCAGTTGCACATTCCTAAAGACCTGTTTGTGGACGTTTGTTCTTCGAATCGCGAGGCAGTTTTGCGAACGAGGATTGAAATCTGGCGCCATTTTTGTTTTTTAAAAAAAAAGTCAACTGATACTGTGCATGCATGTGGCAAGTTAACACATGTCAGAAAAAAAAAGAAGAAACAAAATCGCGTGGCAGATTGACCTTGTAATGGGGTTATTGAACGAATTCCTTTCATTGAAAAAGAAAGCTTTTGTTAAAATCGTGGGGTTCTATTATCATTTACTACAAGACTCAATGGTCAGAGCGGCCAAGAGGCCGAAGACACGGACTGAGCCACGGTTGAAGCAGACGCCTTATTTTTCTGGGCCAAACGGGTATCGGGGATTGGAGGCATCTCTCAGTTAAATAACTGCACTGAACAAGTACATTTGGGCGTGCTCTTAACTAAGAAATATTGCATAAAGTACCTCTGCAAACGCGAAAGAATGGCCGGTGACGGTTGGAGACGAAAGACGTTTAAGCAAGGGAAACAACTCCGTTCATCGGTGTTGGGCTAGCCAATCAGCGATCATCAAATTGATCTGAAAACACTCCGGCCGCTTCCGTGTCCACACACAGGCCCAGGGCATCCCTGAAACACAACCATGAAGTAAATCTGTTAAAATGGGGACATCGTATTTTGATTTTTTTTTCTGACTTTTGAATAAAAGATAATACAGAAACAACCCTCAGAAAAAAATGGGTGTCTGACTTGGTCACCCAGAATTTTACACACACCCATTTTGCATAAGGATGGTAAAGAAAGTAACCCAGTAGAGTCCGAAATAGCTCAGGCGGTTAAACGTCGGAGCAGGAGAGCGAAGGGAAAAGCCGGGTCGTGGGTTCGAATCCCGTCCCGGCCCCGGTAGCTGGACTCACAATCCAGGGGGAAAAACGGATTTGTTCAATAGCATGTCCGTTGAAAGGTCCTGGTAAATCAAAGTGGCACAGTTGGAGTGCGCCTGAGTTGATCAGTGTTCAGGTCGTACTCCATAGGCAATAGATTTCCCTGTCCCCCATAACCCGCCCGCCAGGGCCGTCCATGATCACCTCGGTGCTGTGGACGTTAAACCCGAACTAACCAACCAAACAACCCATTCAGTGATTTGGTGTACGCACACACACACACACACACACACACACACACACACACACACACACACACACACACACACACACACACACACACACACACACACACACACACACACACACACACACACACAANACGTAAATGCATGTGGTATATAAAAGTATTAACCATCAGGGTTTGTTTAAATAAATGCCCAGTGATGTTATGTTTGGCTCATCAGGCAATCAAAAAGTTTCGTTTTAAAGATTCCAAGCGAGGCTATAATCTTCAAGGGTGCAGGAATAGTATTCCATACAAACGGTCCTGAAAATGATAAACTAGTTTTAAAGAGGTCAATTCTAGGCAGTGGTAGGGGTAAAGTATTGTTCCTTGAGGTTTGTTCAGTTCGCGTTGTTGTTGTGGCATAAATTTGGTCGTTAGATACTGCGGTGTCATGTTATTTGTCTTGTGCATGAGAATGCATTTGTTAAAACTAAGTTGTTGACTAAGTTGTGAGTGAGTAGTGTTCACGTTCGGCTTGCAGGCTTGATGTGGCTCTCTCCCAATGTTTTCTTGTTTTTCGTTGATAACGTCGATTGTTACTTCGTGTGATGTGCAACACTGACTTCGCACTGTTCTGGCCTACATTTTGGTACCTCTTACTCCATCTTTTGTGAGTCGATGCAAGATTCCGGGAGAATTTTTTTATTCTGACCCAGTTATCGGGACTCTATGCGAGTTTCCCGACCCAGTTCGCTGACCTACCTGTGTTGTCCACGGCACAGTCGTGCGCACGTGCGTGTCCTACTTCTGAACATGGCGACATGCGGATCACACGACCCGTATGTATGCAGTACGACCGGAGTACACTTCTCGCGGTGAAACAACAATCCAGTCCTGCGTTGTCTGCGTCGATCTATGACCGCCTTCATGAACTTGGCCTGCATGCCTCCGACCTGCCCTGTCTACGACTTCGAAGGAGGAAACGTCCCTTTCGGGGCGGACGACGGAAGCAAGGCGGGGCATCACGGTTAGAGTTACTTCCCCTACATTTGCCTTCCGGTGTAAACAAACCAGCGTTCGAGGCGTGGATACACAGAACTTGATCTATGTGCCACTTGCGTCTTCTATCGATAAAACCAAAGACATCTGCCTCGCTCTCTACAATGCCCGCAGTGTTGGTTCAATGGACAAACGCTCTGAAATCAGCAAAGTCATCGTTCATAACGACCTGGATCTGCTTTTCCTGACCGAGACTTTGCTAAGGCCGACTGGTGACGAAGCTAAGTGTAGAGACCTAACTCCGCCCGGTTATGTGGTCACCGAATTTCTCTTTTCGAGATAATAAAGTACTCTTATTCTTATTATTATTCCCTCGTTCTTCTAGAGGAGGCGGAATTTCAGTGGTCTACAGAGACGTGTTTCGCACCTTTCATCTCCTGCTCCTCGTTGTTTAACTTTGCTCACGAGTCCTTCGAGCTTTGCCATGTCAAACTGACTCTTCCAAAACGATCACTCCACTTCTTCTGTGTTTACAGACCGCCGCCAAGCCGTAAGAATAAACTCTGTGACTCTATGTTTATGGACCAGTTTCCAGATCTTCTTCTGTGGTGATCTTGTGCTCCTGGGCGATTTTAATTTCCACCATGAAAGTCCATTCAATCCTTCAGTGTCAAAACTGTTGGACCCTTTCTACATGTTCAACCTGTCACAGGTTGTTGACAGGCCTACACACATCCACGGATACATTCTTGACTGGGTTGTTGTGAGATCACACAGTGACTACCTATCCTCTACTGCATTTACTGATGCATTTTCGTCTGACCACTACTGCGTTACAGCCCGCCTTAACGTGCCTCGGCCGTGTGCAGCTCCAGTGTTCAAGACAGTTCGAAGCATTCGGGCTCTTGATCGACTTGCATTTGAGGCGGATCTTTTGGAGCGACTTCCCACTGTTACCGATGTTACTGCTGAAGCACTGGATAAATGTCTACGGTCGGCACTGGACCAACTTGCTCCTTGTGACATGTCGTACGATTCCAGCCCGTAGATCAACCCCATGGCACAATGCTGTAGCGAGTAATCTGCGCACCGCCAAACAGGAACGTCGTAGGGCAGAAAGACAGTGGCCTCAAATCTGGGCTTACAGTACACAAGCAATTGTTTTCTGCTGACAGGAAAGATGTAACCAGGTTAGTGAGCACAGCAAAAACTTCCTTCTACAGTATGAAGATTGCTGCATGCAACACCAGTAAGCAACTGTACTCAGTGGCTGATCAGCTGCTGGGCAAAGTCAAGTCTTCTCCTCTTCCTAGCATATACTCCAAGACAGAACTTCCATCTCGTTTTTCCACATATTTCATAGACAAAGTCCAAGCCATTTGCGACGATCTTGACTCACAGTCTTTTCAGACAAAAACAGTCTCTTCTAATGACTTATGCTTTCGTGGGCAGACCATGTCTGTGTTTAGACCTGTCTACTGTGACGATGTCCCCAAGTTGTTAATACAGATGACCCCAAAGTCATGTGAGCTCGATCCAGTGCCTACTACTTTGTTATATAACTGTTTGGATAGTTTACTGCCGTACGTAACTCACATTATCAATGATTCGCTTGCTTCTGGTGTTTTCCCTCCAATGTATAAAAGTGCTGTTGTGAAACCCCTACTGAAAAAAACCCTCATTAGATCACAACAACCTTAAGAATTATAGACCTGTCTCAAACCTACCGGTTCTGTCAAAGGTGATCGAAAAGATTGTGCTTTCGCAACTTTTGGATCACCTGGCCTTGAATAATCTTATGGATCCATTTTAGTCAGCATACAGATGTTGCCACAGTACTGAAACAACACTTCTCAGAATCATGAATGACTTGTTACTTGCTCTGGATGATGGTAAGGTGTCAGTGCTCGCTTTACTAGATCTTTCTAGCGTGTTTGACACAATCAACCACACTACCCTGATTAATCGTCTCCAGCTTGTTTTCGGCATTGATGGCACTGCCCTGTCTTGGTTCCACTCTTACATTACTGAGCGATCACAGACTGTGTCTGTCGATGGACATGTCTCTGCACCCGCCAGCCGCCGTTTTGGGGTCCCACAAGGCTCAGTATTAGGCCCAGTGCTTTTCCTACTGTATGTACAGCCTTTGTCCAGTATTATTGCTGGACACTCTGTTTCACATCACGCTTACAGGGATGATACACAGCTCTATACGTCAGGTAGTGTGAGTCAGGTAAACGAGATCATCCAGAGCGTGTCACATTGCATTCTTGATGTGAGGCTGTGGATGTCAGAAAACAAGCTCAAACTGAAAGAAGGAAAAACGGAAGCCATGCTCATTGCATCACCCAGAATGTCTTCTTCTACCGCTTTGCCTCAACATATCATGATTGAGAACACGACCGTCAGCTTCTCTCAGTCAGTGAAGAACCTGGGTGTTGCAAATGAGCATGACTTGTCCATGAATAAAGAGGTGATACACATTTGCAGGGCAGCCTATTTGGAGATGCGTCGTAAGAGCTATATTAGACAGTTCCTTACCTCAGAGGCTACAAAAACTCTGCTTTGTTCATTTGTTCTGCCTCGCATTGACTATGCCAACTCAGTTTTGTCTGGATGCCCGAAGTATCTATTTGATCGGCTCCAGAGAGTCCAAAATTCGGCCGCACGTCTGGTCATGAAAGCAAAAACATCAGACCATGTGTCCCCCATCCTGCACGCTCTCCACTGGTTGCCAGTGAAGGAGAGAGTTAAACACAAAGTCTAGTCCATTTGTCATGTTTCCCTTTCTGGAACTGGACCCATTTATCTCTCAGAGCTCATTCACTGGTATATCCCTTCGAGGCAATTGCGCAGTTCGTCTGACAATAAAATGCTTCGGATTCCTACAGTAAGGACTAAAGGATTTGGGCAGAGATCTATTTTTTTTTTTTTTTACCAGGGTCCATCAGTCTGGAATGATCTTCCTAACAGTTTTAAACAGTCTTAAACCATCTTTTCCCATCGTGATTATCTGTGTTCATGCATTTAGTCATTTTCTGTTCTTTTGTGTAATTGTACATGTGGCTTTGGTTTTGTCACCTTTTGTGTAATATTTTCTCTCTCTCTGCGTTTCTCTTTCTCCCTACTGTCTGCACTGCCTGTAGCTCTTGATATTGGATGTGTGTTGCTAAATGGTCTTAGCTTTATTTAGGCCTCATGTGTTAGGTTTATTTAATGTATTTGACCGGCTGGTGACATACATTCAATGTTCTGTTTATTTTTTTTTTCACAAGCAGTGCAGGCACGTCCTGAGAAAGCCTTGTTGCTGTCGGGACGTTAAGCAATGTACAATCAATCAATCAATCTCTCGCCTTATCCTCCCTATCCTTACATTTCTCAACGTACTCAAACAGTTTCTCATCTTTAAGCCCTAACCTCTCACCTTGTTTAATATAAGCTTCTACCGGGTCCGACTCCATACTCACAGTAACCATTTCCCCCAAAATTTGAAAAACGTAAAATTACAAATCAACGGCAAAATAAAAAAACAAAAACTCACAACAATATCAACAACCTACGCAGAAAAACAGACTTACTGAGACGTCCAGATGGAACGAAAAATAAGAACGATAGAAAGGAGAGCAAGGAAAAAGAATACTACCTATACAAAAGAAAGAAACAAGAACTAGCTCCTCGTAAGATCCAGAAAACTACGGAAACAAAGGATCTTACCCCCTAGAATCGGAGAGGGGAATCTAACACAAACAACCAAACACGCACATAGCAATTAACCCTTTCTCTAAAATCGCTACTCACAAGCGCCCGCACTACTCTAAAATACTGCTAAAACAGGGTCACCACTGTAACGCACGCAGACTTGCCCCCAGTCGTACGTACAGACTCTCGCACAACAGACGCACACACCGCCACTGACTCAGACGGGCGCATTCATGCGGTAAAATTCAACACACGGGCTCCCTTTCTAACGTAACTTTTATACAAGATAAACCATAAAAGAAGAATGCTCACAAACTTTCACAACTATATACACCACTTCTTTCCCACTACCAGCACCCCCCCCCCCCAACGGGTCTGCCCTAGGGGACCTTGGTGGGGTTGTCTACTTTTTAGTTCCTAGGGTCACCTTGTCTAACCCCTGCAAGGTGGGTTCTACTCTTTTGGGAGTTTGTATTTCTGTCTTTCTGGTCCATTCATCTGTATTTTTCTTTTGAAATTCTCCCTCCTGTCTGCGCTTCTTGCAGTTCTTTTCTTCATTTAGCGCAGGCACGTCCTGAGAAGGCCTTTGTCGCTTGCGGGACGTAAAGCAATCTATACTCTATACTCTCTCTATACACTACCAACACCTTACCACATACACACAATATCACTGCCAGGCTAGGTATTAGTCTCTCAATCTCCAACCTGTTTGGTGTTCTCGTCCGATTACGTTCAGTCCTTTCACGTCTAGGCGTGCAAGTCCCTTCTCGTACGCTCCTCAAGTCGTCCTGTCTCTCGTACCGTAGACGTCCTCGTAGCTCGTACCGTATCTTCGCTGTGACCCAAGTGTCTCAGCACCGGTCGCTCACTCCCCGAGTGAAGAGATGGAGAGATGACCTCGCATTAGGTCCCTGGTGACTGACGTCTCGGCGTCCGTCGCTCCACTCTTGACAAGCACTCTGAATTCTAGGTTTCAGAGTCTTGGAATACGGGCTAAGGTATCTCACACACGTCTGTACCCTCTGACAATAAAGCCCTCACTAATGTTTGTACAGCTCTGCCAGACTGAGCTTTCGGCCTACAACTCACTAAAACTCCCCGTATTAACCACGTCTTAAAGATTTTTACGTGGATCTCGAGCCGCACGGACTATCGGCACAAAACAAACCGTTGACAACTACTGTACCGTATTTACCCTACTGTGTGAACACTATGCATGAGCACAGAGTTTCATCACAATCAGGAATGATGAATGTCTGCAGTATATTTTTTGCCTCACAGTATTTTTCCAGTAAACTAGGAACTTGGTACTCTGCGTTACTACTTACAGCTGACTGAGCCAGTGTTTCAGCTGTCGATAGGAAGTGATTAGTATATCAGCTGACAAATGGGATGGAATTTCAGGGACTGATTTACCCTTCGTTATAACGTTCAGGGCTTTAAAAAACCGACGCTGTATCTTTTTTGTTCCTAATCATTTCCTGGAAGAACAGGGTTTTTTTACGCTCTCACTAAGTGTTACGATTGTGGTTGTGTTGTTCTTTGAGACATGCATGTATTAATCGTAGGAAACGATCCGATATTTATTTGAGCTATCATGGTTACGAATCACGTACCTTTTCCGTAAGATTCGCTATCGCGCAGAGCGGAATTGGCTTTGTTATGATACGTTAAGATTAGTCCCGAAGTTTCTAGCAAAGAGTCGCACGGAGAAGAGCGGTCGATTTTTGTGATGCGTAGATTCGCGCTGAGAATAGACTAGAATGTTCGAGCAAAATCGCGCTCTGTCTAGTGACCTCGTATGTTTGACATCAAAGTGTCGGCAAGATTTTGCAACACAGTATTAAAGCCGCTCAAATACCCATTGTTGTTTTCTGTACGCGTGAAATTAGCAGCCGGTCGGTATGTATTACGAAAGATCGTGAAATTTCCAGAAAATGCAGGAAAGGACATAAACTGCCTGCAATACTTTTGTGAGACGTCATAACGCGCCGGGATTTCCCACAATAGAGGCTGGAAATAGCAGCCAGATTTCTGTAGACCATTCTGGTGTATTCTTTTTCATTAATATTTAGAAGTTTCGGTTACGTATTTTATTTTGATTGGTTGTGTTGTAAGAAGTTGCTGGATTATTCTGGAAAGCTATTATACTATAAAAGATTGTGCTGGGAAGCGCGTTTGTACATTGTCATACATTGTCAGTTGTAGGGACACACAGTTTATCGTAGGTACGTGGCCCGTATAGGGTGTACATTGTGAGAGACGCAGCGTAACGGTGGTGTACGTTGTATGAGAAACGCAGTGTGTCAAAAGTGTTCAATGTATTGGAGAAGAGATAGTGTACCACTGTGAGTGCTTTTGTGAATACATTGTTTGGAGATCGCATCGTTGCAATTAAATATTGTTGGAACTGTTACTCCAGTGTGGTCTACATCATTAAGGCACGTGTAACGGGTTGCAGCTGAGTGAAGTTTTTATAAAAGAACCTTACGTGCGTGCGTCTGGTGTGATATCATACTATGACTACGACTCAACACGTAACACAAGGTAGGGTATTTAGCACGATTTCGTTATTTTTTATATTCATCAAACTGTTTTTCTTTCTTAAGTTTGTCTCTAAATGACATGGCCTGTTTGATATCTACTGTTAACCAGGGTGGCAGGTTAGAGTGCTTAACTCGTTTTTTCTCCTATGGGCGCATGCTTATTTAGGACCCCAAGGAACAAATCCATCCAGTACGACAGGGCACTGTCAGGAGAAGTGTAGTTACACACGTCAGTGAAAGGAGTATTACTTAAATCCCGCAGAAAGTCGCCGTTATTAAATTTTTTGAAAAAAACCCCGATATTTCATTGTTTTATGTCTCTTTTTGTTCTCTTCGTCTTGTTTCATCGAGACTGTGCAACATACTGGATTATGTTCGCTGACAGCTAAGGAGGGAACATGTAATTTGATATTTTATCATCATTTGTCACGTAAATATGATCAATCAGGGTTGAAGATGTAGATGTGGTTCTAGTGTTTTTTTTTTTTTTTTTTTTTTTTTTTTTTTTTTTTTTTTTTTAAACTAGCTGTTCTAAACCGAATAGTGTTATTGTTGACCAGCATGCAGCATGGAACCCTTTAGATTTAGAAAGATCGATATTAAAATCGCCCAAAAGAACAACTCAGCTTTATTTTGATTTACGCTATCCATCATTGTTACGAAGTCATCATACCAGTCCCAGCTGGCTGCGGGATTTTTATAAATAAAGCCAATGAAAACGGGGGGGGGGGAGGGGGTGGGGGGTGGGGGGTGGGGTGGGGGGTGATTTAGATGTTTTCACTTTTACCCACAAGCTTTCCACTTGAGCTGACTCAAGTCTTGTCGCCGTTTGACGTTACCAAGTATTGAATTATGTATATATGCTGTTAGTCCAGTGTGTTGAAGGCTTGAGGCATCTCTGCGGAGTACTGAATAGTTTGGGACAGAAATGGAGTTATCCCTTATTGAACTTTTAAGTCTTGACTCGGACACACCAAAAATATGGAAATGTAAGGGCGTTTTTAGGAACACAGATAAATCTGGCACCTTGTTAACTAGATGGTATATGTTAAGATGGACAATTCTCAGTTCGTCTGTTCGTTTCGGAACAGTATTTAGGTTACGATTTTGCATGTCGGTAACAACGCAAATGTAGCGAGAGATATAATACAAATAGGGTCACAAAAATAATAATAATAAAAAAAAACCAAACAAACAAACAAACAAACAAACAAACAAAAACCAACAAACAACTAATATCAATATCTATAGAATGCTGAAAGAAAAAGCTCAATAAGACATTACACGTCGGAGAATCACAATGTTTATCCCGCACTTAGTCTGAGTTCAGCAGAATGTTTACGGTTTTCTTGCTTGGTTATGTCAACAAAAAATAACAAAGTCGGCAACTGTAAAAGAAAACAAATGAGAAGTAACTTGTCAAAGGAACTATGCACGTTCACCTGCGACAAAATGCATAATACACACAGCTATTTTGACGAATTGAAAATAATAAGTGTTACGATTGTGGTTGTGTTGTTCTGTGAGAGAATGCCTGCATTAATCGTAGGAAACGATCCGATATTTATTTGAGCTATCATGATTACGAATCATTTTTAGTAAGATTCGCTATCGTTTGCACAGAGACCGGAATTGATTGTCTTTTGATACATGGAGTTGAATCCCGAAGAGTCTAGAACCGCTCGAATAATCACCGTTTTCTGTGCGTGTGAAGTTAGCAGCCAGTATGTATTACGAAAAGTCGTGAAACTTCCGGAGAATTCGGGCAAGGTCGTGAACTGTGTAGCGTACTGTTTCTTGTGTGACGTCATTACACATCGGGATTTCCCAAAATTGGGGTTGAAATTAGCAGTCGAATTTTGTAGACTATTGTAGTCTATTGTCACAATTTATTTTAATCATTATGCAGTATTCTCTTCTGGGGAGGAATTTCGTTCTATGTTGTGTGTTGTGGTGAGGGCATGTACTTTTTAGTGACGTCAAGAACATGTGACGTAAGATGTGTGTTTGCAACATGTGACGTAGGATGTTGGTTTGAAGAGTTACGTCACTGTGAATCGTTTGGAAGACAGTCAGACATGAGAGATTTTTGCTCTCGAGTTAAAAGTTAGTTTTTGTGAGGAATTGAGGCGGTTTGGTGTGCCTCGTGTTATCTATTGAAGGATAGAATGTTAGTGAAGCTAGATGCTCAATGTTGGTTGTGTAAACACAGTAAGTAGTTGTGTATAACTACGCATGTAACCGGCTAATAATAACAGTGACTTTGTCAACGGCCATCAGTCGTGGGCGCTGGGACAAGCACGAGATAGTCGAAGACTGAGTAAACTTTTCACGCATCTTTGGATGCCCCTTATCACCAGCTGAGAAGTTGGATTTGTGTATGCTTCATGTGGAAATGTAATCAATCAACGTGATGTAGGAGATAGTCGAGTTGATCCTGGCAGTGTGCGTGTGGAGCTTCGAAGTGCCATCGCGAGAGACAGTGCGATTATTCGACCAGTGGTGTGACTGAATCAACGAGCAGCGACGCTACATTCATCTTTATTCCAACAAGCAGCGACGCTACATTCATCTTTATTCACGGTCGGAGTAATCAAACTGTTTGATCGTTTGAGGATCTAAGCATTAATTAGTGTCAGTTATTTTCGACAGACATTGAGATGTGACATCGTAGTGGAACAATAAGTGTAGGATGTGTGGTTAGTGCTGTGAACATTGTGCGAATGGTTAAGGGTGTGCGTGAGTTACAGGTGCATGTATGAATTGAGCGAATAGTGCGTAGGTTTGTGTACGTCTTGTCTATTGTTTGTCGTGCGAATGAGAAAATCAAATCATTAAAATCGAACTAAATATCCAGATATTCCGTGTGGTATATATTCTTCCTCCCTGGTGTGACATCTATTCTAGAAAGATCTTTTTCATCAATATTTATGAGTTTCGGTTACGTGTTCTGTT
>BTPG01000006.1:85636969-85721969 GCA_036245525.1 Semisulcospira habei | reverse complement strand
TTCCACGATAATTAGAGCAGGCAGACTTCTCTCCTTTGTTCTTGTACAGGGTGATGATGACTGCATCACGGAGATCCTTTGGTAGTGTTCCTTTTTCCCAGCAGCAGAGAAAGAGGTGGTGGAGCGTGTTGTGCAGTGCTGGGCCTCCATGTTTCCAGATCTCTGGCGGGATTCCGTCAATGCCTGCTGCTTTGCCACTCTTGAGCTGGTGGATGGCTATGAGGGTCTCTTCGGCGGTGGGCGGTTCGTCCAATTCAACCTTTAGTGGAAGGTGTGGGATTTGGAGGATGACTGTTTCTTGAACAGTGCGTTCAGCGCCGAAGAGGTCCTGAAAGTTTTCCGACCAGCGGTTCAAGATGGAGGTATTATCTGTGAGGAGTGCCTGTCCATCAGCGCTTCGCAGGGGACTTTGTACCAGGTGCCTAGGGCCATACACTGCTTTCAGTGCTTCGTAGAAGCCCCTGTAGTCACCGTTGTCAGCGCAGAGCTGGGTCCTCTGTGCGAGTCTGGACCACCACTCGTTCTGGAGCTCTCTAAGCTTGAGCTGGAGACTGCTGCAGATGATGACAGGGCGATTTATTTTTTTGACAAGCAGTGCATGCACGTCCTGAGAAAGTTTTGTTGCTGTCGGAACGTTAAGCAATTGTACAACCAACCAACTTAAACATGAACATGCCTTTGTTGTACATGAGTAACTTACGCAGAGGCAACTTGTCGAGGGCTTTGAGTCGGTCGTCGGTGCTTTCTTTACTATCCGGGTGGATTAATTTGGCTGCCCTACGGTGAAGAGCATTAAGCCTTTTTATGCACGCATCGCTACATCCGTCCCAAACTGTGGAAGCATCATCTATATGGGATTGAATATTTGAGTAATAAAAAAATTGTCCTTGTCGGTGTATCTGTAAAATAACGTAGTTTTGAAAGAAGATATAAATTCCTGGACACTGTTAGACATACGCTGCTGACATGCGCGTGCCACGTGAGTTGGTCGTCGATAATGACGCCTAATAAGCGTTGCTCTCTAACTTGTTTGATCGGCTCAGAGTTGAGAGAAAGGCTAAGCGGGGGTGCATGTAGCTGCTGCTTCTGTCGTGTAGTTATTAGCATGCATTCTGTTTTAGACGGATTTGGAACCATATAGTTAGTGTGACACCATTTTGAAACATCACTTAAGCCTTGTTGAAGTGAAGAAGTGCGGAGATTTTCGCCGACGACACGTCGAGAGTCGCTTCCATCAGCAAACAGGCTACAGCGTACGTTTAGATCTGAAATATGCAATGGCATATCATTGATGTAAATGGAAAATAAGAGGGGCCCTAATATTGAGCCCTGCGGCACTCCATGTTTTATTACGCCTTCAGCGGAACATTTTCCATTAACAAACACATACTGACGTCTTCCGTGCAGGTAGGATTTGAAAAAGTCCAAGGATGCTCCGTTTACGTGGTACGCCGATAGCTTTAGTACCAACAGTTCATGATTTACTAGATCAAAGTCTTTAGAGAGAGAGAGAGAGAGAGAGAGAGAGAGAGAGAGAGAGAGAGAGAGAGAGAGAGAGAGAGAGAGAGAGAGAGAGAGAGAGAGAGAGAGAGAGAGAGAGAGAGAGAGAGAGAGAGAGAGAGAGAGAGAGAGAGAGAGAGAGAGAGAGAGAGAGAGAGACAATGACAATGACAATGACAATGATTCTTTATTTTACAACGGTGAAAGTTTTGGTGAAACCATTTTTCGAACTTGCCGTTGCTAATCTACTTTACATATAATGCACAAATCACAAAATACTATCATTAAATTGGGAAAAACTAAAATATATAAGTAATAAAAAAATTGAAATATAAAGTTTTTTAAAAAAGAAATCATTGAAAAAGTGGAAATAAACATAAAAAATCTCACACATACACACAATTGTAAAGGTATAAATCTTCATACATACATTCATAAACACAAGCACAAGCACAACACACACACACACACACACACACACACACACACACACACACACACACACACACACACACACACAATACATGGAGCATTAGCATCTTGTATTAACTGAAGATATAACTGAATTGAAGAGTTAGAAAGGGGAAAATCGTACACCGCAAGTGCAGGTTGCTGTGAAAATCTTACGATGCTGAGGTGAGGTACTTGAAGAGAGCGGTTTTAAAAGACGAAAGCGTTGTTGATGTTGTAACATGTTTGGGCAATGTGTTCCACATGCTAGCACCTGAGAACGCTAAACTTGTCTTATAGAGATCGATTCTAGGTCGTGGCACAGTAATGGACTGCCTTGATCTGGAGTATGTTGATGCCGGGAGGGAAAACATTTTTTCTTATATACTCGGGGAGTCTGTTATTCAATACTTTGAACATCGTTATTCCCTTCTTGTATAATAAATGTTTTTTCAAGGGAGAATTTATAAGGTTTTCAGTTTATTATCCGTTGTTGAGTTCGGGTCTGAAAGGATAAGCTTCGCGGCTCTACGATGAAGAGAGTTCAGTCTCTTTAACTGGACCTCGCTTGCGCCATCCCACACCGTAGAAGCATAATCTATATGTGACCTGATGTGGGCGTTGAAGAACAGTTTTCGTGTTTCTACATTAGCTATATGTTTTAACTTGGATAAAATAAACAGTTTCTTTGATATTGTCTTACATATATTACTAAGATGGCATTGCCATTTAAACTGGTTATCTACAGTAACGCCGAGAAGACGATGTTCCGTTATCTGGCTGATAGATTTGCCTTGAAGGGACAAGCTGAGTGAGAGAGTGCCGAGCTGGTGCTTTTGGCGGGTACTTACAACCATACATTCAGTCTTTGCAGGGTTTAAGATCATGGAATTGTTACTGCACCAGCTGTTAATGTCCTGTAATGTGTTTTGTAGGCGCGTGTCAATTACTCTCAAATCCTTATCGGGAGTGTGTATCACAGCATCATCAGCGAACATATCGCATGCAACACTATCATCACTAATTGTGAGTGGAAGGTCGTTAATGAACAAACAGAATAAAAGAGGGCCTAAAATAGAGCCCTGGGGCACGCCATGCTTTACTTTACCATTAAGGAGAACTTTTTGTCTTCTGTTTTCTAGGTAGGATTTGAAAAACACGGCAGCGCTTTTAGTATATAAGGATATTTTGTTTATAAGTATGTCATGGTTCACCATGTCAAAGGCTTTCCGGAAGTCTAAGAAAAGTACACCTGTTAGAGAGAGAAAGAGAGAGAGAGAGAGAGAGAGAGAGAGAGAGAGAGAGAGAGAGAGAGAGAGAGAGAGAGAGAGAGAGAGAGAGAGAGAGAGAGAGAGAGGGTACAGGTAAATGGACCAAAACAGAGTTAAATAAGGTCAGCAAAATCTCGAAATTTACACAATAGTCCGATAATGTGCCCATGAGCTGACGGAGTGTAAGAAGGGGCTTGGGGTAGGTACTGCCACGACTTCACAGGGACTTCGTTAGTAAATCCTATAAAGTATGTCACTAATCAATACTATTAATATCTGCATGTCTCCCGATTTCTTGACATACAAACTAACAAATCATGCATCACGGCTTCACTAGCACTGTCACCAATCAAGATAAATGATGAAAGTCATGTCCCCCCCCCCCCCCCCCGCCCCGGCGTTTCATTTTGCGGCAGTCAGAGCTCATAGAGCTTATCCCCCCAGCCCTCCCCCCCCCCCCCCCTCGTGACACGATAAAGCCATTTAGACGAATTCGTGATACGGACAATAAACTGTCGTGAAACCGAGATGGTACCCACACCCTCTCCCCACACACACACACTTGAGTTATTGCATATTTCTCGTGTCAAAATTAATTTGACTTTATTCGGAGCGGCACATATTCATATTTGCATTTGAAAGACTATTCAAAACGGGGCTTTCAATTTCGCTTGTCATTTAGTTCAGCCAAACGCACCACGCCACATGTGTCCCGAAGACTAAAACAAGAGGCACGACTTTTCATTTCACATTTCATTGTTTTTTCTTCCAAACACCAAATGACGCACTGTTTAATTAGTCTGAGCCTCGCTGTCAATTTTAGTGTCATGGATACTGAATATATGGTATAGTCTTCAGACCTATCCCGAGTTTGCTGGCCACCCGAATTTGCGGGTGACCCGATACTTAGTTCGGGTTAGCAAACACGCTCTATTCTGGCCCGCGTTTCTTTTTAGCCCTCATGTGATCAGCTTAAACCGAGATAAATTCCCGCTAACCCGGTCTAACTCGCTCGAGTGACGGCACTCTTTGTTAACCCTTGTCATTCGGAATACACCAGTGTGTGAAATAAGTTTGACTAAAATAGTTCAAGGGTAGTGCCAGAATAGCTTGGCGCCTCCAGGCGCCAAGCTATTCTGGCACCACCCTTGAACTAAAGCCATTGGTCTATATCTGTAAGTACTATAATGTAGCTCGCATATGGCAGTGCACATTTGAAGCTTTTAGGCTCAGTATGATATGGGCTAACTCAAAGGCAAACAATCTCACCATAAAATAACAGGAATCAGCGAAGAGCCACAACAAATGAAACACAGCAGCAGCTGTACAAAAATGAGATGAATGTAAATGTGAAACCTACAGGAAAAGTAATATAATGAAAAGTAGGCAACAAACAGGCAAAATCAGGTTTTAGTCAATGACCAGGCCTGAATAACTACGTTACTCTGTTGCTTTTATCATGCCGCAGCTATATGGGATTTTGAAAGTATGGTGTTTGTGTTTGTGTGCGTGGTAGTGTTTAGTAGTGCGAGATGATTTCTGTTGTTTTGCTGCATGGCTGTGACTCATGCGGGATAGTGTTTACTGTGTGAAATTTCGTGCTTTGCCTGTCTTGCTCATCATGAACAGGGGCGGATCTGGTAAGGAGAGGAGGGGGTCATGGGGTACTGGACTCAAACGCGGCCCCTCCACAAAAAGGAATGCTGTACCAGAGTCCTGTTGACGGGACTTGAAACCTCCTGCCTTACTTTTCTCGCTTACTCTTCTTTGTAAATCTTGCGAACTGAATCGGTAGACATGCACATACGTGCGTGCGCCCATCCTCCCCCCCCTCCCCCACCTCCGTTTTTGCAAGATTTTGTCCGGTGGTAAGAAGGTGGAAAAAGTCCTCACACGGTGCCCGCATTAATATCTGCGGAAAGTGTCGTATAGAGTTGCCACCGGCAACGCTATACGACGCTTTCGCAGCTATTGATGCGGGGCACCTTGAAGGAGTTAATTTCCAATGTTCATTTTCATGTTTCGCACTAACCACGTTGTGCACGTTTTACAGAGCCGGTGACAGCAGGCACAAAGGGGTTAACAATTGGCAGCGGTTCTATCGCGATGATGCCTGCGAAACATCATCGCGACTGAAACCGCTGTCGAGGGCCAAATAGTTAACTCGGCAAGTTCGCTATTCATTTCAGTTCCGGCAAACACATGATGTTTTCCGCTTAATCTGAGCCTTCATACCGGATGTGACGCATTAGTGCCCGCTGTATTGTTTTTCATGAAAGGAATCATCGCGACAAACTGCGCAACCGACAGCCAAAGGGTAAACGGGATTGATTCAGTGATTCCAGATCCGGGCCAAGGTTCCTGGTCGTTAATTGGGAGTAAAGCTGTAGAGCAAAGCGATACACTTCAGCCAGTGACTAAACAAACGAGTGTCGGCAAAGTTTCGCAACAGCTACACTTTAACTCCCTACGCCCTGAGGGCAAAATTATCTTCTTTTTTTGAGCGATCCTCTGAGGTCCATATCACAGTTCTGGAGACAGATCGATCATTATTATTGTTGATCAGAACAGCTTTGCGCCTACAGGCCGATCACGGTTGATCCACATCCTGTCCGTAGTCTTGTAGGGCTTTATGGGTTAATCAAATAAGAAATCCAGCCGAATAAGCTAACTGCCAAGCGCCATGTCCATTTAAAAAAATGTATTTAACTCATTGTACCCCAGACACACCCCAGCAAGATATGGATCGACCATGATAGTTCGAGGGTGATGCCAGAATAGCTTGGCGCCTATGGGCGCCAAGCTATTCTGGCATCACCCTCGAACTATCATGATCGATCTGTGTCCTGCACTGCAATGCAGTCTTCTGAGAACAACGGCAAAGTTTAAGGATTTCGGTGTTGGGGTAGAATGAGTTAAAAAGTATTAAAAACTAAGAATAATAAGTTCTGTCATTGTCTTTTGTAAGCGTGTTTCTTATTCTTTGGGATGTTTTCTGCGTTGGATTGAAAATCAGAGGTCTATGACAAGACTGTTTGTCAAGCGAGGATGTAGCTGAATGACGTTATACACATGGCTTTTACAAATCAGGCGTTTACAATCAGGCTCTCGCACTTAACTGTCTAAAATGAGAGGCATCAAAACATTCTAAATATTTATTTAACTCATTCAGCCCGACGGCCGTATTTCCCAAGGAGGCGTCATCTAATGACTATGCACCAATGGCAGGAGATGGATCGACCATGATAATTGAAGGGCAGTGCCAGATTAGCTTGGCGCCGACATGCGCCAAGCGAATCTGGCACTACCCTTAAATTATCACGGTCGACCCATCGCCTGCTGTAGTGCGTCAGGGCTGAATGGGTTAACACAACATGGTATACATCAATAATATACTCACAAAGTGGATTCCTGTCGCTACACGAGCCCAAAGAGCGTACAAATGGTGGGAAGCGCCGTGAATCCGTCTTTATTTGTGTGCGCCGACGTGTGTGTTGATCAGAGGTTGGCTTAGAGAGGAGGGAAATGGATCAGCATAATAAACTTAAAAATATAAACAACTCTGAATGTTCCTAAAAGATAACGCATCTGAGCTCCAAACAATACGGTAGACTTTGGGATGAAATCCTCATCTTGTTTCTTCTTGTTATAACTGAAGTTTCTTAAGTTTACACAGAAAGAGTGCTGTGCGGACCTCTGAAAAAGTGTTGTCATATCCGACTTTTGTTACATATGACGTTGTAATAAGCAAAGTAGACTGTAATCACATCTGATCCAAGGAAGACGGATGTGACTAGGGTCGGAAGGAGGCAAAGAACCTCTTTAGCCTCCCAATATGCGGGGGCTCAGAAGGTTCTTTGTCGCTTGCAAAGCTCGCATTTTTTTTTCTGGCGGTCAAGGGGTTTACCTATTATTTTATACTGAGGCTGAACTATTTCAAATCTGTGCATTGTCCTATCCAGGCCACATTACAGATTCGGATAAAGAGCAACCTTTTTAGTGCAAGGGTTGTGCCAGAATAGCTTGGCGCCTCTTGGCGCCAAGCTATTCTGGTACTACCCTTGAACTGTCATTGTCAAATTCATGACATGCGAAGGTGTATCAGCATGGACAGGGTAAAAAGCTGTTCATTGTATCTGCTCATCTAAATCCACGAAGAAGCTACACGCAGATTGGTTTCGCAGGTACGCACTCAGTCACGCTTGCAAACACACAGACAAAGGGGTGGAGGTGGGGGGGTGGGGGAGCTGAGGGCGGAGGAGGTATGCTATGCATCGTTTTTTCCTTTTTTTATTTATTTCTTTTCTCTTTCTTTGTTCCTTCGTCTTTCTTCTGTCGTACCGTACTTATATTGTTTTAACTTTTTTTTTTCTCAGACAAGCATGTGTTTACGAAGCGGCAATGGGACAGCACCGTGCAACAAACGTCGCCAAGCGTTAACCTCCCTGAAAACAAGCAGGCTGACTTGCCAAACACAACAAAGATTGCTGGCAGCAGTGAAAGTGTGTACAGCTGGGAGGTGAGTCAATAATACATAGTTTTAATAACACGGGCGAATCTCAGTGCATCGCGGTTACCTGGGAGCCATCAAGTCAGACAGCGTTATTCGCGATCGCGTTATTGTAGAGCTATTCGCCATCGCGTTATTGAAAGACTTGTGAAGATAAAACACCCAGTGAGCAAAAGCTCATCGGGCCGACGTCAGCCTTAGCTGTGCGCGGGCCGGCTAAGGTGATATACCCATCCAGTAGGCGAGAATCTTGTGCTTATGACCGGAGCCATCTCATAGAGAGTACAAATGTGTGTGTGTGTGTGTGTGTGTGTGTGTGTGTGTGTGTGTGTGTGTGTGTGTGTGTGTGTGTGTGTGTGTGTGTGTGTGTGTGTGTGTTCTACAAAGTTTCAATCAAATTTGGCACAAAAGCAGCTAAGACCGTCATATGCGTGCTAATTTGGTTGACCCCTCGCAAAGGTCAAAGGTAACGGGAGGTTGACAATTGTGTGAAAAAGGCATACATTGTATGAAAACGTCGATTTCGCAAGTACAATTTTTTTTTTAATGAAACACGAATACTGACCTGTCGGAAACGTCAAGTAAGGTCGAATCATTTGTACAGGCTTCTCATTAATAGTCTTTATCTGCACTTGTCTGTTAACTCATTGTGTCCGAGGTACGAAATACCCACTTTTTGGAGTTATCCTCTGAGGACTGCATCACAATTCAGGAGACAGATCGACCATGATAGTTCAAGGGTGGTGGTAGAATAGCTTGGCGCCTATAGGCGCCAAGCTATTTTGCCAAAGCTATTCTGCCACAACCATTGAGCTATCATGGTCGATCCATATCCTGCTGTGGTGTGTCGCAAGCATAATGAGTTAAAATACGATCGTTCAATTTGTTTTTATACTGATAATTGTATTTCTTTGGCGACGAAATTACTTCATTCCATTACTAAAACGTGCACATCTACAGTGGCATTTAAAGATTTCCATGGGTGTGGGGGTTGGGGTGGGGTTGGGGTGGGTGGGTGGGTTGTTGGTATGGGGTGGCAATGGTGGTGGGGTGGGAGGATGGGAGGGAGGTTTCCCCCAAATCGTAAAAAAGATCAAAGGACGGAAGTGTGGGGGTTAACATGTTCAGTGTCGTGAAAATCCGAACACCAACCAACAGCAAGAGCCATTGATTCTCATGAGCCCCCGCCATTGCGGGGGCTCATGAGAATCTATGTCTCTTGCTGTCACCACTTTGAATCCGTGTTCCTCGGAAAGCTAGGACATTTTGATGTCAAAATAACAAACAATGCAGAAACACAATCTGCGTCAGCTGTCACTGAACGGGTCGAGGTAGGATCACACAAGAAGTTATTGACCAGGGTCATCGTGTGCACCTCCGGCTGTAGGAATAAACTATACACTTAAATCACAGCCAGCTGTGCCTTGCTGGACAAGGACGCTTCGCACAGCTTCTCTACGTCACTTCTCTACGTCACTTCTCTGTGCTTGAAACAAGTGCTCCACTAATCACTTTGACGGCTGGGCCTGTAGGAGATATGGCCCATGAATAAATTCATGTAGACAAGGCCGGGAAGACTATTATGACCTAAGACATAAGCCTATTACTATAAGTATGCAACACTTCGGCTGTAACTTTAGTCGACGCGTAAGTTTTGATCGCCCTAGCTTGAAGGTCCGTAGTGACGTAAAAAACAAGTACGCAGACTTCAAAGAACAAAAATTAGGTCGGCATGATTGGAAGGTTGCGTAGAAATCACCGACACTACACCATTGTCTTAGGAAAGGTGATCTAATCAGATAGTATGCAACATGGCGACAATTGCGGTCATGCTATGCTGCTTGATTTTTTTTCTCCGGAAAAAGATCGAAGACGAAGAGGAACGACGTTTTAAAGGTACCTGGAAGGTAACGGTTCGTCTGTCCGATACTTTTGAGACCGGTGTTGAGCAGTATGTTTTGTTTGTTTTGTCACATCCTGTCCAGGTTCAGAAAAAAAGACAAAATCGTACCCTTTTATTTTTTGTCATCTTATGCAGCCATTTGCTTCCACTCCCCCCTTTACTCTGCACACACACACACACACACACACACACACACACACACACACACACACACACACACACACACACACACACACACACACACACACACACACACACACACACACACACACACACGCACACCATGTACAATTCTGCACTGTACAACACAAGTAATCTTTCAACATTGCATGCTTAGAACATTACATGACGCTTACATGCCAATACGTCACAAGACGAACATTTTATTATGTAAACGATTTCTGTGTATCTGACTCGTGCGGTATTTTTTACCAGTGTGCTATCGACACCCTGTTTTAAAATAGACACTTGGAAAACACCTGTTCAAACTCTCGTCACCCGCGACACTAGGCATCGACCCAGGGGATATGGCCAATGTATTATTTTGCCATATCATGTCTGTTTGCCTTAGAGGTATATGGCCTGGATAGAGTGCCCCCCCCCCCCCCACACACACACACTCTTCTAAAGCACCCCCTTCCATACATCCACTCCCCGCCGCCCGGTTCCTATACCACTGATCATTATGTGTACGTGTACACCTTCTATCGCAGAACTGCTGGTGTGGGGCTTCATTTTCCATTGCGGGGGCTCATGAAGACCTATGCCTCTTGCTGACACCACTTTGAATCCTTGTTACTCGGAAAACTATGACATTTTGATGTCAAAAGAACAAGAATGCAGAAACACAATCTGCGTCAACTGTCACTGAACGGGTCAAGGTAGGATCACACAAGAAGTTATTGACCAAGGTCATCGCGTGCACCTCCGGCTGTAGGAATAAACTATACACTTAAATCACAGCCAGCTGTGCCTTGCTGGATAAGGATGCTTTGCACACTTCTCCACGCCACTTCTCTATGTCACTTCTCTTGAAACAAGAGCTCCACTGATCACCTTGACGGCTGGGCCTGTAGGAGATACGACCCTTGAATAAATTCATATGGACAGGACCGGGAGGACCAGTATGACCCAAGAGGTGTGGCCAATGTATTCTTTTGCCATACCATGTTCGAGAGACTTAGAGGTATATGGCTTGGCTACACGTATCCTCCTCCCCCTCCCCTACACACACACACACACACACACACACACCAGGCACACACACACACACACACACACACACACACACACACACACACACACACACACACACACACACACACACACACACACACACACACTTCTAGCACCCCCTCCCATACCCCCACTCCCCGCCGTCCGGTTCCTATAACCCCCGATATCTTCAAGTCCGTCATCTCCTCAAAAAGCACAACCTCGACCCAAACGAACTCAAGAACTATTGCCCAGTCTCCAATCTCTCTTTTCTGTCCAAGCTTCTTGAGAAGGTTGTTCTCAACCAGCTCAACCTCCAACTCGCCGACAACAACCTCCTCAGTCCCTTCCAGTCTGCCTATCGTAAACATCACAGCACTGAAAGAGCCCTTCTACATATCCTAAACGACCTGCTCCTCTCCACCGACTCGGGCAACATCTCCCTTCTCACGCTACTCGATCTCTCTGCCGCCTTCGACATTATAGATCACTCTGTCCTCCTCCACCGCCTTCACCACTACTTTGGCATCACTGACACAGCTCACTCCTGGTTTATCTCCAACCTCTCCGACACAGCAGTCCGTCACCATCGATGGCGTCTTCTCCACCAGTCACGCTGTCCTGCTAAGTTACACAGGGGTCCGTCCTGGGCCCGGTCCTTTTCACACTCTACACCTCTCCCCTGTCCAACATCATCCAGTCTCATCACATACACCACCACCTTTACGCTGATGACTCACAAAGACAAACTCGACAACACTCAGTTACTACTGACTCGCACGGCTGACTGCTACGAAAACGTGAAAACCTGGATGACAGCAAACAAGTTTAAACTGAACGACGACAAAACGGAAGCCATGCTGGTAGGCACTCGCCACAAACTCTCCCAGCTCCATCCCTCTCTCCACCTTCAACTCGACAGCACCCCCATCTCCCTCTCTGACTCGGCCAAGAACCTCGGCGTTATCCTCGATTCCTTTCTTTCCATGACCTGCTTCGTCTCCGCCACGGCCCAGACATGCTATTTCCACCTCCGTCGCATCAGTCAGATCAGAAAATACCTCACCACCGAAGCTGCCACCAAACTTACTGTCTCTCTCATCTTTTCTCGCATCGACTATTGCAACTCTCTCCTTTTCGGCCTCCCTCACTCCACCACTTTCACTCTCCAACGCGTCCAGAACAATGCTGCCCGCCGCCTCGTCATCAGAAAGAAAAAACCCGACCCCATCACTCCCTGCTCAAACTCCTTCGCTGGCTCCCCATCCCCCAAAGCATCCAATACAAGATTCTGTCTCTCTGCTACAAACCCCTGAACAACTACGCTCCTGCCTATCTCTCCAACTTACTTCACCCCTACACTCCTTCCCGCTCCCTCCGCTGCGCCTCCGACCCTCTCCGCCTCCACATCCCCCGCACCAAACTCAGCACTTTCGGCCCCCGCTCCTTCTCCGTCTACGGTCCATCCACCTGGAACACTCTCCCACTCTCTCTCCGTCAAAAACGCTCTCTCTCCTCCTTCCAGTCCGCCCTCAAAACTCACCTCTTCCAACAGTTCTAGCACTATAATATCACCACACCCCCCACCCCAAGCTGACTGTCGTAATGTATTTGTGGTACGTGAGTCATTGTCTAAGGCGTGCGCATGCGTGCGCGAGTTGTGAGTGCGCGCTTAGAGAAGAATAAGAATAAGAATAAGAGTACTTTATTATCTCGAAAAGAGAAATTCGGTTGTGGTACATTTATAACAAATAGTACAAACAAGACATAAAAACATTATAGCATAATTATGAACATTTTCTCCCTGCACTTGCACAGCTACAAATTCCAAATGGATAAAGTAAACACTACAAAATCTTTACACATAACTCTTACACATCTCACACAAACATCTTTTATGGACTGAACTGAGCGGCACTTATACATTCACACCCACCTCTACATATGCATACATAATACGCGTGTTTCAACCTAGTCCTAACCCTCACTACTTATTATACAAACGTCTCAGTACATTATTACACATTATTACACACGCTGCATAATTAAAGTCTACCATAATAAAATAATTAGTGGGTAAACACTCAGTAACAACAATCCCAGTATGTTCATGTTCACCACCAAATGAAACACAATATAATCACTTCTCTAAAATCAACAAGCTCCATTCCTACTGATTGCACAGGTAAAGGGGGATAGGGGGGAGGAGTTAGGTTTGGGTATGCGTGGATGTACCTACAGATTGCTTAGAGTGATGGATTTGGGGATGAAACTGTGCTGTAGTCTAAGTGTTCTAGCTTTGTGCGTGCGGAGTCTGCGGCCAGAGGGGAGGAGTTCATAGAGGTGGGCAAGGACATGGGATCTGTCTGAAGCTATCCGCCTACCCTTTCTCACCACACGCTGTTCATACAGGGACTCCACACTGTTTTGCTTACTGCCAGTCACTTTGCTGCAGATGTTTACCATTCGTGCCAGGGTGTTCTTGTTCTTCACACTCAGACCTCCATACCAGCACACAGAACCGAAAGTGATGACAGACTCAATAAAAGAGCAGTAAAAAGTTTGAAGGACAGAGGGGTTCACATTCAGCTTCCTGAGTTTCTGGAGGCAGTAGATGCGTGACTGACATTTCTTGTGTATGAGGGAGGTGTTTGCGTTAAAGGACAACTTATCATCTATGACTGTTCCAAGATACTTATACTCAGTCACACGCTCAACAGACACATCATCGATCATCAGAACAGGGACAGGGGCAGGGTTTCTTCGAAAGTCTATCAGTAGTTCCTTGGTCTTACTCACATTTAGGTCTAGAAAATTATCTTTACACCAAACACTAAAACGTTCTACTTCTGCAAAGTAAGTCGCATCATTATTGGAGATATCTTCTAAGGCAGTGTCATCCGAGTATTTTATAAGAAGGGTAGAGTCAGTGCCACTACAATCGTTAGTGTACAGTGTGAACAGCACAGGGGAGAGAACTGTACCTTGAGGGGCGCCTATGGAAGTGGACCTAAGGGATGAGAGAGCTTTTTGAAAGCGAACTGACTGGGTCCTATTTACAAGGAAGTTGACAATCCATAGGATAAGCCTTGGCGTTACATTGTAACATAGAAGTTTTTTAGCTATGAGATAGGGTTGTATAGTGTTGAAGGCTGAAGAAAAGTCTATAAAAAGAATGCGTACAGAAGAGCCAGGTTTTTCTAAATGTGTGTATGCATGGTGCAGGAGTGTGAGTGTGGCGTCATCAGTACATCTGTTTTGCTTGTATGCAAACTGGAAAGGATCTTGATAGGGCTTGACCTGATCGAGCAGTCTAGAAAGGACAACACGCTCAAAGCACTTCATTACTATAGAGGTGAGAGCTACAGGGCGATAGTCATTGAGTGTCTTGGGCTTGTTGTTCTTGGGGACAGGGCAGACTGTAGATGTTTTCCAGAGCCTAGGTACAGTGCAATCCTTCAGAGACCAGCTAAACAAACGGCTATAAACAACAGACAATTGACTGGCACATACTCTCAAAACTCTACCGCAAATATTATCAGGGCCTACTGCTTTCTTAACATTCAGTTTGCTAAAAAGCTTCTCAACCGCCTTGCCATGGATCTCAAAGTCTTCATCAACATTGCCTGCCACATTTACTTCAAGCTGGGAAATCATGCTATCTAAATCATCCTTCAGATCATCTTTCTCAAATCTACAATAGAACTCATTCAGTTTTTCAGAAAATTCAGTTTGTTCTTTCATTGGCATGCTACTGCTACTGAATTTTGATTTATTGAGGCCTGATAAAGTTTTAAGTCCTTTCCATGCTTCTGCTAAGCTACCTGATTCAAACTGTGACTCTACTTTCTCTTTATACTTTTTCTTAGCGTCTAAAATCTGCTTCCTCAATTTATTTTGTACTGCTTTCCTATCTACTCTGTCTCCAGTCTGAAATGCAACTCTTTTCTCATTCAATGTGGCTTTGAGAGACTTTGAAATCCATGGTTTGTTGTTGGGATACAATTTCACTGTCTTAGATGGAATAATCATATCTTTACAGAAATTCACATAGTCAGAAGTTACTTCAGTAGCTTCGTCTACACTGGCACTAGAATCAAGAAACACGTCCCAATCTGTACACTCAAAACACCCCTGCAACTGTTCTACACTATCCTTAGACCACACCTTAACTAACTTCTTCACTATGGGCTCTGTCTGGATTTTGGGTTTGTATGCTGGGACAAGAAACACAGTATTGTGGTCAGAGTTACCTACGGGAGGGAGGACGAACGATCGGTATGCATTGGGGACGTTTCCATATACTAAATCTAACGTCTTGTTCTTACGAGTGGGGACAGTCACGTACTGGTGAAAAGTCGGTAAGCTCGTGCGTAAGTCACAGTCGTTAAAGTCACCTGCAATAAAGTTGGGGGCGTCAGGGGAGATAAGCTGTAACTCTCTAATCACATCTGCTATCTGGGCTGAGGCGTGGGAGGGGTTGGAGTGAGGGGGGGTGTAGATGACCGTTACAAAGATCTGACCAAACTCACGGGGGAGATAACGGGGTCTGAGTGAAACTGACAATAAGTCTACATCACGTGTTGTAAGCTGTTTCCTAACCATTACGCTTGACTTGCTACACCACCGTTCATTAACATACAGGCCTACTCCGCCACCCCACCGTTTCCCACTAATCTTACAATCTCTATCAGTTCTAAACGGCGTACCAAAACCGTCGATCGCAACACTATCATCACTCACATCTTCGCTCCACCACGTTTCAGTAAAGCACATCAAACACACATTCTTATACTCGCTCGTCAAACGCACATTCGCTACCAGTTCCTCAAAGTTCATATTATCGCTCTTGGGTCGAATAGAACGCACATTCGCCATGATCATGGATGGTAATGGAGGCCTGTTCTTGTTTCTTCTCAGTCGTCGCATCAACCCCCCTCTCTGTCCTCTCTTTCTCTTTTTCACGCTGCTCTTGCACTCGGCGTCATCGCTCGGCAACACAGTTCTCCTCATCTCGTCAGGCAAGTCGCACGCACAACGGCTACTGCCACTCAAAGCTCTCAGCAGCAGCAGGGACTCCCGAGTATTTTGAATCCTGCCACGCGCGTTGCTGCCGCCGCCATCTTGGTCTGAAAGACTCGCTACACAGACACCCTTCAACACGCAGATACACGCCAACACAGTCAAAAACATCTTAGAAATGTCCACAGATTTCATCCTGAAGCCTTCACACAGCACTCTGACATATACAAACGTGAACAGTGAGCAGAGTTATAATTATTATAAGATAAGCGCATTATAAATACCGTAATTATTATTATTTTATTACTACTTATTATTGTGTGTAGTGTACATCTTCTATCGCAGAACTGTTCGTGTGGGCTTCATTTTCGTGTTGATGCAGAGGAGGCTCTAGTTTTTCCTGCTCCAACCAGCAATGTCCAAAGTGAGTGTCCCTCGAAATGACTAAGAGATGATGGTGGTGATGAAGATGATGATTGATGATGATGATGATGATGATGATAATAATAAATTAAAATGACCAAGAGATGATGATATTAATGATGATGATAATAATGATGATAATAATAATAATACTAAATTAAGAAAATGAAAACAAAACCACCGCCACCACCAACACCACCGTCACCGTCACCAACACCACCACAACCACACACCGCCACCTCCAGCACCACCACCACCACCACCACCACCACCACCACCACCGCCACCACCGTCACCAACACCACCACTACCACCACCACCACAATAATAACATACTAATACTACTGCTACATGTACTAAAAAAAATTAACTGCCAGTGGGCGCAAAATTATATCTTTTCAAAACAGCACAAATTCAACACCAAATTATCCCATCAAACAAATGGGCATGGGTATGAATAGGATTATCAAGAGGCAAAGAACCTCATGAGCCCCTTGCTTCTGATGGAGCTCATGAGGTTCTTTGCCTCTTGCAGTCGGGCGGTGTTCGTATTTTTCAGGCTTTAAAGGGTTACCGCTATAGGGTTTGCCTTTCCTCTAATGGATCATAAAGATAAGCGCAAAATATGTCTATTTTGTCTTCTATGTAGTCTTTGGTCATTTAATAAATATGTAAAACGTTTTAACGCTTTATGCCTGCAGAGTTCCTAACAATCGGAATACCAACTGTGAAGCGACAAACAGAAAACTACATCAATCAGACTGTGACGTCACTGCTTTCCAATATGAATGACGAGCAGAAAAATGAGGTCATCATTGTCATTCTCGTGGCTGACCTTGACCCAGTTCTACAGAACGCAATTTCACGAGAGTTGTACGAGAGTTTCAACCACGACATTGAAGCTGGCCACGTCCACGTCATAAAAACTCCTAGCAACCTTTATTCCTACTTCAAGGTAACCCTACATAAGAGTTGCAGTGTTGCTAACACATTCCACCCCAGGACCGAAATCCCCAAATTTTGATACTGCTCTTAAAAGGACTACCTTACAATTCTAGAGACAGATCGAGCATGATAGATCAAGGGTTGTGCCAGAATAGCGTGGCGCCTATGGGTGCCAAGCTATTCTGACACCTCTCTTTAACTGAGGGGCTGAATGAGTTAAGATTCAAGATTCATTAATGGCTCTTTTTTTACAGCTGGCAGCTCAAGCTGCCGCGCGACAACTTTCTGTAGCACACAACGGGTGGCGAGATCCGTCCAGACAAGGTTTACTTTCATTGCGTGTGCTCGGCTATTTTTTATTGCAGGAGGTGTCCTTACAAGCCGCTACCCGGCATCCGCACGGGATCCAGATATGAACTATTAACAGAATTACTTGGTGGCAGAGTACATACTACTGAAATGTTATTTAATAAGCATGCAGTAAAAAGAACAGCAACAACATCTGAATTGTGTCTTAGACACATTCTGTTCGGTTGGGGTGTTGGATAAAAATAATCAAAGTATAAATACCGACGAGCGAAATTAAAAAAAATGTCGCATTTCTCTTGCTCGTCGGTATAATATGTACTATTTGAAGTGTCATACAAGAGTGGTACAAGAGTGGTAAATTGCAATACAACGGAAATTAGACGTACACTTTGCTACTTAGATACAAAAGTGTCAAGTGTGCTCCCGCGTTCAAAGTTCCATGTTCCTAGCAAGTTAACCCTATCACTACGAGAAAAATACGACCACACCCAACTGCAACGCCAAAGAACACCCTGAGCTTCTGCTTCAGCGGGAGCTCAGGGTGTTCTTTGCCGCTAGCTCGCTTAATTTATATCTGTGTTCCTTGAACGGATGAGGTAATTTGATGTTAAATTTTCCAAGGTTTCAAGGACGCAATATGTGCCCAGTTGCAGTGGAGGGTTTACTCCTTTCTTGTCAATGGAAACTGCCTGTGTTAATTTACTTTTAGTTAATGTACCTCATTCAGCCCGACGGCCGTATTTCCCAAATGTTGAAGGCGTCATCTAATGGCTATGCACCAGTTAAAAGAGACGGATCGACCATGATAATTCAAGGGCAGTGCCAGATTAGCTTGGCGCCGATAGGCGCCAAGCTAATCTGGCACTACCCTTGAATTATCATGGTCGACACATCTCCTGCTGTAGTGCGTCAGGGCTAAATGGGTTAACGCCGCAAAGCCCCAGTCATTCAAAGAACATGGACACACAATGGTGTCAGCAAGAGGCACAGATCCTCATGAGCACCCGCAACTGCGGTGGCGCATGGTGCTCTGTGTCTCTTGCAGTTGTCTTTCATTCACGTTTTCCTGGCGATGAAGGGGATACATTTGTGTTTGGGTGTGTCAACAGGACTGAGTAGTAGACTGAGTAGACTGAGCGCGATTGCCGATAAATGCAACAGCACGTGGTTTTATAACAGTATTTTTTGGATCGAGCGACAACAAATTTGCTGTGCAGGGACGAACGGGGAAAATATTGACGTAACAGTATACACAATATTAACCCTTTACACAGGAACTAAATGACCTCCATTCCATAGAATGGAAGTCATTTAGTTCTGGGAGTCAAAAGGTTAAACGCGTTAACCCAGAATTCCGCTAGAGTCCGTCAATATGATAATATTCAAATTCAAATTAGTATTAAAATTACTGCATTTTTTTCCGGAAAGGGATGTTAGTGTCAAAGTGTCACAGTGTAAATAAAACCCCAACAACAACAAAAGAAACACAAAAATAAATGTTCAATATGATGAAAAAACCACCCAACACCATATTGGGAGTACGTCGGCTTTACTAGCCTTCTTTTTAGCCAACGTTGCCATGTGACAAGATGTAAAAACAGCATCAAAGTGTACAAATTACAAAGTACAGATTTCAAAGTAATCATAAACTGTTTTCACCCTGGTAGTCCGACAACGTATAAGAGTACAGAAATGTTCGCAGGCAAACATTCAAATCGAATCTCATTACGCATTTCTCTCGCCCAAGTCTTGGTTGGCTTAGTAATCTACCGTTTCACGAACGTAGCTGAAGACCAACCGGCCACAGACTCATAGAACCTTCTAATGCCACGTTTACATAGAAACTAACGCCACACCATATACCATAGTCTACCGCGCGGTGCTGTCTGGGATCCATAGTGTACCTCTAGGCGGCAAAACAATCACGGATTACTGTACACTGGAATCAATGACATCACGCTCCTCACCAAAGCGATACAAACATCTGAAAGTGAAACAAACAAAACTTTCTGATTCATCGTCAGTGCTGTAGATGTCCAATGTTTACAATGTTTGCTCTACAAAGCAGCGGAACTCAACAGAATCAGCGAATAGCGGCTCAGACCGGCGCAGCCAACAAACAGGCTAAAGCGAAACTGTCGTCTGTGAGATTTTTGGTGTCGTATACTATCATTTCTAGACAGACCTCCCGACTTCCATTCTCAAACTGTTTGATTCATAGTCACCGAGAGCGAAGCTCGAGGTAGCTCGTAGAGCATGCCCGCAATGAACAGCGCTTGGAGTCCATGCTATGTTAAAAACGTGTAGGAGTGATGGCGCTCAAATACTTGACGAAGGAGGAAGAAAATAAAGCCTAAAATTAATGCTATACTGTGTCCAAAGCTGTTCTGCTACTTGAAAGTACTTCGCAAACTTTGAAGCAAAGTGTCACCTTTTGACGCTTGTCCTTCGAATCGACCCACTCGGGATCGGACGCCAGTCTTGGTTTTGTAAATTTGCGGTGGACATCACTTCGTGTGAAATCATGAGACCGGTCATGTGATCCCCAGTCTAAGGATAGTAACGCGCGTGAAAATGGAAATCAGCTCGTGTATGCGAAATCGAAAGAGCTGACGACAATAAAGATAATGCGTTTTTAATACATCTGATTGTCTGTTGTTTACCATAGTACGTGTGTGTAATGGCCTCTGGTGCCTACTGTGGCAGTAGTTCGTAGACCAAGCACATACCAAGGAACAGCGCTTGGAGTCCCTGCCGCATGCTCAAAACGTCATGGCGCGGCGCTAAGCGACAAAAATATTAAAAAAAGAAAGGAAGAAACCAGAGAAGCAGCCTACCTGGAGCTCCTATGTCACCATAAACTCATGTAGGTTTCATTAAATGCACAAGCCACGGTCAGCTACTGCGACGTGAACGATTTCAGATCTCCCGCAATTTTGTCCACAAGAAATTGAAGAATTTGGGCGGAAAATAGATTCCATGTTATTAGCATGTATGATGGTATTCTTGTTCATAATTCCTTTGACGCCTCATTTTTGCAGTACATATGAAAACACTGTACTCCTTGGGAAGGCTCTTTACTGGACGAAAAAGAAAAATTCTAAGTAATTCTGCACCACCACCTAATACTTTTACCAAGACAACTCTGCGGCGGAGATACACGCATGACGTGTTCAAAATTGTATATTTCTTTCGGTCTAACGACGAAAACAATCTACCCCATGCACCTAACCCGCTTCGATTCTAGTGTGCACCATGACACCTACAAGTCAATTTAGACCTTCCGAGAGAGTGAGGATCCAAACTATATTGTGCGCCACCACCATTTTATCAGCTAAGTTAGTGCGCCACTGATTTTCCGCGGTTGGCTTCTGGGCCTTGGTTCTAGAGCCCCCCAAAATGTCTGAGGCCCCGACCGGGGTTAAGCTCGAAGTGACTACAAATCAAACAGTTTGAAAATGGGAGTGTGGAGGTATGTCTAGAAATGATAGTATACGAACACTCCACTTCTATTCTTTGCTGTTCACACATGTACGGTTTAGCAACCTTTAAAAAAAAATCCCTTCTATTTATGGAAGGGATGTTTTTAGGATGGGTCGCGGTGGGGCGAATGTCAAAGGCGGGCAGGCCTAAACCTCTGACAACTGAAGTAACAAGATAAAAATTACGTCATGTCTAGTTACGCTAACCTTGCTGCTGAACGTACATTTGGCGTGAAAGGCCGTATGTGTGTGTGTGTGTGTGTGTGTGTGTGTGTGTGTGCGTGTGTGTGTGTGTGTGTGTGTGTGTGTGTGTGTGTGTGTGTGTGTGTGTGTGTGTGTGTTGATATTGCTGTACGTACAAGCTTGAAACTTGGCGAAATAATGTATTTATGGGGTGGCTAAGAGAGCCTCCGAACATGTTGTAACTGGATGTCACAAGAAAGACGAAAAAGACCGATTATAGAAGGTCGGTTGACCCAGATTAGAGTCCGTAATTTTTGTCATATTTACTTGAAATTTTACGTTTAGTTAGTTTGGAGAAAGACATTGTATGAGTTCGCCAGATTTGTACCCTTTCAACTATTTCAGTAAAAATTAATTCCTTTCAGAAAAACAAAACAAACAACCCCCCCCCAAAAAAAAAAAACACAAAAAAACAACAACAAACAAACAAAAAAGAAACCAGTAAAAAAACTCTCACTTCTGGAGAAAGTCAGACAGTGGGTGTGACGTAAAAGAAGCGACTCCGTCACCACTCAGTCATTGACGCAATACTCTAAATATGACGTAGTTCTCTCTCTCTCTCTCTCTCTCTCTCTCTCTCTCTCTCTCTCTCTCTCTCTCTCTCTCTCTCTCTCTCTCTCTCTCTCTCTCTCTCTCTCTCTCTCTCTCACGGATTTGTTTCATTGTTATATCCACTGTGCCTTAAGGTGAATCTGCACTTTGGAAAGTGAAACTAGTAAATTTTGGGTTTTATTAATGTGTGGACTGAATAGCACCGGTTATAACGTACTCATTAGAGGCCGGAGTGTGATTGTGTATTAACAAATATCGTTAACTCTTCGTTATCTAAATTGTTTTTTTTTCTTCTGTACAACGATCAGTCGTACAGACGTGTGAGAGAAAGGATAACTATTGACTATTCACTGTAAAAAAGGTCTTTTGTCGTCGTGTGTACACTAGTGTTTATATACAACGAACAATATGGTGAGTGCATCCACTGGCTCAGCCACTCAAGGACTGAAAATCGGACATTTAAATGTGTATCATTTATATCCGAAAGTACATGATGTTTCCCTGTTTCTGAACCAGCCGTCACATTTCCATCTCTTTGGTCTCATTGAATCTCGTCTGGACTCTCGAATCGCTGACGCATGTGTCATTATTCCAAATTTTTCTCTTATTCGACGTGATGCAACTTCTCCTGGACATACTGGGCTAGCTGTTTATGTGCACTGCACTGTTCAGCACAGGGTACGCAGACGTCTTGATCTTGAGACCAGGGAGGTGGAATGCGTGTGGTTGGAAGTCAAGCTTCCTAACACTTCGCCACTGCTAGTTGGCTTTGTGCATAGGAATCCAGCATCCACCGCCGAGTGGTATGACAACTTTATACAGGTAATGGATAAAGTGAATGACACAGGCAGGGATATACTCATCCTCGGCGATTTTAACATTGACATCTGAAAACCCCATTCGATGTGGCAATGTACAACAATGCTTTTTGGACTAAAACAGATGATTACCACTGCAACCAGATTAACATACTCTTCGTCTACTTGGATGACCACATCTATACTAACAACCCAGAATCTATCACTGAAACTGACGTCCCTTCACTAGCTGTCAGTGACCACTTTCCCATCACCTGTACATGGTCATGTTATGTTCCTAAACAGAGCCGAACCCAACATTTATACATTACTTACAGATGTTTTAGAAAAATAGATAGAGATAGTTTCCTTCATGACCTCAGTTTATTGACGTTTTATGAAGTTTACAATCACAATGATCCTGATGTAGCGCTCTCACTCTGGCCTGAGCTGTTCCTCGGAGTGCTAAATAAGCATGTCCCCTTAAAAAGGAAACGAGTCCGGTGCCGTGAGCCCCCTACCTGGAATACGGAGGAGATTAAACAAACCATGGAAGCTAGAAATCTAGCCAAGCGAGACAATTCAAAAGGTTACGTAACAGAGTCAAATACTTTATCAGGGTGGCACGAAAAGCACTGGTAGAGAAAACCATACGTGACGGGAATCCGTCTTCCATATGGACAGTTTTAAACTTACTAACCAAGACTAGTAAAAATCATTCTGCAAATACGACTGCCAACCTTACAGCCGATGCTTTTAACGACCACTTCATTTTAGCCCCGAAATCTTTACTACATGCTGAAGGCTTGGATCAGGTAGAACATGTCGCATCGCAGAATTAGAAGCTTACTGACTTTTGTAAGAAAAGACTGTCCGCGGGCGATGCTTTCAATGTCCCCTTCATCGCTATACATGAAGTGGGCAGATTTATCTCTAGTCTCAAGAACAAAACGTCAGGTGGCTTTGATGGTATCAATGGGTTTATCCTCGAACTTTCTCTTCCATACATTGTGGAAAGCGTAACCTATATTTACAACCTATGTATTCAAAATAATATTTTTTTTTCCGGCGGCTTTCAAAAGATCTAAAGTGGTGCCTATTCCCAAAACAAAAGACACATCTGATCCAAATAATTTTCGGCCCATATCCATATTATCTATTCTGTCGAAGCCTATTGAGAAGCATGTACACAAACATCTTCTCTAATTCCTGGAAGAAAAGTCTCTCCTGAATAAATATCGATCTGGTTTTCGCCCTAAACATTCGTGTCACACTGCCTTGGTTCATATGATTTACACTTGGCTGCTCAAGATCAACAGAAACAAAATGTCTGGTGCTGTCTTAACTCTGAGATGTTTGGAGCGCACGCACGCACACGCATACACGATGTCACAGAGTGACTATTAGGTATAGTTAAAAGATGGTCAGTGTTAATATGTTTGGTCCAAGACAAGGTTGGCGCACGAAGTACGGTATATTGAATTAGACGGGTTACGGTAAGATTGTTATTCCATATTTGCTGACATAATTGATAGTTAAGGTTTAGGAAAGGCAGCTCGAGTGAATGAGATGAGACAATTGAAGTGTTAGAGTGGTTGTTGTCCACTATGTTCGCCTAGTATGCCAGGGTCGTGCAGGCAGCATTGACCAAGGCAGGACCATGTGAGATAAGGGACACACAACCGATGATCAGGCGAAATGTTGTGAGTGAAATCGATTATGTAAGCTGCCATGACATGTCCAGGTGTAAAAGGAAGGTTTCAGATGAACACGTGAATAGATGGTCACGTTGTAGAAATGACGTAGGACCTTGTATGTTTGTCGCCATGGTGGTCACTCTCTAAAATAAGTAAACTACGTAATGAATCGGCCTTCCTCACTCTACCACTTCACTCTCCAGCGCGTCCAGAACAATGCTGCCCGCCTCGTCCTCAAAAAGAAGAAATCCGACCACATCACTCCCCTGCTCAAACTCCTTCACTGGCTCCCCATCCCCCAACGCATCCAATGCAAGATTCTGTCTCTCTGCTACAAATCCCTGAACAACTACGCTCCTACCTATCTCTCCAACTTACTTCACCCCTACACTCCTTCCCGCTCCCTCAGCTCCGCCTCCGACCCTCTCCGCCTCCTCATCCCCCGCACCAAACTCAGCACTTTCGGCCCCCGCTCCTCCGTCTACGGTCCATCCACCTGGAACACTCTCCCACTCTCTCTCCGTCAGAAACACTCTCTCTCCTCCTTCCAGTCCGCCCTCAAAACTCACCTCTTTAAACAGTTCTAGCACTATATCACCACACCCCCCACCCCAAGCTGACCGTCGTAATGTATTTTCACTATTTGTGGTACGTGAGTCATTGTCTAAAGCGTGCGCATGCGTGTGCGAGTTGTGAGTGCGCGCTTAGAGTTATAATTATTATAAGATAAGCGCATTATAAATACCGTAATTATTATTCATTATTTTTTTTTAATCGATACGGTGATTGGCTATGATTTGTAGCCGTAGTTTTGAGATAGTATTTAACCCACAGGCTCTATGGAGGGACAAAAAAGGGACGGAGAGAGATTTATGAAGTTAGGACTGTTCTCCATCCCGGCACCAGCTTTGGTGCTGGGATGGGCTACAGGATATACTAAGTGGATATACGACCACTATGCGTCGTCTCATCTAGGATGGTGTCAGGGGTGAGCAAACCATTAATTATTAATCACTGTAACGAAATAGATCAGTAGTAAATCTAAAGAATATTTGATTATCTCTGTTATGCTGCTTGCATGCGAGGGAGGTGTGATTGATGTCATGTTCTCGTGTGACTTGTTCAGTGGTTATTGTGATTGTTTATGTGACCTCGGCCGGTGTACATCTCTGCAGCCAAGCGAGTCAAACTCCCCTTATATCTGTCTATGTCTCTTTATGAGCCATATGCACAGATATTTAGGATAAACGATCCCCATAGTAACTGCTGGGTGATAACACACACAAATATCGACGCGCTTTCGGAAGAGCATGCAGGTATACTTAGTATATCCTGTAGCTACTTTTTGAGTAATAAATAATTCAGTTTAGCAAGTTTTGAATGCATTATATACTCCCATCAAACAGTCAGCCCTGCAAGAGGCTGTGTGGAACTAAACAATCAGCCCTAAAGAGGCTGCGTGCCTTTCGGATGAGTGACGGGAAACATCAATTTCGTCAATGTGTACACGGCGTCGTGAGACTAGCGATGCCATGACGTGAAGCTTACAGTGAGGTCATTTTGCTGCTCGTTCTATTCTTCTTCATAATTCCTGTCGATACTCCAGCTCACTAATGGCGGGAAGCGCGGTGTGTCCGTCTTTATTTGTGTGTGCCGGCATGTGTGTTGTCAGAAGTTGGCTTAGAGAGAAAGGAAATGGATCAGAAGGATAAGCTTAAAAATTTAAACAATTGTGAATATTCATAAAAGAAAAACGCATGTGAGCTCCAAACAATACGGTAGTCTTTGGGGTGAAATCTTCATCTTGTTCAATGAGAGATATTTCAACATCAGAATCAGATCAAAGACAAAAGGTAGAGACCCTTGATAGCGAGGACAGCTCTCATAGAAGGGACTTTGTCGGGTATGGTTCATCCCTTCTTGTTAAACATTCAGTTTGGAAAAACGAACGTGGCAGAACAAGCACACACACAAACAAATAAGCAACAAGAAGATGCCACAGGCATAACTTTTAATGTATCAATCACCAGTTGATTGATTAATTGAAACCATGTGTGCTGATCGGCTGTCATTTGGCACTTAGTTTGCGGTTCTTTTTCAGGTGACGAAACTAACGTGGGGTCAGAATAGGCAGCACGTGACGTGGCGGTCCAAACAGAATATTGACTACGCTTACTTGATGAAATACTCCGCACCGCTGGCACAACACTACATGCAACTGGAGGATGACGTCATCACAACCGAAGATTACGTCGGACGTATAAAAAGCTACATTCAGCTACAGAAAGACCAGTGGACTTGCTTGGAATTTTCTGAACTTGGATTCATTGGTATATCAAAAACGGCCGTACATGTTTATATATGCTGGTCTGTGCTTTCAACCGTAAGGTCCAAAATCGCAAACCAGCACGCGAATTTGTCTATGTTTGGGTTTGTAGTTGTTCACAAGAGCAAATACAATCGTCGACTACGTCAAACATCCGCAGACGGACACAGGAGAATAATCAACAGTAGAGGTAGGGATGGCAGAAAATCGAAGTAACTGGCCTTTTCCCGTTTAACAAACAAACAAACAAACAAACAAACAAACAAACAAACAAACAAATAAAATAAAACAAATAAACGGAAAGAAATAAAATAAGATACGATACGATAAGATAAGACAATAAAAGATAGGATAAGATATAACTATGTACCCACTCCATAAAGTTTGTCCTTCTTTGACACATGTATTGATATATTGTATAACAAGCAAATTAATATTCATGAACTTGCTTAATATACTTTCCTTCCCAAAATCCCTTGCGCGCCAAAAAGACTCGATCTTGATGGTACTTGCATTTTTTTAAACGGAAACGCGAAATATTTTCATACTGCAAACTTAATAAGCTCCTTATGTGTAGTAGTAATGAAATACTACTTAGCGTATATGGACGCGCGAAACGTTATTTAGATCCTATACAAAAACACACACACACACACACACACACACACACACACACACACACACACACACACACACACACACACACACACACACACGCACGCGCGCGCGCGCGAGCGGAGAACAGACGCCAGTCGCTGCACTGACTAGTAAAATTGACGAGCTGTCAAATGGCGACATCGACAATCTGAGAAAAGAACTAAATAAACAAACCTTCTGGCATTCTCCGCACTTATACGTGATCTATTTACAAGTAGAATTTACTCAGCAATACGAAGCACCGATGTCTTTATAGTAAGACAAAATTTACGCGCTGAGCCGCCGTCTGCCATTCAAGTGTTTTGTCTGAACACTGCAACCAGCAGCAAAATGAATGACGCGAGGCACCGTTTTGTTTTGGACTGGGTACATAAATTATATTGAGCAACAATTTGCATGATATAGTGCCGATAACCGACAGATGTGACTTACGACTCGGACATTTTGATTCGGGTCTCGTAATCACATCTGCCTATTATCGGCCCTATATCAACCAAAATGTTGCTCAGTATAATATATTATTGCCAGATGTAAAAACACATTAGGAAATCGTCTTGGAACTGCGCATAATAAAAGAAGGACATAAGACTCGGATAAGATATAATTAAATTGGTCGCGGGCACATACACACACACACACACACACACACACACACACACACACACACAAACAAACCCACACATACACACACACATACATGCACATATGCACACACAAACAAACAAACATAAACAAAACCAAACAAACAAAAAACGAAAACAAAGAAAGAGAAACAAAAAAAAAAAAAAAAAGCGCGCACGTATGCACGCACGCACACACACACACACACACACACACACACACACACACACACACACACACACACACACACGCACACGCACAGACACACACACATACACACACACACGCACACACGCATGCGCATTCACATGCACGCACGCACGGATACGACATCATGGCATGCAAGTTTAGACGTCCGAAGATTGTTTTGTTAACACTCTGGCTATCGGTAGCTCTCTTGGTCGAGGTGACTCCTGCAGTAATCAGCTCGACCAAAATCGCTATCGACAGCCAAAGGGTAATCAGCATTACCACACATTTACAATCAACAGTTTTTCTTTTTTGATATATGCGGCGCGTCTCCAATGAATTAACAGTCTCAAAGTCGTCCTTCAGCTTCTCTGCCATTTTTTTCCGGCTCGGAAGATGAAGAAACGGGAAGCCGTGACGCGTCGACACCGCTGATTTTCTGCGAGGCAGCAACATTGCTCCAGCCTTGCGGGCTGCCACAAGAAATTAGACTCGGATTGTATCGGGTGGCAAGTTGTGTCGGCAATATTACTGGCGCCCCGCAATGTGGCCGCAACATTGCCGCCACACAAAATGCGGCCGGCAGTAGGTGTCTGTGGTAATAATAATAAATCATAATTACGGTATTTATAATGCGCTTATCTTATAATAATTAAGTAACTCTAAGCGCGCTCTCACAACTCGCGCACACATGCGCACGCTTTAGACAACGACTCACGTACCACAAATAGTGAAATACATTACGACAGTCAGCTTGGGGTGGGGTGTGTGGACTGGTGATATAGTGCTACAACTTTTGAAAGAGGTGAGTTTTGAGGGCAGACTGGAAGGAGAAGAGAGAGTGTTTCTGACGGAGGAGAGAGTGTTCCAGGTGGATGGACCGTATACAGAGAAGGATCGGGGGCCGAAAGTGCTGAGTTTGGTGCGGGGGATGTGGAGGCGGAGAGGGTCGGAGGCGGAGCGGAGGGAGCGGGGAATGAGTGTAGGGGTGAAGTAAGTTTGAGAGATAGGCAGGAGCGCAGTTGTTCAGGGATTTGTAGCAGAGAGACAGAATCTTGTATTGGATGCATTGGGGGATGGAAAGCCAGTGAAGGAGTTTGAGCAGGGGAGTGATGCGGTCGGATTTTTTTTTTCTGAGGACGATGCGGGCAGCATTATTCTGGACGCGCTGGAGAGTGAAGTGGTGGAGTGAGGGAGGCGTGTTCCCAGCCCTTTAGGAACCCGAGGTGACTGTGGGTGGGTGGGTGGTTTGGGAGTGGAAGGTGGGCGAAATGGGGCAGGCATTACCGTATAATTATATGGTTTGGCCATGCCTCCTTTAAATGTTTTTTTTTTGTTCAAAATAAATAATAATAATAATGATGGCCTAATTGGCCCCGAGAGACGTTAAACGTTAAAGAGCAACATTTTTTTAAACGTGGTACATTCGTCTAGTTCCCTGTAAGGAAAATACTGTCGGGCCGACATCGGCAACAGCTGGCCCGTACACGGCTGTGCGCAGGCCAATTGTGGCCGACGTGGGCCTGATGACCTTTTGCTTTCTTGGTGCCCTTTGGCGATAGCTCTATTTGTTGTACATGAACCACATCTCCTCTTGTCCTCCCTCCCCCCCTCTCCTCTACCCCACCGAGTCCCAAGTCTTTGAATTTCTAAGAGTTTTAGGTCATACCTCCCTGGCAAATCATCCTACTACGTTAAAGATCGATGTATGTATACGTCGCACTAGCAGCGTTTTACTTTTGTTTGTTTGTTTTCTTCCCCAACAGGGAAACTGTACAAGTCAGAAGATCTGGAGCGCCTGGCCCAGGTTCTGCTGATGTTCTATCAAGAACAACCCGGGGACTACATTTACTCGTATTTTAACAATCTGATGACGCAGTACAAGAAACGGCTACGCACCCCCACCCTCTTCCAGCACAAAGGGACGCAGTCTTCTCTGAGCGGTAAAATATCATGGGTCACAGACAGGAATTACAATGTTTGTTGTCTGCTCACAAACCAAATATCCTTTTACCTGCCTACTTCCTATAAGTCCCGAAAAAAGACATGGTGTAACCCTTTCCGCCGTGCGTGGGTCAGCTAAGGCCGACGACGGCCGGAGGACCCTTTTCTTGCCAAGTGGTCCTTCTTCACAAGTTCATGTAAATTTAGCACTGCAATTATGGGACCGTGATTAACGCGGTCTGATTTCAGTATGGCTCCCGGGTACCTTGATATAATGATGCTGACCTGTGGAGATCCGAAAAACGACTTGGTCAGTCATTCATGGACACTTATTAGTAAAGTCACGTTTGCGCCGAACGACTCCCAACAACGAACGAAAGAAGAGTCAAGTCAGGGCATATAATCAGCTTCTACAAGAAGCATAGACAACAGACCGAACATCTCCGAGAGGCATAGATCCTCACGACCCAAGGAGGAGCATAAAAAACACTCCGAACATCTCCAAGAGGCACATGAGGATCTATGACTCTTGACGATGTTTTCAGTTGTTGTCCTTGCTTATGGCAGAAGCTGGTTATCCGCCGTGACTTCACTCGTTCGTTGTTGGGAGTCGCTGGGCGTAAGCGCAAAATCACTGTTCTCATTCTTATCTTGGCTGCAGGGAAAACCCAACGTCTGCAGGATCGTTTCTTTGACGAAATGGTCAAGAAGCACAAGGGGGACAACCCGCCAGCCCAGATCTATACAACCTTTAAGACTTACCTGAGCTTTGGTCCTCAGCAGGCTTACCATCTAGACGACGGATTCTTCTGGTCGAATGGCCCGCCTCAACAGGGTGATTCCTACGCCATAGTGTTCGACAAACCACAGAACGTGGATCGCGTCATTATAGAGACAGGATCGGTAAGTCAGCCCTCTGACACTCTTCAACACGCGAAGCTTCTCGCTGGCCACGCCTTGCTAGAGAACACTTCAGACGATCTGACCTGTGCCAACGAAACTGATCTTGGTGTATTCCAGGAAGGTCGAATTGCAGTCAAGGACGTTTGGAGCAAGGTGACGTTCGAGGTCGTGTGTTTGCGGGTTCAAGTGACGCAGAAGCAGACTGAGTGGGTGATAATCAGAGAAATTGCTGTTTTTCTAAAACCATCCTCCTCACTGGCGAACGAGGTGAGGTCAAACACGCAAGCGCAAAGTGAATTAAGTTGAAGGTCAATACACGGAGACAATTTCCGGAAATCAGAAGAGGGTCACAGATGCCCGTGTTTCGACGAAAACAGTGGATTGAAAGCCCGGACAAAGATGCGATATCGCATGTTTGTTCCGTGCTTTTAAATCTGCTTTTTTTTTTTTTTTTTTTTTTTTTTTTTTGGGGGGGGGGGGGGGGAAGTCAAAACTCGTGCAGTTTTGACTCACTTTTGATATTTGAACGACGTCTTTGAGGTGTCTGCAGAAACAGGTAATGAAAGGTAAAACGAGTGGGAAATAGACAGGGATTGTTTTCTTCATCTTCCACTTTATGGTGAGTGACTCCAGTGGAACCTCCCCAATTCACAAACGACTGTGCGCGGACCATCTGCGGCCGGCGTCTGCCCGATGACCTTTGACGTGATGGGTCAGTCTGTTGTTGTCAGGGTAGATGTCAACAGACAACTACTCTGAGTACAACAGAGGTCCTACTACTGATACAGTCAGTGGCGTAGGAACTCTGTGGGCAAGTAGGTATGGAGATACAGCCTCGCCAAAGAAAATTCCAACAATGAAAGAAACTCGCACAGAAAGGAAAATGACAACAAGGAAAGGAGGCTTAATTACAACACAATGAACTGTGTTGTAATGTCCATTCTAAGCGTGAATCGTCTTTAAACTTTCTTTGCAGTTTACATCTGTTGGTTTTTTCTCTTCTGGACATAATATGTCCAGAGTAGCCTTTGACCATACCTCCTTTATTGTATTTATTTTTCTTTTCTTTTCTTTTTTTTTTTTTGGGGGGGTGGGGTGGGGGTGGGGGTGGGGTGGGTGCGGGGGGTGGGGGAGGGGGGTCACATCTTCTTTGGCCATTGTCTATAGATATATACGTAAAGGTATACTTGGATAATATCTCCCCTCGGGAAAAATCCGTCGGGGAACGGAGGCTGCGGGCGAGAGGGTGTGGAGAGGGTGTGGGGGTAGGAAGAGGAGGACAAGATATGAACAGTACATTTCATACAAAACGGTCATATGCAGCTCATTAAAACGACACGCTTAAAAGTGCCTTCCGTTCCGACTTTGCCATACCTCCCCTAAGATCTTCCTACGCCACTGAATGGTATTCTGGTGACACACATGTTGTCGAAAGAAAACTTTTTTATGAGACAAATACGCTTGAGAGAAATTCTGGGACTATTTTGCAATGTTCGTGATCAGAAATATGTTTTCAAATACATGTGTAGGTCGACCTAGTTTATCGGGGTACGGAGCCGAAAAAAATAATTCAGATCTTGTTTTTCATTAAAAAAAAAATCATTTACTCTTTGCCGACTAAGTCTCTGCCTAGTAAGTAACCTTTTTTTAAAAGTTATTTTGTCAAGAGTTCATTTTTGGATCAGGTGGACATACCATGTAACGGCTTCTAAGGACACATTAACATTACAAACAGCCAGGCACACGCACCGCAAGGGAGCCTTACTTGCGCGGAAATTAAATCGCCATCCATAGGCAAAAAGCAAATGTGTTTTGGCCGATGTTAGCATTAGACGACCGGCGCACAACTGTGCGCCGGTCAGCTAAGGCTAACGTCGATCAAATGAATTCTTGTTCACTGAGTATCCACTTGAGAGCCAGCGCACAATTTCCAATAGCTGGGACCTGCCAGTCATAGTCCTAACGCCTCTGTTTTGAGTAGTTTTTCTATCTATCTATCTATCTATATCCCGTAGTCGTGCCGACAGTTGGGGCACCACTGATGACTTGGCAACCAGCTCCCTCCATTCCTCTCTGTTCACTGCCATTCTTAGCATATCGCCCAGCATCAGTCCTGTCCACTCTGAGATATTGTCCTCCCATCTTTTCCTCTGTCTTTCTCTCCTTCGTCTGCCTTGCACAGTGCCTTGCAGGATTGTTTTGGCAAGCCCTGCTGAACGCGTGACATGCCCATGCCATTATGAAAAAACACAAACTGAAGTGGTATGGGCATGTCACGCGAGCAGTTTTTAGCCACACTCAAAACTCTTGCTGCAATGCATAAGGACAGTTGGTTGGCAGTTACTGGCTTGAAGAGTTTCCCGCAGCTGGAGGCAGATATAAATATATGTACCCACTCCATAAAGTTTTCCCTTCTTTGACACATGTATTGATATATTGTATAAGAAGCAAATGAATATTCATGAGCTTGATAGATATACCTTCCTTCCCTAAATCCCTTGCGCGCTCAATAGACTCGATCTTGGCGATCCTTGGATTTTCAAAACGGAAACGCAAAATATGCTCACACTGCAACATTAACGCGCTCCTTATGTGTAGCAGTAATGACCTACTTCTTAGTGTGTATGAATGCTCGAAATGTATATCCTATACACACACACGAACGGAGAAAAGGCGCCAGCAAACGTGCGAGTCAGGCTGGACTGACAAGTGCCAAATTGACGAGATGTCAGCTTTCGATATCGACAACCTGAGAAAAGAACCAAATAAACAAACCTGCTGGCATTTTCCGATATTAAGCGTGATCTAGTTACAAGTAGAATTTACTGAGTAACACGCACGGTATATAACACGCTGCCGATGTCTTCATGGTCAGACGAAATCTACGCGCTGAGTCGACAGCGATATGCAGCCGTTTGCCATTCGTATGTTTTGTCTAAACACCGCCGTCATCCGCAAAATGAATGACGCCAGGCATAGTTTTGTTTTGGACTGGGTACATAAATTATATTGAGGAGCATTTTGCTTGATATAGTGCCTAAAACAGACAGATGTGATTACTTGACCCGAATCAAAAATGTCCTCGTCGTACCGACTCGGACATTTTGATTCGGGTCTCGTAAACACATCTGCCTGTTATCCGCACTATATCAAGCAAAATTCTGCTCAATATAATATAATATCTGCTTCCAGCTGCGGGAAACTATATATACATAATTATATACCTGATCAGTTGTTGCGATATATTGAAACGGATAATACTGATTCTGACCAATATTAATTTACTAAGTTTGTCTATATGTATTTTGTGTGTTGTATTTATTTCTTGTCTACACGTCGCGTTGTTGTTATAATCTTACATTTATGTCCTTAGAAAGTTAATCAGTGAGCGCACACACATGATTTACTTGTTGTAATCTCACATGCTTTCACGATTCATGCAATGTTTTTCATTCTGCATTAACTCATTCGAGCCGTGCCGCCTTCTGAAACGCGGCATAAACCGGATACGCGACATAAGTCGTACATAATGCTGTTCACTAAGTTTAAAAAAATAAAAAATAAAATAAAAACATGACAAAAGGGACTAAATCATTGTGAATCTTGACTTTTACTTACACTAATTTTTATCCTAATAACAGGTACTACATATTAATGAGTGTGAGTGCGTTCATGCGCCCGCGGTGTGTGTGTGTGTGTGTGTGTGTGTGTGTGTGTGTGTGTGTGTGTGTGTGTGTGTGTGTGTGTGTGTGTGATGGTGTGTGTATGTGATGGTGTTTGTGTGTGTGTGAGATGTGTGCGTGCGTGTGTGTGTGTGTGTGTGTGTGTGTGTGTGTGTGTGTGTGTGTGTGTGTGTGTGTGTGTGTGTGTGTGTGTGTGCGATTGTTTATCCATCCATCCGAAGATTTTATTAAAACAAATTGACACCGATCATATGTTCATGCCATGCTTTTAAAGCCACTGAGAGAAAATAATGCCCCACACAACTTTGTGATATTCGATATTATAAATGCTTTATAAACCTGTTATGTCAGATAAATACACATACATGTATTTATGCTACAAAGGTGTGCAAGCACAATGAAAACAATTTAACTCATTCGAGAAGTGCCGCCTCCGGATACGCGGCTTATGCCGCGTATCCGGAGGCGGCACGTCTCGAATGAGTTAAACATGGTGACACAGACGTGAAATACTTTTTTGTTGGGTGGGGTGGGGGGGCAGGGGAGTGGGGGCGGGGTGGGTGGGGCGGGGTGGGTGTTTAATTCGCTAAAATGACTTGCATACGATACAGTGGAAATAGCATAATTATAGGCCGTATTATGCCACTCTCCGCTGCTCAGTATCATATTTTGTGTGGGTAAATATGGCACTGTTTTACAGGAAATTATAATTAACCCCTTGACTGCCGACAAAAAGTAAACAAGATCCAATTGCACGAGACACAGATCTTCAAGAGCCCCCGCAGTTGCGGGGGCTCATGAGGATCTATGCCTCTTGCTGTCGACACTTTGTACCTCTGTTGCTGGGACGGCTGAGGTTCTTTGGCGTTGAATTAACCCATTCAGCTCAGACGCACTACAGCAGGAGATGGGTCGACCATGATAATTCAAGGGTAGTGCCAGATTAGCTTGGCGCCTGTCGGCGCCAAGCTAATCTGACACTACCCTTGAATTATCATGGTCGATCCATCTCCTGCAACAGGTGCATAGTCGTTAGATGACGCCCCCAAAATTTGGGAAATACGTGCGTCGGGCTGAAAGAGTTAACGAAGAATGCAAGAAAAATTACGTACGTCCAGTGGCAGTGAATGGGTTACAAATTAACCAGTGTGTAGTGTGTATTGTGGGTAATGAGTAAAGAAGAGGGGTGGGGATGGCGCCAAGCTAATCCGGCACTACCCTTGAATTATCATGGTCGACCCATCTCCTGCTGTAGTTCGTCAGGGCTGAATGGGTTAAAGGAAAGAAACAGCAAATTTCACTGCATAACACACTCTTGACAGAAAAGTATCTGTGCTTACAATCCATTACTTACGATTCAACTACAATCAAACTGGCGCATATTTAATTGTTTGAAGACCATCACAGGTTCTACAAAGATTGTATTATTGTTGTTACTAGTGAAAACAACTGAAGGCAGCTATTATAGCTTATTATGTACTAAATACAAAAATCAAGTATCAGGAATGACATACGCTTTATTTGAATGTTATAAAAAAGAAAACAAATATGGCTAGTGCACATACAATCACATCAAACGCATCCGAGTACAAAGAAACAAATACTAAATGTGCGGCAAGGTTGTGCAGCTAAGCTTTTCCTGAAAAAGAATCAAATAAAAGAACGACACAGAAAGTAGATAATGTCCCTTGACAGTTGCTCATTCAGCCCGGTCTCTCCGCAAGAGGCGTGGATTTTCACGAGCCACGCGCGCTGCAGGGGCAGGCTGAGTTAACCCATTTGGCCTCGACCTACTATCATCATAGCAGGAGATGGATTAACCATGCTAATTTAAGGGTAGTGCCAGCTAGATTAGCTTGGCGCCTACCCTTGAATTATAATAATAATAATGAATAATGAATGGTTCTTGTATAGCGCAAAATCTTTTTGTGGCAAAAACTCATTGCGCTAACACACGCAGTCAAACATGACATAGACGAGATGAAACATTACAAATAAATACAACAGGACCACGGATCTACGACAGAGGAAAAGCAAGCTGGAAGAAGTGAGTTTTCAACTGAGCCTTAAACTGAGGGAGAGTAGAGAGATTTCGAAGACTGACACTGAGGCAGCGAGTTCCAAACTGAAGGTGCAATGAAGCCGAATGAGCGTTCACCAACAGTTTTCAAGTTACGCTTCGGAGCCTTCAAACGTTTCTCACTGGAGGACCGCAGAGAACGTGAAGGCTGGTATGTGCAGAGTGAAGCAGAAAGGTAAGCCGGTAGAGTCCCGTCGAAGTGACGGTATGCCAGAGTTGCCATCTTGTACTGGCATCGAAACTTTACCGGCAGCCAGTGGAGTTCTTTAAGCATGGGTGTCACGTGGTCGCGTTTAAGCTTCTTTAGAACAAGCCGTGCAGCGCTGTTCTGAACTTGCAACCGACATACCTGTTCCATGGGCAGACCTGAATAGATGGAATTACAATAATCAAGGCGGGAAGTTACCAGCGCAGTGACTAGTCTAGCCGAAGCGCGTTCAGAGAGATAAGGCCGGATAGATGCAATGCGTCTGAGCTCCAGGAATGAGGCTCGACAAACACTGCTGATTTGATCGTGCATGGCCAGTGTCTGATCTATCTTGACACCAAGATATCTAACTGATGTTTTGAAGGGAATGGTGCTGCCAGCAATGTTGACAGAAGCACTGTTTACAAGTCGGAGCCGGGAGGGAGCACCAACAGGAATTACTTCAGTTTTGTCAGCATTCAACATCAGCTTGTTACTATTCATCCACGTTAAAACGTCGTCTATGCATGTTTCAATGCCTGACAGAACTGAAGAAAACTCATCAGGAGGTGCGCCCTTTGACAGCTCCGTGTCATCAGCGTATTTGTGGAAGTCACACTCATGAGCAGAAATAACGTCTGACAGAGGCTGGGAGTATAATGTAAATAAGACGGGTCCCAGGACGGAACCCTGAGGAACTCCGTACACAAGGGGGCTTGGAGCTGATACAATACCATCAAGAATAACACACTGACACCGATCACTGACATATGATTTAAACCAGTCAAGAACAGTGCCTTTCACTCCAATTATCATGGTCGAGCCATCTCCTGCAGCTGGCTCACAGCCGGCCGTTAAGTGACACTTCTGAAATTTGGGCAATGCGGCCTCGATGTCAGATAGGTCAAGGTTTCCTCAGGCTGTGAGAATTAGCCTGGTTAAGTCTGCAACTACTGAAAGAGCCGATGCGCAGCAGCACAACTGAGGTTATGCCTAAATTTGAAGTAAATCAGAGATGCACGGGATTCAAAATTTCAGTAGATCCATCCAGATCGTCTGATCCATTTGCAATATTCGTATGATTCTCAAGAGCCACTCCAGCCTATTGCTCGCAAGAATTTACCGCATTGACATCTACGGTGTTAAAGGTACGACTGCGGCGCCAAGGACACATGTAGCAGTGATCGGTGTGTCCCAGCATGATGGTCTCCTTTTCACTGGCTGAACATCCTTACTATTACGGGGTGCAACCTACTGCCAGCACATCTTTACTGTTACAGCCTCGACGTCCTTATTATTACGGGGTGCAACCTACTATTATTGACCTGATTTTTATATCATAATTAACCTCTGTTTTGATCGCACTCCGTCCACTGTTGCTTCATCACACGTCGACACCGTCCTGTCTTTAACTCTTTCAGCCCCGACACGCCACACAAGGCATGGATCGAGCATGAAAGTTCAAGGGTGGTGCCAGAATAGCTTGGCGCCCATAGGCGCCAAGCTATTCTGGCACCACCCTTGAACTATCATGCTCGATCTGTCTCTAGAATGGCATGCAGTCCTTCGAAGTGCAACTTCAAAATTTGGGGATTTCTGTCCTGGGGTAGAATGTGTTAAATGACTACCCTTTTCAGGCGTACGCAGTCCACTGCATACGTCAACTTTGTGCAGGCAGGGACTTGATCAACATCTATATTTCAAAAAGTGGTCTTGTCAACCTGAGCAAAGTCAGTCGGTCCGTTTCTCGTTCCGTGTGTTACATCAATCGGAGTCAGAAGTACTTGCTTCTTTCCCGGCTTTAATACACTCTGTTCGCACGCACGCATACACAGACAAAACCACACACAGCCACCTGCAAGACACATAGTTCCTCGTTGGCCCCCGCAGCCATCTTCATCAACAAGAATAAACGTCATTATTGACTAGTCAGTCGTGCGGATCTAAATTGATTAAAAAAATATAAGACAGGTATAAGGCATTTTCATTCAGCTAGTATTATTTTTTTCTGCAAAGTAAACATATGCGGGTCTGTCCTAGTGCGCAAATGTTCTCGGGCCGACGACGGCCGTAGTTGGCCCGCGCGCTGCCGTGCGCGGGAGAACTGCGGCCGTCTTCGCCCCTAAGACCTTTTGCTACTGGGGTATTGCTGTTGGGTTGCTATGTGTATATTATCCCCAAAATATTCTTGTTCCAATCACTGGCATATCGTCTACATAACAGAACATGTGCCCTTCGCACGTTTTTCACCCGAGTTAGATGATTCTGCCGATTCATCTTCCTCAATCTGCAAAACAGTGGCGAACACTTCTGACATCAGGGCAATCATGAAAATGCGGATCTGGACTTCCATCAAGAAACGACGTATTTCGTCGTCGTCGTTTTCAATTCCCGTCATTAGTATTTCTTCAGCTGCTGCCTCCGCAACATCAGACTTTGCCATAATGATGTGAATCTCTTCGCCGACCCTGTCATCAGCTTTTGTAATGGCTTCGTTTGTAAAAAATGATTTTCTCGGGAGGGACTTTAGAGCCACAACCATTTCAATAAGTTGTGAAACCTGGATGTTGAACACCAAGGCATCTTTGGTTTCATTTTCGAAAAAAACATGCCTGTTGCCCACTTCTTCCAGGACATGTTGTAAGTTTTTGGGGGCCGTTTTCAGCATATCTTCATTTGCCCTATTTGTTGGATCTGAATGGGTAAATACTATAATCATGTAGTTTACCACGTCTTCCCCGAACATCTCCTTCAGAATTTTATATGCGCGATATTCCTCTTCAGTAAACCTGACATCCCCTCTGATTACCAAGATGACCGCGTGGGGTCCAGGATGGCTCATTACTATGCACTTCGTGATCTCCTCTCGTACCACAGCATCAGTCCTGTCTGTGTCCACAACACCAGGCGTGTCAACAACCTGAAATAATGGTACATATAAAATCGCGTCAAAGTAGCACTGTAGACTCGAATCTGACTTAACTTACAGAGGTAACTTTCAACAGTATTGCGCCATCTTCGCCTTGTAGATGGCGGCGAGATGCTGTTGAAGATTACCTTGATATGTCATTTTAGACTGCGAGTTAAATAATTAAGTCAACTTTTTCAATAGCGAAGACAAGATGCACTTTCGGTTTGAAACCACCGAAGCTGAAGTGCGTTACTTTAAAAAGTGACGTTCACCAAAAGAAAGCAGACGTCAATAGTTTTGTATTATAGATAGAGGGTAATGGCGTATTGCTATCATACTGAAAAGATAGCAAAAGTATTGGAAAGAGGACAGATCATATTATTTTCAGGTTTCTACTGTGAACTACAGGCACCAGATCGGTAGTTATTTATCTCCGAAGTGAAAGGCCTTCAAAAGAGACTGAAATTCGGGTGCTTGGAAAAGAGCACTTTCAATTTGTCGGTCTACGGCTGTTTCTCCTATTTTAGTGTGACATATTAATCATTGGCTTTTGTCAAATGAAATATAGACTCTCCAAAGTACATGGACACTTTGCATCAGCGTCTCTGACCTTCCATGTGCAAAGTAGACAGATGCTAAAAGACGGACCCTGAAACCCGACAGTGACAATTAATATTCGCTGGTCGCGGCATGGCAGCTCGAACAGTAGAAGGAGGAAAATAAATTGCGAGTCATTCCTAACTGGCACATTGGGACACTTTTGGACTAAATTTGCTAAATTCCTTGACAGTTTCTAAAAATGTTTAAAATAAAGAACCGTACTGCCAAACTGTATTAGCCTCCCAAGTGCAAAATATTGTGTTTGATAAAAGATTGCTCTTCATTTTGAGTAACACAATGGTATCTTGACGTGTTCGGTCAACATATTTCGAATGTGCCTGTATGCTATACTATACGGCAAGCGTAATACTTTTCTGTCGGTAATATTTTCGAGGACCAGAGACATCTAAGATGTGGCTTTTGTCTGTTTCATTTAGATTAGCTGCCTGAAAGTTAGAACTGTATGGCTAGAGCTGTTATCAGTAAACATATGGTCCATGTTTTACTAAAAGAAAGGCAAAGAGAATACTGAAGTTTTCCATTCAAAACCACGCATGCTCCGTCGAATAAGCGGCTAGCGCCCACTTTTAAAAATACAGACACACCCCCTACGGCAGAAAGCGCCCCAAATTTTCAGCATTAGAGATGTAAGAAAATATGTAGTGCGGGCTGAGAGGCGACTTTTGGGGAGACGCTAGAGAGTCGTCTAAGAGACGCATACCTTAAGAATTTTCAAAGCTTCAGATTACCTTAATATAAACTTTCTAATTGTTAATAGTGTGTCAAGACAGTAGAGATATGCTAAAGCCATTGTCGTGCAGTCAGTCCATTTTCCAACACTGTGATTGGTCAGCACATAAAGATTGCAGGAGGTTCAATGCTCCATTGCCTACCTCCTAAAACCAATGCCGTACATGTAATTTTTTAATCAACTAGCTAATCCGCACGAGTCTCTAACGTACATTTTTCGTCTGAACATTAATATCATGCAAAGAAGTACCCAACGGAGAAAGAAACACGCTTAGAAAAGACGGGTACAACACAATTTATTAATATTTCGGGTAAATACCCTTTGTCAAAATAGACAAACAAGCAAACAGACAGATTAGCCGCTACTTATCTTCATTGGCAGAAGGAATGTTGAGTTGCCACATTCCTTCTGCCAATGAAGATAAGTAGCGGCTAATCTCTCTGTTTGTTTGTTTGTCTATTTTGACAAAGGGTATTTACCCGAAATATTAATAAATTGTGTTGTACCCGGCTTTTCTAAGCGTGTTTCTTTCTCCGTTGGGTACTTCTTTGCATATTACACGCTTGGCAGTCACCTTTTTGGTCTGGATTACTAATATTATGGCTATCCGGCACCTTCCATCATTAGAACAAACGGAAAAGACAAAGATCACAAGGTGGTACACGATAGGAAAATGAAAGAAATGCACCGTATGTCGACATGACTCAGGCGGGGATCACACTACACACGCGCTACACAGATACGTCGCAATTCAAACCTGACTTCAGACAGCTCGCAACTTTCTATTGTGCGTGTCAACACGTACGCTGTTTAGAAAGCGACACGCGTGCAGCAAGAGAGAAAGAGAATATATATAGAAAATGTGACAGATCTATGACACTTCATTTTGATGAAATGATCGATTCATTGTTGAATGCTTGTGTGAACTCAGTAGTGGTTGGCGAAAGATGCCAACAATAAATGCTTCATCTACGAAATCAGACATACCGTGTCCGGTCGTTTGACAATCAGCCCAGCCCTCACAACTTAGAAGTTGTGTCACTTTAAATCCAGTATATAAAGTTCTCACTTCCTTGTTATAGATTCTGAATTGTATCTGGCTACTCCAGAAACAGCACCGTTTAAACGTGGTAAACATTGAAATTCTACCGGTAAAAAGCAAGCACATTTCCACGACCAGGTATAAGAGCCCATGCATAAGAGAAAGATAATAAGAGATAACAAAAGCTTCAAAATCAATAATGCCGCATCGATCGATAAATCTCGCCATTTATGACAATAAACGCATCAACACGTTGCGTTTGACGCCGCGTATGCTGCGTACAGTGCCGCACATGCCGCGTATGTCGCCGCGCATGTCACGTATGGTGCCGCGTATGCCGTGTATGTCGTTGCGTATGCCGCATATGGTGCCGCACATGCCGTATATGTCGCCGCGTATGCCGCATATGTCGCCGCACATGCCGCGTATGGTGCCGCACACGCCGGGTATGTCATTGCTACCTGTATGTAACGTATGATGTTCCACTTGGCTCTCACTTGGCCAGGGTGCTGATTTATAATTTAGTGTAACGCCAATAATCGGCAGTACTGTGTCAGGCATGTTTGCTTAAAGGGACAGGGTCACTGTACATAACACGGCAATTGATTCATAAGACGATTCAAGTCTACTGCCAAGTGAGTGCCAACTGGTACTTGATAATAAACAACATAGTTATGTCTTGACTGAAACTGTATTCATAACATCAAAATGGTGACCCCGAGGTGTGCTAATAGGTTTTAAAAAGGGGATTGAATAAAAGTGAAGACAACATGCAACATATTTAATTGTTTTTAAGTTACTCTTGTCTCAGCGAGTTATAGTTGCAGGGGTTGTCTCTTAATCTGTGAAGCATGCCATTCGTAAACCCACCTGTGAGACGATAATAGCTCTTATACAATTTCACCGGTAAATTTCATTTGATAGTCCAGCAGGAAAACAGCAAAATTTCAACACCTGCTGACACTCTGCTGATCACCACTGTAACCACACATTAAACCTACTGAGGACAGGCAAGACCATCCTTGGGTAAACTTAAAAAGTTACTGACTATTTAGATGAGTGGTGGTAAATGTATGAAGTTACTGTTTATGTAACTTTCTAGAAAAAAACGTGATCTTACTTGTTAACAAATTTCAAAGTTTCCTACAATTTTGTTTTATTTTGTTTTACTTTTTTATATTATTATTAAATGAACCAAGACGAATTACTTCTTCTAAACGATATCAGCACTGTAGAGAACAAAGACTTTGACTCTAAAAAACAGTGTCTTTTGTCTGTAGTTGTTTCAGGCAAATCCAAAGCTTATCTCGGAAAAACAGTATACAACAGAAGATATAGAATCCTTCACGGCTGAGGAGTTAATCAAACTACATTCTAAATATGAAAATCACATCGCTTCACTAATGACTCGTGATTTAAGTCGATCTCATGTCTGTCTATACACAAAAGCAGTGAGTCACTTTCTACCTGTATACACTGACAGTCTATCACACGACCTTGAAAGCAACCCTATTGTTTCAAGTTCAATTGGTAAATTAGCATGTGTCATGATTTACAAGTTTGGCATTTACCTTGCACCTGTGGTAACTTTGCTTGTTACTGGGAGCCATATTGATTTTTTGAAAATAAATTTTCTAGAAAAAAAAAGATGGACCAAATGGACGAAAACCAGACGACCACACAACTTAACCCTGTTTTGATGCAGGTACAAACGATCAATAAAATTAAAAACCCAGGTCAGATAAAGGTGAGAAAAAGATTGGCTGAATGGAAAAGGCAAAAAAAATTACAACTACAGGTGCTAACCACAGAAAAGGCTCATGTAACTGACCTGCCGTCAGGACCATCAGGTCCGTTAACAACCCCATCAGTGTCACCATCACACCCACATCAAAGTGAAAGACTATCAACCAAGTCTAAACCCGAAACAACAAAATATATAGTTGCCGGATTTGTTGTCGGATTTGGTTTCGTAGGTTACACGCTATGGAAAAAATACAAACCGCAGACTCGAACAGTGTCCAAAAAATTAAACACTCCATCATCAAAACAAGAAGTCACCACATTACCAGTAATACCCAAACCGATTGACCCATTTTTAATGCAGTAATAAATTTTTTATTTTAATTTTTATTGCATTAGAAATGAGCGAAACAAAAAACTTAATGAACCTTGTCTATCACTCTCTCATAATAAGCGGACTAGCTGTTGCTTACTCTATGTTAGGAAAAAGTCTCCTCAAAATAAAATCGGCAGACTTGAGTAGATTGGATTTGGAAGACAGTGCTAAGCTAATCGCAATTGTAACAGCATTGATTGCTACAAAAGACTTTCTCGTCAAGCAGGGAATTATTCCCGAAAATGTTTCTATGTAAAATAAAAATAATATGGCGACTTTAGCCATAATAATTGAAGGAGTGGGACAATTATCTCTTTTCAAAAGTGGGTAGAGAGGAATCTTCTCTTGAGATGAAGCGTCACAATGAGGCATCAGAAAAATTCGCACAAGCACAACAAGATTATGAAAAGCAAAGAATAGAGAAACTTGATTTTATCAATGAAAAACTCAGACTTGAAGGTCATGCACAGCATACATTTTCAAATGTCAATGACGCAATCCATGAATATTTTCTCATTACGGGCAAAGACATGAAAATTCCAAAACCAAAACTTAGTGATTATTACCAACCAATCACAAAACAAAGAAACGGGGAGATAATCTTTGTTCTAGTGGGAATGACATTTGTATTTTTTACTGGACTTTATATTGCTAGAAAAAATGACAGACCTGGGGGTTGAAAATAAACTATCAAAAATATATTACTCCCCCATTAGATATTGGAAGGGAAACATCGCAATCTAAAAATTACACGTGGCCATGGGAGGAGATGTATCACTCAATCAAATTAAACAATGGTTACAAAAACAAGCGATTTGGCAGGTTTATCTCCCTGCGCCAAGAAATATATCACAACCTCATTTTGAAAACGTCGCGCCAAATGACATGCACCAAATGGACCTCCTGTTTTTAACCGCATGACACAATAAGAAAAAAGCGTTACAAGTATGCACTAACTGTTGTCGACATTGCTTCAAGGTACAAAGACGCCGAGCCCATAACTGACAAAAATGCTATCATGGTTGAGACAGCGTTATCAAGTATCTATAAAAGAGGTCCTCTGAAATTTCCCCGGCTCATACAGGTCGATAACAGATCTGAATTCAAGGGCACCGTTAATCAGTTATTTGCGAAGCATGGAGTGCTAGTGTGCAGCATGGCATACCAGGTGTGCACAGATCTCAGGCAATTGTTGAAAACTTCAACAAGCAATTATCAGAAAAACTTTTCAGCTACCAGCATGCTAAGGAACTCATGCATGACACGCATAACACTGAATGGGTAAAGAGAATACCGTCTGTGATAAAAGCAATGAATAGCAAAGGACACACTAAACCCACCGACGCTATTAAAATGAAATCAATATCGCAGGTGTCAGGGACAGGACCGCCCCAGTTACCAGTCACAAGTTTGTTTACAAAGCAAATAAGATATTTATATCAACCGGGTCAATCTGAGAATGACGTGAGACGCAGAACGACTGACCCCATCTGGTCTACGTCTGTACACAACATAAAAAAAATTAATCCCTGGTGCCGGCGGTCCATCAATATATTATCTATATGAGCCTGCACCACAGAGGGCATTTGTCAGAGAAGAATTACAGATTATTCCCCCAGACACTGTTACTCACTTTTGACCAATTTGTCAATCAGTTCGTCAATGAGCTCATCACAAATACCTTCAGATAACTTGAGTCTGTAATGCCCAGGCACATAAGCCTTTTCCTTACTATAAAACACATGTTTTGTGTCCCCTACTGCCAGTGACTTTTTATGTGTTTGGATCAATTAAAGATTATGTTTGTTTGATCTCAGTGACTTGTTTGGATAATCAGGCATTAATGCTCCATCTAAAACTTGCTTGTAATGTTCATGACGGATGTCTTTATTTTTAATCGCTGTTTTTTTTTTTTTTAAATTCCTTTGGCTTTTGACTGACTTCTCTTTTGGTGCAGTACAGAATACATTTTTGATCTCAGACCAACGTACTCAACTATCGGCACACCATTCAGTTCATCTTTAAACTTCCCAGGCACTTTTTTGTTTTGTGTGCTAAACAGCAGGTAATTCTTAGGGTAGTCAGATGTGTCATACATGTGTAACTCTGTTTTCATGTCTTCATAAAAGTCTTCAGTAGGAACGTCAATAATCATAGAGTCAGTGTCAGTGTATAACAGACGACACTCAACATACTCTGGTTTGAAGTAATCATAGTAAAATTCACACATCAATAGTTTTGACAATTCAAGTATTGCCATGCCAATGAATACTGGTTTGTCCAGTTTAACAATCTTTTTTTTTTTTGAGTGACACTGCATACAATGACGGATAAAACTCTTTATAGCTTGTGTACTGTGGCTTACCTGTAAGTTTAATTGCACCCGATTCAGTTGTGACCAGTCTTACATCTTTGCGGTGATGAGGATTTTCCATTGTCTTGCCAAAACAGGCATTGTTCATAAGCTTAAAGAAGTCTTTGTCAAATGCAGTGTTGCCATCTCTTGCACGCAGGGTTGTGTTCTTCATTATGTAATCTTTCATGAAAGCACACTGAACAAATTAAATGCCTCTGTGAACTTTCTTTAGTATTAACCAATGTCTGACGTAAAACTGCAGTAAGCGATAGTGGCAAACGTAATTGAATTTATCATTCAGATTCGGCACAAGTTTGGTGTCTTCTTTTTTCAGTGTCATACTCATTTTCTCAACAGCCAATGGATAATCATTGTGGTAATCATGTAGATGGTGTGGGTACTCAAGGTCTACTTCAAAGATCCAACCCTTCGCGTCATTCCGGTCATGATTAATAATATAGATTGTTAACTGTGTTATGTAGTACTGTGACAAATCATGCAGACAAAATTTTTCAAGAGCAATAACTCACATATCGCCCAGCCATACAAATTGTTAGCGTCGATGTAGTAATGAATGACCTTGACCTTGAGGGGTCAAAACCTTGGTCATCCAGATATTTGTTGTTGGCTTTGGCATAATTGTTTGCGGCTATACTAATGCCTCCTCTCAATCCATGTTCCACCATTTCACCCATCGTATGATCAGACAGCAGGTCTATAAATATCTTACTGGATTTTAAAAATGCATCCCATGTCATGCCAGGACTAGTTATGTAGCTAGCAGGGTCAAGACTGTAGTGTTAAAAAACCCTTTTCATGGTAACTTTCAAATATGTCTGTTAGCCAGCCAGCAAGCATGCTGGTAATCAGCGTCAGAAATACCTTTACCATTAAGTGTTGAATAAAATTTTTCTTTTGGAGTCAGACTCCTTTCTTCAAACACAACCCAGTGATCAATGTACTCATATGGATACACACCTTTCTTAATTAATTCTGGCTCAAAATATTTACTTGTTATTGGAAACGATGTGAGACCTTCTGCCAGACTAGCAAGAGCTAAAGACAAATGTTGCATTGAGTCATAAAACACTAATTTGTTGTCTAGCCTAAAAGTCAAGTACTTTTCAGTTGTCTGTGCAATACAACTAATGTTTTTGTAAGATTCATCCACAGCACGCATGATAATGTGTGAATCATATCCTTTGAGATTGTGGAAACAGATTGGTAACTTACATGTGTTAGGATCTATTTTTAATAACAAGTTACAATTGTTATGTGCAGCACCTCTGTAGCGTCCAGTTATGTGATCATGGTCACGAACTTTATCACCATCGAGGACCTGTTCACAAATCCAACACTTTTCTGCTGTATTAAATTCAGCTTGTCTTCTTCTGACATCACCAAAGGCATCTGACATGTTGTGAGATAATGTACTACCTTACTATACAGTTGTCTCATTTCTGTTAAAAACAGACATGCTGCATTTTCCCCCTGTAGATAACAGGTTCTGTATTCACACTGTCTGACCTGACAAGAATGTATCCGAAAGAACACACCACTTGGTCACTTAGTTTTACTGTCTTTGGTAATGACACTGGAACAGGACCGTCATACTGTACAACCAGTGATTCAAAATCAGCATACACTACAAATGGCAGCTTTTGCTGATTCCCATATTTCTTAAAATATACCTGACTAGTAGGATCTGGATACTTAAGTACTGTTTGTATGTCATCAGCTGACCTACATGGTTATGGGCCACTTTTATAGAAGAAAACCTTTGTAAACATCTTTTACACACTTCCTGTTTGCCATTGTGTTTTGATACACGATAATGAATTAGATTTGACATACTCCTGATAATTATGTAGTGAAAGTTATCATTATTACCTATTAGCAACATGTCAACATGTTTATCTTCTGACTGTCCGTAAGTTGGGGCAAGTGGTGATACTCTAATGGGTTGTAACTTGTTAAGAGACTCATTATACCATACATACACATTCACATATATACCAGGATTGAGTTTTTCAACAAGTCTATGTCCTCTACATTAACAGGAAAATCTATGCCACTGAAATCGAGTTTGTTTTCAAATTTGGTGTAGTTATATACGCGATCAGGTCTTGTTTTTACAAAGTGTAGTTTAGCAAGCACACACCACATGAAACAATGGCGGTCTTTGTTCTGTGTATTAATGACAGCCTTTTTGTTTGCAACCTCTGTCGGCAGTGGCAACCATGATTTGCCTAATATAGGATGATACCTTGACTGTTTAAATTGTAGTTCATGTACTTGACCTTCGTGCCAATCTGATCGCTTCATTCTTGCTTTGTCAATTGTTTCGAGAAAGTAACAGTCTTTCTCTAAACACGTTCTCCAATTCTCTTCTTGTGTTAACTGTGTGTTGTCTTGTCAAGATATAGGACACAATCACTTCACCATCTACTCTAGTAAATTCTATTTTAGCAACAACCTGAATCTTTACACTGCCTGAAAGAAGATTATTATGTATGACAAAAAAAGAGTTTTCTATCGATTCATAGACATTGTTACTATTAGATATAGGCAAGTCTGTCATGTAAAACACATTACGTAAGCCTGATAAGCCAGGGCTTTGTGCATTGTTCGTCATTTTTATTTGACTGACAAAATATTAAATAAAAAATATTAACTCTGACTCTGTGTGTGTAATACCATTTTATTAACTGTAACCCTGGACAAATACAAATTTGTTTGGTTTAGTTGTTTCACTATATCATTACATACTGCATTAAACCAGCCACTGTGATATTCATTAAGAGTAAAAGTTTGTGTCTTAATATCAACAGTTATTTTTCATATTGTTGTTGGTCAAAATGGATTATCGGCACCCAAAGTTATATTACCTGTTATGTACAGTGTTGCTGGTGTCATAAATAACTTTTCAGGTGTCCCTTTTTTAAGCCCGTTTACATATTTAACGTCTTTAAAGTAGTATGTAATATTTATGATTTCACCAATAGGCCAATATTGCATGATTTGTCAGTCTGTCATTTTTTATGGACAAAACAAAAGTATAAATTAATTTACTAAACCATACCCTGTGGGCTGATCTGTCTTTAAAATAAGCTTTAGATGCTTAGTTGATTTCAGTTTGTTTTTCACAATGTCTCGTTCATGTTTATTTGGTTTCACATTGTTCTCCCTGAGACAGTCTTCAAAGCTTTCATGATCCTTACAGTAAAACAAACAGATAAACTTTAGTTGCACTCGAAAATCTTTTAGTACAGCATTATATTTTTGAGTGAGAATCCATACACTGACATTTGCATGTCTGCCACTGAAGGCAAGTTCTGCTAAAGTGTTTCTTTTCTTGACAATGTCTTTTTCTGCAGAGCAGTCATCAACAATGAACAAAGTTGGTTGTCCTTCAAATTGCTTGTAAAAATACTGCAGCCAGTCATTCAGTTTTTTCTCAGGGTCAACTAAGTAAATGTTGCTGTCAGTCCAAATGAATAAACGGTTGTGATAAGCTTTGTTGTGTTTGACTGTAGGACAGAATATTACAATGTTTTCGAAATGATGGATATATCTTGTTTGTAAGAGGTCAAGTACAAATTCAGTTTTACCACACCCTGTGGCACCACAAAACAAGCCACAGTGTGGGTCGAGTGTCATCAAGTTCATTTTAATACAGAATATAATTTTAATACATGTGACCACTTAGTCGCACTCTTGTATATTGAGTTGTGCATCATAAATTAGATACAGGTATATATTTATTGCTCCAGCGGTTTCAACCTTTTTTTGTATCTGAATTGTAATCCCATCACTGCCATTCTCAACAGTATGACCTGACCCGTGTAGGTAGTCATCATCTGTACTACTCAGGTCTAGCCAAAGTGCATATTTATTTGTCAGGTATTGTCCGATTCTTAACTCATACAGATGTAGATCTTTACACGCCATGTTTGCTGGTTTTTCTCTAAGTCTTCCACCTGCCCATTTTGTGATCTCATCGTAGTGTTGATAAGGTTGCATTCCTGATGCGTACACTTGATTAGGATGACCTTCGATTGTACAAGACAAATGTGTAATCTTTGGATTATATAATTTTTCTGAATCTCTTTTGTATGGACTCGCTGGCTCAACAAACAACATAAGAATGCCTTTCAGTGACCTAGCAGGTGTGTTCAAGTTTATGTTCCACATTGGGTCACTTTTGAATTTATTGATTAAACTATGCCTGATCACCCGGTCATAATAAATAGGCAGTCTTGACTTGTACTGATTTTGAATGAGAGTAGCTAGATGAGCATGTGTGACAATTTCATATTCCAAAGAGATGTTAGAGATCTCATATGTTGCATTGGGATCAGATGATTTTATAACTTTGGAGTAGTCATTGAAAGTTAGTTCAAAACTCAGATGTTCATTTAGTGCTCCTTTGTAATAAGGCAAATACGCTGTTAGGATTTCGAATTCAAGTGGAATGTAAAATCTGGTTCCGTATGTTTCAGCCATAATAACGTCCTTGGCTGTAGTGGTTACTTTATCACCGGCGTCAATTATAAGTTTAGTAATGTTATCTGACTGTATGCCTTGATAAATACGGTCTTCTCATTCTTCTCTTGTGAGCCAATGATCTTTGTAACAGTAGAACACATCAGCATCATCAAGACTAAACACTTCCTGACCTTCAAGTTTTACTTTGATAGTTCTAATAATTGCTCTGCCAAGGTTGTTAACTAGTGTTCTGTTTACATCTGATTCTGATGTTAGTTCGATAATAAATGCAAGACGAGCAGTGCCAGGAACAATAACGTCCCTGGGACCTAGGTTTGGAAACTTGACTGCAAGTGTTTGGTTTTGGTCTATAGTACTTGGATTGTTTGTAATGACGATTGATTGCCTAATGCCCTTAACACCGAGAGGCTCTCATAGTTTTCTATATGGGTCTATCTTTGATCCGTAAGACTGTCATTTTATTATACAAAAATAAAAAAATATTAAATTAATAAAAACAATGGCAGCGGGAGGATTTAATCATGCAGATTTTGAAATGGATGACATGAATGTCTCAGATACTAGTGCTACAGATATGACTGGAATGGGAAATACTTTTAGTTTACAACAGGAAATTTTACAAAGCAAAGTGAACTCATTTTATGACAGTGTTGGTACGGGCTCAGATGTAATAGATCCAAATCAGTTTGAATATGATAAATGACACTTATTTGTAAATACAGACAAAGGGAAAGTGTATCTAACACATAAAAATAACCCTGCTAAGTTTAGAGCTTTAAGTTCAATTAAAGGAGAAGTCGGTGGTAGCTCTGGGTTGGCAAGGTACCTTGGCATTGGGGGGTCTCCGGTACCACCACGAATTGTTACTACTCTTTACGACACTCAAACAAGGTTACCAACAGGACAATAAATTGAAATGGCAGCAGTAACAAGCCTGCCAGAAATAGCAAACACGGTAATACAAGAAACCTCATTTACTGAAGGCCAAATAAATGATGCTATGAAAACAATAGAAGACCCACCTTTGTTAATGCGGGAGATTATGGGCTTGGATAAATCACTGCAGTTAATCAGAGGTGAGATGGTAAATAATGTAGCCAAACTAGGTGAGCTTGATAAACACATAGAATGAGAAAAAGAAAAACTGGCTACAGCAGACAATGGGAATCTTGACACAGAAATAAAAGAAAGAATACAACACAGATTAAATGATTTGCAAATAGAAAGATAGGGGCAATTAGAAGTGATTAGTATTGGAAGAGAAAAACTGAAAACACAGGTCAACAGGATTAGAGAAACTATTCAGAAAATACTTCATGAAGACACAACTTTGGCTGAGAGATTGAAAACACTTTTCAGAGAACAGAGTATCACTATTGCAAGTTTAATTACTGCTCTTGGATTTATTATCAGTACTGTTGTAATGGCTGTCTCTGGAGGTGGTGGGGCGGACCACTGCCTCCAGCACCACCAGGTCCTCCAGTTGCGTCAGACCCAAAAGATTTACAGTCATGGGTAAAGAAACAGTTGTCACACATAACAGACTTGCTTAAAAAATTGGCTGTGAAAGCAATGGATGTGTTGCCTGGCATAATAGGAAGTGTTGTCAGTTGGATGATAAGTACAGCGGCGAAGGTAGTAGGGTTTATGGCAGAGCATGCGTTGGTCATTTTGGTGACAGTAGGAGGGTTAATAACTGGGTATTTAATGAAACAGATAATGAAGTAATATTCCTAATCCAGTAAGGCCTATTACCAATGCAGTTTTCTCTGACTCATGTGTGTTTACCGGAGCTGGAGGGACTTTTGTTACTGTCTGTATGGGTGCCGGAGCCGGGGCTGGGGCTGGAGCCGGAGGTGTTACTGTCTGTAATTGTTTTAATGACTGTAAATGTGTGGTTGTTGCCCCCAAGTTTACTGATTGATTGAGTCCTAATTTTTTATCACGCCCTGCAACAATTCAGTGAAGTCGCTGAAAAAAGGGAAGGCAGCAGGAGCAGACAACATCCCTGCAGAGCTAGTCCAAGAAGGGGGAGAAGACACGATAAGCGCCTTACTAACAATCTGCAATAAGATCTGGCAGTCAGGGGATTGGCCCACACCATGGACCCAATCACTTATAATAACTCTCCCCAAAAAAGGTAACTTACATCGATGCCAGAACTATCGCACGATCAGTCTTATATCCCACCCAAGCAAAGTAATGTTAAAGATCCTACTGAACAGGCTGAAGCCACAGGCAGAGGAAATCATAGCTGAGGAACAGGCAGGCTTCAGACCAGGGCGCAGCACAACTGAGCAGATCTTCAACCTGAGAGTTCTATGTGAGAGATACCCCCAGCACCAGCAGGACCTCTATCATGTCTTTGTGGATTTTAAGAAAGCGTTTGACAGGGTGTGACATGCAGCCCTTTGGTCCACCATGAAGCTATACAACATCAATGCCAACCTGATCAAAGTCATAGCAAACCTTTACAAGGCCACTAGCGCAGTCTGCTTCAACAGCAAAATAGGAAACTGGTTTAGGACTACAGTTGAAGTCAGACAAGGCTGCTTGCTCTCACCTACTCTTTTCAACATCTTCCTGGAAAGAATCATGATGGACGCTCTGAAAGATCATGAAGGAACTGTCAGTATTGGAGGCAGAACAATCACGAACTTGCGCTTTGCGGACGACATTGATGGCCTTGCTGGAACAGAGAAGGAGCTAGCTCAGCTGGTGGAAAAGCTGGACAGTACAGCCATTGCATATGGGATGGATATCAGTGCAGAGAAGACCAAACTGATGACCAATAACGCCAGTGGCATTGGCACTGAAATCATGGTTGGAGGCCAAAAACTGGAAACAGTTAAGAAATTCAAATACTTAGGAGCCACTGTGACAGATGAGGGATCAAAAACAGAAATACTGTCCAGGATTGCACAGACAACAACAGCACTGACAAGATTGAAGACCATATGGAAGGACAGAAACATCACACTCTGCTCCAAGATCAGACTAATGCGCTCCTTAGTCATCTCAGTGTTCTTGTATGCCTGCGAGTCATGGACCCTCACAGCAGACCTTGAAAGGAGGATACAAACCACTGAAATGAGATGTTTTCGAAGGCTGCTTGGCATCTCATACAGAGATCACATCACAAACGAGGAAGTGGGAAGCAGAATCAGGCAAGCCATCGGGCCCTATGAAGACTTATTAGCCATTGTGAGAAAACGCAAACTGAAGTGGTATGGGCATGTCACGCGTTCAGCAGGGCTTGCCAAAACAATCCTGCAAGGCACTGTGCAAGGAGGACGAATGAGAGGAAGACAGAGGAAAAGATGGGAGGACAATATCTCAGAGTGGACAGGACTGAAGCTGGGCGATATGCTGAGAATGGCAGAGAACAGAGACGAATGGAGGGAGCTGGTTGTTAAGTCATCAGTGGTGCCCCAATGGTCGGCAAGACTACGGGATATAGATAGATAGATAGATAGCAACAATTTTTTCATTATTATAATTTGTTATTGTACCCATTTGGAGTTGAAGATCAGATGGTAACATTTATAACCCGATGCCAACTACAAAGTCAACTTTTGATCTCGCATATCTGAGGACGTCTTGGTAGCATTGTATGCTTGATGGGAGATCTACCACTGAGTTGACTGAATCTTCCAGGTTTGCAAGAAACTGTTTTTGTGCTTCAAATTTCGATTGTGCTCCTAGTATACACGACACATATTTACGTGCTCGACTCCTGCTTGAGTAAACTCCTGTCTAAGACAAATGTGGTCCAGGCATTAGACTGTTTCTGTTCTATTGATCCTTACCAGACTTGTGATTTTGATGAGAATGACGTGTAACCGGGGCAGTAATCTTGAGGGTATTGTCTGTGACTCATAGCGTAATACAATGTACCCATGCCATTGTGATCATCAAGTTTTTGTGTGAAGTCATACATTGTACTGGGACTGATGTTAAATTCATTACAAATGCGTTCAAACGCTTTCATATCCATGGGGTTGTTATACCTGTTGAAACTGGATTCAGTGGGCAGTGGGGTATGCAGTTCTGACAGTATTCTTCTAAGCTGGTAATACGTGTGGAAATGATAGACAGACCTAATCAGTTTGTTTGAGTGATTTAAATGGTCTGTAAAAGAAACACCGCAGCCTGTAGTTGAACATAGTATAGCAAAGTTGAGTTGGTTTTGAAACATCTGTAGTGGGCTTAAGGACCACTTTCTTGCCGTTGCATCATCTGTAATTGGTGGGTTTAGATACTGGTCAAAAGGGTTGGGAACCTTCACTTGAAATAACTCTTGTTCAGACACAGCTATGTCGAGCTGATTTAACTGAATTATTTTCTGTTCATAAGTTGGTGCGACATTGTACTTGGCATCCACATTAAATTGAAATGCGTTTGTAGTGATGCTTGTTGGCGATTTAAATTCCATTGTGCTTTGTTTTTTAATGAGATAATAAAAATGTTTATTATCTTAACAAATCTTGACACAAGCAAACCAGTGTGGTTAACTAATGGGATTGATAATCGAGATGGTAGCAAGGCTGTAGCTATTCATGAAATGTTCTACACTTTAAAGTGGTTTAATGTAACAGATGATAATTATTATGTAAAACATAATGGGACCCATGTTATACCACAGGGTATTATGACTTTTGTACTTTAGCTAACTGGTTTCAAAGTGAATTAAAAATTAAAGCAACTTTAAATCCAGCCAACTTACACGTTACATTAGAATTTCCAAGTAACATGCGTGTGCTTGATTTTTCATATAATCTTGTATTTTTACTTGGTTTAAAAGTTATATCTTTTGATGAATTAAATGATGATTGGACATTTTTGGTTACTACAGATTTGTCACGTATTACAGATTTGACAAAAAACCCCAAAATAAACAAAAAATAACTGGAAAACGTCATGTTTATTTGTCAGTACACACAGTATTTAATGTTTATTTGAAAGAACTAAACATGACTGAAAATGTACACAATGGAAAACCTTCAACTTTGTTAAGATGTGTGTCAGCTGGAACTGCGCCCTATTGCGAAATTGTGGTTGTTAGATTTCCTAATTTGCAGTTTAAGAAATTAGGTTCCAGTTTCTTTGAATCATTATCCAGACCAAAAAGGTGACTGCCAAGCGTGTGAAATGCAACGAGTTTCTTTCTCCGTTGGGTACTTCTTTGAATCATTATGTATATCTGTAACTAATCAAGATGACAAACCAGTTTAGATGCATGATTTTAGTGTTGTGTTGGAAGTTAAATAATTTTATTTTTGTTTATAAAAATGAGTGGTAGTCCAAAGCCAAAATTTATTCCAATCGCATGTCCTGTAACAGAGTTGAAAGATTTGGCTGATGTACAGGATTTTGAAAAGGAGGGAGAGGTGGGGGAAGTTTATGGTTTTGAACTTGATTCTTTTGGTATGTACAAGCGGAAAGTAATCAATGACATGAAGGATGGCACTGACAGTCCGATTCCTAAACTTGGCCAGCTTCGTGATGTTACTGTTCCTACTCCTGTATATAATGTGCCCTACAACCTAATACATGTGGGTAATAAGTGGGTAGTTTCACCTGTGCCTGTTCCAGCACCCACAATTGACTGGGACATAAAGTTTGAATTTATTAGTCCTTATGTTTATACTGATGATGAAGGAGCCTTAGTATTCAGAAAAGTTCTTAACTCTGGGCCACTGATTGTAAGCCTTGTTCCAAGCTTTGCCCCAGACAACAATAGCAGAGAAAAACTAAAAGTGCAAGAGTATGAGAAACGGAGGTATCTTCTTACGCATAGAAAAGGCAGATCAGATACTTCTGTTGTGTTTATGCCAGCAAACTTTGCCATTGCAAGAGAAGCGACAATAGTATTTGAAATTATCATGTGGTCTGTGACTTCTGTCAAAGAGGTAGATTTCACACAGGGAATCACACTGACGTGGGATGACACAGTGCAAGAGTCATCAAAGGCCTTTATTGCTATTAAAAAAGGTGTTGATGTTGTTGAAGTTTCGAGCAGTATTCCAGCTATAAAAATCGTAATAGATAAAACAACTCAACAGACGAATTGAAATATTTGGAAGGTGATGAGGCCAAATACTCCAGGTGTAAAAGACGGTATAAAACAGTTTTCAATTATGTACAAAACACTTCTATGACTGTGGGTGCAGTTTCAGCTGGATTATCTGGGGGGGGGGGGGGGGTATTGTTTTGATATCAACTGGAATCGGCAGTTTAATTGGAGTTGGTCTTTAAGGAGCCAGCATTGCCACAGGTCTGCTATGCTTTGGTTTGGAAGGCCTTAACAAAAGATTTCATACAAAGTTACAGAATCAAGAAGCATTGAGCACGCTCGTGGGTGCAAAGATGAGTAGTATGAAACTTATTATCAGTAAATCTTGGGAGGACAATTTTATTAATGACGAAGAATTTAAGAGAGTGCAGAATGATTTGAACAATTACAAACAACTTAAGTCTGAAATCCAGAATAAGATGCGTAGTCAATCTCCCGTGAATGTTGAAGAACTAAAGGCTAGATTTTTAGAGACGTGAAAACAGATCGGGGTTCAGGAAACTACAGAAAAACTTTAAAATCTACTTTAAAGCAAATAAAGATCAGTTTTGGTAATCGTTTAATAATGACATACACTTCACAGAGAGATGACACGCCACTTACACTGCTTAGGCCCGTCTACTTAGACTCATCCGCTCCGCCACCAGAGTACTATTGAGAAAAAAAGTTTTTTGTTGCCCTTGTATCTTGACAAATCTGTCTCAGTATCTTGGGACTGGAGTCAAGTTCTTGTAAAAACTTATAAGAACTTATAGTAAGTAATTACTAAGTTCTTATGGTAAGTAATTAATAAGTTCTTATGACAAGTAACTTAAAGGTTCCCTCTGCAGGTTCTTAAAAGTTAGTTGCAACTTGTTAATAAGTATGAAGTTTTACTTGGCACCACTTGGTCAGGTGCATGTTTAGGTGTTGACAGAGACAATAGTTAGAGAGAAAGAACATTAGAGATTTGAAGAGTATCAATATCAACAATGCCGCACTGATCATGGTCGCTGTCTTTTACAAATCAACAGTGTGTATTGGTGAAGGTGGGGAAGTGATGAGGGGTCGATGTGGTTATTATCAAAAATGGCGTGATTTATCGATCGATGCGGCATTATTGATTTTGAAGTTTTTGTAATCTCTTATTATCTTTCTCTTGCATAAGAGTCGTGTCCCCTGTGTATCACATAAAAGTGATTCAGCCCGATGTCAGAAACATTTGGCGTGTTATTCATGACGTCAAACACAACATTGCGGTTTGAATAGTACGTACTTGGGACAGCACGACAATGGCATCGAACTGTCTGTGCTGGGCTACTTCTCTGGGTACATCATGGTTTGTAGTCCTCTGAAGCTGATTATCAGACCTTCGGCGCGGAGGTCTGACAATCAGCTTCAGAGAACTACACACCACGATGAAATCCGAGAAGTAATCCAACAGGCACAGAGATCTGACAATCAGCTTCAGAAGAATACAAACTTCGATGCAGCCGAAGAAGTAACCCAACACAGATGGTTTAATGCCACGGTGTGTGGCAAGTATTAGCTTACCTGAATTCTCGTGCTATTGATAACGGTCTTTCGAAGCCTGCAAACCTGTGTTGCTGATCCCCAGGCCTTCATCTCGTCAAAGACCTTTGAGCCAATGATGCTGTTCCCAGTAGCACTTTTGCCAGCACCTGTCTTGCCTAGGAGCACCAGGCGGAGGTCATGTCCAGACTGAATTGACATGCGTACTGCAAAATTGTCGGTAATCATTCAGTGGTGAATTAGTACAGCAGAAAAAGAGCTTATCCACCATGGAAGGATATAGATAATTTTGGGGGGAGCAGGGTGGGATGGGGGTGGGAGGGTAGTTGGGTGGGTGGGTGGGTGAATTGATGAATAGCGTTAGAGGTAGACAAAGCTGTCTATTGTTGTGGGCTACGCACCGATAGACGACGCGGAAGAAGAGGATAAGGATGCATTCTACGACACCCTCCAAGCTGTTTTGGAAGACATCCCTCGACATGACGTGCTGATGCTGATCGGTGACTTCAACGCTAAGGTCGGCTGCGACAATGAAGACAGAGAGAGGACCATGGGACGACATGGAGCGGGTGTGATCAACGACAACGGGGAGAGGCTGGTCAATTTCTGTGAGGAAAATGACTTAGTCATAGGAGGGACCCTGTTTGCGCATAGGGAGATCCACAAACTCACATGGAAATCACCAGACGGCAAGACCCAGAACCAGATCGACCACATCATCATTAACGGTCGCTGGAGGCACTCTCTGCAGGATGTGCGAGTGATGCAACATGCTGACATTGGCAGCGACCATAGTCTTCTGGTGGGGAAGGTGACATTGAAGCTTAGGAAAGTAAAGATAGGAGACACCAGAAATCAGCGCTACGACGTGGCCAAGTTGAAAGACCCAAAAGTGAAAGAAGAGTTTAGGTTGGCCCTCTGGAATAGATTTAGTGTTTTGGAAGATGAGACAGCGCTGACTATTGAAGATTTCATCAGAGCCATGAAGGAAACAGGAGGGGAAGTTTTAGGATACAGAAAGAGCAGGGAGACAGAGTGGATCTCAGAAGAAACGTGGGCTCGCATAGAAGAGAGAAGACAGATCAAGAAGAACCTTTTGGACACCAAATCACCAAGACTGAAGGAAAGATTATCAAGAGAATACAGAGAGAAAGATCAAGCGGTGAAGACATCAGCGAGAAGAGACAAGAGAATGCACACAGAAAGGCTGGCAGAAGAAGCGGAGGCAGCTGCAAAACAGAGAGACATGAAGACAGTATACCAGAACACCAAGAAGCTGAAGGGCGATTACGGGCAGTACCACGACCTTCCAGTGAGAGCTGAAGATGGAACTCATGTCACAGTAGAGGAAGGGAAGCTGAAGAGATGGAAGCAACACTTCGAGTCCATCCTGAACCGCTCAGACCCACCAACCCTCACTGACATTCCTGAAGCGGAGGAAGACCTGGACATTAACCTCGGCAACATTAGAGAAATGAAATGAAATTAAACGTTATTTCTCAACGGGTGAAGTAATTAGCACGTGCCATTTTTCATACTTGCCGTTGCTACTCTACAAACACAGGGTAATAATTGTAATAGTACCAAATCACACGAAAGCTAAGATTAGGAGACATTAATCATGAAAAGACAATAAAATAAAATTCCTTCATTCATTAGAGAGAGAGAGAGAGAGAGGGAGGGAGGGAGGGAGGGAGGGAGGGAGGGAGGGAGGGAGAGAGAGAGAGAGAGAGAGAGAGAGAGAGAGAGAGAGAGAGAGAGAGAGAGAGAGAGAGAGAGAGAGAGAGAGAGAGAGAGAGAGAGAGAGAGAGAGAGAGAGAGAGAGAGAGAAATGAAACTTTATTTTACAAGGATAAAAGATTAGGTCATAGATCTTTTTTCAATCTTGTCCTTGCTACAACCTACAGTAAATAAATGCACGCACACCCTCACGCACCGAAGCACGCACGCATGCATGCATGCACACACACACATACACACATGCATGTATGCATGCATGAACGCACGCACGCACGAATGCACGCACACACACGCACAAAACTTAGCACACTAATGAGTGTTGGCGAATCAAGGGAGACAATTGTCACGCACGCACGCACGCACGCACGCACACACACACACACACACACACACACACTTCAGATACAGAATAAATTAACTAACGCTATACATGTCGTTGCATATATATATATATATTCATTAAAATCTGAGAATGCTGTGCTAATGCCATGGGATTCCAGGCTGGTAAGCTTGCATTGTCATCAGGACATCAGCTGCCCTTTTGTGACTGCATCGCTTATTTGATCTTTTGAGCCTTCCACTGAACACCTATTACATAAAGCAATAGGAACTACCCCCAGGCGCCCTGCTATCTGCTGGAGAATATCCAGTCCTCCCCTCAAGGGGGGAAGATAGAAAATATTCCCAAACAGATATTGGACCTGCTGAGTAGATTTAAATCTAAATCTGCAAGCTTACCAGCCTGGAATTCCATGGCATTAGCACAGCATTCTCAGAATTTAATGAAAAGTTACGTCCCTTGGAGCTAATTTGATTGAGTGCATTTTTTTTGGCTTTGGGCGACGCCTTTGTTAAAAGTAAAGAATCATTGTACCACAAAATTGCCTAGGTGTTGCCTTTTCAAAATTAGTCTGTCTTCTTCCACTGCAATACCTCAAAGAGCTTTAGGGGTGCAATCCACACTGTTACCGGTGGTGATACCAGTATATTATGGAGACGGCTTCTAGTACATGCTTGTGTTTGCAATTTCAGGATACACCGTATGCCTACCTGAAGAGCCCCCCTCCCACCCCCCCCCCTTTTGGGGCAAAACCGGTCGTGGGCGGCAAAACTTTAAATCTACTCAGCAGGTCCAATATTTGTTTGGGAATATTTTCTATCTTGCCCCCTCGGAAGGGGGGGGGGGAGGACGGGATATTCTCCAGCGGATGGCGGGGCGCCTGAGGGTAGTCCCTATTACTTTATGTAAAAGGTGTTCAATGGAAGGCTCAAAAGATCTAATAAGCGATGCAGTCACAAAAGGGCAGCTGATGTCCTGATGGCACAATGCAAGCTTACCGACCTGGAATTCCATGGCATTAGCACAGCATTCTCAGAATTTAATGAAATATATATATATATATATATATATATATATATATATATATATATATATATATATATATATATATATATATATATATATATATACATACACACACACACACACACACACACACACACACACACACACACACACATACACACATACATACATACAATTTTTCATTCAATTCTAAGAATGCCATGAAATTCCAGGCTGGTAAGTTTGCATTGTGTCATCAGGAAATCAGCTGTCCTTCTTGTGACTGCATCGCTCACTAGTTCTAGAAAGGAGAGGGTAGTGGGAGAGAAGGAATGACAGACCTATCATTTTGAGCCTTCCACTGAACACCTACTACATAAAGCAGTAGGGACTACCCCAAGGCATAGGCGGCAAAAACTTAAATCTACTCAGCAGGTCCAATATCTTTTTGGGAATATTTTCTAGCATCCCCCCTTCACTTTAATACAAAATATAATTTTAATACACGTGTCCACTTAGTCTGCTCTCTGCAATATTGAGTTGTGCATCATAAATCAGATACAAATAAACATTTATTGCTCCGGCGGTTTCAAGCTTTTTTTGGTATCTGAAATGTAATTCCGTCACTGCTGTTTTCAACAGTACGACCTGACCCATAGTCAAGCTCATGTGAATGTTGAAGAACTAAAGGCTAGATTTTTAGAGAGGGGAAAACAAATCGTGGTTCAGGAAACCACAGAAAAACTTCAAAATCTACTTTAAAGCAAATAAAGATCAGTTTTGTAATCGTTTAATAATGACATACACTTCACAGAGAGATGACACGCCACTTACACGGTTTAAGCCTGTCTACTTAGACCCATCCACTCCACCACCAGAGTACTATTGAGAAAAAAAAGTTTTTTTTGTTGCCCTTGTAACCATGTCTTGTTGACAAAGCGGGTCTCTCTCTGTGTATGAAGCCAACTGGGCAGGGGGGGGGGGGGTTGGCTGTGTTATCCTTTATTCCCATTCACTGTTAAAACTAATTTGCATTTGACAAGGGTCACGATTTTCGATAATGAAATATGAGGTAGCTGTTTAGACATTTCTTGAGGTCAGGAGTTTTTCTGTGTGCATATCGAGTTGGGTCTGGTGCATAGCAGTCTGACTTCAAAAGTTTTGAATGTCTTTTGAAAACCTTGCAGGCCCAGTTATGAAGATTATGAATAAATTACCTAACATGTTCAGTCATGTATTGTTTGTGTGTTCACCCTGGGTTACCTGCACTGGATTAACCGGGTGCTTCGACTATGGGGGAGGCATGAAATGTCTTTAGTCTATTTTTACTGAGTGCACTATATGGATCTGGTTTGTTTTGAGAGAAACGGCCAGTAGTCGTTAATGGGCTTATATAGTTAATTAATTAGGGTCAACTTAAGACAAAGGAAATGTGACTCAGAATTCTCCTTTCTCCTTTCTCTCTTGCTAAAAATATTTGATTCTTTCAGAAAACGAAAGATTTTGTCCGGGGGAACATCCTGGAACAAAACATTTAAGGAGTCTGGTCTGAAGTGCTTATATCTCGGGTCAATTAGATCGGCACAAGACAGCTAAAAGAGTTTGACAGAAAACTGCTCGATACAGGCATAACACCATGCACGCCCGTCCAAGTAGGATTTGAAAAAGAAATCCAAGGATGCTCTGTTTACTTGGTACGCCAACAGCTTTTGTAGCAACAGTTCATCATTTACTTGATCGAAGGCTTTAGAGAAATCTAGAAATACAGCACAGGTCATTCACTTTTGTTCGTGCATGTGAGCCAAGTATTAGTTAGGTGAGTTAGGGCCTTGGGGCATGAGTCGCGAGGTCTAAAACCTAACTGTAGTGTATAAAACAAGTTATGTTTTTCCAGAGAGAGAGAGAGAGAGAGAGAGAGAGAGAGAGAGAGAGAGAGAGAGAGAGAGAGAGAGAGAGAGAGAGAGAGAGAGAGAGAGAGAGAGAGAGAGAGAGACGATAAGGTTTATTCTATAGGCCATCGGCCCATTAGGAATGGGTGGGGGGGGGGGGGACAGAGTACAATGACAAGCGATCGTACAAATGTACAGTGCAGTCATGCCATGGATAGCCATGTCAGGAAATGTCCATATCACCGATGAGTCCGTGTTACGTGGTGGGGTCGTAGTCGTAGTATGATAAACACACCAGATGCACGCACGTAAGGTTCTTTTAAAGGGGCACGACCGACCTTTTTTAATGCTTCAGTTCGCAAAAAGCTTTTACTGGCTTCAGTATACATACCCACTTAGACAGTGACCACACTATTGTCCCACCAAATGCTTTCTTTCGTCCGTTCAAAGCGAAAGAGGCCACCGGAATCGTGCGGCTGGACCCGGTCAAAAGATTGCTTCCGATAGACGATCAGGTAGCTGACGTCATAACTATTCTATACGACCTTAGGTCATCTGCATAATTATAACCAATCAGAGACAAGATGTCGGATGAACCAGCGAAGAAAAAAAGAAAGTATCAGTCGACTCGCGCCGGCCGACAATAGACTCGGAATTGAAGAGAAAAAAGAGAAAGAGAGACAAGATACCCCTAAGTAGAATTGACATCGGACGAGGGAATATAGAGCTTGGCTTGACAGCCCATCCAGAATTTGTCGCTTTCTTGCTATGTGAAACAGTAAGTAATCCGGCTACGGTCTTTGTCGATCTTCCTATAGTTTCACGAGCGCTAGAGACTGAGAATTCATGATCTTCAGTAGAATTTATCTCTTACTGATTTTGCAAGATTTAAAACCTGTTTTATCATGAAGTTACGAGCTAGTTCATCAGATTTTATGCTGCAAGGATCAGACAACTACGGCCTGTGTGTCAAAATTGCGGCACCGGCTCAGTGCAGACATCGCTGGTCGTGACACGTTTTTGTCTGTGCGGTTCACAGAGGTAGTGTTTCTGCTGCGATGGTGCATTTGTCGTTTCCAGAGATGCTTTCAGTTACGTAGACTTCGATGTGTGTGGTGTGAAACTGCAATGCAGAAATGTGTATAAGTGGGTGAAATACCACTGTTCTGTTGCGTGACGCTGGCTCAGTCGCCGGCTTGGCGCGGAGACCCGAGTCGAAGAACTTGAAGCCACGCCCACAGCACGATTGCCCGTTACTCAGGGTAGCAGGTCAAGCGGAACCCGCATTGATTTTGACAGCATAGCGAATAAGTGGAAAATTTATTTTACATTCTCGTGGAAAATTATGCCAAAGGGATGCTGGAGAACATCAGTACATGTCTACACTGACGCGTGTGTACCCACTCGACAACGATGACCGCCTCCGTCGTCTGCAGTATCGATTGATCGGGTTCTGCCTTGTGACGTAGGCTAGTTAATATGCACAAATTCAAAACGAGGCGGATGCAGACGATAATTTACACTCTCGGGTACAAAAACAACACACCCATCAAACGATGAATTTCGACATTTGGCATTGTATTTACATCATAAAGCTCTAAGTTAGTACACAAAGGACCCATACATAATACTGTCAGCAGTATCTGTTGCAGACAGTTTTCCGAGTGTGTTGAGATGATTAAACCTGGGGAGAATCGCTTTAAATAAACTTCATTCAGCTGCAACCCGTCACACGTGGCTTAAGGATGTAGACAATACTGGAGTAACAGTTCCAACAATATTTTAATTCAGCGATGCGATCTCCACACAATGCATTCCCAAATGCACTAACACTGATACAATGTCTCTTCTACAAATGTCCACACTGGCGACACAAAGTTTCTCATACAACGCTGCGTCTCTCACAATGTACACCCTATACGGGCCACGTACCTACGATAAACTGTGTGTCTCTATTATTGACAATGCAAGACAATGTATATATGTTCTTCCCAGCACCAATCTTTTATAGTATAACCAATTTCCAGAATAATCCAAGAAAATCATTCAACGCAACCAATCAGAATGGAACCCGTAACTGAAACTCATAAATATTAATAAAGAAAGAATTTTCTAGGCTACAAAAATTCGGCTGCTCATTTCAGCCCCAAATCCCAATGTAAAATGACGTCTCACAAAAGTATGGTAGGCAGTTCAGAACCTAGTCGGAATTTTCCAGAACTTTTACGATCTTTCACAACACACTAAAAACGGCTGCCAACTTCAGTCACGCGCACAGTAAACAACTATGATTATTTGAATGTCTATAATACAATGTAGCGAAATGTTTCTTACCCTACTGACGACACACGTACGCGGTCACAAGACAGCGCGACCTGCTCGAAGGTTCTAATCTATACTCAGCGAATCTACGCAAAACAAAGATCGACCGCTATTCTCCGCTATTCTTCTCTAGAAGCTTTCGGTTAAACTTAGCATAATAACAAAGCGAATTACGCTCTACGCGCAAATGAAAGAAAATCTTACTAAAAAGGTACGTGAATCGTAACCATGATAGCTCAAATAAATATTGGGTCGTTTCCTATGATTAACACATGTATGCTCTCACAGGACAACACAACCACAATCATAACAGTCCGCCAATCGGGCATTCACAGTACCGACACTAGTTGATGTAGTAAATGGTTCACCCTAACAGCAGTCTGACCAGCTTAGCAGTTATGTCCAGATCCTTGTCCAACTCCATGAAGTGATGATCGTATTTAGGATCGTCCACTTGCGGCCATATGCAGAAAAAGGAGAGGAGATCATCATCGCGGACTGTACGAGGCTGATTGTTTGATGAAGGCTCGATGAACCAACCACGCTCTTCAGCTTTGCAGTCATTGTGTAGCACAATGTCCTCGCTTTCACATATCAACAACTCCCTTCCACCAGAGATAGATACAAAGAGATTTAAAAGACAATGAATTCAATAATGACGCATCCGTCATTAATTTACGTCATTTTTAATATTAAAATTTTGACCCCCATTACACCCCCGTTAATTCCGAATCAACCCTTTGATTTTAAAAAGTGACGAGCATGACGGATGCGTCATTATTGATTTAATTATCTTTTAAATCTCTTTGTATCTATCTCTATAACTATTGTCTCTATGAACACCTAATCATTTACATGTCTAAGTAATTTTAAGTGGAACTTTATACGTTACTAATAAGTTACAACTAACTTTTAAGAACCTGCAGAAGTAACCTTTAAGTGAGTTGCTATAAGAACTTATTAATTACTTATCATAAGAACTTATTAATTACTTACTGTAAGTTCTTATAAGTTCTTACAACAACTTGACTTAAGTCACAACTTACTCGGTCAGATTTGACAAGATACAAGGACAATAAAAAAACTTTTTTTTTCTCAGTAATACTCTGGCGGTGGTGCAGATGGGGTTAAATAATCAGGCACAAGTGGTGTAAGTGGCATGGCATTTTTCTGTGAAGTGTATGACATTAATAAACGATTACCAAATCTGATTTTTATTTGTTTAAAAGATTGTGTAGTTTTTCTGTGGTTTCCTGAACACTGATCCTTTTTCCCTCTGCTAAAAAACTAGCCTTTAGTTCTTCAACATTCACGGGAGATTGACTACGCATTTTATTCTGTATTTCTGACTTCTGTTTCTTGTAATTATTTAAATCATCCTGGACTCGCTTAAATTCTTCATCATCAATAAAATTATCATTCAATGCCTTACTGATAATAAGTTTCATACTGCTCAGCTTTGCACCAGCAAGTGTACTCAATGCTTCATGTTTCTGTAATTTTGTGTGAAACCTCTTGTTCAAGGCCTCCAAACCAAAGCAAGCCAGGCATGTAGCAACGCTAACACCCTCAACTGCTATTCCAGCCAAACTTCCAATTCCTGTGGCGAACAGAACTATACCCCCTACAGAACATGAAGCTGAAACTGCACCAATAGCCATAGAAGTGTTTTGAACAGAATTGAAAACAGTCTGATACCTCCTTTTACATCTGGAGTACCTCGCCTCTTCACTTTCCAAATATTTAATTGCATCTGTAATATTATTTAATCTGAATGCGTCTGCCTGTAATGTTTTATCTGATGCAATTGGCACAGCTGTCACCTGTGGATCAGGCGCAAGTGTTGTTTTAGTCGTCACATTTGTTTCAGTCGGCTCAAGCGTCGGTAGTTGCGGATAGAAGTTTACCATTTTTTTTTATTGACAAATATTTTTTTTTATTTAATCAACAATTACATTTTGCAACTCTTCAAAAGTATACAATTTGTTAGCATAATAAAATGCAACAAGATCAATGTGTTCAAGGTTTATGTAAGTTAGATGAACAAAAGTTGCTTTGTCTACCACCACCTTGACAGCTGGAACACTGCTCGAAACATTAATAACATCATTATTTTTTGTAATAGCAATAAAGACCTTTGATGACTCTGCCACTGTGTCATTCCATGTAAGTTTAATTCCTTGTGCAATTTGAGCCTCTTTAGCAGTAGTTACTGATCTCATGATAATTTCAAATACTATTGTCGCTTCTCTTGCGATGGGAAAGTTTATTGGTGCAAACACGACCTTCACATCAGACCTACCCTTCCTATGTGTAAGAAGATATCTCCGTCTCTCATAATTTTCAACTTTCAGTTTTTCTCTGCTATTGTCGTCTGAAGCAAAGCTTGGAACAAGGCTTACAATAAGCGGCCCAGAATTAACAACCTTCCTAAACACTAAGGCACCTTCATCATCAGTGTATACATAAGGACTAATAAATTCCAACTTTATGTCCCAGTCAATTGTGGGTGGTGGAACAGGCACAGGTGAAACCACCCACTTACTACCTACATGTATTAAGTTGTAGGGCACATTATTTACAGGTGGAGTAGGTACAGTAACATCATGAAGCTGACCAAGTTTAGGAATCTGTCTTTCACCATCTTTCATGTCGACAATTACTTTCCTCTTGTACATACCAGTTGAATCAAGTTCAAAACCATATATTTCTCCAACATCCCCCTCCTTCTCAAAATCCTGTACATCAGCCAAATCTTTCAACTCTGTAACCGGACACGCAACTGGTATGATTGTTCGCTTTGGACCAAGACCACTCATTTTTATAAACAAAAATAAAATTATTTAACTTCTAACACTACACTAAAATCATGCATAAGAACTGGTTTGTCATCCTGATTAGTTACAGATATACTCAGTGACTCAAAGAAACTAGAACCTAATTTCTTAAACTGCAAATTAGGAAATCTAACAACTACACTTTCACAATACGGAGCAGTTCCAGTAGGTAAGCATCTCAACAAAGTTGAAGGCTTTCGATTGTGAACATTCTCAGATGTGTTTAGTTCTTTCAAATAAACATTTAGCACTGTGTGTACTGACAAATTGACAGGACGTTTTCCAGTTATTTTAAGTTTTTTGTCTTCATTGTTATAATACCAAACTTTAATTCACCTAAATCATCTGATCTCCACCAATCTTCATCAATATAAAATCCAAGTAAATATGCAAATCTATCTGAAATCTTCAACCAATTTTGTGTCGGAAATTCTAATGTAACAAGTAGGTTAGCTGGATTTAAAGTTGCTTTAATTTTAAAATTACTTTGAAACCATTCAGCTATAGTACAAAAGTCATAATACCCAGGTGGTATAGCTTCAGTCTTACCATCTAAATTTACTTTATTATATATATCATCTTCTACATTAAACCATTTTACAGTGTAGAACATTTCATGGATAGCTACAGCCTTACTACCATCACGATTATCAATCCCATTAGTTAACCACACTGGTTTGCTTGTGTCAAGATTTGTTAAGGTAATAAACATTTTTATTATCTCATATAAAAAAGGATGGAATTTAAATCACCAACCATTACCACTACAAACGCATTTCAATTTAATGTGGATGCCAAATATAATGTTGCACCTACTTATGAACAGAAAATAATTCAACTAAATCAACTCGACATAGCTGTGTCTGAACAAGATCTATTCCAAGTCAAAGTACCCAACCCCTTTGACCATTACCTAAACCCTCCAATAACAGACGACTCTACTGCAAGAAAGTGGTCCTCAAGTCCACTACAGATGTTTCAAAATCAACTTAACTTTGTATGCAAACCAAGGGGAATCACAGCGCTGGACAGACAACAGTTAGATCCCCTGCCCCCGCCTATCAGGCACCCAATCGCCAGCCCACAGAGAAATACGCAGGTATAGAATAAGACGATCATTTCCATCCTCAAAACGAATGGATCGGGTCTCTTATATAACCCATGTCTTTCTCCGGAACTTAGGAAGTAGGCAGGAGAAACATACATACACAAACATGAAGGTGCGCTACTATATGTGGTTGGGTAAATACCCTGATTTCCCACAGTAGATGCACAGAACATTACACAACATTGTAACGATACAAATTTGCCTCGAGTTATAGATACTCACAAACCAGATAGGTGAGGCTAGCGCTGGCAGAATTGTATGCAAACCAAGGGGAATCACAGCGCTGGACAGACAACAGTTAGATCCCCTGCCCCCGCCTATCAGGCACCCAATCTATCTATAACTCGAGGCAAATTTGTATCGTTACAATGTTGTGTAATGTTCTGTGCATCTACTGTGGGAAATCAGGGTATTTACCCGACCACATATAGTAGCGCACCTTCATGTTTGTGTTTGTATGTTTCTCCTGCCTACTTCCTAAGTTCCGGAGAAAGACATGGGTTATATAAGAGACCCGATCCATTCGTTTTGAGGATGGAAATGATCGTCTTATTCTATACCTGCGTATTTCTCTGTGGGCTGGCGATTGGGTGCCTGATAGGCGGGGGCAGGGGATCTAACTGTTGTCTGTCCAGCGCTGTGATTCCCCTTGGTTTGCATACAATTCTGCCAGCGCTAGCCTCACCTATCTGGTTTGTGAGCAACTTAACTTTGCCATACTGTGTTCAACTACAGGCTGTGGTGTTTCATTTACAGACCACTTGAATCACTCAAACAAACTGATTAGGTCTGTCTATCGTTTTCATGTTTATTACCAGCTTAGATGTATACTGTCAGAACTGCATACACCATTACCCACTGAATCCAGTTTCAACAGGTTTAACAAACCCCATGGATATGAAAGCATTTGAACGCATCTGTAATGAATTTAACATCAGCCCCAAGTATGACTTTACACAAAAACTTGATCATCACAATGGTATGGGTACATTGTATTACGCTATGAGTCACAGACAATACCGTCAAGATTACTACCCTGGGTACACTTCATTCTCATCTAAATCTGAAGTCTGGTTAGGATCAATAGAGCAGAAGCAGACTAATGTGTGGACCACATTTATTTTAGATAAATCTGACGGGTTTACTCAAGCGGGAGTCGAGCGCGTCAATGAGTCTATCAGAACATATGTCTGGTGTTTACTAGGAGCACAATCACTAACAAAATCAAACATTTTGAATGGAAGTGGTAAATTTGAAGCACAAAAACAGTTTCTTGCAAATCTTGAAGATTCAATCAACTCAACAGTTGATCTCCCATCTAGCATACAACGCTACCAAGACGTTTTAAGATATGCCAGATCAAAAGTTGACTTTGTAGTTGGCATAGGGTTATACATGTTACCATCTGACCTTCAACTCCAAATGGGTACAATAACAAATTATAATAATGAAATCATTGTTGCAGGTGTTGGACAAAAACTCGGTCTTAATCAATCTGTAAACTTAGGAGCAACAACCACACACGTACAGTCATTAAAATCATTACAGACGGTAACACCCCCAGCCCCGGCCCTGGCCCCGGCCCCAACACCGGCACTCATACAACCAGTACAGTCAACCCCTGACACACATGAGTCAGAAAGAACTGCATTGGTAATAGGTCTAACAGGGTTAGGGGTTTTACTTCTTTATCTGTTTCATTAAATAACCCACCATCAACCCTCCTACTGTAACCAAAAAGACCCACACATGCTCTGCCATAAACCCTACTGCCTTCGCTGCAGTACTAATCAACCAACTGACAACCGTGCCAATTATGCCAGGCAACGCATCCACTGCTTTTACAGCCAATTTCTTAAGCAAGTCTGATATGTGAGACAGTTGTTTTTTTACCCATGACTGTAAATCTTTTGGGTCTGTTGGAGTCGGTGGGCCTGGGGTTGGTGGTGCTGGAGGTGGAGAACCACCGGGTCCACCAGCACCGGAGACAGCTAACACAACAGTACTGATAATAAATCCAAGAGCAGTAATTAAACTAGCAATTGTAATACCCTGTTCTCTGAAAAGTGTTTTAAGTCTCTCAGCCAGAGTAGTGTCTTCGTGAAGTATTTTTTGAATAGTTTCTCTAATTCTGTTGACCTGTGATTTCAGTTTTTGTCTTCCAATACTAATCACTTCTAACCTTCCTGATCTTTCTATCTGCAAATCATTTAATCTGTGTTGGATTCTTTCTTTCATTTCTGTGTCTGCTGTAGCCAGTTTTTCTTTTTCACGTTCTATGTGTTTATCAAGCTCACCTAGTTTGGCAACATTATTTACCATCTCACCTCTTATTGTCTGCAGTGTTTTATCCAAACCCATAATCTCCCGCATTGACAAAGGTGGATCATTTATTGTTTTCAAAGCGTCATTTATTTGTCCTTCAGTAAATGAGGTTTCTTGTATCACTGTGTTTGCTACTTCTGGTAGGCTTGTTACTGGTGCCATTTCAATTTGTTGCCCTGTTGGCAACTTTGTTTGCGTGTTGTGAATAACACTAACCAGTCTTGGCGTGACAGGAGACCCACCAATTCCAAGTTGACGCAAGGCACCAACACCACCTTCATTTTTTTTATTGTACTTAAAGCCCTAAACCTACTAGAGTCTTTTTTGTTAGTCAATAGTACTTTTCCTTTGTCAACAGTATTTAAATATAAATGACCCTTGCCATCAAGTTAAAACTGATTAGGATCTACGTTGTCTGGGCGGCCACCAACATGATCATAAAACGAGTTCACTTTGGTTTCTAAAAGTTCATGACGTAAACTGTAAATATTTCTTGTACCAGTCATATCTGTCATATCTGTCATATCTGTTGTATTACCAAAATCATACGTGTCATCCATTTCAAAATCTTCATGATTAAATCCTCCCGCGGCCATTGTTTTATTAATTTATTATTTTTTATTGTGCATAATAAAAATGGCACAGTCTTACGGATCAAAGTTAGACCCATACAGAAAACTACGTGAGCCTCTGGGTGTTAAGGGCATTAGACAATCAATCGTCATCACAAACAATCCAAGTACCATAGACCAGAACCAAACACTTACAGTCAAGTTTCCAAACCTAGGTCCCAGTGACGTTATTGTTCCTGACACTGCACGCCTAGCATTTAATATTGAACTATCATCAGATACAGACGTAAACAGAACACTAGTTAACAATCTTGGCAGAGCAATTGTTAGAACTATTAAAGTAAAACTTGAAGGACAGGAAGTGTTTAGTCTTGATGACTCCGATGTATTCTACTGTTACAAAGACCTTTGGCTCACAAGAGAAGAACGAGAAGATCGTATTTATCAAGGCATACAGCCAGATAATGTTGGTAAACTTCGAATCAATGCCGGAGACAAAACAACTACTGGGGTACCAAAGGAAGTTATTATAGCTGAAACATATGGAACTAGATTTTACATTCCACTTGAGTTTGAAATCCTAACAGCTCATTTGCCTTATTATCAAGGGGCACTGAATGACCGTCTGAGCTTTGAACTAACCTTCAATGACTACTCCAAAGTTATTAAATCATCTGCCACAGATGCAACATACAAGATCTCTAACATTTCCTTGGAATATGAAATTGTCACACGCACTGATCTAGCCAGACTCATTCAAAATCAGTATCAGTCAAGACTGCCGATTTATTATGACAGGGTGATTAGACATAGTTTAATGCAAAAAGACAAGAGTGACCCAATGTAGAACATAAACTTGAACACACCAGCTAGGTCACTGAAAGGTATTCTTATGTTGTTTGTTGAACCAGCAGATCCATATAAACGGGATTCAGAAAAATTTTACAATCCTAAGATTACACATTTGTCCTGTACAATTGAAGGCCGTCCTAATCAAGTGTACGCTTCAGGTTTGTTACCTTATCAACACTACGATGAGATCACAAAGTATTTTGCGGGTGGAAGGATTAGAGATAAACCTGCAAACATTGCGTGCAAAGATCTACATCTGTATGATGTTAGGATCGGACAATACCTTACAAACAAGTATGCACTGTGGCTAGACCTTCGTAGTACAGATGATGATTATCTTCATGGGTCAGGACGAACTGTCGAGAATGGTAGTGATGGAATAACAATTCAGATACAAAAGAAGGTTGAAACTGCTGCAGCCATAAACATATATTTGTACCTGATATATGATGCACAACTCAATATTGCAGAAAGCAGACTAAGTGGAGACATATATTAAAATTATATTGTGTATTAAAATGAACCGGAGCTTAATGACCCTTGACCCACACTGTGGCTTATTTGTTGGTGCCACAGGGTGTGGGAAAACTGAATTTGTTCTTAACCTATTACAAACAAGATACATACACCACTTTGAAAACATTGTAATATTTTGTCCTACAATCAAACACAACAAAGCTTATCACAACCGTTTATTTATTTGGACTGACAACAACATATACTTAGTTTACCCTGAGAAAAAACTGAATGACTACCTACAATATTTTTACAAGCAATTTTAAGGACAGCCAACATTGTTTATTGTTGATGACTGCTCAGCAGAGAAAGACATTGTCAAGAAGAGAAACACTCTAGCAGAACTTGCCTTCAGTGGCAGACACGCAAATGTCAGTGTATGGATTCTCACTCAAAAATATAATGCTGTACTGAAAGATTTTCGAGAACAGTTAAAGTTTATCTGTTTGTTTTACTGCAAGGATCGTGACAGCTTTGAAGACTGTCTCAGAGAGAATGATGTCATACCAAATAAACATGAACGTGATGATGTAAAAAATAAACTGAAATCAACTAAGCATCTAAAGCTCATTTTAAAGACAGATCAGCCCACAGGGTATGGGTTAGTAAATTAATTTTTGTTTTTTAAAATAACAATATAAATGAACCCTGATGAAATCCTTCTATTGAATGATATCAATGCTGTAGAGAACAAAGACTTAGACTCTAAGAAACAGCGTCTTTTGTCTGTAATTGTCTCAGGCAAATCAAAGACTTATCTCGGGAAACAATACATGACAGATGATATTGAATCTCTTACGGCTGACGAGCTAATCAAGCTTCATTCAAAATATGAAAACCACATCGCTTCACTAATGACTCGTGATTTAAGTCGATCTCTAGTATGTCTATACACAAAAGCAGTGAGTCACTTTCTACCTGTGGATAGTGACAGTCTTTCACACGACCTTGAAAGCAATCCTATTGTTTCAAGTTCAATTGGCAAATTAGCATGTGTCATGTTTTACAAGTTTGGAAATTACCTTGCACCTGTCATAACATTGCTTGTTACTGGGAGTCATATTGATTTTTTGAAAATAAATTTTACTGCAGAAGAAAATGGACGAAACCCAGACGACTCCACAACCGAACCCCAGTCCAGTTTTGACGCAGGTTCAAACTGTGACTAAGGCTAAAAGTCCAGGCCGCGTTGATGCAGGAAAAAGATTAGCCGAATGGAACAGGCAAAACAAATTACAGCTTCAAACACAAACAGAAAAGGCTCATGTGACTGACCAGGCGTCAACACCTTCAGGACCAGTGTCAATACCGTCAGGACTGACACACCCTCATCAAAGTGAGAGACAAACAACTAAGTCTGACCCTGACCCCGGCCCTCAAACAACAAAATATATAGTTGCCGGATTTGTTGACGGATTTGGTTACGTAGGTTATCAATTATACAAAAAATACAAACCACAGACTCGTACAGTGACCAAAAAATCAGACACTCCAAAAACAAAACCAGAAGTCGCCACATTACCAGTAACACCCAAAGCCGTTGACCCATTTTATATGCAGTAAATAAAAATATTATTTTAATTTTTCTTGCCTTAAAAAATGAATGACTCAAAGAACATAATGAACCTTGTGTATCACTCTGCCGTAATCAGTGGATTAGCAGTAGCTTATTCTATGCTGGGGAAAAGTCTACTCAAAATGAAATCAGCAGACCTGAGTAGATTAGATTTCGAAGACAGTGCTAAGCTAATTGTAGTTGTCACAGCATCAATTGCGATAAAAGATTTTCTTGTTAAGCAAGGAATTATTCCCGAAAATGTTTCTATGTAAATAAAAATAATATGGCGACGATAGCTATTATGATAGGAGGTGCAATGGTTAATGCATTGGCTTTCAGTGGGTCTAATTATCTCTTTTCAAAAATGGGTAGAGAAGAATCTGCAGAAGAATTGAAGCGCCATAATGAAGCGTCAGAAAAACTTGCTCAAGCCCAGCAGGATTATGAGAAGAATAGAATTGAAAAACTTGATTTCATCAATGAAAAACTGAGGCTAGAAGGCCACGCACAACATACGTTTTCAAATACAGACGAAGCAATCAGGGAATATTTTCTTGTCACAGGTGAAGACATGTCTATACCGAAACCAAAACTAAGTGACTATTACAAACCAAGCTCACAACAAAGAAACGGGGAGATAATCTTTGTTCTAGTGGGAATGACATTTGTTTATTTTACAGGAGTTTTCATTGCTAGAAAAAATGGCAGCAGAAAATAAACTATCAAAAATATATTACTCTCCATCAGGGTATTGGAAAGGAGCAACAGCTATTCAGAAATTACATGCCGCTGTGGGCGGAGATATAACACTCAATCAAGTCAAACAATGGTTACAGAGACAGGCAATTTGGCAGATATATCTCCCTGCTCCAAGAAAGATAACAAGACCTCATTTTGAGAACACAACACCAAATGACACGCACCAAATGGACCTCCTGTTCCTACCACATGATACAATAAGAAAGAAACGATACAAGTACGCTTTGACTGTCGTTGACATAGCTTCAAGGTATAAAGACGCTGAACCCATATCTGACAAAACAGCCAGTACAGTTGCTACTGCTTTATCTAGTATCTATAAAAGAGGCCCTTTAAGATACCCCAGACTAGTGCAGGTTGATGACGGATCAGAATTCAAAGGTGCAGTTAATCAGTTATTTGCGAAGCATGGCGTACTGGTCAGACGAGGCATTCCAGGTGTGCACAGATCACAGGCAATTGTTGAAAACTTTAACAAACAGTTATCAGAAAGACTTTTCAGTTACCAGTATTCTAAGGAACTCATGCATGACACCCGTAACACTGAGTGGGTTAAGAGATTACCACATGTGATAAAAGCAATGAACAATGAAGGACACCCAAAGCCTGCTGATGCTATTAAATTGAAAACAATTACAGAGCCAAAAACAGGACCAACCCCAACCCCAACCCCGGCACCTGACACAAGTTTATTTACCAAACAGGTGAGATATTTATATCAGCCAGGGGAGGCTGAAAATGACATAAAGCGCAGGGCGACAGACCCCATCTGGTCAACATCCGTTCATAATATAAAAAAAATAATTCCTGGTCCTGATGCAACAATATATTATCTGTATGACCCTGCACCCCAGAGGGCATTTGTCAGAGAAGAATTACAGATTATTCCCCCAGACACCGTTACTCATTTCAGTAACTAAGTCGTCAATTAATTCATCAACCAGTTCATCGGCTATGTCTTCAGATAATTTGAGCCTGTAATGTCCGGGTGCATAAGCTTTTTCCTTACTGTGAAACACACGTTTCGTGTCCCCAACTGCAAGTGACTTTTTGTGTGTTTGAATATTTCAAGATTATGTTTATTTGATCTCAGTGACTTGTTTGGATAATCAGGCATCAATGCACCATCTAACACTTGCTTGTAATGTTCATGACGTATGTCTTTATTTTTTATTGCTGTTTTTTTAATTCCTTTGGCTTTGGACTGACTACCCTTTTGGTGCAGTATAGAATACATTTTGGATCTCAGTCCAACATACTCAACTATTGGCACACCATTTAGTTCATCCTTAAACTTCCCAGCCACTTTTTTGTTTTGTGTGCTGTACAGTGGATGATCCTTAGGATAATCAGATGTGTCATACATGTGTAACTCTGTTTTCATGTCTTCATAAAAGTCTTCAATACACACATCAATGATCATAGAGTCAGTGTCAGTGTATAGCAGACGACACTCAGGATACTTTGGTTTAAAGTAATCATAATAAAATTCAAGCATCAACAATTTTGATAACTCAAGAATTGCCATACCAATGAATACTGGCTTGTCCAGTTTGACAATCTTTTTTTTGAGTGACACTGCATACAATGATGAATGAAACTCTTTGTACCCTGTGTACTGTGGCTTACCTGTGAGTTTAATTGCACCCAATTCAGTTGTGACCAGTCTCACATCTTTTCTGTGATGAGGATTTTCCATTGTCTTGCCAAAACAGGCATTGTTCATAAGCTTAAAGAAGTCTTTGTCAAATGCAGTGTTGCCGTCTCTGGCACGAAGGGTTGTGTTCTTCATTATGTAATCTTTCATGAAAGCACTCTGATCAAATTGAATTCCTCTGTGAACTTTCTTTAGTACTAACCCATGTCTGATGTAAAACTGCAGCAATCGATAGTGACAAACGTAATTGAATTTGTCATTCAAATTTGGCACAAGTTTGGTGTCTTCTTTTTTCCCTGTCATACTCATTTTCTCAACTGCTAACGAATAATCATTATGATAATCATGTAGATGGTGTGGGTACTCTAGGTCAACTTCAAAGATCCAACCCTTTGTGTCGTTTCGGTCAAGATTCATAATATTGTTAGTTAACCCTGACTCTGTTACATCATACTGTGACAAATCATACAGACAAAAGTTTTTCAAGGGCAATAACTCACACATCGCGAACCCATAAAGGTTATTAGCGTCAAGGTACGTAATGAATGACCTTGACCTTGAGGGGTCAAAACCCTGGTCAAGGTCATCTAGATATTTGTTGTTGGCCTTGGCATAATTGTTCGCTGCAATACTAATACCACCTCTCAATCCACGTTCCACCATTTCACCCATCGTACGATCAGACAACAGGTCTATAAATATCTTACTGGATTTCAAAAATGCATCCCATGTCATGCCAGGACTAGTTATGTAACAGGCAGGGTCAAGTTTGTAGTGTAACAAACCCTTTTCACGGTAACTTTCAAATACGTCTGCTAGCAAACAAACATCTGCTTTCAAGTACTGGTCATGGTAATCACCAATCGTTTGACACCCTAATTTACCCCACGCATCAAGTGCGTGTTGGTATTCAGAGTCAGAAATACCTTTTCCAGTTAGTGTAGAATAAAATTTCTCTTTTTGTGGCAGTCTTGTTTCCTCAAACACAACCCAGTGATCAATGTACTCATACGGATAGACACCTTTCTTAATCAAGTCTGGTTCAAAATATTTACTCGTTATTGGATACTCAGTCAGTCCTTCTGCCAAACTAGCAAGACCTAAAGACAAATGTTGCATAGAGTCATAAAATGCTAATTTGTCTAACCTAAAAGTTAAGTATTTCTCAGTTGTCTGCGCAATACAATTAATGTTTTTGAAAGACTCATCTACAGCCTGCATGATAATGTGTGAATCATATCCCTTCAGATTGTGGAAAAAGATTGGTAACTTGTATGTCTTAGGATCTATTTTTAATAATAAGTTACAATTGTTATGTGCAACACCCCTGTAACGCCCAGTTATGTGATCGTGGTCATGAACTTTATCACCCTGGAGGGGTTGTTCACAAATCCAACACGTCTCAACTGTATCAAATTTTAGTTTGTCTTCTTCTGTCATCACCAAAGGCATCTGACATGTTGTGAGATACTGTACTACCTGACTATACAGATGTCTCATTTCTGTTAAAAACAGGCATGCTGCATTTTCACCTCTGTAGATAACAGGCTCTGAATGAAGACCGTCTGACCTAACAAGAATGTATCCAAAAGAACACACCACTTGATCACTGAGTTTTATAGTCTTTGGTAATGACTCTGGAACAGGACCTTCATATGGAACAACTAATGATTCAAAATCTGCGTACACTACAAACGGCAGCTTTTGCTGATTCCCATAGTTCTTAAAATACACTTGACTACCAGGATCTGGATACTTTAGTACAGTTTGTATGTCATCAGGTGACCTGCAGTGTAGGATGTGTTTGTGCGCTACGTTTATGGAGGAGAATCTCTGTAAACATCTCTTGCACACTTCCTGTTTGCCATTGTGTTTTGTTGTATGTCCATGAATTAGACGTGACATATTTCTGATAATTGTGTAGTGAAAGTTATTGTTATCACAGGTAGGACCGATTAGCAACATGTCAACATGTTTATCTTCTGACTGCCCATAGGTTGGTGCCAGTGGTGATACTCTAATTGGTTGCAACTTGTTCTCAGATTCATTATCCCACACATACACATTTACAGATATACCAGGATTTAGTTTTTCAAACAAATCTATGTCCTCTATTTTAACAGGGAACTCAATGCCACTAAAGTTGAGTTCATTTACAAATTTGATGTAGTTAGATACACGTTCAGGTTTTGATTTTACAAAGTGTAGTTTAGCAAGCACACACCACATGAAACAATAGTTGTCATTGTTCTGTATGTTAACAACAGCCTTTTTGTTTGCTACTTCTGTTGGCAGTGGCAACCATGCTTTACCTAATATAGGATGATACCTAGACTGCTTTAGTTGCAGTTCATGTACATGACCTTCGTGCCAACCAGACCCCTTCATTTTTGCACTGTCAATCGCTTGGAGGAAGTCTGGTAATAGTCTGTCTCTAAACACGTTTTCCAATTCTCTTCTTGTGTTAACAGTGTGTTGTCTTGTTGATATATACGATACAATTACCTCACCGCCCAATCTAGTGAATTCGATTTTCGCAACAATCTGAATCTTAACACTGCGTGTGATAAGATTTTGCTGTATGACAGAAAAAGAGTTTTCTATTGATTCATAAACATTATTAGTATTGGATATGGGTAAGTTTGTTGTGTGAAACACGTTTCTTAAACCAGATGAGCCAGGGTTTGATGAGCCAGGGCTTTGAGCATTGTCCATCATTTTTATTTGACCGACAAAATAATAAAATAAAAAAAAATTACCATTGTCACACCATATGTAATACTGTATTATCTGTAGTTATGATAAACAAGTCAACTACTTTCCTGGTGTTTGTCTTGAAGACTTGTCCTGCAGGTGTAATATTACTTTATTAAACGTAACACTTTCAATATAGCAATGTAGTTTTCTTAATTGAACAAATATGTCATTACACAGTACCTCAAACCAACGCAAGTGACCACTGTTAGCATTATAAACTTTAAAAGCATTTGTCTTAAGATCAACAGTCTCATAATCATAACGAGGTAATCCATCTGAATATTCCAAAGTAATGTTATATGTCGTGTATATCCTTATTGTTGGTGTTGAGAGTTTAAAGCTGGGTCCAAACACACGTGTTTTTAAGTCATAAAAACACTTAACATCTGTGAAGCATTCTGTAACATCAAACACTTGGGTTTGTCCGTCTGTCATTTTTATTAGACAAACAAAAGAATAATTGTTATCAAGCAAAATCATGTTTTCTAGGAAATTACACTGAACAGTAATTTTTTACGTTTGCACCATTCAGCATGTATTTTCTGCTCATGGTCAATGACATAAGGGACGTAATCACTTGGAAAGATTCAACCTCTATACAGATTTGTCTCCCATAGACTATATGTGACTATATGTTTGCAATGGAGTATTCATTGAGGATATTGTTCCGGTTGTGACAGTGTACAGTGTTTGTGTGCCAGGTATGTACATTTGTTGGCTTAGCTCAGTGTCATGTTTCATGTGTGTGTCATTGGATTATGCAGAGATTCAGAAATCTTTACAGTTGACTCAAACCCGATAAAAACAGTGGCTCTTGAGAATCTCGCCATGCTCATAAGAATCTGTGATCGAGTGGGCTACTGAAAATGTACAATAAAACATGTGTTATTTATGTTCTCATAGAAGGGATTCGGTAAAGTAGAACGATTCATAGCGTCACTCAGATATACAAAAGACACTGTGAACCCTAAAATAACTGAACTGTGTGCGTGTGTGTGTCAGTGTGTGCGTGTGTGTGTGTGTGTGTGTGTTACCTACCTACCTCTAACAAAACCTGTTTGGCTTAAATAGCATGTTTTCAAAGTGACAGTTGACACACACATGGCACTGGAATTGAAACAGTGGGTAATTTCCACCTGGCTGGGAGCTGAAAAGCAAATAACACGCTACGCTGGCAAACAAAACCTGTTCGCCCAGACAGGGGTGGGGGGGGGGGGGGGGGGGTAATGGGTGGTGGGGTAATGGGTGGCCCTGTATGTCCCATTGTGTGAAAAGTGCGTGTGTGCGTGCGTGCGTGCGTGTGTGCGTGCGTGCATGTGTGCGTGCGTGCGTGTATGCGTGCATGCACGTGCGTGTGCGCGTGTGTGCGCGTGTGTGTGCGCGTGTTCGCCTGCGCGATTACATGGCATGCGTGTGACTGAGGGCTCTTGCAACTTCTCGCCGCAACTGAAAATCAACAACACACATACAGAAACCGGGCTCACAAAACTTGCTCGGCCAGTCTGGTCGGGTAGCGTTAAGACTAGTCAGGTTGTTCCTAATTTAGATATGCATAACATTTTGGAAAGACCAAGATCGATTTTAGGATCAGGTATGGCCGGATCTAACTTATTCTTGCCGGTTAGTGTTAAAATGACCGAATGTGTTATAATTTATTCATTGGACCATTTACCGGTTGAGATGTATGACGTAAGCACTGACATGCCGGTAAGTTGTGTATGCGTGTCTGTGTTGTTAGAGTGTCAGTGTTTGTGTCTGTTCATGTGTGTGTGTGTGTTTTAAAAGTTCCACTTGGTCCCGACCTGACCAGGGTGCTGGTTGCGCAGATAAAGCCAGTAGCAACAGACGGTGTGTGCGTACATAGAAACGCAAAGGCTTTTGTCCACGTATGAGTTGATTCAAAGCGTCGTGTACATGAATGCACTTCTGATTTTTGTAGTCAAGTCAATTGAAATCTGACTGCATAAAATTCTAAAGATATGTTATGAACAGAAATTATACATATATGAGTACTGTGTGTACACAGTGAGAGTTATGCGTCTGTTAGTTCCCCAGAAATCGAAAATGTTGTGAAACGGAGCTCATGTGAATCTGTGAATCTAGACCTCAATGTACAGTGGTAGACAAGATTTAAAAGGCCTGTGATAAAAAGTGTTATCTGTGTCGTTTTAAATCAGTGACACAGTCAATAACAAGGTATTATGCTCGAGCTGTGTCAACACAGGGCTGTCCCCTACCCGCATTGAACCTGACAAATTCTAAAGACCCTCTCTTGTCAAGCGTTTTTTTTTGGTTTTTTTTTTTTTGGCATCCTGTCTCGGAAGACAATGGAGTATATGCGCTTGCTGGGTCAGTCACTGGAGTGACCTCTCCAGGGCGCAAGCCTGGGCGAAGTGTATGGAGATCCTGGGGTGCCCAGTCGTCAAGATCCCCCTCTCGGCCTCGCTGATGTATCCAAAGGAATGCAAAGCAGTACGTTTGGCACCAGTTTGGCTGCAGGAGCTGCCAGAACAGTGCGTGAATACAGGCAGCTGTCTGCCTTCGGGGCTCCACTCCTGATTTGAAGGGTTTACTCCCCCACATTTGGCCGTTGGATCCAACCTGATCTCCTCCGTCCTCTAGCCGTTGGCTGTCAGAAACAGCTCATCCGCCTAGTGGTGCAATGTGAACACCACCCCCTCACGTGGTTTAGCCCACCAGCTGAGGTGGTTTGCCACGGTGTGGCGCTTGGAGCCAGCACGTGAGAGATTGAGGAGATGGATGAGGACCAGTGATGCCCGTCCGTCCTATGTAGGACGCAGCTGCCGAACAGCAAAGGTGCTACCTCTATCCAGAGCCCCCTACACCCCTCAAGCGTAGCATGAAAGAAATGGGGACAGTGTACTGAATTGTATGCATAAACGTCTACTGTAAAAGGGTAGGCTAGCTAACAGAAAAATCTGTTCCTCATAAATCGTCTCTGTCAGTATATACCAAATGAAATGTTATTTTATGTAGATGGTGTGTGTGTGTGTCTGTCTGAGCGTGTGTGTATATGTGTGTGTGTACGTGTATGTTTATTATGTGTTTGTGTGTGTGTACGTGTATGTTTATTCATGTGTTTGTGTGTGTGTACGTGTATGTGTGTGTCAGTGCGTGTGTGTGTGTGTTTGCGTATGCAACGTGGTGTAATGCTCAGAAATTTAACTCACTTTCAGTCCTGTTTAAGTGAATAACTTAGTCAATATGGTTTTATCATAACAAGCTGTTATGCTCGAGAAAGGCTTTTGTCCATGCATGGGCTGATTCAAAAAGCCGTGTACATGAATGCACTCATGTATTCAAGTCACAACGACCCAACTATATTTGAAACCTCTCTGCTTGTTCAGTACAAGCCTTTATGTTGGTGAAGCCCTATTCAGTCACACCGGGCCGGTGTACAAATTCTAAGGATCTTTTCAACACAGTCTGTGAATGGGCGCCCTGAAAGCATGTCCACACCTCATTGAAAGGGGGGGGGGGGGGGGCTTGTCATTGAGTCTTGTCATGCGTGAACTGAAATGTTATGTGCGGGACAGAGCATGTGAGTTCGGAAATCGACTCTGGCAGTTTAGAGAGACAATGGAGAGTAATTTTCTAATTATTGGGTGTGTAAAAGTCATTAGTCTATTATAGAGTGCGCTGTCAGGATTTTGGTTTGATTTGAGAGAAACGACAGTGTGTACGTTAATGACCGTAATTAGTAATTAATTAAGGTCATTATGTGTTGACAGAGACAATAGTTATAGAGAGAGAACAATAGAGTCCCGATAGATAATCAGATCAAAAAGGCCGCATCAGTCATGCTCGTCAGTTTTAAAAAACAAAGGGTTGATTGGGTAATAACGGAGGTGTAATAGAGGTAAAAAATTTGATAGTAAAAATAACGTAATTTAATGACCGATGCGGCTTTATTGAATTCATTGTCTTTCGGGTCTCTATTGTTTTCTCTCTTCCACC